>CM062816.1:1602252162-1602994662 GCA_031772625.1 Pinus tabuliformis
AGTCGAAATATACACCAGTAATCCCGGTGATCAACCGGTTGAAATCTGTACAGGTAATCTTATGTTGCCGCTTCCTCCTTTCAGTGATTACAAAGCAAGTAATCAGCAATCTAATGAAAGCGTTTCCTTGTTGTTTGAAGGTCCAAACCGGGGTTAACTGAAATTGCTGTAATATGAAATTGATATTTCCTGGTCTAAGATGCAATGGACTGGTCCTAGGAAAAGGTTTTATTTTAGGTCTAAAAGCGTACCCAAATTGAATGAATTTGAAATAAATAAATTAAAATAAAATCATTTATGCAAAGGTTAGGTGACAGATCGTGGTCTCCTTGGGAGCTCTTCGGTGGTCGCTCTCCTATAGCGAAATACACCCTCTGTGCCTTCTACGCACTCTCATGGTAAGGCGACAAGGACAGAAAAGAAGACCAAAGATGAAAGGTATTTTTACGTTGGCCTGGGATGGCCCTAGAACAGTGCAGGTCGGATTATCATTTGATCTCGAATCGATTTCGATATTAAGGATCTTTGATCATCCCAGGGCTTCAAATTTTGTTTAGGTCGCAACAATATAGCAAAATCGGGGTGGGGGAATTGTGGTGGTCAAGCCTACCTAGGTTGTTGGATCTTTGATCATCCCAGGGCTTCAAATTTTGTTTAGGTCGCAACAATATAGCAAAATCGGGGTGGGGGGAATTGTGGTGGTCAAGCCTACCTAGGTTGTTGCATGATCATTTTTCAGCTAAGGGCCCATGTCACCGCTCTACTCTGACAAAAATGCAGGTTGCGGAGGAGCAGATCAGGAAGAAGTAAATTGGCATAGTTTCAACAGACCTCAACTCCCCCAACTCAATTGGCATAGTTTCATCAGACCTCAACTCCCCCAACTCACCCAACTCAGGGGAATGGTAGAAGGTCCAGAAAAATAAAAACTAAATTCCCCCAACTCACCCAACTCAGGGGAATGGTAGAAGGTCCAGAAAAATAAAAACTAAATCAAGTTTGAACTTTAATTTTTAACTTGACTCACAAGATTTGAACCTTGAATCTCATTGTTTACATAATACTTAATATCATGGCAAACACCAATTGCACTATCCCCATGGGCTTGAAATATTATTTTTTCTTTATTTTTAATTATTTAAATTAATCCTTCAATTTAATATTATTAAATTTATTTTATTATTTTTTTTCATTGATTGTAATTGATTATTTTATTAGTAAAATTGTGTTTGAAAATTAATTAGTAATTTATTTAATCACCTAATTCAACAATAAAATATTTTTATTCACTCCAAATTTTATTGAGTTATCTTTTATTTTAGCAATTTCCCAACTTTATTATAATTGAAAAGGCCATAAACACTAAACTAGTGCACCCATATAAATTAAATGACTAATAAAAACAAATATTTTAGCAATTTCCCAACTTGATTATAATTAAAATGTCCATAAATACTAAACTAGTGCACCCATATAAATTAAATGACTAATAAAAGTGGATAAGGAGTACTTCATAATAAGCATGGAAATGTTTACTTCATGATACATCTCAATTTGCTCAAATTTAAAAAATAATAACTTTATTTTGAATTTTAGTTATTGTAAAAATAATTAAAATATACATTTCAAAAAACATGAAACAAGATTCTTAAATTTATCCCCACTTTACTATGGAGATTTTTAATCTAGAAATAGACTTTGTTATAATACCATGGGCCAATCCATGGTTTATCAATACGGCATGCCCAAAAAATCATAACTCACACTTATTCATTTGACAAGTTTTAATTAATCAATTTAGTTAAAATAGTAAAAAGCATATAACAACTTTGAAAATAAATCTTAATCATTGATTTGTAGATACTCATACAAATATTTTAAAATATTTCATGAAAACTAAATCTCTATCATCCACCTTATAATTATCAATAGTTAAATTAAAATTTTCGAAGCTCTATTTCAAAAAAACACTTTATCAAAAAAATATATATATATATATATATATATAATTATAATATATAATATCCATAATTAAACAAATAAATATCATTCATATATCATATACTAAATACCTATTTACAATTAATTCTAAACATTATTGTGCAACTACTCCCAATCATATTTCTCGATATATCTAAACATCATTGTGCAACCACCATATTTATCGATATATCTAAACATCATTGTCCAACCATCCCACAGGTATAAATCGATATATGCAAACAATTAAGACTTAATAACAGGTATCCATCATTCACTAAAAGCTTCAATGTCAACCCTAGCAATAGGAAAATGTCATATTCTCACTTTTCTCACTTTTCCATTGTAGTTCTCTCATGTGCATAAGAAAATTGATGTAATATGTAGTTTTAACCTCACATGGACCCCATTATCTGAGCGTAAACCTAATTGCTCAACGTAGTAAATATCTTTCAACCATAGAATCACAAACACAACAAACAAAAAGCGAACTCATATCATACACCCAAAAAAAACATATATAAAGAAATAGAGAAAATATGATAGGTGAATGTTATGCACGAAATATGAGAAATCAGATATAAATGAATAGAAAAAATATGGTGTGTGTAACAAAAATGGGAAGATAAATTATATTATGTAAAAATATGTTGATATTATTTTTAATCGGTAAAGGTACAAAAGTTATTTGGTAAAAGTTATTTTGTAATTTTTATAGTTAGATGGATTTAAGAAATTAGAGTTTTGGTTGGAAGTAATAAAAATTAGTAGAATATTTTTGTAAATTTGATTCGTTAATTGTAATTTATTAAGATAATAGATTTAAATTTATTTTTTTCGGTCAAATAAGAGTGGATCTTTCTATTAAACGCAAAAAAGATTACATATGTTATATGGCTTTACAAATGTAAGGACCATCAAAGGATAATCCTATGAAGAGTAACCAACTACACAACTCGAAATAAACCCGAAACTCTCAACCTGAGGCTTACAATTTAAGTCACCATCCATGATCCAACCTGATGGCCATTGGATGAGACCCCAGTGATCCGACAGTTACTACAGAATTTGCTGCAAAGGAGAGCTCAGTCTTTACCAGCTTTATGGATCTGACAGGGTAAATAAACAGTCAAAGTGTAGAACTTCGGGTCCGTTTTTGGACCTAGCCTCCTACTATGTTGAAACTCGATGTCCTTTCGATCTAGATCTTGTGAGATCCGACGGTCACGAACACTATTGTCTCGGTAACATGCGCCCCTTTTATCGGGTTCATAGACCCGATAAGGATTGTGAGCCATTGGTTTATAAATGTTCGGGACCCGTTTGAAACTTAAGGTCCGATCACTTTCAGAACCCGAAAACCACATGATTAAGCCCCTGTTGATCTGACGGTCCTCCGAGATATCGAAACGAAAACCTGCACGGTCTTTACTCTCTTTTCGAACCCGATGAAGATTATAAACCGCTAATCTAAAAAACTTCGGGTCTGCTTGAGTACTTAACCTTCGATTACTTTTCCACCCGATGGCCATTCGATGATGAAGGCTGTCAAGATCTGTAGCCGGCAACCTTCTAAGAAGCCTGCTGTTTACCAAGTGCCTCTCCCGCTTCCACTTTCTCCTGCTTCCACTAGTCTTCCTTCTTGTTTAGTACTAATAATTTGGAAGTTTTCCATGTCTTTGGCCACCTGTCTTTGACAATCCTCACGCAATTTCCCTAAGGGTGTCGAATCCCAAGCATACAAGTTGTAACTTTCCTTGCAAGACACTCCTTCATTCGTCAGACGATCAGCTAGCATATTGAATTTTCTTCGCACATGAACAAAGCTGGTCATTCTCAGGGTTTGTAGGTGGGAATGAATGCGCTGAAAGACCTGCAAAAGCCGACAATGTTTTGAGACTTTTCCAGTGCTTTTCCATTACAGATCTTCTTGGCCGCATTAATAACCAATTCTGAGTTTGCTTCAATGATGGCATTATGAGAATTTGACTCGATTAGTATTTCCAGGCACTTCTCTAAGGCCATGAGCTCCGCCATGTTATTTGTGGCAGTCCCCAAATGACTATGAAAGATGTCCTTTATGCACCCCTGCTCATCTCTGATGACCCTGCCAAAACCAACCATCCCTGGGTTACCTTTAGAGGCTCCATCTATGTTAATTTTCAAGAAACCATGAGGAGGAGGTTGCCAAAAGTCTTTACCAATGTTTATCTGGCTCACATCCTTGTGTATGCTCTGGGGAACTAGCGAATGGAGACCCAACTGCAGTAGTATATGAGCGTCCTAGGGCAGAGTCGGGTTCTCAGGAGGTCTCCCTAACATGGCACCAACAGTGTCTTTGAGTTGTCTTAATATCTGTGCAATAGTGTTCTAGGTTGAGCCAGTTTTGCTCTTGAAAATCCTACCATTGTGTTCTTTCCAGATGTCCCAGATTAAGAAGCCTAGAACCAGAGTCCAAGCTTTGTTGATGATCTCATTGCCTGAGAAGTCTTTTCTCCAATTCTTCAAAGTGTTGGTAATACTGAGGCCATCCCTGTCAGTTTGCCTGAAGACTGAGGCCACCCAATCCCACAAGGTGGAGGTGAATGGGCAGAGGTTGAGTAAGTGTTCCATCATCTCCTCTTGTGTACCACATAGATAGCATTTGGATGGGCCAACAAAACCTTTCTTCAGAATATTTTCCCAAGTTAGAATTTTCTTTTGTTGAACCAACCACATAAACAACTTTATTTTCATCCAATGTGGGTGCTACCAAAGGTCCTTCCATACCTTATCATGGTTTTGATAATCAAACCCTAGGGCTATTTGTTTGGCTTCTTTGAGGTTAAAGTTACCTTCTGCGTTTCTTCCCCATCTTAATTGGTCAAACGAGGATGATACCAAAATCATCCTTTGTTCCAAGTCCATAGCAAGAGAGTTTGCCTGAGCTTTCAAAGGGCTCTCTTCCCTATAGCTTAGATCCTTCCATATTATCCATTTGCAATCGTTCCTTACCTGATCCCAGAAGTCACTTACCATGCATAAACCTTCATTGTCAGTGTCATTCTTGAGATCGGTTAGTTCTTCCCTAAACAGGTTTGGTTCTTGCTGCCAGTTTTCCTCCCAGAATCTTGCCAGGTTCTGAGCTTGGATCTCCCAGAAGCTGTGCTGCTAGACAATGCCTCTATTTTCCCAAGCAAGATTCCAAATGTGGGATCCCTTTATAAGCCCAGACATTCGAATATGATCCCTCTCCTGCCAATTATTTGCATATTTCTGTTTCCAAAACTTGGCCCATGGGGTTGCCGATTCCTTAAGCCACCTCCACCAAAGCTTTGCACCCAGAACTCTGCTGAGGGTTTCGGGGTCATGAAGCCCCAAACCTCCATGGACCTTAGGTTTGTTGAGCTTATCCCAAGCTACCAAAGCCCATTTCTTTTTCTCTTCCCCTTTGCCCCAAAGAAAATCTCTTTGAATGTTCCTGATCTGTTGCAAAACTCTTTTAGGAATAGGAAGAGCTGAAATCATGAAAATGGGTATGGCCTACATGACAACTTTTGTGAGCACAAGGCGCCTTGCTAAATTCAAAGATCTACATGTCCATTTCCTAACCTTATCCTGAAGTTTGTTAATGACCAGCTCCCACACTCCCCTGCTTAGAGGTTTGTCTGTAAGGGGCATTCCAAGGTACTTAGAGGGTAATTGATCCCTTTGGAACCCTATAATTCTGGTAAGGTTTCTCTGAATAGCAATGTCAAAGTTAAAAAAAAAAAACTTTTGATTTGTCAAGGCTTACCTCTGTACCAGCGGCCATAGCAAAGTCATTCAAGATTTGTTTAAAAGCTTTGGCTTCCTTGACTGTGGGAATGCCCTGCAGCATAGTGTCATCCACAAATTTTTGGTGAGTTGAAGCAGTGCCATCTATGGTGAGTTTCAAACCCTAGATTCTTCCCTCAGCACTTGCCATTTTTATCGCTCTGCCTAGCCCTTCCATCATTAGCACAAAGAGGAAGGGGGAGAGCAGTTCTCCTTTTCTTAGTCCCCTAGAAGGCATGAAGGTTCTTGAGGGCAAGCTATTAAGCAAGATTGAAAAACTAGCCATGGATGCAAGGGCCATAACCCATCTAATCATTTGCTCTGTTTGCTTGACATCCATGGCCAATGTACATGGTTGCATCGCATGGAGTTTTCCTTCGAATGGCATCCAACCAGTATGCTCCCGCCATCTCTGAGGAGATATTTTCTATTATCCCCCATGTCCAACACAATACGAACATTGAATAAAATCTTGACCTCTCTGATTCTGATCATAACCGCGTCACTGAGTTTGCATTACCTCGTTGTTCCTTGGTAACTGCCCCTAAGGAATACGGACTTGGTTGTAGTAGAGTGTAAACCCCTAAACAACCAAGTTGCATCTTGTAATGTTTGGAACCATTCTTCCACCTCGGAATACCTTCTTTCACCTGTCTTTTAGTTGCACGAATTATTTTACAATTCGTTTTGGAACTAATTCCCTAACTCATAACCGGTTCAAGTAAATTATAGTTACTTTTCTAACTAATTCTTGATTTTCCATTTTAGAAGTAAATATTATTACTTTTAAGGGATATATATATATATATATATATATATATATATTATATATATATATATATATAATAAATTAACTTTGATTTTTTGAAATTTATTTTAATTTTAATAATTAAGACAAAAATTGTATATATATATATATATATATATACAATTTTTGTCTTAGTTATTAAAATTAAAATAAATTTCAAAAAAATCAAAGTTAATTACCTCAAGACACAGTCCAAGGGTAGAGATGTAGGGGTAAATGTTTAGCATTTAACATTTATATGTCAGCTCAATTAAAAAACAATCAAAGATTAAAACTAATATAGTGTTGAGTATGGTGGAGATGTTTTAGTGTAAACATATAAATCTTGGCTCAATTAATAATAATAATAATAATAAGTAATAAAAATAAAAAATTCCAATTTGTTATATAGAAGTTTAGTCTTCCCAATTCAAGTTAAAAATTATGCTCTAGGAAAATTGCATAAATAGTATAAGTTATATTGATCAATGCTAAATTAATAATGGTTGATCGACAAATCTTATAGTCTTGTTTTAATCCTATAGTAAGTCTAGATATTTACCATTTTAATCCTACGCAAGTGGTTAAGAAAACATAAATAATGGTGGGAGCATCTTATTCCTATCCAATTTTTTATGCAAAGACTTGCTTAAATTACAGTGTGAAGTAATTAATGGTAGATATGTTATTTAATTGAGTATATAAGTTATTTTCAAGTTATTTTTTTTATTTTTGGATGGTTTTCTTGCAAAGCTTAAAAATAAGAAACCACTACACAAATATTTAAAAATCATGCATGAATATTGCAATGATATCCATAAATTATGGCATAAAATATGTAAGAAAGTTATCCACATGGCATTATATTGTGCAAAGATTGCAATAAGATAGTTATGGTCCAATCAAATGTTTGAAAATTAATTATTTTAAAAATATTAAAAAATTAATATTTATTTTTCAAAGTTAAAAACTATAGTTTGCATTGGTCAATGCTAAACTAATAGTGATCAACAGGCAAATCGATCTTGGCAAGGACTAATAATTATTCCATAACCATATTTAAATATAATTAATAAGCACATAAAAACTTAATGCTTACAATAAACTTACAATATAACAAGTTTCTTAGCCATGTATATCCACCCCAACTTTACCGTGGATATTATTAACTTGTAAATAGGTTTTGTTACAATACCATGTCTTACCAATACCACATCTTGAAAAATCATAACTCATTTCACAATAAAAAATTAAAATGTAAAATATTTTAGACATTGCATATAACATTGATTACATAGAGTGAAAATTATTCATTATATGAGAGAGAGAGAGAGAGAGAGAGAGAGGAAGAGAAAGAGAAAGAGAGAAAAAGGAGAAGGGGGGGAGAGAGAGGGAGTGACAAGGGAGAGATGGAGAGAGAGGGGGAGAGGAGAGGAAGGAAGATAGAGAGGAGAGGACAGAGAGGGGGTGAGATAAAGGGAAGAGAGAGAGGTAGACATAGAGATGGATGGGAAAGAGGGGGAAAAAGAGAAGGAGAGGGAGGGATATAGTGACATAAGTGGAAGGTAAAGAGAGAGAGAGAGAGAGAGGGGAGAGATAGAGGGAGGTGGGAGAAAAAGGGATAGAGAGGACTTGAGAGAGATGAGGAGAGAGTAGAGTAGGAGGGAAGAGAGAGAGAACGAGAGAGGTGAGAAAGGGAGAGATGGATCTAGCCTAGATATGGTATGCGTGTATATAAAAACCAACATATATCAAACTTAGCCCCAGATCTATCAAGTGTCAAGAGGGATCAAATATCTCAAGGTGCAAACCATTCCTCAAGTTTTTCACTCAAAAAAGAGGTTTGCACCTCAAGGGATTTGATCCCACTCGGTGCTTGATAGATCCTAGGTTAAGATGCACCTATGTTGGTTAATTTGATTTCCATAATTTTTTTTATATTGATAGATTTGTATATTTTGGGTATGGAAGGGGGTTTCTAAATTAAACCATAATGTACATTTAACAATCTTACTTATTTTTAATTCCCATTGTTCAACATTAAAATTACACAGAAATTAACCATCATTTATATAAATAAAAATCTCTTCCCACATCATTCTATATATACATAAAAATATATTCCCACCTTTAACTAAAAGAAGGAAATAAACAACACACAATTAATAAATAAATGCACCAATTCAAAGTGAGTAAACCTCTCTGTCTGCCACATTCCTCGAGCTCAATTTTTTTGTCTATTTTCTTACCTACTCACTCGTTGAGACCACCCTCTTCTTTCTCATCCACAATGCCATTCAACGATTTCTATTTGTTGGTAGCAGCCAATAAGCAGAGGTGTTATCTACCGAGCTTCAATTTGGACGGCCAAAAATCGTCTGATTTTAAAAAATCTGACAATAGGAGTACTTGAATCATGTTTTTTATAGTGGAAATGGATTCAACACCATCAAAAATTCAGCCAAAAACTTGAATCTTGATAGCTATAACTTGGACTTCCAAAAATTTTCGCCATCTTTTATCAAAATTGTTTGAAATTTTCATTATTTTTTAGACAAAAATGATGCCAATTTAGACTATGACCTACAAATAGAATGACATGTTTTTTTGCGAACTATGAAAAATCCTTGAACTGCGGTTATTGGAACTTATTCTCCTAATTGATTACCAGTTTATTAATTTTATAATTAATATCAAAGGAATATCATTATGGTTCTTCACGAAAAATAAATATGTTGCGGAAAAATTAAAATGAAACTGAGAAATTCAAGCACACAATTAACACAGTTATTTTGGACTAATGTCCCTAGAAAAACCAAAGGGAAAATTAGTGTAGAAAATGAGAGTTTATTTTATTATGTAGAAATAAAAATTGAAGTACAATCATCTGGATTCCCAAATGGAAATCCTCTGAAAAATATACTGGAAAAATAATTTGGAGAATTTGCAAATCCACTGTAAATTCTGGTAATCGTGAATTCCTCCATAAATATTCGACCTCCTCTCTCCTGCTAAACTAACAGTGGAGAGACACTGGAAAATATTCTAGATCTCTCTATTATTTCTCCCTCAATCACCAATGCTCCTCCACTGGCTCGAATTCTTCCCTCGCAGAATACTGTGTAATGGGAAATTCTCAGTCCTTGGAGAATAACTCCCTCACTTATGTATCACCATTGTATCTATCTCGATCCCATCGACTTGACTTGCTCATATAAGGAGCTTCAACGACCATGATTAAATCATGATCAATAACGAAGATAATCTTAGACTCGATCCATGTGAGTCTCTAAAGCCTTCTCGATCATCCTTAATTAATTCCCATTAATTAATCAATTTTTCGAAGTTAAAATTAGGCATTTTTAAATGTTTTTTCAGAAATATTCGACCTTCTCTCTCCTGCCAAATTGAGACTAGAGAGACTTTGGAAAATCTTCTAGATTTCTCTATTGTTTCTCCCTCAATCACTAATGCTCCTCCATGGGCTCGAATTCTTCCCTCTCTAAATACTGTGTACTTGAAAATTCAAACTTCTTGGAAAATAGCTCCCTCACTTATGTCTCACCATTGTATCTATCTCAATCCCATCGACTTGTTGTTATAAGGAGATTCAACGACCATGATTATAAACTCATCAACAACTAAGATCATCTTAGACTCAATCCATGTGAGTCTCTAGAGCCTTTTCAATCATCCTTAATTAATTCCGATTAATTAATCAATTTTTCTAACTTAAACTTAGGCATTTTTTAATTATTGATTAATTAATCTAATTAAGGTGTTTCACAAGCTCATCCCTTGAAACCTTCTCCAGGTTTTGGATATATCGCGTTCCTTAATCTCTTAAACAAAATCGATACTACAACACTTATCTAAAGCTACAAAAACTAACACTCCTTCTTAGCGATAAGGGTGTTCTCTCTCCACATCATTAGGGGAATTTTGAGGTCTAAAATGGGCCTCCTAAGAAAAATTTCAACCAAAATAAACCTTATAAGAACCCATAGGATTCAAGATGACAATGTCAACCATGGGGGATGATTCATTATTTTTTGAGTAAAAAAGTAAAAAGATTAAAAAATAATAAAATAATAAAACTACTTTTCAACTCGTATTTTCAACTTATCTCCCTAAGGTTTTACTCAAATTTTGAGTGGGAGTACTCATTGGATGAAAAATTTAGTTCCTCATCCAAGGAGTACCCATGTATCATACTTTCGATAGACCTTGCTACACGAAAAATGAGAAATACATGAAAAAACGTTATTGCAATCACAATTTTCATGTATTTCTCATTTTTCATGTAGTAGGGTCCATCGAAAGTATGCAATATGGGTAATATTTGGATGAAGAATCAAATTTTATATCCAACGAGTGTTGTTGCTCGAAATTTGAGTAAACCCCTAGGGAGATAAGTTGAAAATACGAGTTGAAAAAATAGTTTTTTTTCTCCTCTGAAATTTGATGATGTAATCTAATCTTATTTTATTATTTCTACTATTATTTTATAATTTCCTTAGGAGGCCCATTTTAGACCTCAAAATTCCCCTAATGCAATTGTAGTCTTTTGCACCTGAATGGTCCTACGTTGTTGATGTCTAACTAACATTCTCCAAGCTGACCAATCTCCCTATCACTAGAAATCACTGTGAAGAGAATATTGCCCATCATGTTATTGTTTAACTTTGATATGCTCATATTTTTGTTGCTACTGCTCTACTGCTATCTATGCACTACTACTACAACTACTATAATAATGAGTCTGATCTCCTTAGACCCTGAAGCATTAACTTCCATAGGGTTTCTCCCTCTGAAGCTAGACTCCCTCTAAGTCTCGATATCCATGTGGGAAATATCTATTCCCCCTTGGAAAGTCGCACTATCCTCCTACACTGGAAACTAGACTATGTAGCTCTATGCTAGGAATATTCGGGTTGGAATTGCACTTACATATTATAATTGGGAAATTCACACTGCCCGTGTCACTGCAACTGTATCACATGTATTCGTTGCAACTAGTTTTGCAACAGTCACCTAATTGCATCTTGTTGACACTATGTCATTGTAACTAGCTCTGCGTCATCTCACATGTACTAATTGCAACTAGCTTTGTTGACACTGAATCTTGCTACTGTGATATTGTAGGATCCTATAGCAAAGGTGATAGTCCTGCTGCAACAATTTGGAACTGATCTAATTGATCTCTGTGTTGCTACTTTTTTGGACACTTCCCAGCTTGATATTCATAGGTATCAAGTTTCTCCTCCACTTGGAGGTACTGCTACTATCAATATTGCATTGTTTGTTTTACAGAGTCTGAGGCCAAGTAGTTTGACTACAAAAATGATCCAAGAGGGTCTAAACACTGGGGAGGTCTCCAGAAAGACTGGGAACCCTGCGTTGATGGTAAACACCAATCTCCCATTGATTTGGCGAGCCAAAATGTTAACATCTTTTCTCATCTTGGCAGATTACAACGCAACTATCACGCTGCCAATGCAACCCTGATCAATCCATGCCCCTATCTCATGGTAATTGTAAATAAATAAGTTTTCGTCTGGGCCATAGTATATAGGAAGTTTTTTTTTTTCAACTGAACAAATTGTGCTTGGAATAGTTTTCAGGCAATGCATAACTTAAGATTAGATCACGAGACTTTGAATTAGAATTGGGATGGGAATTTACTATAAAAGTTCCAATGAAAAAAAAAATAAAAAAAAAATTAAATTGATAATAGGTATCTTATTAATAAAATTATTTTAAAATTTTATAATTCATCCTTTTCTCCAAAACTTATTTCTTTTCAAACTTTGATGTCATATTTTTCTTTAATTTGAAACTAAAAAAACTTATAGATGCAAATTTATAAAATCTATATTAAAAACTAGTTTATCTGTAATCTTTCCATAAATAAAAAGTCACATTGCATTGACACTTGTATCACATGTAAACTATTGCAAAACTGATTGCACTTGACACTACACAGCTCTTTCTTGTACTAATGCACATTGACACTTCTTCTACTGTGATATTTAGGATCCTATAGCAGGCAACAATTGAAAAATTGACAGACAATTTTCATATATCAAGTTTCTCCTCACTATTTACTTTTTGAGGCCAATTTTGTCTTTTACTCTTTTTAAACACCAACTGATTTCATTTTCATCTTGGCAGATTACAACGCAACTATATATGCAATGTCTATCAACGTCTCTAGGAAGTTTTTTTTTTTATTTGCTTGGAATATTCAGGAAATGCATCTTATTAGCAATTGAAAGAAATGGGAAACCACTAGGTATCTTATTAATAAAATTATTTTAAAATTTTATAATTCACAAAATATTTCTTTCAAACTTTTGTCATATTTTTCTTTAATTTGAAACTAAAAAAAATTGAAAAACATACTTTTTCTAAATTTCACTTTTAAAATTGCCACTTCACACATTTCTTTATATCATTTTCTCATTTTTTTCTAATTCATTCTACTTTTTATGTTTTATCTTTTTAACTTTTTTTTTTCTTTCTTTACTATTATCTTAAAACAATTAAAGAATAAACCACTTTCCATTTTCTTTCTTGCTTCATATCTATTTCTGTATCTTCATTTTTTTCATTATTTCATGTAATTTTTTTTCTTTCTTTACATATCCTATCCAGCTTCTATCTATTTCTTGCTTTTTATAATAGTTAATGAATAATTATATTGGATATATTCCATAAATTTTCAGTCAATATAATTTAATAAATTAACCCGTATATGTTCGGAAGCATCATGCGCCACAGAATTAACCAACTACATTAACCCTACGATTGGATTAAATTTTGGTGAATTGTTAACCTTACGATTGGATTAAATTTTGGTGAATTGTTAAACAATGGAACCGAATTGACGAATTTCCGTACTGTTTATCTCAATTCGAACAAACTCAGTAACTATAGTTCCGTACTGTTTATCTCAATTCGAACAAACTCAGTAATTATAGTTTACTAAAATAGAAAAAAAAAAAAAAATTATTTTAATATCCACGAAACTAAAGTTAATTTATAAAACAGATTGCTTCTTCATCTACTTGCTGTATTCGACTTTTTTTCTGTAAAACTTTAAAATAAATATTTAAGTATATAAATTTAATACATTACTCAAGATGTTTAAACCACATGCACGGCAAGATTGGACCACATCCACGGCACTTTAGAGAGCCGACATAAATCCAAACTTCCATTATTTTTGCAGGTGAGCTGGCCAAACGGTGCGGGGACTATACGCGTGAATAGGAGCAACTTTACTTTCTTTCAATGCCACTGGCATTCTCCATCTGAGCACGCTATTAATGGCAGACGGTAACACTGCCTTCCAACTGATACCCAATGCTCTGAACTGGGTTCCAATTGCAATGCAGATACCCATTAGAGATACATATGGTGCAGAAGTCCAGTAACAACAAAACAGCGGTTATTGGAATTTTATACGTTTCGTGGAGAGGTATTGAGTAGGTTTACATAATTTTTTTTTAGTTTTTTTGGTTTTGTAATTGATATTCTCAACTAATAATATATAAATTATATATATGATTAGTATAATTAGTTGAATTGTTACATAGTTTACTATTACTATTTCCTGGTTCTTTGTTATTACTTCCCACATTTCAGTCCAGGTGAGAATGATTGACAAATGGTCCCCTAGTGTCCTTTAACAACCTTGTGAGGAAATGATTAGGCACCAATGACCCTTCCTCTCTGAATCTTCGAGAACCTGGTGGGTTGACTGACAGATTGACCAAAGCCCTAATAGAGTGGATTGCTCGAATTACACAAGATGTCATTTAATCTATATGGTAGTTTTATAATTATAATAAATAAATGTGTGAACAACATCAATATGTGGATGGATTTAGTGGTTGAAAATAGTTTATATTTTAAATTTATCATTTAAAAATATGATAAAGATAGAGTAGCATTTTTCATTTATGAACATAAAGTAAAGAGTACGACTAAAAAAATTATAATAAAGATTTAGATTTTAGGAAAATTATGTTTATGTTTAATAAATCTGGCCCATCACATAAAGTACGATTCAGCTTTGACATTCTGTCTGTGGAGGTAGTACTCATGTGCAGTTAACAGACGAAATAGTTGCCATTGCTGGTATGAAACCAGCATAAGAAAAAGAAGCTTTGGGCATTGTAGATCCGATGCACATAAAATTTGGTAGCAGGAAATATTATAGATATATCGGTTCTCTCACCACTCCTCCCTGCACAGGAGGAGTCATCTGGACGATTGTCAAAAAGGTATATTTTCAGCCTGAAACACATGCGATCCTAAGTGTAAGGTTTGAGGCGAAGATATAGTGAATTGGGATAAATTGGTGGTTGTTGCAGGTGAGAACTGTTTCAAGGGAGCAAGTCAGGGCCCTCATAAATGCTGCTAATGATGTGAGTACTGTTATTCTTTAGCCAGTCAACATTTAATGATAAAAATTTCATGAGAAACTGTGAAGTTTATGATAATCCAGTGAGATTATGATTTAAATATTAATATTATTAAAGTTAGATTTTTTATAATATTTAAGTAGTTTAATTTAAAGATGAAATAGGCTGGTAAAATAATTTAAAAAAATGATTTTTTATTTTTATTTTTATTTTTTTTAATTTAAAAATGCATTTTTGAATATATAAATAGATCCGGTACTCTGAAAAATTATAGGACACTCAAAATCTACAGATTAAACAACTTAAACTGGAGTTTTTAAAAATCTCTATAGGATTTAACCGTACTTTTAAATTATTTTTAATTGAAATTGCATACACAAAAGAAATTCAATACTATTTTTAATAACTTACTTTAATATAAAATCAAATCAAATATATTTTAAAAAATTAAAAAAATAAAAAATAAATTGTTATAAATTATAAAATATTTTGTTTTAACTACTTCATAAATGAGTTTTTAATAAGATTTTTAAAATTAAAATTTAATTATTAATAATTATTATTAAGTGGATAATAGAGAATTAACATTTTTACCTAATATTTTAAAATATTTTTATAATAGTTACAAATTAAAGTTGATATTTATCTCATAAGTAGTAATGACCTTTCTACTCTTCATAATAACAATAATTTAAAATAAAGTTATAATTTATTTAATTTTTAAATAAAGTTATATTTTAGTTAATTTTTATGTATCAAAGTTGAAATTTTGCTTCTGTCTACCAAAATACAAATTTTAAAAAATAAAAATAAATAAATAAAATTTAAATAACTATATAAAACATTTAAATAATGTCTCATAAAAAAATTGCATGTGAAGAAATTGGATCCCTCTTGGCTCATGTTAGATACATATTTAAGATCAATCTATGCTAGTTCTACAACCCAATTTGATGTGTAACTTTGTGAGTCCCTCAAAGTTGAAATTTTGCGCCAAAAAAACAAAAAAACAGAAAAAACATTTAAATAATGACATCTCATTAAAAAAAAATTGCACGTGAAGAAAATGACATCTCATTAAAAAAAATTGCACTTGAAGAAAATGGATCTTAGATCCATATTTAAAACGGATCTATGATGGTGATAATGTGAAATGTATTATTGGAGGCATTTTGAAGCCTAGTATGGCGGAGATGTTGTAATGTTCTATCTTGTTTTGTCTTATCATATAAACATTTTGACTTGATCAAATTACATATCAAAAAATAAAATAAAATAAAAAAACAAAATGGTTAAAAATAATAAAAATAAAATGAATTTAATAATTAAAATAAAATAAAGATAAAACAGTCCATTTATCATTGTGGTTTCTTGGTTCTAGCTTTTGACAACCCATGGTTTTGCCCATGGTTTTCTTATATAAGAACATATATAAAAGAAAAAAAAACAGAATTAATAATTAAAATAAAATAGAGGTAAATGTTGAAAAAAATACAACAAGAAATTCCACTCAGTTAACTTAGTTAATTCTAGTTAAGGGCATGAAGTTCAGTTGTGTGTAGTGATTCCTAAATTTTAAGAGCCTACGTTGAGTTAATTTGACTTAATTTCAATTGTAGCAATCTAATTCATTTAAATTGAGTTATGGTCAATTAAACTAGTTCTAATTGTTAATAGAATAAGTGGGTGGTCAGTTAAGTAGTGGGATATGAGCCTAACTCATCTAGTTAACTGATCAAATAATTAACTCATGCATGCAAAGAATACCAGTTGCCCAGTTGTGGTGGAATTTCCAAGGGAGTTAACAAGCAGTGGTAAACTAGTTGAGTGTACATGTGTTCCATGAGGTATGGAGTTTCCAAGCGAGTTAACAAGCAGTGGTAAACTAGTTGAGTGTACATAATTTTCATAAGCAGTTGCAAATCTACATCATATTTCTACACTAAAGTAGTCTATTTACCATTTGTGGTTTCTTGGCTATACATTTTGACAACCCATGGTTTTTCCAATGGTATTCAGGGTAGATCCATTTTTAACTTGGGGTCTACCAAGCTTGAGAGGGATCAATGTGCAAACTTATTTTAGAGAGATCAAATATCTTTTCACATTGATCCCTCTCTAGGCTTGGTAGATCCAGAGTTAGATGGATATAGGCTAGTGAGATAAGTGTTTTAATGTTTATAAACATTTAGTGAAGATTTAATTTATATGGTTGTGCCAATATCGTTTTATTAAATAAAAAAATCATATAAAATTTCTATCTTAATCACATTCTTTTAAAATCTCTATCTTAATCATATTATTTTAAAATCTCTATCTTAATCACACTCTTTTAAAATTTATAATATTAAAATAATAATATAAATATGAAAAGATTTATTTAGTATAAAATAACTTTTACTTGTAATTGTTTTAATCTTTTTTCCTTTATTTTTTTTATCCATATTTAATATACTATTAATTTAAATAAAATAAAAATACTTAATTATTAATTTTGATTTTCTTTATCTTTTCTTATCCATATTTAATATACCATTAATTTAAATAAAATAAAAATACTTAATTCTTCATATTTAATTCTCAATATTATAATATTATAAACCAAAATTTGAAATATCATTGTGCTATCAAATTACTTTTATTAATCACATAATGTTTGCTTATTGCAGGGATTTGAAAAAAATGCAAGGCCATTACAAAAGGAAAATGGGCGAGTTATTGGATTGTACAACCGTGGGCATACACCATAATAATATCCCGTGCTATCCTCATATACAACTTGATTAACCTTTAGTAAAATCAATGAAGCTTTGATTTGGATAATTTGATTAATCTTTAATAAATAAAAATAAAGTCCATGAAGCTTTGTTTTGGGATAAGGAGTGATATGTTATTTATTATGTTTTTAGGAGTGATCTGTTTTTTAGTTTGGTGTATATATATAATATATTAGAAATTGTTTTAGAAAGTGTAAGGTGTAAAGTGTAAAGAGAGATTGATAAGATTGTTAAATTGAAAAAGTTGTATTTTGATTATAATTATTGAGCAAACAAATTTTGTTATATGATTTAAATTTTGTTTATTATAAGTTTGTCTTTGCAACTTATTTATTTTGTAAAGATTATCAAATTGAAGAAGTTGTAATTTGGGTTCCACAATCATGTTCTTGAAACATTAATTATAATATAGAATATTGTAATCTCTAAAAACTGGAAAAATAATTTTATGTCATTGTGAACAAACATTTAATGAGTAGAAATATAAAAAAGATATATGAATAATTAATTAAATGAAATATTAAAATTGACCTCGTGATTACCTTACTTGGGACGAGCACAAATAGATTTGATACAAAATTAATACAAACAGCTCATTTTTAAATAAATCCAAAACATATTAAAAATAGATATTTATATATAAATAAAAATTCCCAACTTTCTTTTAAAAAATATTCATTATCATTTATAAACTATTCCTTATAAAATAAAATAAACTATTTCTTAAGAAATCAATATTTCTATTTTTCCTTTTTCCCTTTAATCTTAATCTAACTTACAAAATTATTTTTTAATACAATATTAAATCATATTTTCAAATATTCTAATAATTATATTTCTTAAAAGTTTCTATTTTTAAATTAATTCTATTAAAAAATCTTTTATGTATAATAATATAAATTTTATTTAAATTTCGATTTTATAAAATAAATTAAAATATTAACTAATCATGAAAGTCACATTATGAACTTCTATACCAACTGTATTGAAATGAAATTATTAAAAAAGTTACACTATGTAAACTACACAATGGAGATGGAATGGTTAAAAAATATGCTCTATGAATTTATAGAGCATGGAGATATATATTCGCACATTCAACCAGATTACCATCCGCGACATTGGTTTTTCTCTGTCTCCCTTGTCAAAGCTCTGGTCCATTTTCTTGATCGAAAGGGGAAAATTATTCAATTTTTTGTTGCAATAAATACAAGTAGAAGGTGTCGGAGATATTATAATGCAAATTGATTTTCAATATTATTTTAATGTGTTTAATATTTATTAATAAAATTGAGTTTGAAAAAAATTTGCTTTCAAAACAAAAATTGTTAGAAAAATAGCTTTTTCAAAATTAATTATAAAATAAAATATTTTAGTATTTAACTACGAAAAATGATTTTATATAATGATTTGAAAAAAACACTTATAATAATATGCTATTCATGCCATTGTGAATCGACATTTTATGAGTAGAAATATTAAAAGAATTTCGGCATGATTTTATTAAATAAAATGTTGAAATTGATATAAAATTATATCAAATTTGATATAAAATTATATATTTGACCTAAAATTATGCTCTGTAAAACAATTTTACTTGATATAAAGATCGATATATTTGATATAAATTTAATTTTATATTAAAACATAAGCAATAAAATAAGGATTTTCGCATGATTTGATTCTTTGCAAATCCCTTTACATTTATGATTATTTATAATTATATTTCGTGGTCCCAAGAAAATGGATTTATGAATGAAACTAAAATAAACTACTATTTTTTTCCTTGGATATTCATCTCCTGCAAAGGGGGAAAATATCCCTAATGAGGAAACAAAATCCAATCTTGCAAATCATTAAATATTAAATAAAATGATTAATAAAATATACAACATCACTTTCAATTGTGCAAATAACTTTGAACATATCTTAGGGCAATGAATCTCCCTACACACCAACCATTGAAAATTATTACAAGAATTTAAATTAGTGTACATCAAAATTACTGATTTTATATTTTTTCTTTGTCACTTTTGACTTTTGGGAATTCTTTTATTTACCGTCAAACAAAACAGCTTTTTGTGAATGTCAGAAAAAGTAATCCAATTGCAAGTTCTGAGCACTATTAGTGGAAAAAGAACATAAACTATTCCAATGGCACAAGTTCTGAGCAATATTAATGCAATAAACAATGAAAAAAGAAAAGAAACTATGCCAATGGCACAAGTGATCCATAAAGATTTTACAACATTTGTTGAAGTGTCTTTTGTAAAATCCTTGTTAATTCAAAGTCTTGCAATCTTCTTGCTAGATATTCTTATTCCAATTTCAAAATACCACAATGGTTAATCCCCACAATCTGACCAAACATTAACCCAACAAATGTTCAGTTCTCCACCAAAAATAATTTTGTCTGCCCAACCATTAACTGCATACTATATATAAAACACAGCTTCAGTAGGACAATGATCTCAAATAATTCCAGTGACAAATAACATAAGTGAAGACAGCATCAATGAAGCAAAGGTAATTCCAGTAGCTGTTTCTGGCCTTCAGTGGCTTTGAGCAGGCCGAACTGTAGCTTTGCTGCAACACTGGGGCTGCACGTATAGTATCTTGCAGCCTTACTGCAATATTGGGGTTGCTCGCATTGAAAACACCAAAGCAACAAATTTTCCGATCGTCATGTTCATGGGCCACCATTCCGTTCATGACTGAAATGCCCTCTACTGTAACTGAAGAGACATATGTCAACCTATCAGGAAAAGGGAGACCAGCCATGTCGCTCTAATTCACTCAACAAATGTCAGCCGCCTAAGAAAAGTGCAGACGAAATTGCATAGTGAACTGATTCAAAAGATATGCCTATGGGCATAAACATCATGTTGTGTTATATTATAGATCAAGAAAGTAAATGAGGTTTTGCTCTAGGATCGTGAGTTTTATAATATTCACTATATTTTTAGTTTGATAAATATAGTTTGAGATACCAATATAATATATGGATCAAAAGAGTTTGGCTTAATTTTAAAAATAGTTTAAATGTTTTACATTTGGATTATTTTGTTTTTTTTGAAATTCAATGATATAATTTTTAATTATTAGGATTTTTAGATCGATTAGGTATAGCGTAATTGGTGTTGTCCTTTTAGGATAAGTAATATATAATATATGAAGTATGAGATTTAAAGTTAAAATTTGTGAGTTAAAAATAAAAATATTATGATTTTTAGTTTTTATATAATTCAAATTTATAATTTTAATAAATTTATATCTAATTTCAAATAAAAATAAACTAAAAATATAATAAAAGAGAATTAAATTAGAAATATAATAAAAGAGAAACCTGAAAATTAAGAAAATTAAACTATAAATAAGTTTATTTTTAAAATATTTATAATTTTATGTATTTTTAAATAATTATTTTGTAAAAAAATGTAACATATTCCGTTAATTTCACATAAAAATGTAGGGAGTTAGAATTTCTTTATACAAATTACCTCAAGTTTCGGGTAATTATCCACATTCCTCATTAACCATTAGATAGAATGTTCATTAATATATAAAGTAATTTTCAATAGAAGATAGTAAGTTGCATAACATTAACCACCACTGTTGTAGTAAATTAACATAAATTGTGAGATGAACCTTGCATCTATTTCATGATTCCCTTAACTAGATTAATTAATCACATACTTGACATTATGATTATCACATGAAATAAGAAGCCAACATCATCAAGGAATCAACATCATAAAACTGACACAATAATCAATCACATCATTGAACACCGATATACCCTGGAAACCCCATAGGGTGAAAACCAACAAACGTTTAATTTTTATTATTAAACGCTCGTGAGGTTGTTCACCCCTCAATCAATGGCTTATAAGCGATTCCATCCCCTATCTATTGTTATAAAATATTACAATGAAATATCATTAAAATACCACATACCTACCTAAAAGTTATTACAATTTTCATCAAACCATTTACCTACATATCACCACTCTCTACATCCTTGTGGCATGATTTCTCCATCCATATATGGTCCTACAACTCGTACTCATGAGCATGGACCGTTAGTTATTTATCTACCACAATGTTAAACATAATTTGTCTTTGGCACAAACCACTATCGTTTCCTGTCATTGTTGTCGTCAACAAACTTTGGTAACAGAATTAAGTAAAATATTAATCAATCAATAATCAGTCCCTAAAAGACATCTTTTAACATCTATTCATGTGCACACATGAGATGTAAATATAATATCACAACATGCTTCATCCAACAACATTGTGCATGTATAAACAAATAATTATCAAGCATGTCACCAGCACACGTTCATATTCAAAGGATACCACTGTAACTATTCTTTCTATTTAAAGGATACTAGCAACTTACCTTTGTTTTTCGTGCATGTAATTAGATAAAAACTTATTCAAAGAGAGCTAATCCCTTAGCCTCTTAATTGTGCATGTAACTAAGTATTCTTTCCAATACAATAGATATTATTATGATACATAAAAATACATGCCCCTTATAAGGAAAGACTAACATGATAGACATCATTATCATATCACTTTTCGAAAAGAATCTTTCCCAAGATAGAGCTATTTACAAAATCTACTGTATGCACAATGACGTGCATTGCTCTAAACCAGAAATAATGTGTTAGTCATTATTTCTTACATGTGGATTTATGTATTTTACAAAGGAAAGCTAGTACATTTATTCCAAGTAACTACTTATTTTACTTTCCACAATACTTACTCTTTTTTGCACGCAATTCATATTTCTCTTTAAAATATCTAACACAATAGTTCTACAAATCCATGTTTCTCTTTAAAATATCTAACACAATAGTTATATATTCATACATGTAATCAACTATGGTAATGAACTATTGTTTCTATGCCTTTGCATATGTGCATATGTGTTCGTTTCACATAGTTATTTTCAAGAACCCAACATACTTTCTCTATTGTATGTACAAGTTCTCATGCATTTGTTTTCAAGAAAGTATCATAATCAAAGTTCCCATGCATTTATTTTCATAAAAGTATCATAATCAACCTTTCCTTTGGGCATAAGAACTAAGATAACAATAATGTTAACTTTTTATGCAATAAACCATGCAATTAAATCAAACTATCCAATTTACAACACCCCCGTCATTTATCTTTTTACCCATCAAAGATGTAACTTTTACAAACCCTTGCAAAGCTTTTTACCCATCAAAGATGTAACTTTTCCAAACTCTTGCAAAGGAATTAACACAATTAACTTATCTTTTCTTCAACAAACAATTATGTCTTATAAACACATAATTTAGTTATTAAAACTATACGTTTCAAAAGGAATTCTCACTTTCCAAGAAAATAATTTAATTAATTTTTCTCTTTTATTTTTCACCACCCATGAAATTATTTCACAAGTTACCCTCTTTAATCTATATTCACTTCCAAGAAAATAACTTGGATAAGAAAAGCACATGCACCCTATATTTTCTTACATAAAAGGCATTTGCATTCTTATATAAAGACAAGAAAGATTACTCATCTCTTAATGCTACAAATATATTTATAATAACAATCATTTTCTATATATAGTAATAATAATCTTTATCTACATGAAGTGATATATTTTCTTGACCAAGAAACATATATAAAAATTAATCTTTATCTACATGTGGTAATATATTTTCTATTGCTTAAGCGAGAGTCTTTCCTTCTATTCAATTAACTAAAAGTTACATATTTTAGATAAAAAACAAAGGCGGTGTGGCCCACCAACATTACAAGCCAGCCCAACCTTTGTTACCAAGCCTAAATAACATTCCCTGGGCTGAGGGCCCACAAAAAAAATACAAAATACATACCCTGGGCTGAGGGCCCACATAACCATACGAAATAGCCTCCAAAGACCATGCGATCTTCCCCCTTAGATCAAACAATCGGGAGGCATTTCGGGTGGCAAAAATGCTCACCCCTTAACCATAAATTCGGATCCGAAAAGACCATTGAACTGGCTTTAAAAGTCATTTCGGGTCCGTCTGGGGAATTAACCCCCGAGCACATTACCTGCCCGAAATCCATCAGATGCATACTATTCCAAGATGTCAATACGACTAGCCTGTAACTTAACCTCCCTATCAGATCCGAAGCTTGATAAAAATCTGTCCTAAGTAATTTCGGGTCCGATTTAAATGTTAAATTTCTTGTTGTTGTCCACGCGAAATCCATAGGATTGTTGTGATTGCGCTGACCTGCTACCCTTTTAAATGAGTCTTTGGCCCAATTAATTAAAAGGCCCATCTGAAAGTAATTATGGTCCATGCAAAGATTAGACCCATTTATAGTTTCCCGCCCAAGAACTATAAGTGTATATAGTTCCGGGAGCATTTTCCACCCGAAAACCAAATGCATATTTTCGAGGAGTGTCTGACCTCTAGCTCACACTTTGCCATAAACTGCTTCCCCCTGTGGATAAAAAATCCTCTGTCTCCAGCCTTCTTCATCCTGTATAGTTTCCTTGCTTTGATAGAACTCTCTGTCTAAGGCTGCCTGTTTGGAGCATTCTTCCCGCAGATGTCCTTGGGGAGTTCTTATCTAGTCATAATTTATATTTCTTTTGGAACAGAGCACGCTTTCGTTTGCCAAAATATATGCTAATATGTTGGCTATTCTGCACACATGGATAAAAATAAGGGTTCTCATGGTCTACAGGTGGGATTGAATCCATTGATAAACTTGTAGTAACCTCCAGTGTCTCGACACTTTCTCTGGTGCTGAGCCATTGCCAATTTTCTTGACCAAATTAATTGTTAATTCGGAATTGGCTTCAATTATGATGAGACCCTTTTCATCTCTTATGACTCCTCCATATCCAACCATTCCAGGGTTTCCTTTTGAGGCTCCGTCTATATTAAATTTCATAAAACCATGAGGTGGAGGTTTCTAGAATTCCTTATCAGCTATCATATGACTAACAATCTTGTTTGTGCCCTGGGGGAAAAGCCCTTGCAGTCCCAAATTAAGAAGAATCTGCTCATCCTGAACTTGAGGTTGGTTTTCAGGGGGGGTTTTTATGAGGGTTCCAACAGTCTCTTTGAGCTGACTTATAATCAGAGACATGATGCTCTAGGGTGACCCAAACTCGTTCTTGAAGATTCTGTTGTTGCGCTCTTTCCAGACATCCCAGATTATAAAGCCTAGAACCAAAGCCCACGCTTTGTTGATTATTTCATTTTCAGAGAAATTTTTCCTCCAATTCTTCAAAGTACTAGTGATGCTGCCAATGTCCCTGTCTGTTTGTCTAAAGATTGAAGCCATCCAATTCCATAAGGTGGAAGTGAATGAACAAAGGTTGAGAAGGTGTTCCATAATTTCTTCTTGTAATTTACATAGCTGGCATCTAGATGGACCTGCTACCCCTCTTTTCCTAAGGTTTTCCCAAGTTAGAATCTTTTTATACTGCACTAACCACGTAAACAATTTAATTTTCATCTAGTTTTGGTTCTGCCATAGATCCTTCCATACCTTATCTGGGTTTGGGAAGTCGAGCCCCAGGGCTATTCGTTTGGCCTCTTTGAGGTTAAAGTTGCCCTCATTATTTTTACCCCATCTTTGTTGGTTTGAAAATGTTGATTTCAAAATCTTTCTCTGTTCCAAGATGACTGTAAGAGCTTCTGCCTAGGCTTTCAACGGGGAATCATCACTGTTTACTAGGTTCTTCCATATTCTCCATTTTCCGTCACTTCTATCCTGATCCCAAAAGTCCTTTACTTTGAGTAATCCTTTGTCATCAGTATTATACTTGAGATTGGCATATTCTTCTTTTAACAGTTTAGGTTCCTCTTGCCAATTATCTTTCCAGAACCAAGCAAGGTCTCCATCTTTGATCTCCCAGAAACTGTGTTCCTGATCTATGGCTTTATTCTCCCAAGCTTTGTTCCAAATGTGGGAGCCTTTGATGAGTCCAGACATCTTGATGTAATCCCTTTCTTGCCAATCGTTTGCATATATTTGTTTCCATACTTTGGCCGAAGGGGAAGCTGATTCTTTTAGCCATCTCCACCATAGTTTTGCTCCCAAGACTTTGTTTAGGGTTTCGGGGTCATCATGTCCTAAACCTCCGTGTATCTTTGGTTTACATATCTTATCCCAGGCTACCAAAGCCTATTTCTTTTTCTCTTCCCCTTTGCCCCAAAGAAAATCCCTTTGGATATTTCTAATGTTTAGCATTACTTCTTTAGGAGCTGGAAAGGCTGAAAGCATGAAGATGGGGACAATTTGAAGGATATCTTTTGTAAGCACTAGCCTTCCTGCTAAATTCAAAGACCTATTTGTCCATTTCCAGATTCATGTGGTAATATATTTTCTTTACCAAGAAAAATATATAAAAGATCAATATTTATCTACATGAAGCAATATATTTTCTTTACCAAGAAAATCTATCTTATTTAGTGTCATTTGTGTGCGTTAAACACATATTCAACTTAAATTTTTGAACATGGAAATTTATGAATCTTTTCAAAATAAATACTAACTACTCTTTAATGTCATTTGTGTGCATTAAACACATATTCAACTTAAATTTCTGAACACAGAAATTTATGAATCTTTTCAAAATAAATACTAACTACTCTTTAATGTCATTCGCATTTAAGCATTAGCATTATGTGGGTGGATTTCTTCAAGAAAACGTGGAATTAGAAGGATATTTCAATTTTATCTTAATGAAATTAACAAAAATATACTTATCATTTCTTGGCATACTACATCATTCGCTTTGTTTTCTTGACATCCATGGCCAGTGTACATGGTTGCATCGCATGGAGTTTTCCTTTGAATGGCATCCAACCAGTATGATCCCGCCATCTCTAAGGAGATATTTTCCATTATCCCCCTTGTCCAACACAATACAAACATTGAATAAAATCTTGACCTCTCTGATTATGATCATAACCGCGTCACCAAGTTTGCATTACCTCACTGTTCCATGGTAACTGCCCCTAAGAAATACGGACTTGGTTGTAGTAGAGTGTAAACCCCTAAACAACCAAGCTGCATCTTGTATTGTTTGGAACCATTCTTCCACCCCGGAATACCTTCTTTCTCCTGTCTTTTAGTTGCACGAATTCTTTTACAATTAGTTTTGGAACTAATTCCCTAACTCATAACCGATTCAAGTAAATTATAGTTACTTTTCTAACTAATTTTGATTTTCCATTTTAGAAGTAAATGCTATTACTTTTGAGGGAGATATATATATATATACATACATACATACATACATACATACATACATATAATTTTTCTCTTAATTATTAAAATTAAAATAAATTTCAAAAAAATCAAAGTTAATTACCTCAAGAAGCAGTGCAAGGGTAGAGATGTAGGGATAAATGTTTAACATTTAACACTTATATGTCAGCTCAATTAAAAAACAATCAAAGATTAAAACTAATATAGTGTTGAGTATGGTGGAGATGTTTTAGTGTAAACATCTAAATCTTGGTTCAATTAATAATAATAATAATAAGTAATAAAAATAAAAAATTCCAATTTGTTATATAGAAGTTTAGTCTTCCCAATTCAAGTTAAAAATTATGCTCTAGGAAAAATTGCATAAATAGTATAAGTTATATTGATCAATGCTAAATTAATAATGGTTGATCGACAAATCATCCTATAGTCTTGTTTTAATCCTATAGTAAGTCTAGACATTTACCATTTTAATCCTACACAAGTGGTTAAGAAAACATAAATAATGGTGGGAGCATCTTATTCCTATCCAATTTTTTATGAAAAGACTTGCTTAAATTACGGTGTGAAGTAATTAATGGTAGATGTGTTATTTAATTGAGTATATAAGTTATTTTCAAGTTTTTAATTTTTGGATGGTTTTCTTGCAAAGCTTAAGAATAAGAAATCACTACACAAAATTTAAAAATCATGCATGAATATTGCAATGATATCCATAAATTATGGCATAAAATATGTAAGGAAGTTATCCACATGGCATTATGTTGTGCAAAGATTGCAATAAGATAGTTATGGTCCAATCAAATGTTTGAAAATTAATTATTTTAAAAATATTAAAAATTTGATATTTATTTTTCAAAGTTAAACATTATAGTTTGCATTGGTCAATGCTAAACTAATAGTGATCAACAGGAAAATCGATCTTGGCAAGGACTAATAATTATTCCATAACCATATTTAAATATAATTAATAAGCACATAAAAACTTAATGCTTACAATAAACTTACAATATAACAAGTTCCTTAGCCATGTATATCCATCCCCACTTTACCCTGGATATTATTAACTTGTAAATAGGTTTTGTTACAATACCATGTCTTACCAATACCACATCTTGAAAAACCATAACTCATTTCACAATAAAAAATTAAAATGTAAAATATTTTAGACATTGCATATAACATTGATTACATAGAGTGAAAATTATTCATTATATGGAGAGAGAGAGAGAGAGAAAGAGAAAGAGAAAGAGAGCAAAAAGAGAAGGGGGGGAGAGAGAGGGAGGGAAGAATCAAGAGAGAGAAATAGAGGTGGAGAGAGAGGGAGTGACAAGGGAGAGATGGAGAGAGAGGGGGAGAGGAGAGGAAGGAAGATAGAGAGGAGAGAACAGAGAGGGGATGAGATAAAGGGAAGAGAGAGAGGTAGACATAGAGATGGATGGGAAAGAGGGGGAAAAAGAGAAGGAGAGGGAGGGATATAGTGACATAAGTGGAAGGTAGAGAGAGGGAGAGATGGAGGGGAGAGATAGAGGGAGGTGGGAGAAAAAGGGATAGAGAGGACTTGAGAGAGATGAGGAGAGAGTAAGGGAGAGAGTAGAGTAGGAGGGAAGAGAGAGAGAGCGATAGAGTAAGGGAGAGAGTAGAGTAGGAGGGAAGAGAGAGAGAGAGCGAGAGAGGTGAGAGAGGGAGAGATGGATCTAGCATAGATATGGTATGCATGTATATAAAAACCATCATATATCAAACTTAATCCCAGATCTATCAAGTGTCGAGAGGGATCAAATATTTCAAGGTGCAAACCTTTCCTCAAGTTTTTCACTCAAAAAAGAGATTTGCACCTCCAGGGATTTGATCCCACTCAGTGCTTGATAGATCCTAGGTTAAGATGCACCTATGTTGGTTAATTTTATTTCCATAATTTTTTTTTTATATTGATAGATTTTTATATTTTGGATATGGAAGGGGGTTTCTAAATTAAACCATAATGTACATTTAACAATCTTCCTTATTTTTAATTCCCATTTTTCAACATTAAAATTACACAGAAATTAACCATCATTTACATAAATAAAAATCTCTTCCCACATCATTCTATATATACATAAAAATATATTCCCACCTTTAACTAAAAGAAGGAAATAAACAACACACAATTGATAAATAAATGTGCCAATTCAAACTGAGTAAACCTCTCTGTCTGCCACATTCCTCGAGCTCAATTTTTTTTTCTATTTTCTTACCTACTCACTAGTTGAGACCGCCCTCTTCTTTCTCATCCACAATGCCATTCAACGATTTCTATTTGTTGGTAGCAGCCGATAAGTAGAGGTGTTATCTACCGAGCTTCAATTTGGACAGCCAAAAATCATCTGATTTTAAAAAATTTGACAATAAGAGTACTTGAATCATGTTTTTTATAGTGGAAATGGATTCAATACCATCAAAAATTCAGCCAAAACTTGAATCTCGATAGCTATAACCTGGACTTCCAAAAATTTCCACCATCTTTTATCAAAATTGTTTGAAATTTTCATTATTTTTTAGACAAAAATGATGCCAAATTAGACTACGGCCTACGAATAGAATGACGTGTTTTTTTGCGAACTATGAAAAATCCTTGAACTGCGGTTATTGGAACTTATTCTCCTAATTGATTACGAGTTTATTAATTTTATAATTAATATCAAAGAAATATAATTATGGTTCTTCACAAAAAATAAATATGTTGCGGAAAAATTAAAATGGAACTGAGAAATTCAAGCGCACAATTAACACAATTATTTTGGACTAATGTCCCTAGAAAAACCAAAGGGAAAAGTGGTGTAGAAAATGAGAGTTTATTTTATTATGTAGAAATAAAAATCGAAGTACAATAATCTAGATTCCCAAATGGAAATCCTCTGAAAAGTATATTGGAAAAATAATTTGGAGAATTTGCAAATCCACTGTAAATTCTGGTAATCGTGAATTCCTGCATAAATATTCGACCTCCTCTCTCCTGCCAAACTAACACTGGAGAGACACTGGAAAATCTTCTAGATCTCTCTATTGTTTCTCCCTCAATCACCAATGCTCCTCCATTGGCTCGAATTCTTCCCTCGATGAATACTGTGTAATGGGAAATTCTTAGTCCTTGGAGAATAACTCCCTCACTTATGTATCACCATTGTATCTATCTCAATCCCATCGAATTGCTCATATAAGGAGCTTCAACGACCATGATTAAATCATCATTAATAACTAAGATAATCTTAGACTCAATCCATGTGAGTCTCTAAAGCCTTCTTGATCATCCTTAATTAATTCCCATTAATTAATCAATTTTTCTAAGTTAAAATTAGCCATCTTTTAAATATTTTTTAGAAATATTTGACCTTCTCTCTCCTGCCAAATTGACACTAGAGGGACATTGGAAAATCTTCTAGATTTCTCTATTGTTTCTCCCTCAATCACTAATGCTCCTCCACGGGCTCAAATTCTTCCCTCTCTAAATACTGTGTACTCGAAAATTCAAACTTCTTGGAAAATAGCTCCCTCACTTATGTCTCACCATTGTATCTATCTTGATCCCATCGACTTGTTGTTATAAGGAGATTCAACGACCATGATTATAAACTCATCAACAACTAAGATCATCTTAGACTCGATTCATGCAAGTCTCTAGAGCCTTCTCAATCATCTTCTGATTAATTAATCAATTTTTCTAAGTTAAACTTAGGCATTTTGTAATTATTGATTAATTAATTTAATTAAGGTGTTTCACAAGCTCATCCCATGAGACCTTCTCCAGGTTTTGGAGATATCCCGTTCCTTAATCTCTCAAACAAAATCGATACTACAACACTTATCTAAAGTTACAAAAACTAACACTCCCTCTTAGCGACAAAGGTGTTCTCTCTCCACATCATTAGGGGAATTTTGAGGTCTAAAATGGGCCTCCTAAGAAAAATTTCAACCGAAATAAACCTTATAAGAACCAATAGGATTCAAGATGACGATGTCAACCATGGGGGATGATTCACTATTTTTTGAGTAAAAAAGTAAAAAGATTAAAAAATAATAAAATAATAAAACTACTTTTCAACTCACATTTTCAACTTATCTCCCTAAGGTTTTACTCAAATTTTGAGCGGGAGTACTCATTGGATGAAAAATTTAATTCCTCATCCAAGGAGTAACCATGTATCATACTTTTGATAGACCCTGCTACATGAAAAATGAGAAATACATGAAAAAACGTTATTGCAATCACAATTTTCATGTATTTCTCATTTTTCGTGTAGTAGGGTCCATCGAAAGTATGCAACATGGGTATTCCTTGGATGAAGAATCAAATTTTACATCCAACGAGTGTTGTTGCTCGAAATTTGAGTAAACCCATAGGGAGATAAGTTGAAAATACGAGTTGAAAAAATAGTTTTTTTTTTCTCCTCTGAAATTTGATGATGTAATTTAATCTTATTTTATTATTTCTACTATTATTTTTATAATTTCCTTAGGAGCGATTTTAGACCTCAAAATTACCCTAATGCAATTCTAGTCTTCTGCACCTGAATGGTCCTACGTTGTTGATGTCTAACTAACATTCCCCAAGCTGAGCAATCTCCCTATCACTATAAATCACTGTGAAGAGAATATTTCCCATCATGTTATTGTTTAACTTTGATTTGCTTATATTTTTGTTGCTATTGCTCCACTACTATCTTTTCACTACTACTATAATAATGAGTCTGATTTCCTTAGACCCTGAAGCACTAGCTTCCATGGGGTTGCTCCCTCTGAAGCTAGACTCCCTCTAAGTCTCGATATCCATGTGGGAAATATCTATTCCCCCTTGGAAACTCGCACTATCCTCCTACACTAGAAACTAGACTATGTAGCTCTATGCTAGGAATATTCGGGTTGGAATTGCACTTGCATATTATAATTGGGAAATTCACACTGCCCGTGTCACTGCAACTGTCTCACATGTATTGGTTGTAACTAGTTTTGCAACAGTCACCTGATTGCATCTTGTTGACACTACGTCATTGTAGCTAGCTCTGCGTCATCTCACATGCACTAATTGCAACTAGCTTTGTTGATATTGAATCTTGCTACTATGATATTGTAGGATCCTATAGCAAAGGTGATGGTCCTATTGCAACAATTTGGAACTGATCTGATTGATCTTCGTGTTGCTACTTTTTTGGACACTTCCCAGCTTGATATTCATAGGTATCAAGTTTCTCCTCCACTTGGAGGCACTGCTACTATCAATAATGCATTGTTTGTTTTACAGGGTCTGAGGCCGAGTCGTTTGACTACAAAAACGATCCAAGAGGGCCTAAACACTGGGGATGTCTGCAGAAAGACTAGAAACCCTGCATTGATGGTAAACACCAATCTCCCATTGATTTGGCGAGCCAGAATGTTAAGATCCTTTCTCCTCTTGGTAGATTACAACGCAACTATCACGCTGCCAATGCAACCCTGATCAATCCAGGCCCCTATCTCATGGTAATTTGTAAATAAATAAGTTTTCATCTAGGCATAGTATATAGGAAGTTTTTTTTTCAACTAATCAAATTATGCTTGGAACAATGTTTAGGCAATGCATAACTTAAGATTAGATCACGAGAATTTGAATTAGAATTGGGATGGGAATTCACTATAAAAGTTCCAATGAAAATAAATTAATTTTTTAAAAAATTTGATAATAGGTATCTTACTAATAAAATTATTTTAAAATTTTCTAATTCATCTTTTTCTTCCAAAACTTATTTTTTTTTAAACTTTGATGTCATATTTTTCTTTAATTTGAAACTAAAAAAATTTATAGATGCAAATTTATAAAATCTATATTAAAAACTAGTTTATCTGTAATCTTTCCATAAATAAAAGACAATCACTTTTAAAATTAAGCCACTTCACACATTTCTTTATATCATTTTCTCTAGATTTCCAGGATCGAAAAAATAGAATTTTTCTAATATCACTTTTACTTTCTATTTTGTTTTATTTTTTTAACTTTTTATTTTCCTTCTTTATATATGCCATCCAACCTCTATTTATTTCTATTCAAAACATCTTATAACGATTAAAGAATAAACCACTTTCATACATTTTCTTTCTTGTCCTTTCCAAAATTGAAAAAACATATTTTTTCTAATTTCACTTGTCTCTTCATTTTTTTCATTATTCTAAATGTAATTTTTTTTCTTTCTTTATATATCCTATCCAGCTTCTATCTATTTCTGTTCAGAGCTTTTTATAATAGTTAATGAATAATCGTTTTGGATATATTCCATAAATTTTCAGTCAATATAATTATGCCGTAAGGCGTTTCCCTCTGAAATGAACTTTCCTAAAATCCACCTGTCATCCCTATGTGCCGTTAGATTATGTGTTAGACGTATAGATGATTGTTAATCGTTTGATCAATGGAAGGTAGTTGGAACGGTTCACGATATTTACTTGATCAGCCTTCAACTTTCTGAGCGCTCGAAGAAAAAATCCGTTATTGTTTCCTCCCTGGTTATCGCATGAGCAGCGCAAGGAGTGTTTCAAATGGATTATACAGAGAATCATGGCGGTGCAGCTCAAGGCCAGTATTGTAAGTGGAGGCATCTGTTTTCTTGTGGGTGCAGCTCTCAACGCCGGCGCCATCAGCTTAGGCATGCTCATTATTGAGCGCATAATGCTTGGAGTGGGAATAAGCTTCGCAAATCAGGTTGGCTCGTATGGGTTGTGGGCTCAATGATTTCGAAAGGGTTTCTCCATGATATATTGATAAAAGCACGCATTACTCAAGCTTTAGACATTTGGCTTTGAATTGGAGTGATTTGAGTTACAGAGTTTTTTTTATAGATATGAATGCCTAGGGTTTACAGAGCTTTTTGTTTGAATTTGTGTCAAGGGCGTTCCTCTGTACCTCTCAGAGTTAGCACCACCAAAATTCCGTGGAGGGCTTAATATAATGTTCCAGTTGGCGACAACACTCGGGATCTTCACAGCAAATATGGTTAATTATGGGACTCAGCACATAAAAACTTGGGGATGGCGTCTCTCTCTGGGCTTGGCTGCAGGTCCTGCACTTTTGATGACTGTTGGAGGGATGTTCCTTCCTGATACCCCCAACAGTCTGATAGAACGTGGTCATCTGGAGAAAGGTAGAGCTGTCCTGGAGAAGATCAGGGGCACTAGGAATGTAGAAGCAGAGTATGAGGATATGGTCGATGCAACCGCACTCACTAAATTCATGAGGCATCCATTCAGGAATATTTTAGAGAGGAGGAATCAGCCACAGGTTGTGATGGAAATCTGTATGCCAATGTTTCATATTTTGACTGGAATCAATTCAATATTGTTCTATGCCCCTATCCTTTTTGGCAGTTTGGGCTTTGGTGCAAATGCTTCCCTCTACTCGTCTGTCATGACTGGAGCTATTCTTGTAGCTTCAACCCTTGTATCTATTGCCACTGTTGACAGGTGGGGGCGCAGAGCCCTGCTACTTAGTGGGGGTATTCAGATGATAGTCTGTAAGGTAAGACTAAAACACACAGAGGTAGTCTCTGTTCTGCTTTTTCACAGCATTTCATGTTTCCTATTTTTAAGAATGACAATATATATCTTAGACTTGGTAATTGAGCTGCCAAATCTCAAGAATCATGACCCATGTTCTAACCATGGATTGGGAGGTCCCCAATAGACAGGGAATACCAGTTCCTATCCATTTTCTGAGATTTCCTGTTCCTCGAATCTAGAAACTGAATGAAAGTGATGATCTCTTATCGATTATTAGGGTCAGAAAAGTTTTAAACCATGGGAATTGCATTGGTCTCTTACTTTTACACCAGCTGTTAGCCTCCTGCTGCAACAGGTATTCATCTTTCATGATTGACATTTTTACATGCCAAATATGTCATACTTTTCAAGCTGCAGTGTTCCATATTTCCACAAGAAGCAATGAAAGTGTGCTGGTCCAAATGCCACTGTTGTATTCCATTTTTGATGAGTTTTTCAGTTAAGGGAAGGCCAAACAGCTAAATCCTGGCCTCCCTAGGTTTCAATTTCCTATTTTAGAATATAGAGAATGATATCTATCCAAACAGTTCAATCTTGGCAGAATTGTAGATAGGTAGAGAATCGAAGGGACCCAACTGTTTAATCTGGGCCCTGGCAGAAATAAGTGTAGATTTAGATAGGAAATGTTCAAAAGAAAATTGTAAATCTGGGTTTGCAAGCCTAAGTGCACCCAATTAAAAAGAAGAAAAAATGTTAGAAAAATAGGCTGGGTAGGTAGCTGTGTGGTTGCAGAATGATAAATTGTGATCAATTTTGTGGTACAAAGTGTTTTATCTTTTTTAGATCACAGTGCAGGCAGTTTTCATGCAAAGGAGCTCAAAGGCAGATATAACTAACTCCCCCTTCTTCTAAAAAAGTCACTTATTAACTCCCCAAAGAGGTCAAGATCTGCTTGATTCCTCTTAGTTTCATCATCAGTTGCCTTGGCAAAGATCTGCTTCACTCAAGGAGTTCATTTCTCTACAAGTTCTTTTCCCCAAAATTAGCCTAAGGTCCCTGACCTTAGCGCTTGCTAGTCACCTTCATATTAACTACTAACAGTATTATATAACTCCCTATCAGTTTTCCCATTCCCCTACTAAAGTTATGTACATATAACCCCCCTATGTAAATATCCCCTCCCTGGCAATATAGCCATATTTTTATAAGTCAGGGAAAAAATGGTCCATCTAGGGTTGTTTTTAGCCCATCCGAGTCATAGCAGGGATTAATCTGACACCTGGCCAGATTAATAACCTCCCCCCTAGCCCAAAAAAACCCCAAAAAAAAATCCTCTAAAACCATGTTTTACCCCTTTTTCCCTAAGTCCTAAATATAAATATCATACTCCGCGCGCAAATAACCCCCTTTTTCCACCCCTAACCCAAAGTTTTTCACATAAAACATCAACCCCGCCGCTTATTAAACCTATAACCCACTTTTCCCTAAGTCATAACCCACCCACGCGCATATTAAAAATGACATATTCTTCGCATATTCCCCGTCTTTTATCCCACCATTGCCTCGCGCCTACCACCAACCGTTGGATCGCCCGCCCCACAGATCAACGGTGGGCAGGCCGCCCCATCCCTGAACCGCCCGAGCTTTAGCGTCCGGGAGATGGGTGGTATTGCCGCCATACTCCCGCCACGCGTCAGCTCCTGGGCTGTGGCGGAGGCCCCCCTCACGAAACCGCTCTCCCCCAATGGTGGTGCGCCACAATACCACTTACCGCCTCCTGCCTGGTGACATCACCGCATACGTCACCCCCTGCACAGTGACTGCTTACGTCACCCCCTCTGCCCAGTCACATGTCCAGTCATCTACCTACGTGGCCCCTTGCCATGTGTCATGCCACGTCACCATCCGTACATGATGACATCATGCTGACGTCATCCCGCCACGTCATCATGCTGACATCATCGCTGACGTCACCCGCCATACAACGTCACGTCATGCTGACGTCATCAGCACTTTTTTGGCGCGAAGGGCAAAAGTCGCACTTCGGAGCCCCGGAATCCAATTCTGAGGCAATTTTTGATGAGCGATTTGCGCCTCATCGCTAGATTTTTTGGGCTTGAATGGGGAATCTTCAGGGAATCTTTTCATTCTGCAGCCCCCAGCAAGCCCGAAAGGCGCCGAATAACCCATTTTTCTTCGTGAAGCTTGCCGGAAGGAGCAGAAAACAATTTTGAAAGAAATAGAGGCCGAACAGCGGCCATTAATTTGTGAAAAAGACCCACAGCACGCCAAAATAGCATCAAGTTATTGCCAAATAGTATCAGAGGAAGGAGGAGAGCCAAAGAGTATCAGCCGAAGATTTTTTAAGGGCTCGAAGCACCTGAACATTGATGAGCCCCACAGAAAGTCAAAAACAAGAAGAGTAAGCCCGTCCTAGCTCTCAAATCATAGTCAGAAGCATTCAATGCCACCGAACAGCAAGGGTGCAAAGACCAATGCACAGTTATGAGAGATGAACAGCACACAGCCACCAGGACAGACATTAACTCATCTTGTTACAGCTGCCCCCAGCATAGCTCAAAGATATTTTCTGGCATTTATTTCTGGATAAGATTAGGTTAAAGCAATCAGTTTTCTGTCAGACCTGTTAGGTCGGCTGCAATAGATAAATTTTGGATAAATCTTCCCTATATAGACCACCCTCTGGATTATTTTTAAGGGTCGGTTGGTTGATAGTCTTCAGGGGAGACTCGCACTGTATACCTGATATGTTTTCTGTAATCAAAGACTGTTGAAAGGCTTGGAGGAAAGACTATCTGCTCTGTGTCTAATGGTTTTGAAGAAGTGAATTTGGAATTCTTGTGCTGCAACATGATTCAATAAGTTTTCCTACCTCTGTTTTTCCATTGGTATACCTTCTAAAATAGTACAAAGAAAGAATAGTCTAGAATTGGTTTAAACGCCCTCTATGCTCATTTTCTGCTATTTCTTTATGTTTTCATCTGGGTTAGTAATGAATATGAATTCCATATGGCTCATGTTTCCCCTAATCCCTTCATCTTTGACAGTTGTCTAGGAATTCTTAATTGCTCCTAGACAGAGCTCATTCACCTTTCCCCCTTTTAAGCTGAGTGAGAGATTCTTTATTGCCTCTCATTCCTTATCTCTCATTCCATCCTTTTAAGCTTTAAGTGTTGTTTCATGAGCAGCTACCTTGCTCCTTATTTCTCTTGTGACCAAGAAAACGCACCAGCAGTCCCACTCCTTGACTCCACGCCCAATGGTTTGAAACTTACCAGACTATGTTTTGCCTCTCTACTTGAGACATCTTCCTTCCCACCAAAAACAAAACAAAAACCCCTGAACTCAATAACTAGCCTAAAATCATTTTAAACAAAGCTAAACCTAAAAGAGAGAGCCCTCTCTGATTGCAGGTTGGCTAGAACCTGCAGTCCAAAGTTGGTCTGTGGTTACCTCGGCCGTATCCTTTTCCGGAGCTTAAGGACAACCTGAGTGATAACACCAGCTAAACAAAGCCTCAGATAACATGCTTTCTTCTTTATTTTAGTTTTCTGCAACCATGGTAGCTCTCCATGCCCGAGTCCTTTTGTGACCTATCTCGCTTACATTTTCAGAGCTGAATAGGAAACCAGAGTTCTTGCCTGCAACATCTGAGTGAGGTGAGAACGGAGCTTGAACAAACATGCTTCAATTATCTTGATGAATGCCTTTATTCACCACATAGGTCCCTATTACTTCTGAAATTTTATTGTTACATAAATTCCTGTTAATTTATGGAAAAAAACTTGGATATAAATTCTCCAATTAAATTAGAAATTTACTTAGCCAGTGTGATTCAAAATTGCGGGGAGGCATTGCATTGTACCAACCACAACTACTGGGATGTGGGATTTAAAATGGAATGGAGGGGATAACATTGATGTGAGATTTAAAATTGGATGGAGGGGATAAAATCCCATTATATCAGCAACAACCACTCGAACGTGCAAAATGAGATGAATTGTAAGTTTGTAACCCCATCTTCTAAGTAGCTTGGAAGGAGAGATTTTATAGTCTGTCCAAGTTGCAACAAGGACACGCGAATTTGTTTCCAGAGTTCTTAAATCTAAATCCCTTCATTAATCTGGGAAATTGACTGCATTGCACAAACGAAGTTGACCATATTTTCATTTGATCCCGAAATAATTAATAGCAGATTATAGAGATTTTTCCCTTTATCGTTGGATTGTTTACTGTTGGATTCATCAATAATAATTTTATCCTTTTTCATAGGTTTCTGTTGCCATAATCTTGGGCCTAAAGTTTGGAGGGGACAAAGTACTATCCAAAGGGTTCTCAGCGTTGTTGGTGGCAACCTTCTGCTTATTTGTGGCTGCATTTGGGTGGTCATGGTGTCCTCTTGGATGGACCGTGCCAACTGAAATTCTCCCACTAGAAACACGTTCTGCTGGACAAGAGATAACGGTCTCTGTGAACCTTCTTTTCACATTTGAAATTGCGCACGTCTTCCTATCTCTTTTATGCACATTCAGGTACGGGATCTTCACAGCAAATATGGTTAATTATGGGACTCCGCACATAAAAACTTGGGGATGGCGTCTCTCTCTGGGCTTGGCTGTAGGTCCTGCATTTTTGATGACCGTTGGAGGGATGTTCCTTCCTGATACCCCCAACAGTCTGATAGAACGTGGTCATCTGGAGAAAGGCAGAGTTGTCCTGGAGAAGATCAGGGGCACTAGGAATGTAGAAGCAGAGTATGAGGATATGGTCGATGCAACCGCACCGACTAAATTCATCAGGCATCCATTTAGGAATATTTTAGAGAGGAGGAATCTGCCACAGGTTGTGATGGCAATCTGTATGCCAATGTTTCAGATTTTGACTGGAATCAATTCAATATTGTTCTATGCCCCTGTCCTTTTCGGCAGTTTGGGCTTTCGTGCAAATGCTTCCCTCTACTTGTCTGTCATGACTGGAGCTGTTCTTGTAGCTTCAACCCTTTTCTCTATTGCCACTGTTGACAGGTGGGGGTGCAGAGCCCTGCTACTTACTGGGGGTATTCAGATGATAGTCTGTAAGGTAAGACTAAAACGCACAAAGGTAGTCCCTGTTCTACTTTTTCATAGCATTTCATGTTTCCTATTTTTAACAATGACAATATATATCTTAGAACTGGTAATTGAGATGCCAAAGCTCAAGAATCATGAACCATATTCTAACCATGGATTGGGAGGTCCCCAACAGACAAGGAATACCAGTTCCTATCCATTTTCTGAGATTTCCTGTTCCTCGAATCTAGAAACCGAATGGAAGTGATGATCTCTTAACGATTATTAGAGTCAGAAAAGTTTTAAACCATGGAAATTGCATTGGTCTCTTACTTTTACACCAGCTAAACAAAGCCCCAGATAACATGCTTTCTTCTTTATTTGAGTTTTCTGCAACCATGGTAGCTCTCCATGCCCGAGTTCTTTTGTGACCTGTCTCGCTTACATTTTCAGAGCTGAATAGGAAACCAAAGTTCTTGCCTGCAGCAGCTGAGTGAGGTGAGAACGGAGCTTGAACAAACATGCTTCAATTATCTTGATGAATGCCTTTATTCACCACAGAAGTCCCTATTACTTCTGAAATGTTATGGTTACAGAAATTCCTGTTAATTTATGGAAAAAAACTTGGATATAAATTCTCCAATAAAATTAGAAATTTACTTAGCCAGTGTGATTCAAAATTGCGGGGAGGCATTGCATTGTACCAACCACAACTACTGGGATGTGGGATTGAAAATGGAATGGAGGGGATAACATTGATGTGAGATTTAAAATTGGGTGGAGGGGATAACATCCCATTATATCAGCAACAACCACTTGGATGTGTAAAATGAGATGAATTGTAAGTTTGTAACCCCATCTTCTAAGTAGCTTGGAAGGAGAGATTTTATAGTCCTTCCAAGTTGCAACAAGGACACGCGAATCTATTTCCAGAGTTCTTAAATCTATATCCCTTCATTAATCTGGGAAATTGATTGCGCTGCACAAGCGAAGTTGACCATATTTTCATTTGATCCCGAAATAATTAGTAGCAGATTATAGAGATTTTTCCCTTTATTGTTGGATTGTTTACTATTGGATTCATCAATAATAATGTTATCCTTTTTCATAGGTTTCTGTTGCCATAATCTTGGGCCTAAAGTTTGGAGGGGACAAAGTACTATCCAAAGGGTTCTCAACGTTGTTGGTGGCAACCTTCTGCTTATTTGTGGCTGCATTTGGGTGGTCATGGGGTCCTCTTGGATGGACCGTGCCGAGTGAAATTTTCCCACTAGAAACACGTTCTGCTGGACAAGAAATAACAGTCTCTGTGAACCTTCTTTTCACATTTGCAATTGCGCACGTCTTCCTGTCTCTTTTATGCACATTCGGGTATGGGATTTTCCTATTCTTTGCGGGCTGGATTTGTATCATGACTGCCTATGTGTACCTCTTCTTGCCAGAAACCAAGGGTGTACCCATTGAAGAAATGATTTTTGAATGGAGAAAGCACTGGTTTTGGAAGAAAATAGTTCCTTGTGTCGAGGAGGGGGCACTAAAAGGAAAACTACCAGAACTGTAATTCACTTAAAGAATAACTTAGTTTAGTTTAGTAATTCACTTAAAGAATAACTTAATTTGGGAGGTTTGTCATTTGTTCATTGCAATTTACAAGTCTATTTCAGTAGCTTTTGTCTCCACTTCCGGAGAATTGTTAAGAAAGTTCAGGAAAAGTTATGGATTTCCTTTGATGGTTTTTTTTTTTTGTTTCTGGAGTTCAATTCATTATGAATTTCTAAATACAAAACATCAAAATTATCATCACCAAAATGATCATTCATAGACAAACATGACTGCAACGATTTTACACCCTAAATAAAATTTGTCAATGGTATCAATCACTGTTTCTCAATCTCAATAAATAATTTATGCTTTCTTTTCATCCCTGATGAGGGATGATGATGAGTGAAGTGCCAGAAAAGTTGTTTACTATTTCAGTGATTTTTCCATTCTTTTTGTTTACTAATTGAGCAACGTTTGATATTGTGGGAGCCTTTATCACTGTTGAGGGAAATACCACATTCACTAGGCATTAAAACAAGCTCTCTGCTGTCTTTCTGAGGCTGGGAAATTGCAGAGAGGTTGATCTTCATATTGGAAATTATAGAGCATACTATTTTTATTACTAACATTGGGTATGATTTTCAGATTTTCAAGTCCAAGTTGGTTAAGAGCTCAGATTCTGGATTGCGACCAAAGTCTAAAAACAGGGCACATAGGGAGATCCCAAGCATCAAAGATATGGATGCTAAGACTCCAAAGATGCCTGGGTGGTGCTCACTCTGTGATGTTACCTGTAGCACAAAGGAAGTTCTTCACAAACAACATGTGTTTTGGAAGAAGCACCAGTCCAGGTTAAAAAAGTTGAAGGAAAAGGGTTCAGAAGATGTAGTAAAGCCACAAAAAAAGCAGCCATAAGGACTGGTGGGGTGGTGTTCTCTTTGTGAAGTTAACTGTGGAAGCCTAGAAAATCTTCATGAGCTGCATATGTCAGGGGAAAAAACACCTGTCCATGTTAGGAATGGCAAAGACAAAGGAGCAGGAGACAGTAGAGACTGGCAAAGACAATGTTCTTGGAAAAAGAAAATATGATTCAGTGAAGGAAGAAAGAGATATGCCATCCAAGAAACGCCACAAGTTACATAAAGGAGATGTTGCCCATGCCCAACTTACAGAGGATGGAAATTCTGAAGCCCATTTACCGGTCTATGGTGAGACAGAAAGTGTTGTTGGTCGCAAAGTTGCGGAAGAATCTTTTTTCAAAGCTCAAGATGAAGGGAAAGATTAAATGTTCCAAGCTTTCAACCCGTTGAGCGTAAAATGGTCTGTGTTTTAGGTTTTGTGGACATTAGATTTCAAAATTTTCTTTAAGGTTTTGTGACAGTTGAGACACTTCAGGATTGCAGAACAGAAATCCCTAGAGATTCATAAGAAATGTTTTTGAACATGCTGGAATTAAATATTACGTAGGGTTGAGTTTCGAAAATTTTGATGTGATTCATAAGAAATGTTTTTGAACATGCTAGAATTAAATATTGCGTAGGGTAGGATTTAGAAAATTTTGATGTGATTTTGAACTTTCCCTATGTAAACAGTTCTTAAGGTGGCTGTGATTACAAAAGAAATTGATTAACCTCTTTGCAATTTAATTCGTTTATCCTTTCAACGTTGAAAGGTTTTTAGAGAAGGTTCTCTGTAGCAAGGGGCCTCTGTAAAACTGAATCGGGATTAACGAACAGAGCTGGATGTTTCCATTTGTGCTGGTAAATTGTCTTCTGAACAAATTCATCTGTCTAAACTTGATGGAAATATCGCTTCTCTAGGTACTCAGTGTTCAGTTTACATTACAGTCTCCCATGCAACATTACTTGCAAGTGCCTAGACGGGTAGATTCACGTGTTGGCTCCAAAAAAGTTCAGTTTATTAATGTGGACTAAGTTCTTTTGTTGCAATTTTGATGTAATCAGGAACAAATGACTGAAAGAGGAACAGCCCCGAGGATCAACCAACAGAGCAAGATGTTTCCACTTCTGGTGGTAAATTTTCTTCTATACGGATTCATGTGCCCAGTGGAGTGTACCAAATGGATTATATAGAGAATCATGGCGGTGCAAGGGCTCCTTTATCAAGGTTATCTTCAGGCCACACTTATTACACACTTGAATCTATACAAGGCGTTACAAATCTTCCCCCTTACCATTCTCATCAACATCGTTGCCTTCCTCGGTGTTTGCTCTCCGCCAATCTGTCCCCATTCACATGGGAGGCAGGGAAATGCTGCCTACCCTTTCTCCTCGATTGGTACCCATGACCTCAGAGACACGATGATTAGGGATCCCTACAGACAACCCATTACTGATAGAGAACCCACTTTGAATATTATGAGTTATGGGGCAAAGCCTATTGGATATTCCATTGGCCATTTGCAGAGCTTGAACCGGTCTGTGAATCCAACTCAGCAATATCAACAGCAGGAATTTGTTAATCAAACTTCACCTCCACCTCAGATCTATCAACATCAGTCACGCCAACAAGAGGTATTTGTTTTTTATTTCAAATTTCCATTCCGGATTGTGTAATGTATCCATCCTTTTTCATTCACTTCTTAGCCTCTCAACTTTGAACTTTGTTTTCTGATTCAGTAGTGTATCCATTCTTTTTCTACCTTTTCTTATTGTGCCAGAAAAGTTGTTTACTGTTTCAGTAATTTGTCCATTCTTTTTGTTTACAAATTGAGCAATGTTTGATATTGTGGGAGCCTTTATCACTGTTGAGGGCAATACCACATTCACTAGGCATTAAAACAACCTCTCTACTGTCTTTCTGAGGCTGGGAAAATGTAGAGAGGTTGATCTTCATATTGGAAATTATAGAGCATACTATTTTTATTACTAACATTGGGTATGCTTTTCAGATTTTCAAGTCCAGGTTGGGTAAGAACTCAGATTCTGGATTGCAACCAAAGTCTAAAAACAGGGCACATAGGGAGATCCCAGGCATCAAAGATATGGATGCTAAGACTCCAAAGATCCCTGGGTGGTGCTCACTCTGTGATGTTACCTGTAGCACAAAGGAAGTTCTTCACAAACAACATGTGTTTGGGAAGAAGCACCAGTCCAGGTTAAAAAAGTTGAAGGAAAAGGGTTCAGAAGATGTAGTAAAGCCACAGAAAAATCACCCACAAGGACTGGTGGGGTGGTGTTCTCTTTGTGAGGTTAATTGTGGAAGCCTAGAAAATCTTCATGAGCTGCATATGTTAGGGAAAAAACACCTGCCTATGTTAGGAATGGAAAAGACAAAGGAGCAGGAGACAACAAAGACTGGAAAAGGCAATGTTCTTGGAAAAAGAAAAGATGATTCAGTGAAGGAAGAAAGAGATATGCCATCCAAGAAACGCCACAAGTTACATAAAGGAGATGTTGCCCATTCCCAGCTTACAAAGGATGGAAGTTCTGAAGCCCATTTACCGGTCTATGGTGAGACAGAAAGTGTTGCTGGTCGCAAAGTTGAGGAAGAAGCTTTTGTCAAAGCTCAAGATGAAGGGGCAGACTAAATATTCCAAGCTTTCAACCTGTTCAGCGTGAAATGGTCTGTGTTTTAGGTTTTGTGGACATTAGATTTCAAAATTTTCTTTAAGGTTTTGTGACAGTTGAGACACTTCAGGATTGTAGAACAGAAACCCCTGGAGATTCATAAGAAAATTTTTTGAACATGCTGGAATTAAATATTATGGAGGGTTGCATTTCAAAATTTTTGATGTGATTCATAAGAAATGTTTATGAACATGCTACAATTAAATATTGCGTAGGGTAGGATTTAGAAAATTTTGATGTGATTCTGAACTTTCCATATGTAAACAGTTCTTAAGGTGGCTGTGATTATGAAAGAAATTGATTAACCTCTTTGCAAGTTAATTCGTTTATCCTTTCAGAATAAATTCCAGCAGTGAGTTCATGAGAAATAAGTCCCCAACCCTTCCAAGAAACATAAGGAGTAACATCCCCTTACCAATGCAATCAGTGGCTCGTCCATTGCAGAATGTCAGACATCTACCTCTGCAAATGCATCCAGGACAGGTTGTTGGGCTGCCACCTATGTCACAGTCGTTACCATCAGAGACTCCATGCAGTAGCAACTTCACAGGAAACAATTTAGGAGTCCTTGGAGCAACATGTCCCAGTAGTGTAGTTTCCTCAACTCCGACCCCAATCAAACCTGATGCCACTGCAACAGAGCAACTCCCGACCCCAATCTGACTTGATGCCCCTGCAATAGGGCAACATGTCCCAGCCCCTATCTGACCTGATGCCCCTGCAACAGAGCAACATGTCCCAAGGTGCAGTTCCATTAACTCTAGGCCCAATCCAACTCAATGCCAGAGCAACATGCCCTAGGAATGCAGTTCCATTAACTCCAAACCCAATCCGATTAACATGTCCCAAAGGTGCAGCTCCATTAACTCCATCCCAAAGCAACATTATTCCATAAAAACAGTTCCATTTACTTCAATCGCAATACTATCAACATGTCCCAAGGGTGTAGTTCTATTAACTGTAGCCCCAATGTGACCAAATGAAGAATTTGTTGCTATTTTGTTGAACACATATCTAGGCTGTCCTTTGGTAGAAATTAGTGTTGGAACTTGGCAGGTTCATGCTTCTTCGTGAGACCAATATAGATGTACTGTTTCAACGTCGTTGGTGGCAGATTTATGCAACATATTTGATCATTTAAGTTTAACAGATTTGCCTTTTCTTTTCCTACAAAGAATTTGCTCTTTATATGTGCTGGAGTTATTGGATATTCTTTAGGAACTAGCAGGCATGCAAATTTATATTTTTAAATCCCTAATTCTCCTCATCATTTTCAAATTGTTTGTCTGCATCTATGCTCAGAGAAGACAACTTAGCTTCAGAATGTTTGTAAGACAGAAAATGAAAATTTTAGCAAATATGGAGGTAATAATAAATGCCCTGTGGTGTCAGAACAATGTTTTCTTGGGTTTCTTTTGAGCAATAGCATTAGAGAGCCGTATATTGGTGAGGGGCCTTTAACCAATGCATCAGTGGCTTCATACAGGTGTGATTGGGGGTGCTCATCTTTGTAGGCAAAAGAAAGGAATGTCATTGATACATTTGTGATTATTGCTTTCAACAGATCTCTTTGCAGTGTTATCGATCCTAGGTCTGGCATTTACAAAATGTGACTCAGCTTTTAAAAATGAGGTAATATTCTTTGTATTTTTAGAAAAGAAAGAAAAATTGAACACTTGTTTTTGCAATGGCAGAGTATGGATATGTTGTTTGCATGATATCAAGGGAAATATCTTATTCAGCTGACATATTCCTTACATTCCCGTGCTATTTGTAATCGTGTTGTTAAGATACTTAATAGTTTTCTTATGCACAACACTCATGTGAAATTTGCTAATAGTGATTTCTGGTCAAGTTTCCCAGCAGATCTATTTGTACCCTGAATGGCAGTCACTCTTTTATCATAGAAATTTATACTTGAAAAGTGCTGATATTACATTCATAATAAGGCCTCATGCTAATTGAAAATTAGTCTTGAATCCCTACAAATTACATAGTTTAATTTATGTCACAATGGAACCATTTTTACACCCAGTTTGATGATTTAATGCATTTGTTCGAGATATTCAACTATGTTTCTTCAGATTGAATGCGGTTGTGGGAAGTCATGAAGTCGTTGTCGATGATGGTCAGTGTAATAATTATATTGTATTTGGCAAAAATGTTGAAGATCCAGTAGCTGCTCTTAATGTACAAGGTTGGAACAACTCTTGATTTCGTTTTTGGGAGGTATCATCTTTTCTTCTCCCCATAAAGATATAAGCTATGGAGGATGAGTGGATGGCTATAATGACTTTGAATGTGTAGTAATCCTCTGGATGGTATTTATTGTGAGAATGTCATGCACTTGAAAAGGTTTCCAAATCAAAAGACAACGCAGCTTGGATGTACACATTCTTAAGGAGAAGGCCATAATGAAGGGTTCATCTTCCTCATTATCTATATTAAAGATCCTCTGCATACATGCCAATGAAGAATTTGTTGCTTCTAATTCAGCAGGAGCAACCTACAATACCATGTACCAAATTTTTTTATCTTACGGCTGAGTTTAAGAAGAATTTACCTAATTGTTTGCAAAAGTTTAGCAGAATGCACATATTAACAAGTTAAGACTTCTCAAAGAGATGTAGGTAACCCCTGGTAACCGTTATATTTGATCAACTCTTTCAATCTATCCACTACAAAGATGTAACCATCATCATCAATGTAACAAAGATCACCTGTTCGTAGCCAGCCATCCACATCCAGAGCAGAAGTAGTAGCTTCTGGATTGTTCAAATAACCTACAGTAAAATAAATGACAGTGTCAAAATGTAGAATAATGAACCCTGAAGGAAAGGATCAGATTGTAAATTATTCATCATTATAAATACCGTTGTTTCACTTATTTATCAGAAACCCTGCAACAAAAGTAAAATCATATTTTGAAGGTGTGTCATCTCACCCTTAAATATTTCGTTATTGAAGGGAAACAACACATTTCCACAATCCTTATTTTCAAGAAGTTTTCTGGTCTAAAAGAAATAATTTTCTCAGGAACATCAAGCTAAATTCAAGTATATATGTTACCCAGAGTGGGGAAACAGGAAGGAAACTGTAAATGGGGTCATAGAGTTTTGTGGGAGAAATGGGAATAGAGGGTATGAGTAAAAAGGCCTGAACAGACCACCATCTTGGCATATATTATGCATACAAAATTGATGAATAAGTTCAAATCACCATGTTTGTTTTAGAATAGTGGGTAGTTAAATAATGTGTATCTTTTCAAAGTGGAGTTTTCTCTAGAAAAGGTTAATGCTAAAATTCATTATGCGGACTATCATGAAAATCGTTAATTTTATGATGACAAAGACCGAATTGAATATTTAGTCTCAGGTACTAGAGCATTTGGCCAGTGTGTGAAATTTAGTCTCGATCTGGTTACTGATTTAAATTCTGTAGTACCTCTCTAACACCTCAGCCCTCTTCAAAGCCATGAACTCCTGGTAAAATAAAGTACTTAATTGAGTACTTCTATAGAACAGGATTGGATGCTTCCCATTTTATAGCTCTATTTTGTTTTATGCCATAGGGTAAATATCTTTGATAGCATAGTTTACTTCTTGGTCCATGGCAGTTTTACTACTTATATTGGGTCCAAGGATGTGTTTGGTTCATTGATCTTACAGTAAAATACATTTCATGATATCAAATTTTCATTTTATGAAGGAAATAATGTTTAAGAAGCACATACCTTTCATAACAATGGGACCGTGAAGCCACAATTCTCCTCTGTTGTTTGGAGGTACAGGAGTCCCAGAATCAGGATCAATTAGTTTTGCTTCAGTATTTGGAGTCAACAAGCCAACTGATCCATAGTGCCTACTTTCTTCTTCACCATCTAAATATGCTGCTACTGCTGTGGTTTCCGTGAGCCCATAGCCCTGCAAAACTTCTTGCAACATGGCTAAAGAAAGAGCATAACATAGGTGTAAGCTCACCAAAATAGTTAGGTACTATGTCTAGATTCTAATGCCAGGAATAGCAAGGGTAAAGATGATAGGACCTATCTTACAGTTTGATTCAATGTTAGATTGGGAAACCCCGATGGGCATATGCACAATAAGATTTTTTCCTGATGATGAACCTTAGTAGAAGTTCAAAATGCATCGATCTTAAAACTTGATGTGATTTATCCAAGAGAATTTTGCTTTAATAAGAATGAAGTTTATGAATCTCAAATTCCCAATCATCCAAGATGCAACAATGTAGTCCCAAAGACCATAACCACCATTTTAGACAAGAAGAGTCAAACTACCCACCATGAGGGAATGAACAGGAGGGGCGTGAGGATACACCAAGAGTTTTTAATCTGGCCAGTAGCCACAATTATGGTGTAAAACCCTATGTTGATATTAGCTCTCATGAGTGCAAATTTGATGTTAAAAGATTTCCAGAAGTTATGCTATAATATTGTATCTGATAATAAAATGAATAATTATTACAAATGAATGGTTATATTAGGGTTCTGGGGAGTTTGAATAGCAATAAACCATAAAATAAAGTAAATGCCCTATTACCTCTCAAAACCACCATCTTCAGGTGTTAAGCCTTGAACCAATTTGAGGCAGCCCTAGGGCCCATAGCAGTGCTGCCCACTACCACCACAATGGCTACACCTTTCAAACCTTTCACTATTTCCTTTTGTGAGGGCTATGGAGTTGAATGATGAATGAGTGGGTTTGAAGTGGCAATGAATAAATTCAATGGGTTATCTTGCTTTAGATAAATCCCGAAGGATGAGCCTCCTTGCCCTGGGAACTTAAGAAATATGTTAGTTGAAGGTGAACTGATTCCTTGATGGGTTGCAACTTTAATACATGAATCAGATCAAAATGATCCCCTCATAGTAGATGAGGCAATTCAAATGGATAAGTATTATGAGAACCAATGAAAGAATTGGGATGATTTTGATAAGTGGAAGTAGGAAAAAAGCAATAATAAGGTTATAGGATCTATTTTTTTTATATGCCTACAATGCTCCCTACCTAAACCAAATTGCTCAAAGTAGGACACAATACACAAAAAGTCATAAGAAAGAGGAAAAGAATATTGAAATGAAAGAACACTAAAATGTTTCATATGTGATTGGGTTCATATTGAAAGGATTCCCAAGGTGAATAAAGAATACTAGAATTGTCAACAATGTTCAAGAAGCAACAATGGACAATGCTGCATGCGCACACAAGATCTATGAAACATTGGAGAACCACTAAGCTGATCACCAGTCCATCATGGTTAAGGTTAAAAGCCAATTTATTTAAATTTTAAATAACCTTAGAGCTAATCATAGTAATATTACATCTAAGTTGGTTGAAAGTTGCACCTAACCCCAACTATTGTGACTATTGTGTGATGGAAGCACATTCACAAACATTAGCATGTCAAGGACAGGATTTTAAACTCTAATGGAAGCTATATTAACTACCCACTTGCTTCCATTAACTACCCACTTTCACCAACCAAGGAAGCTGCACTTGACTTTATTGTTTTTTTATTATATAGAAGATTCATTCTGGACTTCAATGGTGGTTACAATGGTTGTTTACCATTGAAGGTAGATTCAATACTCTATTGCGCCACATAAAAGAGTGAAGAGCCTAGTTAGGTGGTCTTTTACGCGGCGTAAAGCAACTAGTGTTGTGTTGTGAGAAAGCGACAACTTATAATAGCATGCTTGAGATGGCATAGTGAAAAATTTGCATACGTTGAGGCATAAGGAGTGCCTTAATTGCAATAAGGAACTCCAACCTCTTTTCAATTTAATCTGAGTGTTGGGAGTCAATGCTTACGATGACAACGATAGAGGAAGAGATTGAATGGATGTAATCTAATGAAGTGACTTTTTGGTTCTTTTGTAGGTAGATCTTCTGCTTGGTTTTATTCCAAATCTAGCCCAAAAAACAAAAGAATTGTAGTCATAAGTTGTTGACATTGATAATCAGATTCCTACCCCAAAAAAACTGAAAAAACACCATGCCCGTTAAATGTGTTTAGACTGTCTTGCATCGTATGACCAGGCCCGATGACGCTACAAACCTTAATCTCCAAACAAAAACATCATTTACTTGCATCGACTACCTGGAACAACGATGCACAGGAAACCCATTATTGTAGGCAGGGTGGAACCATGATGTGGCAGAGGTCGTCTATCATGGTCGTTTCCACCCCTGCTGCCTTGCCCATCATGGTTTCTGGCAGTGACTGCCAGACAGCGTTTCTGTCTGGCAGATGATGTGTGTCAATGCTGTCTAGCTAGGTGGGCGATTGTGTATTAAGAATTGGACCTATTTTAGACAATTCATCGTTTTAGATATGAACTCTGGAAGAGGACGGTGAATCTGCTAGGATGTCACTTTGGCGCCTGTCATCTGTCTATAGCACTACAATTTAGCCTGGACCCTAGAATAGCTAGAATCGAGTGAATATTTTTCATAAAATCTATTTTTAAGAGTGTTTGAAAGGTTTTTTTATGTTAGAAATGGATTTAGCACCATCAAAAACTTCAAACGCTCAAAATCTTAGAAGCTTAAAGCTATAACCAGTATTTCCAAACATCTGCAAAATCTGGCTGAATTTCCATTGTAATGAATTCAGCACCATCAAGAACATCGGGCACCCGAAATCTTAAAAAATTAAAGCTATAACCACGATTTCCAAAAATTTCTATAGAATCTTATTGAATTCCATTATTTTCCAGACGAAATTGTAGCCTCTTTAAACTCTGACAACTTTTTAAAGTAAACATACAGACATGTCCTCGAATTTGCTGCAACTAGGAAAATAACGAGCTACCTGTGATAGCGTGACTGTGGGGAACTGAGAAACAAATTCTTCTGCAGACTCCTTGCTGAGGGGAGCTCCACCACAGACTACAGTGTGCAATGACTTCAAAACCATTCAAACCGGCCGGCTTGAGCCGAAAACTGGTCAAACCAACCTGTTCATTGGCGATCGAGTCAAACCAGACAAAAAAACCTAGTTTATGGGCCTATTTCACCGGAAAAACCACAAAAACTGGTCCAAACGTTTTCCATAAATGGTAGGTTTATTGCCAAACCAACTACGGACCCACAAAATGCAATTTTGTGAGTATTGATGTTGTTTTGAGGGAAATTTGGGGTTGTTTCCCTCCAAAAACAACTCATCTAAGAAAAGCATGTCTCCCCTCATTTGCCTCACACATATCAACCCTAGCAACACTAGCAATCAATGCCAAATGGTAATGCTAAATTCTTAAAGTAAAAGTGGCATTTCCTTTATTTTTCATTTTCATACTTTTACTTGAAATGACTGAGGATGTTTGAGAGTGGTTTCGACCTCATTGGATTTCATATGGAGAAACTAGAATTTTAAAGTTTAGTCAACATTCGACAGACTTAATTTAATGGTTTTTAGGATTTCATGGTTTGGGGGTTTTCATTGTTTCCATTTGATATGCCAATGAAGAATTTGTTGCTATTTTGTTGAACACATATCTAGGTTGTCCTTTGGTAGCAATTAGTGTTGGAACTTGGCAGGTTCATGCTTCTTCGTGAGACCAATATAAATGTACTGTTTCAACGTCATTGGTGGCAGATTTATGCAACATATTTGATCATTTAAGTTTAACAGATTTGCCTTTTCTTTTCCTACAAAGAATTTTCTCTTTATATGTGCTGGAGTTATTGGGATATTCTTTAGGAACTAGTAGGCATGCAAATTTATATTTTTAAATCCCTAATTTTCCTCATCATTTGCAAATTGTTCGTCTGCATCTATGCTAAGAGAAGACAACTTAGCTTCAGAAAGTTTGTAAGACAGAAAATGCAAATTTTAGCAAATATGGAGGTAATAATAAATGCCCTGTGGTGTCAGAACAATGTTTTCTTGGGTTTCTTTTGAGCAATAGCATTAGAGAGCCGTATATTGGTGAGGGACCTTTAACCCAACGCATCAGTGGCTTCATACAGGTGTGATTGGGGTGCTCATCTTTGTAGGCAGAAGAAAGGAATGTCATTGATACATTTGTGATTATTTCTTTCAACAGAGCTCTCTGCAGTGTTATCAATCCCAGGTCTGGCATTTACAAAATGTGACTCAGCTCTTAAAAATGAGGTAACATTCTTTGCATTTTTAGAAAAGAAAGAAAAATTGAACACTTGTTTCTCCAATGGCAGAGTATGGATATGTTGTTTGCATGATATCAAGGGAAATATCTTATTCAGCTGACATATTCCTTACCTTCCCATGCTATTTGTAATCGTGTTGTTAAGATACTTAATAGTTTTCTTATGCACAACACTCGTGTGAAATTTGCTAATAGTGATTTCTGGTCAAGTTTCCCAGCAGATCTATTTGTACCCTGAATGGCAATCACTATTTTATCATAGAAATTTATACTTGAAAAGTGTTGATGTTACATTCATAATAAGGCCTCATGCTAATTGGAAATTAGTCTTGAATCCCTACAAATTACACAATTTAATTTATGTCATAATGGAACCATTTTTACACCCAGTTTGATGATTTAATGCACCTGTTTGAGATATTCAACTCTGTTTCTTCAGATTGAATGCGGTTGTGGGAGGTCATGCAGTCGTTGTCGATGATGGTCAGTGTAATAATTCTATTGTATTTGGCAATAATGTTGAAGATCCAGTAGTTGCTCTTAATGTACAAGGCTGGAACAACTCTTGATTTCGTTTTTGGGAGGTATCATCTTTTCTTCTCCCCGTAAAGATATAAGCTATGGAGGATGAGTGGATGTTTATAATGACTTTGAATGTGTAGTAATCCTCTGGATGGTATTTATTGTGAGAATGTCATGCGCTTGAAAAGATTTTCAAATCAAAAGACAACGCAGCTTGGACGTACACATTCTTAAGGAGAAGGCCATAATGAAGGGTTCGTCTTCCTCATTATCTGTACTAAAGATCCTCTGCATACATGCCAATGAAGTCTTTGTTGCTATTTTGTTGAACACATATCTAGCCTATCCTTTGGTAGCAATTCTGCATGCACCATTGAGAGAAGCTTCTGAATGTAGGGAATTCGTGATGCAACATATAGTCATTATGTGAGTAATAAGGAGTAGAACATAGAGTTTCCCCAAAGAAGTTGAGGAAGATGAAGCCCTAGAAGAAATGCTTATCAAGGCAGTCATGGATTGGAGAAGTAGGTCAAAGATGGAAGCTTCTAGCTACTAAGGGTGTTTAAACTCCCATGAATGATTTATTGGATTGGGGATGTCATAACATTTTCTTTGCAAAATAATATAGTTAAAATTTTTGAGCTTTTCCAGAAATCCACCAGCTTTATTGGTTGTTCTTTTTCTCATAACAATTGGTATATGGCCCAAAGATTTTTTCACTATATTCTTTGCATCATAGTCGAGCTGTATTCAAGATATTATAGGGTTGTATTACTCAATGATTATCAATGGCATACCTTAGTGTTAGTACTATGACAGGGGCATTATCACCTTTTGTTGCATCTATCACACAATGTTTTTAATTGCACCAACAAAAGTCATTGAATTGTAGTCATAACAATGCCAGGGTTCTGTAATGAATGTGAGGCATATATGTTCATAGAAATGAGATGGAACAGTGAATGGATGGGCAAGCAATATTCTATTTGCACTTCGTTTTATGATTGTGATATTGTCAATGGAAACTAGATTAAACTTCCTCATTGGTCATATCAAAGATCTCCTAGGAATATGTTTTATTGCCAAATAGAAGTAGATATTCTATACTTCTAATTAATTAGTCATTCACCAGTGGAGAGAACTCAAGGATGGATCTTCTTACAATCCTTAGTTTTGGTATTGAATTCACTGGTTGAAAGGGCATTTTCCAGAGGCCAATCATGATTCCGACTGCCATCTTAGTTAGATTGCAAGGATGAAAGGATGACACATTTGTTATTTGTTTGTCTCAATTTTCTTAATTTTGAGAATCTTGACAACAAGTTATAGAAAGGATCAAGAGATTTGCAGATCCACAAACCTTAGAAATTGTATATATGTTAATGCTGCATTGAGATATTGGGGCTCTGAAATTCAAGCTGGAGCTCACGGATATGGTACATTCTACCCAACTTCCCCTTCTTATAGAATCTAGATCAATCAATATATCAATGATGATACACTTTTCCTATAGTGACTGCAAGTGTCTCTTTTCTGTCAATGGATTCTACAATAAACTAGGACATTGCCTTCAAATATTTGAATGCAGATGCAAAAAATCTACTTACAATGAACAATGATAGTGGGAGAAACATATCACCAGTGATATTTGATCAAACCAATAATGAAAATATGGCTAAGTTGTGAGCAAAGGCAGATGTGTGGACAACCAGGGTCCAGTAAGATGAAATTAGTGAAGGTTGAAAAAAAATTAATATGCAAAGTCAGAGAGATAATATCAGAAATTTACAATTGCAGACACGGTTGAAAGAGCCAAGAGGTTCGTTTTTGCTGGGTGTTTTGGTGACCAAAATGTAGTATAAAAATAGGACTAATTCACTAGGATTAGATCCATGATTTTGCTGAGAATTTACCAACCAAGTTGCAACAAAAGGGAGCACATTTTTAGTTGGCAAGGCACCCATCAAATCGCTGTATTGAAGGGCCATGAAATGCCGTTGACAGAGACACAATTTCGTTGGGGAAGCAGCAACCAAAACACAGTAAATTTTAGCACAAATTAGCCATGGAAATTGGTATGATTTCGCTTGGTAAAAGGTTCATTGAATCTGCTGTTTGAGGGGCCATTAAATGGTAGTGGTTTGTGCAATGGTTTGCAGAGAAAACTGAAAGAGACACAAATAAAAACTAAGTTCGAAAATAGCCAAGAAAATGGCTAACCTAAGAGGATCATAAATGTGCCAGAAATATGAAATTATGTTCACGCCAATTTGGACTATGGTTTATTTGGGTTTCAAGTCAACTAGGTGTAGATTGTGAATTGGTGAAGCTAACCACCAGGGAACCACCCCCACGCAATTCCACTTTTGGTTTTTGTCATCCCACTTTTCAAATCTCAGCAACAGACTAAGAGTGCCAACAAGAAAATATCCATGTGTTGAAAAAACCAAGCATGTCACCAAGAATCAAACACAAGTGCGTGCCAAGAAAGACTAAGTGCGCCCAGGAAAAGAACTTATGAATATCAAATGCACAATGCATCCAATAAAGAGATGAACACATTTCCATATATATGTTTTAAAAAATATTTTAGTGTTGGAACTTGGCAGGTTCATGCTTCTTCGTGAGACTAATATAAATGTACTGTTTCAGCGTCGTTGGTGGTAGATTTATGCAACATATTTGATCATTTAAGTTTAACAGATTTGCCTTTTCTTTTCCTACAAAGAATTTTCTCTTTATATGTGCTAGAGTTAGGATATTCTTTAGGAACTAGCAGGCATGCAAATTTATATTTTTAAATCCCTAATTCTCATCATTTGCAAATTGTTCGTCTGCATCTATGCAAGAAGACAACTTAGCTTCAGAACGTTTGTAAGATAGAAAATGCAAATTTTAGCAAATATGGAGCTAATAATAAACACCCTATGGTGTCAGAACATTGTTTTCTTGGTTTCCTTTGAGCAATATCATTAGAGAGCCATATATTCTTCAAATTGTTGAGGGACCTTCAGCCCAACGCATCAGTGGCTTCATGGGATTAAATGTTCCTCTTCCAATGGTGGCAGATTTATTCAACATATTTGATCATTGAAGTTTAACAGATTTGCCTTGCCATCACACTCATCTCCTCCAAATTCAACTGAATTTCTTAATGCTGTCTCATTTTCTTCCTGCAATCCTTCGGGAAAGCTTCTTATTTCCACCACAGTCTAGGTGAAGATGGAACGGTAGCATTAAGAATTTCTAAAGTCAGTTTGCCCTCATTTTCTTATTGCTTTGGGAAATAAGTTGGGGTTTAATAACATATTCCTAATTATTCACTGCATATCTCTGTACACAAAGCAAGTTCGTTTGGAATGGCATCAGTCTGAATACAAAGAGCAGTTTTCCCTTATTTATTAACTGTTCGGTTAGGTTGGATAAAGAACCATCTAGAAGATGGAAGCAGAATATTGAAGAAACCAGTTCTGTTTGTAGATTTTGGGAAATCCTCTAAAGACCCAGGATTCGACATCGACTAGAGAGACAAAATATTTGATATGGTTTATAAACAAATATATGCTTCTGCTACATGGGAAGAGCAAGTGGAGGAGCCATGTTTTGGTAGCTGATGGCAAAAGGAATGAGCTCATATAGAGATATAGCAATTGCTTTTTAATTGAGTGACTCAAATTCATGTTTCTTTAGGTTGAACGTAAAGCCACTAAAGTGAAAAAAATTGTGATGCCAATAATCAAAGGGATTGTGATAAGAAATTTAATATTCCAAGAAGAGGAGGTAGTAGTAGATTCTAAATAAATTAGCAATGCAACAACATAAATGTTTACAACAAATTTAGAGAGATCCACCTTGTTGAATAATGCATACACTACATGGATAATGGATTTCCGCACTTTATGCCTTACGGCGTTTCCTTTGCAACATTTGATGCAAATGCTAGTTTAATAAATTAACCCATATATGTTCGGAAGCATCATGAGCCATAGAATTAACCAACTACATTAACCCATTGGATTAAATTTTGGTGAATTGTTAACCTTAGGATTGGATTAAATTTTGGTGAATTGTTAAACAATCGAACTGAATTGACAAATTTCCGTGCTGTTTACCCTAATTTGAATTAACTCGGTAACTATAGTTCACTAAAATAACAAAAAATAGAAGAAAGAAATTATTTTAACGTCCACGAAACTGAAGTTAGTCTATAAAACAGATTTCTTATTCATCTGCTTGATATATTCAACCTTTTTATGTGAAGCTTCAAAATAAATATTTAAATATATAAATTCAATACAGGAGTAAGATCGAAAAAACCTGGAAACCAAACCCAACATAATGTTTGGACCACATCCACGGCACTTTAGAAAGCCGACGTAAATCTAAACTTCCATTATTTTTGCAGGTGAGCTGGCCAAGCGGTGCGGGGACTATACGCGTGAATAGGAGCAACTTTACTCTCTTTCAATGCCACTGGCATTCTCCGTTTGAGCACGCTACTAAAGGCAGACGGTAACACTGCCTTCATATGTTTTTCTGTGTAATCCTATGTGATAATATTTTCAATGCTCTGAACTGGGTTTCAATTGCAATGCAGATACCCATTAGAGATACATATGGTGCAGAAGTCCAGTAACAACAAAACAGCGGTTATTGGAATTTTATACTAGTATGGAAGACATGATACGTTTCGTGGAGAGGTATTGAGAAGGTTTACATAATTTTTTTTTTGGTTTTGTAATTGATATTCTCAACTAATAATATATAAATGATTAGTATAATTAGTTGATAATTGGTTTCATCTTTTAAGATGTTATTAATAATATTGTTTTAGAAATTAATTTCTATAATGTTTAATTTTTATGATATTTTTATAATTGTATTAAGTAAATGTGAAAAAATAATTTAATAATTTATAAAAAAATGAATTTATTATTAGATAATTTGTTATAATTCTATTGAAATCTATTTACAAAATATTAATTACTTTTATGTTTTTTTTAATCATAATTTTATTAAAATAAATATACAAAATGCCATATGTTTTCGTTTTTAAAATCTATACCTAGTCACGACATATACCCTGGAATTGAGTTGCATGCTTGCTTCTAGTAGCTTATCTTTTAGAGAGGAAAATGTAGATATTTCAAAAAGACTACTTAAAAAACTAATATAACTATATGACAACACGAATATATCTTGCATAAACATCCCAGCAAAAGACAAGATTTATAATAAGAGTACATTAGTAAAGGAGTGAATTCCCTTATCTGAATTCCCATTGAGTTCAAGAAAAAAATACAACTTAAACATCCCAAGAAAAAACAAAATTTGCACTTTAAATACATTCACAAAATTTGCACTGAAAAGACATTAATATAGGAGTGAATTCCCTCGTCTCTATTCCCGTTGAGGTCAAGAAGGGGGCTTTCTGCATCCCTGCTAATAGCGCTTATTCATAGTTCTTAATGTTCATGAAAGAGAGCTGTTTAATCCTATTTATTAGTGTAATTAATGGGTCAATCCTCCCTCAAGTCTTCATTTGTTCTGGTAGTTTCATGTTTGCCTCAAGAATATGAAGTTGTAAAGCTTCCATCAAGTGTATGGAATTGTTACATAGATTACTATTACTATTTCCTGGTTCTTTGTTATTACTTCCCACATTTCAGTCCAGGTGAGAATGATTGACAAATGGTCCCCTAGTGTCCTTTAACAACCTTGTGAGGAAATGATTAGGCACCATTGACCGTTCCTCTCTGAATCCTCGAGAACCTGGTGGGTTGACTGACAGATTGACCAAAGCCCTAATAGAGTGGATTGCTCGAATTACACAAGATGTCATTTAATTTATAGGGTAGTTTTATAATTATAATAAATAAATGTGTGAACAACATCAATATGTGGATGGATTTAGTGGTTGAAAATAGTTTATAATTGAAATTTATCATTTAAAAATATCATAAAGATAGAGTAGCATTTTTCATTTATGAACATAAAGTAAAGAGTACGATTAAAAAAAATTATAATAAAGATTTAGATTTTAGGAAAATTAGGTTTATGTTTAACAAATCTGGCCCATCACATAAAGTACGATTCAGCTTTGACATTCTGTTTGTGGACGTGGTACTCATGTGCAGTTAACGGACGAAATAGTTGCCATTGCTGGCATGAAACCAGCAGAAGAAAAAGAAGCTTTGGGCATTGTACATCCGATGCATATAAACTTTGGTAGCAGGAAATATTATAGATATATCGGTTCTCTCACCACTCCTCCCTGCACAGCAGGAGTCATCTGGACGATTGTCAAAAAGGTATGTTTTCAGCCAGAAACACATGCGATCCTAAGTGTAAGTTTGGAGGCGAAGAGATAGTGAAATGAGATAAATTGGTGGTTGTTGCAGGTGAGAACTGTTTCAAGGGAGCAAGTCAGGGCCCTCATAAAAGCTGCTAATGATGTGAGTACTGTTATTCTTTAGTCAGTCAACATTTAATGATAAAAATTTCCTGAGAAGCTGTGAAGTTTATGATAATTTAGTGAGATTATAATTTAAATATTAACATTATTAAAGTTAGATTTTTTATAATATTTAAGTAGTTTAATTTAAAGATGAATAGGTTTTTTCATTAGATTAGGTAAAATAATTAAAATAAAAATTCGATTTTTTTGTTGTTTAAAATGCATTTTTGAATATAAAAATAGATCAGGTGCTCTGAAAAATCATGGGACACTCAAAATCTACAGATTAAACAACTTAAACTAGAGTTTTTAAAAATCTCTACAGGATTTAACAATACTTTTAAATTATTTTTAATTGAAATTTCATACACAAAACAAATTCAATACTATTTTTAATCACTTACTTTAATATAAAATCAAATAAAATATATTTAAAAAAATAAAAAATAAATTGTTATAAATTATAAAATTTTGCTTTCACTGCTTCATAAATGAGTTTTTAATAATATTTTTAAAATTTAAATTTAATTATTAACAATTATTATTAAGTGGATAATAGAGAATTAACATTTTTATCTAATATTTGAAAATATTTTTATAATAGTTACAAATTAAAGTTGATATTTATCTCATAAGTAATGTCCTTTCTACCCTTCATAATAACAATAAAGTTATAATTTATTTAATTTTTAAATAAAGTTATATTTTAGTTCATTTTTATGCATCAAAGTTGAAATTTTGCTTATGTCTACCAAAATACAAATTTAAAAAAATAAAAATAAATAAAAAAATTTAAATAACTACACAAAACATTTAAATAATGTCTCATAAAAAAAATTGCATGTAAAGAAATTGGATCCCTCTTGGCTCATGTTAGATTCATATTTAAGATCGATCTATGCTAGTTCTACAGCCCAGTATGATGTGTAACTTTGTGAGTCCATCAAAGTTGAAATTTTGCTCATGTCGGACAAAAAAACAAAAAAACAGAAAAAACATTTAAATAATGGCACCTCATAAAAAAAATTGCAAGTGAAGAAAATGGATCCCTCTCTCTCATGTTAGATCCATATTTAAAATGGATCTATGCTGGTGATAATGTGAAATGTATTATTGGAGGCATTTTGAAGCCTAGTATGGGGGAGATGTTGTAATGTTCTATCTTGTTTTGTCTTATCATATAAACATTTTGACTCGATCAAATTACATATCAAAAAAATAAAATAAAATAAAAAAACAAAATGGTTAAAAGAATAAAAATAAAATGAATTTAATAATTAAAATAAAATAAAGATAAAACAGTCCATTTATCAGTGTGGTTTCTTGGTTCTAGCTTTTGACAACCCATGGTTTTCTTATATAAGAACATATATAAAAGAAAGAAAAAACATAATTAATAATTAAAATAAAATAGAGGTAAATGTTGAAAAAAATACAACAAGAAATTCCACTCAGTTAACTTAGTTAATTCTAGTTAAGGACATGAAGTTCAATTGTGTGTAGTGATTCCTAAATTTTAAAAGCCTACGTTGAGTTAATTTGACTTAATTTCAATTGTAGCAATCTAATTCATTTAAATTGAATTATGGTCAATTAAACTAGTTCTAATTGTTAATAGAATTAGTGGGCGGTCAGTTAAGCAGTGGGACATGAGCCTAACTCATCTAGTTAACTGATCAAATAATTAACTCATGCATGCAAAGAATACCAGTTGCCTAGTTGTGGTGGAGTTTCCAAGGAAGTTAACAAGCAATGGTAAACTAGTTGAGTGTACATGTGTTCCATCAGGTCTGGAGTTTCCAAGGGAGTTAACAAGCAGTGGTAAACTAGTTGAGTGTACATGTGTTCCATGAGTAGTGGTAAACTAGTTGAGTGTACACAATTTTCATAAGCAGTTGCAAATCTACATCATATTTCTACACTAAAATAGTCTATTACATCATATTTCTACACTAAAATAGTCTATTTACCATTTGTGGTTTCTTGGCTATACGTTTTGACAACCCATGGTTTTTCCAATGGTATTATCCATCTTTAACTTCGGATCTACCAAGCTTGAGAGGGATCAATGTGCAAACTTATTTTCGAGATATCAAATATCTTTTCACGTTGATCCCTCTCTAGGCTTGGTAGATCCAGAGTTAGATGGATATAGGCTAGTGAGATAAGTGTTTTAATGTTTATAAACATTTAGTGACCATTTAATTTATATGGTTGTTCCAATATCATTTTATTAAAGAAAAAAATCATATAAAATTTCTATCTTAATCACATTCTTTTAAAATCTCTATCTTAATCACATTATTTTAAAATCTCTATCTTAATCACATTATTTTAAAATCTCTATCTTAATCACACTCTTTTAAAATTTATAATATTAAAATAATAATATAAATATGAAAAGATCTATTTAGTATAAAATAATTTTTATTTGTAATTGTTTTAATTTTTTTTCCTTTATCTTTTCTTATCTATATTTAATATATTATTAATTTAAATAAAATAAAAATACTTAATTATTAATTTTGATTTTCTTTATCTTTTCCTATCCATATTTAGTATACCATTAATTTAAATAAAATAAAAATAGCTAATTCTTCATATTTAATCCTCAATATTATAATATTATAAACCAAATTTTCAAATATCAATGTGCTATCAAATTACTTTTATTAATCACATTATGTTTGCTTATTGCAGGGATTTGAAAAAATGCAAGGCCATTACAAAAGGAAAATGGGCGAGTTATTGGATTGTACAACCGTGGGCATACACCATAAGAATATCCCGTGCTATCCTCATATACAACTTGATTAACCTTTAGTAAAACCAATGAAGCTTTGATTGGGATAATTTGATTAATCTTTAATAAATAAAAATAAAGTCCCTGAGGCTTTGTTTTGGGATAAGGAGTGATATGTTATTTATTATGTTTTCAGGAGTGATATGTTATTTATTATGTTTTTTAGTTTGTTGTATATATAATATATTAGAAATTGTTTTAGAAGGTGTAAGGTGTAAAGAGAGATTGATAAGATTGTTAAATTGAAAAAGTTGTATTTTGATTATAATTATTGAGCAAACAAATTTTGTTATATGATTTAAATTTAGTTTATTATGAGTTTGTCTTTGCAACTTATTATTTTGTAAAGATTATCAAATTGAAGAAGTCGTAATTTGGGTTCCACAATCATGTTCTTGAAACATTAATTATAATATAGAATATTGTAATCTATAAAAACTGGAAAAATAATTTTATGTCATTGTGAACAAACATTTAATGAATAGAAATATAAAAAAAAATTATGAATAATTAATTAAATGTAATATTAAAATTGACCTTGTGATTATCTTACTTGGGACTAGCACAAATAGATTTGATACAAAATTAATACAAACTGCTCATTTTAAAATAAATCCAAAACATATTAAAAGTAGATATTTATATATAAATAAAAATTCCCAACTTTCTTTTAAAAAATATTCATTATCATTTATAAACTATTCTTTATAAAATAAAATAAACTGTTTCTTAAGAAATCAATATTTCTTTTTTTCCCTTTTCCCTTTAATCTTAATCTAACTTACAAAATTATTTTTTAATACAATATTAAATCATATTTTCAAATATTCTAATAATTGTATTTCTTAAAAGTTTCCATTTTTAAATTAATTCCATTAAAAAATCTTTTATATATAATAATATAAATTTTATTTAAATTTCGATTTTATAAAATAAATTAAAATATTAACTAATCATGAAAATCACATTTGAACCTCTATACAAACTGTATTGAAATGAAATTATTAAAAAAAGTTACATTAAGATGAACATATTTCTCCGAAATTGTCTTATTATTTCTCCCAGATCCACTATGTAAACTACACCATGGAGATGGAATGGTTAAAAAATATGCTCTATGAATTTATAGAGCATGGAGATATATATTCACACATTCAACCAGATTACCATCCGCGACATTGATTTTTCTGTGTCTCCCTTGTGAAAGCTCTGGTCCATTTCTTGATCGAAAGGGGAGAAATTATTCAATTTTTTGTTTTTAATTTTATTAATACAGTGTTCTAAAGTTCAACAATTTGGTTGCAATAAATATAAGTAGAAGGTGTCGGAGATATTATAATGTAAATTAATTTTCAATATTATTTTAATATGTTTAATATTTATTAATAAAATTGAGTTTGAAAAAAATTGCTTTCAAAACAAAAAATCGTTAGAAAAAGCTATTTTTCAAAATTAATTATAAAATAAAATATTTTAGTATTTAACTAGAAAAATGATTTTATATAATGATTTGAAAAAAACACTTTTAGTAATATGCTATTCATGCCATTGTGAATCCACATTTTATGAGTAGAAATATTAAAAAAATTCTGAATGATATTATTAAATAAAATGTTGAAATTGTCCTGGGATAATTTTACTTGATATAAAGATTAATATATTTGATATAAATTTAATTTTATATTAAAATATAAACAATAAAATTAAGATTTTTGCATGATTTGATTTCTTTGCAAATCCCTTTACATTTATGATTATTTATAATTATATTTCGTGGTCCCAAGAAAATGGATTTATTAATAAAAAAAAATTCCTGGGATATTCATCTCCTGCAAAGGGGAAAAATATCCCTAACGAGGAAACAAAACCCAATCTTGCAAATCATTAAATATTAAATAAAATGATTAACAAAATATACAACATCACTTTCAATTGTGCAAATAACTTTGAACATATCTTAGGGCAATGAATCTCCCTACACACCAACCATTGAAAATTATTACAAAGAATTTAAATTAGTGTACATCAAAATTACTGAATTTATATTTTTTCTTTGTCACTTTTGACTTTTGGGAATTTCTCTTAGTGAGAAAGTAATCCAATTGCAAGTTCTGAGCAATATTACTGGAAAAAAGAAAAGGAATTATGCCAATGGCACAAGTGATCCATCGCGGTTATACAATATAAAAGATATTTGAAATTATTTGTTGAAGTGTCTTTTGTAAAATCCTTGTTAATTCAAAGTCTTGCAATCTTCTTGCTATATATTCTTATTCCAATTTCAAAATACCACAATTGTTAATCCCCACAATCTGACCAAACATTAACCCAACAAATGTTCAGTTCTCCGTTCATGAGTGAAATGCCCTCTACTGTAACTGAAGAGACATATGTCAATCTATGAGGAAAAGGGAGACCACCCATGTCGCTCTAATTCACTCAACAAATGTCAGCCGCCTAAGAAAAGTGCAGACGAAATTGCATAGTGAACTGATTCAAAAGATATGCCTATGGGCATAAACATCATGTTATGTTATATTATAGATCAAGAAAGTAAATGAGGTTTTGCTCTAGGATCGTGAGTTTTATAATATTCACTATATTTTAGTTTGATAAATATAGTTTGAGATACCAATATAATATATGGATCAAAAGAGTTTGGCTTAATTTTAAAAATAGTTTACCTCTTTTACATTTGGATTATTTTGTTTTTTTGAAATTCAATCATATAATTTTTAATTATTAGGATTTTTAGATCGATTAGGTATAGCGTAATTGGTGTTGTTGTTTTATGATAAGTAATATATAATATATGAAGTATGAGATTTAAAGTTAAAATTTTCGAGTTAAAAATAAAAATATTATGATTTTTAGTTTTTAAAAAAGATTGTGTAAATTATATAATTTTAATAAATTTATATTTAATTTCAAATAAAATTAAATTAAAAATATAATAAAAGAGAATTAAATTAGAAATATAATAAAAGAGAAATACTGAAAATTAAGAAAATTAAAAGTTTATTTTTAAAATATTTATAATTTTATGTATTTTTAAATAATTATTTTGGAAAAAAAGTGTAACATATTTCGGTAATTTCACATAAAAATGTAAGGAGTTAGAATTTTTTTGATACAAATTACTTCAAGTTTCGAGTAATTATACAAATTATTTCAAGTTTCGAGTAATTATCCAAATCACTATTCCACATTCCTCATTAACCATTAGATAGAATGTTCATTAGTACATAAAGTAACTTTCAATAGAAGACAGTGAGTTGCATAACATTAACAACCACTGTTGTAGTATATTAACATAAATTGTGAGATGAACTTTGCATCTATTTCATGATTCCCTTAATTAGATTAATTAATCACATACTTGACATTATGATTATCATATCAGATAACGAATTAACATCATCAAAGAATTAACATCATAAGACTGACACAATAATCAATCACATCATTGAACACCGATATACCCTAGAAACCCAACCAACAAACGTTTAATTTTTATTATTAAGCGCTCGTGAGAGTGTTCACCCCTCAATCAATGGCTTATAAGGGATTCCATCCCTTATCCATTGCTATAAAATATTATAATGAAATATTATTAAAATACCACATACCTAGCTAAAAGTTATTACAATTTTCATGAAACCATACCTACATATCACCACTCTCTACATCCTTGTGGCATGATTGCTCCATTAGTATATAATCCTGCAACTCGTACTCATGAGTATGGACTGTTAGTTCTTTATCTACCACAATGTGAAACATAATTTGTCTTTGGCACAAACCGCCATCGTTTCCTGTCATTGTTGTCGTCAACAAACTTTGATAACAAAATTAAGTAAAATATTAATCAATCAATAATCAGTTCTTAAAAGCCATCTTTTAACATATATTCATGTGCATACATGAGATGTAAATATAATATCACAACATGCTTCTTCCAACAACATTGTGCGTTGTGCATAATTGGTGTTGTTGTTTTATTTGTGCATGTAACTAAGTAATCTTTCCAATACAATAGATATTATTACGATACATAAAAATACATGCCCCTTATAAGGAAAGACTAACATGATAGACATCATTATCAAGTCCCTTTTCGAAAAGCAACTTTCCCAAGATAGAGCTATTTATAAAATCTATTGTATGCACAATGACATGCATTGCTCTAAACCAGAACTAATGTGTTAGTCACTATTTCTTGCATGCGATATATGTATTTTACAAAGGAAATCTAGTACATTTATTCCAAGTAACTACTTGTTTTATATTCCATAATACTTATTCGTTTCTGCACGCAATTCATATTTCTCTTTAAAAGATCTAACACAATAGTTCTACAAATCCATGTTTCTCTTTAAAATGTCTAACAAAATAGTTATATCTTCATACATGTAATCAACTATGGTAATCAACTATTGCTTCTATGCTTCTGCATATGTGCATATGTGTTCGTTTCACATAATTATTTTCAAGAACCCAACATAGTTTCTCTATTGTATCTGCAAGTTCTCATGCATTTGTTTTCAAGAACGTATCATAATCAAAGTTCCCATGCATTTGTTTTCATGAAAGTATCATAATCAACCTTTCCTTTGGGCATAAGAACTAAGATAACAATAATGTTAACTTTTTTATGCGATAACCCATACAATTAAATCAAACTATCCAATTTACAACACACCCATCATTTATCTTTTTACCCATCAAAGATGTAACTTTTCCAAACCCTTGCAAAGCTTTTTACCCATCAAAGATGTAACTTTTCCAAACTCTTGCAAAGGAATTAACGCAATTAACTTATATTTTCTTCAACAAACAATTATGTCTTATAAACACATAAGGTAGTTATTAAAACTATACGTTTCAAAAGGAAATCCCACTTTCCAAGAAAATAATTTAATTAATTTTTCTCTTTTAATTTTCATCACCCATAAAATTATTTCACAAGTTACCCTTTTTAATCTATATTCACTTCCAAGAAAATAACTTGGATAAGAAAAGCTCATGCATCCTATATTTTCTTACATAAAATGCATTTGCATTGTTATATAAAGACAAGAAAGATTACTTATCTTTTAATGCTGCAAATATATTTATAATAACAATCATTTTCTATATATAGTAATAATTACCTTTATCTACATGAAGTGATATATTTTCTTTACCAAGAAAAATATATAAAAATCAATCTTTATCTACATGTGGTAATATATTTTCTTTACCAAGAAAAATATATAAAAAAATCAATCTTTATCTACATGCAGCAATATATTTTCTTTACCAAGAAAATATTATAAATTTGAATATTTTCACAAAAATATCTCCAAACATTTTATAAATTTCATATTATGGACTAGTGAGATTCGCCAAAGTTTCTAAACTTTAAGATAAATTTCCATCCTTAAAATTTTCTTTGCGAAGAAGGATCAAATCTCCTGAGGTGCAAACTATTTTGGAGTGAAAAGAGATTTGATCACTCCAAGTGCTTGGTAGATCCGGTCTTAATATGAACATAGGCTGGTATTATATAAATTTCACACACGTACGCACACACACACGCACACACACATATATATAAGTATTCTCATTTTTAAATTTATTAAAACTTTTATTACGCCCTAAGACGTTCCATTTTAAAAACAACTCCCTTACCTGCCATTGTGTACCAGTCTGCACCATTGAATAGAATGTTAAACGATTGAAAATTTTTAGGCAGTGGGATTAATGGTTGATAGTTAAAAGAAAGCTAATAGTTAAGGCATCTAATTCGCAAGTTCGAAAAGTAATCAAAAACTACTTGTTGAAAGGTTTTTTGATGGCTTAACCAGTGTATTCCCCTCAGAGGGTTTCTCTTGTAGGGATTTGTGCATCCTTGTTCAACAATCGTAAGTGAGGTAATGGACCAGTGTCATTCTCTTCATCGCCCCAACTAACTAATTTTAATGAGAGGTGTAGGCTAAGCGGCTCCTACATTCAACCGGAGTCCAATGCCAACTACAACACAAACTTGAACCAATGGCCAAAGCTAAATCAAGTCCAAAGCTAAGAGAAAATAGATTAAGGTTGCTTAATTATGTTTTTGCTTGCAGGTGACAAGGGTTTGGAAGTGAGTAACTATTTCTAGAGGTATTTTTATTTTTATTTTTAAAAGGTTTATCCCTAATGGAGATATGGTTCAGTTGTTTGTGATGGAGAAAGTTAAGACACGAGGTATTTTATTCTATTGTTGAACTCAATGGTCCATCTGGAGCTTTTGTAAGACAATGATTATTAAAAAGATTTCTTTTGAGTCTAACTAGAAATTTTGCAAGAATAAACCATGAAAAATCTATTTGCATATTTCTAAGATAGGTAGTAAGAGGTTGACCCCTAAGATTAATTTCCAACAACAACATTGCTTAGTACTGGAACACTTGAGTCAACACCACTCATACTATTTGCAAAAGGTTGTGAGTATTCTTCTAGGTGGGGTTGAAGGCCTTCTCGCATGTTGTACAATTTGATTGTCCAACACCATAGCATCGCCAACTTCCGAGGTGATGTCCACACACTCTTCTTGAGTTAAATCCACTAACCTGCCGCCATTATCTTAATATCTCTTCTCTCACACAAATAGCCTAAGCCTAAGGATTATATAATTTCCAGATTTGTTCAGCCACAAGTAAAGTAGATGTGTTAGAAATGTTCCGTTTTTTACCCACACGCAATTTCACTAACACTATGACAGTGAACGCATGGATCTGTTGATGTAAGTCAGCAACGGACATCATAACCCAACATGTTAATTGACGTGTTATTGGCAGAAAATCCTCTTAATTTGAATTAAAACAGAGAAAAAATAGACTCGCTAAATGGTTTTAGTAACAACTTGACTATGTTGGAGGAACATTTCATAGATTGGGCATAAAACGATGCGCACATTCTGCAACATGTTTGTTGTCAATGAATGCATTCACAAGAAATGATTATCGAAAAGTGCCCCTCTACTCAATTATGGAAAGTTGTCTCTCTGTTCGATTGTGACGTTAATGGAATCTACATCTCCTGATTTAAATTTAAGTAACTTGCACCTTAATAAATGGAGAGCCTTCTAAAAAGCTTGTCCACACTGGGATCTCGCCTTTCATGTAGTTGACGCCCCCGAACAAACACGTATCAACAAAGACGCACCTATATTTAGATGATTCTAATATATTTTATCAAATAAATAATTTTGAAATAGTTCTTAAATTTAGTTTAGCACATCGTGTTATTGCAATAATAGTAGAATACTTTTTGTTTATTCCCCATGTTAAATGTTTAGTTTATGTTTTTTAATAATCAACTCTTCATATTGTTTAACAGTATTATGTTTTGAATGTATGATAATAGGATTTTTATTAAAAACTAGTTGGTAAAAGTGATATGATATATTAGCGATCATAAAGTACTCTGTATATTTTATTATAACTTTTTCATTAGATTTTGATCTTTTAGGCATTATTAATTCAATTTTTCTTTCAAAATAACTTCTTATTACAAGTTTGCATATCATAGATATATAACCTAATATATGTATATATCTTTCATGGCCGAATTATGGTGTTCAATGTTCACCATTCCTTTTTGCATGCATTAATAATTGAGAATTTAAATATTTATGTGATTTTCTATATTATAATTAGTATAATATTTATTTATGTGATTTATTACATTATAATTAGTATGATATTTGTTAATGGTATTAATAAATATTGATAATAATGATGATGAAATATCAGTAATTATTGGAACAGTATTACGATGATTGGTGACCTAGATTAGTTTTTAATGTTATGGTTAAGATTATATGTATATATGTATTGTTCAACATACTTATACTTATTGACGTTTCAATGTTATGGATATTGATGATAATATTTCATATTCTTTATGATGGGAAGGTAGTTGTGATATTCTTTGGTCACTATTAACATGATATACCACATTAGAGTGACATGATTCACCTTTGTATTATGTTTTCCTAATCCACCTTTGTATTATGTTTGCTTATTCTGATGCCTGGTTCGAGAGAATTTACAATGTGATTTTGGATAAATGCCTATCATGATATGGTTTATGGAATGCATTGCTACAAAGCTTGGATCATAATTTATTACAGACTTCGATTTTTTTTATATTATTAGTGGGACTTATCTTTCAAAACAGTTTTTTTTTATGAAAATTTTATATATCATAATTTAAATGTATGGCTTTATATATATATATATATATCTATATATATATCTATATATATATATATATATATATATATATATATATATATATATATATATATATATATATCCTTGATGGTTGAAGCTGAGCAATCCTTATTACTATTATATTTATATGAAGATATGTCGATGTTCGAATTACGACTATTAGAAAATGGTGTTTGCATGCATTAATACTTGAACATAAAAAATTTGTGATTTACAATATAATTGATACTAAAATTTCCTAATGATATCATTAAATATTCTTAACAATGACTAAGAAGCATTGGCAAATATTGGCCTAATGATATCATTAGACATTTTTGATAATGATAATGACTAGGAAGCACTGGTAACTATTGATAAGTCAATACCAAATTTTTTAAGAGGATTATTCCTTAATGCTATGGTTAGGATTATATATATACTTATTGATATCTGAATTATATTGATATGGATGATAATTTTTCATATTCTCAATGGTAGGTAGTTGTTCTAACTTTTGCTGACAATTAATATGAGCTATCGCATTGCTATGACATGATTCACCCTTGTATGATGCTTGTATATCTCGATCTCCCATTGGAGGCCTTGCTAGAAAGACATTTCAGCATATGTATGCACATGTGTTGGATACATTATCATTGATTAGTTTCATATTATAATTGATGATGTATTAATGTATTAGATACATTTCATTCATGCTTTCAGATGATGTATATATATTCAATAATTTCCCATTGATGGATTTTATATTATGATTGATAATGTGTACATGTGTTTGATAATTTTCTATGAAGTGGTTTCATATTATGATTGAGGATATGTACACGTAGTAGGATGCATTTTTATTGGTAGGTCATTTATAAGTTTCATATTGTGATGTGATTATTATAATGATGATAATTTCTATTTTGGATTAACTAACTTATATTATGGTAGGATTATTATAATTATGGCAATTCGTATTATGGATGGACTAAATCATTATGGTTTGATACATAGGTGGATGAAAAGGAAAATTCACTCAATGGAAGGGTTCTTGTCTCATTGAAGTTGATTATATAGCCCTCGGAACCTTCGAAAAAAGGAAAAGGCTTGTGAAAATATCCTCCAAATTCAACTTGAGTAAATGGGTAGAAGGAAAGACCTTTTATTTTATTTTTACCTTATTTTAAATAGTTATAATTTCACTTTCAAGCCCAAATTCACTCTGGCATGAAAAGAAGGAAGGAAAAGAGAAAAATCCAGTGGGGGAAGTTACAATAATATTAATTATAAAAGAAGTGGCATGCCCATTGTTGGGGGTGCTCATGAGGAACTTGTTTGTGGAACTAAATATGATTGTTGGAATTCTACATGAGGATTCTGGTTTGGGTAGAATTATTCCTATGCCAACCAAGTATATATGGTTTAAGGGGTTGGAAGTGTACCTATATCATGAATAGGTAGTAAATCTTTCTATACCTACCTACTTATAGTTTTTATTTGGGATTAAATTGAAGGATTTCAATATTGTAATCATAATCACCCACTATGGTGGTAGTAAGGTCATTGTAGAGAACAAAAAAATGTTTTGGTTGCAATTACCAACTAAAGAACGTAGTAGTACTCTTAATGGAAAGAGAATACAACTACTGTGTGGTTGTGATGACTAACTAAAAATGTGTAGAATGATACAATGGTTGCACCACTATTGTAGTTGTTTCAACAAGTCTAATGGTTGATGGTTGGAGGAAGAAACCATGAACAACTACGATAGATAAAAATGAACAAACCTCCCATATTGAGCTTCATGTCATAAACTTAGATTCATTCATTTTTTCAAGAAGGAGACGTAAATAAGACAAAACAATATTCAAAAAAAATCTTCAAATATGCTAATTATAGACAAATAGGTAAATCGACTCTTCTAGAGGATAGAGGGAATAATTATTATATTCCAAAATCCTCCCTTAGTTATGATTGCTAAAGATTATAATATTGACCAATCAATAATGCCTCTATAAACTTACAAAATTCATAACATGATTGCCTATTGGTTGAAGTCTCAACTAGCCTGCTTACAACGCTTGAGATCAATTCAGAAAATTTGTTTTCCTTTTACATCTACATGATAATGTAACTTATCCTTAGCTCTATGCTTTACAATTTTTCCCTTCATTTTCTTTGAAACATTATATTATGTATCCCTTTTTATTTTTCTTTTTCTTTATTGTTACTTTTTTTTTCTTCTTCAATATTTCCTCATCTTCTTTATCTTCTTCATTTGTTTTCTCTTTTGGATATACTTATTATTTAGCTAATAATAATTGAATAATTTTATCAACCTCTATAAGATTAATGGCATCTTCATTTTCTTTAATCTCCTCTTCCATTGCCACAACATCTTTAATAAATTTGTTGGTTCCCCCCTTTTTTCCTATTCATTTTCCTCCTATAACTATAACATCTTTTCCATAATCAATTTAATCTTCATCATACTTGGGCTATGCAATCCATTCTACAAGAAATTTTACTTCAATACCATAATTAGATTTAATATTCATTATAGCACATTCATGTCTTCAATAACATCCATGGCTAGATTCTACTTACATTTTTCTATTGATACAAAGGTAGTTTCAATTTCTTCTTCATCTTTGACTTCATCATCCACATGTACATATAGATAGTGGGATTCACTTTTTTCACTATGTTTATGTTTTGCATCTTATACATAGTCTCTCTTTTCTTCAAAAACTTATTCAATGGACTTCTCTATAGTGTTCAGGCCAATTGTAGTCCCCATGTACTTTTTTACCCTCTCCTTCAATAGGCTCTTCCACATATTCTCCAATTATTTCTACAATATCATAATATTTTCCTTATTCTATTAGTAACAGTCACTTATCAACAACTGTACTGATCTATGACTCAACCTAATGCTCATTGGTGTTTCTCTAACTCCCCCCAATGCACTTTTCAATACATGTCATCTCCAAAATATCCAAAGAAATTTTGGACTTGGTTTCCACTACAATTTTGAGAAGAATGTCCTAATCCAAGCCTTCTAGAATGACATAAAAGTTTTTGGATCATCCATCTTGTTTTCTATGAGATGCTTCTTGTAATCCTAAATCATGGCCTCATATGCTGCTTGATTTTGGGTCTTCCAGTCCCTTCAAAGAAATATCCCATAAATCTTTTACACAGTGTATTTCTTATCTTAATGGTTTAAAAATCATAATTTTTACTAGAGAAAACATGAGATGGTTGCAAATAGGAAATGTTGAGAAAATTCAAACTAGTAACTCTAAATTTAGTCTAATTCACTAGAAACTGTCAATCAATAATTATTCTCCTAATTGTATTATTCCAGTGAAACAATTATAAAAAAATACCTTTACCTTTAGGAAAAATGTTCTGGTAGAAATACCCTAAATTGATTATCAGCCTATATAATATGTGGAAGAATTACTTAAAACAATTCATCTAATAGAGTCTGTAAATCCTTAATTAAAATATGTAGAAATGATGATAACTAGATCTAGAGGTCCAAAAAAACATCAATTTAAATCAAGATGCACCAATTTTTTTTAAAAATAGGATAATACAAAATGACAATTTGAAAACTTACTAATAATTCACAGACATCATCACTAATTTTCCTATCAGAACATATAACTTTTCCTAGCCACATTGAGGATTTCGATAACCATAAAGCAACATGATCCTCATCTATATAAATCCCTACTCCCTTGAAAAACTTAACTCTATGCTCCTTTTATTTGTGGTTTGGAAATTCCAACTCCAATGGTGGCTTCACATTCAAACTCTTTAGATGGTGTCTTTTTCCTCAATATCTATACTAATGGAAACTCTTACCACACCATGCATACCTTTATTCTCTTAATTTGGCCTTTTCAATGAAAATGTATAAAAAAATTTCTAACTACTCCCTTTAAGTGACTAGATAGGTTCTTTGGTTGTACTTCCTTAGTGATGGCTATGCTCCTTCAGTGAGAAATTCTCAAAATGGGGAGTTACTTGTACTCCCAATACTTCACTCTCTATAGAGATATCTCCTCTCAAAACCCTAATTAGACTAGACCAAGAAAATACAAAACCCAACCCTTGACAAAGGAGATGTATTTTTTGAGAGAGTTGTTGGCTGACGTTCTAATCCTATTGGGCTTAGTGATGTTGAATAGGGAGCATTCGAATTCAAAACTATGATACCAAAATTTTTGTTGCTGACATGCCTTCCAAAGGATCAAATATAATGCTTTAAAAGTACATTCGCAAAGTTGTTTCCCTATATTTTTTGTCTGAGTTCATTGAGTTATGTTCTATTACTCCTTCCCTATAGTGCTAACGTAGTTGAAACTTTAGAAATGTCCCTTTCAATGGAAAACCTTGGATTCTGGAATGAATCTTTTCAACCCCTCAAACTCCATTACCAACGACTTTTGAATGAATTTGTTCAACCACTCAAACTCCACAGCCACCAACTCTAGCCTTGATAGCATCCTTAGCATATACAAAGAAAGCAGTTATAATTGGTAATCAAGACAATGTAGAAATTTTGAATAATTAAACACTTATTCACAGAAATTATCCTGATTATACACTATTGCGAAATACATGTGTAATACATAACCTCCTCTACGTTGATCACCAATTTTGCAGCATTAAAAACAATGAAACATCAATCGCATGTGCACATTAACATAGTATGTAACTCGGGGAAAGCATACAGCTGAAAACCCCACACTATCTGTATATTATAATGATTGAGAACATGTAACAATACATAGTACTATACTCCTCACAAGTATTCAGTACTATCTCCACCTGTTACACACAAACTAGCTCAAATCTGATGCCTCAAATCTCCTCCACTGTTTGTCTGCCTTCACTACGCAATTCTGCATGAGAATAATGATGAATGGTTGATCCAAACTCGTCTTTTCCTTGGCTGAACCACGCAATCCTCATTGGCATTACTCAATCCATGCATGTGCAAAATCTCATGCACAACTATAGTCACAACTGATAGCAATCTCAACCTCTAACACCTGTCTCCACTGAACTGTCCATGCACTGAGTTAACTAATGTATTCTTTAGTTGCTTTATGAGTTAATAATTAGTGAATTAATTAATAATTAATTCACATCACTCATCACTAGTGTATTCTGCAGTTAGACTAAATACAACTAGTTCAACCAAGTCAAACTGAACACAACTCCACAAACTCCTCAATCAACTCCACCAAACTCAACCACTTGAGTTCTAATTGAAGTCCACCATGCAATAGCTCAACTGACTCATAAGAAAAGCGTATTTCCTTCTGACAGCTACATGTGCCACATTTGTAGCTCAAACTGAAGTGCTCCAAGAGGATAAGATAATGTTTATAGTCTAAATATTATTATGAGCTAATAATATTCGACTGTTCTATTTTTAGCCTGGCAGTCTAAAAATAGAATCCGCCCATATGTCTAAAAATAGAAGTCCATCTATTTTTACCAACATGACTAATCATCCACAAATAGCATCCTGCAACTCATAGACCATGATCCATATGTCTAAAAATAGACATAGTCTAAAAATAGACTTTGCGCCAAAAATAGCCTGTGGGCCCACTTAGTGAAGGTGACTCTTTTCCACTAAGCTCCATCATCTTGTTGCATTTTCAAAACTCCCTCTCAACAAGATATAGATTATCTGCAACCCCTATCCTGCAACTCTGGAATGTTCTGCATGCAACACATTTGCCTGGTCCATTTGCTCCAACAACACTTGGAACAAAAACACTCCCAACTGACCACTCTGTTGGGCTAGGAACATACTCTGATGCTGAAGCTCTACTTGCTGCTGACAAGTTCTCCCTCTCTGACATCTACGCTACTGCAACATCTCCATGCATCTCGCACCATTGCACACTTCTCTATGCCACCTAGCACTGTGCAAAACACTTGTGCCTCTCGCATTGCTGCAGCTTGCTAGCTATGCGTTGTCCTGGGATTCCCTAAACTGTCACTCTCTCTGCCGCTCCATCCGCATCTGTCTCTACCCAATCAGTCAGTTCTTGCTACTCCATATCAGGGTTCCCGTAGCAAGGTCTCATCCAAGAGGTTGGGTACCTCAAGGATCCTGCCCCTCCTCCTTAGGACGATCACTCTATATCGGCCCACCTCCTACCTAGAGGGATGGCTGCATGTGATCCCTCAGCCCACCTGGCTCGAAGTTTCCCCCTACTGGAGGTCTCTGCATGAGTAGATGTCTCTACTCGATCTCCTCTCAGCTTCCCTTGTTGTGGCTACTCCACAACCTCCTGAAGCTGCTGCACCAATCGTGGATCCTCCACAATCGTCTGAGACTTCTTCTAGCTCTGCATGTTGAGAGGTAATATATGCTCCCTCTCAACCACCAAGTCTCCATCAGTTGCCTTGCTGCTCAAGGCTTTGCATGCATCTTGAACCTCAAGAGCATACAGGTTCTTGATCCGTGAACCAATCTGCTTCACCTGTCTAGTGATGATGTGTCTAAGGAAAACCTTTCCCTTACTGAAGACTACATCACAGCCTCTGTCTTCCAGCATCGCGATCGACACCAAGTTTCTCTTCAGTCCTGGTACATACTTGACATCGGTCAAGGTAAGGCGAGCTCCATGCTCCCTCTGAAAAATAATCGTGCCTACACCTGAGACACTATGCTTCTCATCATTACCCATCGCTATGAGTATCTGGAGATCTTTCTCCTCCAAAGTACTAAACAAACTCTTTTCACCGGTCATGTGGAAAGAAGCTCCACTGTCAAGAAACCAACCACTTCCCACCATGGATGAAACCATGCATGCGAAGAGTGTGAAATCCAACTCAAACTGTGAAGCAAGTGCCTCACCTTCAGATCCTTCCCAGGATCCCTTCTTGGATTTCTTCTTTGGGAAATTAGTAGCATAATGACCCACCTCATGACAACGAAAGCATCTCACTTTCGATTTGTCAACCTTCTTCCCATCATTGGAATAACTAGATTCGGAAAGAGAACCCTTCTCCTTCCCCTTCTTCACCTTTCGCTAAGGCACAGTTCTCCTCATCATGCATGGATGAAGAATTGTCTCTGGTGCCCCGTCTGATCTCCTCTTGCACAAGATCCAACCAAAGTCTCTCCCATCCTGGCAATTTCTCCCGACCATTGACAGAGTCCTGATAGGAATGCCAACTCTTCGGAAGACCAAGGAGAGCCAAGCTCACCAAGTCCTTATCATCAACAGTCACCCCCACACTTCCTAGCTCATCCCTGCATTGGGGGGCATACTGTCTCCATTATCACACTTAATGTTTCTGAGTTTATCCTTGAGCACCAACTTCCTCTGGTCATTCTTGGTTTGGAATAGATCTATCAACGCTTTCCACATCAAGTATGGAGAAGCCTTTCCATGCAGGCTAGATACAATGTGATCCTTCACGCCCTGCAACAGAATCCTTCGACACTTTGTTGTCTTCTTTTGCCAAACCACAGCTTCAGCAGCATCAGTAGGCTTTGGGACCTCAACGTCTATGAACTCCTTCAGCCCATTGTCATCTAACACCGCCTCCATCCTGTCTTTCCATGCAATATAATTTGAGCTGCCTTCAAGAGCATACTCCAATCACAATCCGTTGAAAGACATGGCTTCTTTGACACCAAGAAAACACTGCTGCAAATTCGAATTCCACCAGCTCAAAAACTCAATTTCTTCCGATCTAAAATTCGTGAGAACAAAGTATTTCTCGTACAGAGATTGACTGTATAGGCTTTTACTGGATATCTCACCTTCCAAAGGAAGGATGAATCCAGAGGCTACCTGACCCGATTACAGACTCTGCTTGAATAAATAAAATGTAAACACTTTCTGAATAATAGATCTGATGATCAACAGCTCTGATAACATGTAGAAATTTTGAATAATTAAACACTTATTCACAGAGATTATCCTGATTATACACTATTGTGGAATACATGCATAATACATAACCTCCTCTACGTTGATCATCAATTTTGCAACATTAAAAACAATGAAACATCAATCGCATGCACACATTAACACAGTATGTAACCCGGGGAAAGCATATAGCTGAAAACCCACACTATCTGTATATTATAATGATTGAGAACATGTAACAATACATAGTACAATACTCCTCACAAGTACTCAGTACTATCTCCACCTATTACACACAAACTAGCTTAGATCTGATGCCTCAAATCTCCTCCACTGTTTGCCTGCCTCCACTGTGCAATCCTGCATGAGAATAATGATGAATGGCTGATCCAAAATCATATTTTCCTTGGCTGAACCACGCAATCCTCATTAGCATTACTCAATCCATGCATGTGCAAAATCTCATGCACAACTATAGTCACAACCGATAGCAATCTCAACCTCTAACACCTGTCTCCACTGAACTGTCCATGCACTGAGTTAACTGATGTATTCTTTAGTTGCTTTATGAATTAATAATTAGTGAATTAATTAATAATTAATTCACATCACTCATCACTAGTGTATTCTGCAGATAGACTAAATACAACTAGTTCAACCAAGTCAAACTGAACACAACTCCATAAACTCCTCAATCAACTCCACCAAACTCAACAACTTGAGTTTTAACTGAAGTCCACCATGCAATAGCTCAACTGACTCATAAGAAAAGCGTATTTCCTTATGACAGCTGCATGTGCCACATCTGTAGCTCAAACTGAAGTGCTCCAAGAGGATAATATAATGTTTATAGTCCAAATATTATTATGATCTAATAATATTTGACTGTTCTATTTTTAGCCTGGCAGTAAAAATAGAATCTGCCCATATGTCTAAAAATAGAAGTCCATATATTTTTACCAACATGACCAATCATCCACAAATAGCATCCTGCAACTCATAGACCATGATCCATATCTCTAAAAATAGACATAGTCTAAAAATAGACTTTGCACCAAAAATAGCCTGCGGGCCCACTTAGTGAAGGCGACTCCTTTCCACTAAGCTCCATCACCTTGTTGCATTTTCAATAGACAACTATGCTTTCCTTGAAACCCTCATCAAATATTTATATAATGAAACAAATTCCAAGGCATTATTTACTACAATAATAAAGCAATCCAAGGTAGATTTTGTAACTATTGGATCTGGCATAGCTCTAGTATAGTTACCTTTTCAGAGTAGATCAATTATGGCAGACACTAGTTTCTAAAGGATATAAATATCTACATATTGCTATATTAGAGTCCATTATTAATCTTATCTTTGCTTACTAACTAGTAGGAGAATACATGGCTCCTCTTGAACATATACTTGAAGAAATAATTAATCACTGACATACCTAAATAGACAATCATAAAGAAAACTTCTTTGTTGTGATATGTCAAGGTTATTAGAACATTAGCAATGAAAACAATAGTACAAGTAATATTAATGATGGTTGGAAGTTTTTGGAGTGCTTGGAAATGATAATATCTTAGTTGAATAAGATTTGAAGAATTTTATGTTGAAGATTTAATTCATTATTCTGATGAGTTGGAGGCTACCTTTGAAAATTACATAGGACATAAATTATGTATTAAGACGTAAAATTACAGTGGGCATGGAAAATTAATAGCATAATGGTTTTCATTGAAAGATGAAAGAAGAATGATCAAGCTGGAGAATGGGGCAAAGAAATCACTTTCTATGAACATGAATTTCAACAAGTAAATATAGAATAGGGCCATGCAATTTAAAAGCACAGTAAACATTCATCAAGCTGGAGAATGGGGCAAGGAAATCACTTTCTATGAACATGAATTTCAACAAGTAAATATAGAATAGGACCATGCAATTTAACAGCATAGTAAACACTCATGATTCAAGTCTGATTTTTTTTTAATTAAGATTTACTCTGTATTTGATTTGTTCTGAAATAATAATTTCTTTTAATGTACAAGCTCACTTGGCTCCAAACAGAAAGTTTGATTTAATAAATGTATCAAGAGATCTTTGGATGATGACTTCAAGAGCGTGGTTGGAATCAGGTTAGTAATGTTTTATGTGTGTACAGCAACTTTGGTCTCAGAAAGAATTATGTAGACAGTATTTCCCTTGTCTGAACTTGCTTTGTCATCCTCCAATTTGTTTTTAAATATATTCTTGAATTATAACTAATACACACCATTGATGATTTATTTGCAGTCCTCCTTTGTGGGATTTTTCTATAGTCTTTATGCCTCTTATTGTGAATGGAAAATCTTCAGTACTCTACCCTTATTCCAAATTCTTCATTCTACATATCCACAATTGTTTAAACTAACATTCTCCTTCTCGTTTAATGGATTCCTCTTAGCAGGATCAGAGGAACATGGTGACTATTGCCAGAGATGTATTGGATATGCATAGAGGATCGAATTACCATAATCATCTCAGAATGGAATTTGATGGGTTGATTCAGAAGAGCTTCATTTGCAGTGTAAAAACTTCTTTCAACCCTCGTCCTTGAAGGTAAGGCTAGAAATGGATGTTATTCCCATCCAAATGCTTCAACAACTAAATTGAAATTTGATGTACTTCTCATTTCTTATTAATATAATTAGGTATAGGTTAAGCACTACATAGAAAAATTTTACTATTATTTGGACATCTGGATAATTCGTAACACTAGATTATTGTTGTTGGTTGACTACATAGAATTTTTTAATTATTATTTGCACATCAGGACAATCCATACTTTTTTTTTTCTGATAAATTGCTAATCATCTTTCTAAATGTTTTTATTGCGTTAGAAAGCATTGGTATTTATTTTTCTTTTAAATTCCTAATCATCTTTCTAAATGTTTTGTTATTGCAGTATAATCGTGTTTGTTAAGGGCACTGATTTCTTGGTATATAAATTTGCTAACATATTTCACTGATAAGCGTATATATATGAACTTTAGATGGAAGGAGGTTTGTTGCCTTTTTTTTAATTGAGGGCCTAGATTGATTCTCAAGGGAATATGCTCAACATATGCTTCTTCTTAATGTTTATAATGAGTGTAGTGTATTACCGAGTTTTTTAGGTTGCATTGACTTTTAATAAATTTAAAAAATTAGATTCGTGCCACGTGGATCCCCACCCACCAATTTCTAAGGGATCTGAGATTATTCCAATTCTAATAAGTTCCTCCATGTTGATATTATTCTAATTCTAATAAGGTCCTCATTATTATTTATAACATTCATTTATATATAAGAAAATTTTATTTAGCAAAATGGTCCATTACTTGCCATGTGGCTCCCCACCCACCAATTTCCTAGGGATTTGAGATTATTCCAATTCTAATAAGTTCCTCCATTGTTGAATTTAGGCTTCTGTGATCCATATCAAGTTTTTTGAGAAGATTTTTCGATGATGATGAACCACACTTGTTGGTTCGAAACGCATCGACAAATGTATTCTAATGTGATGTAAGTTCCTCCATGTTGAGATTATTCCAATTCTAATATTTTCCTCATTATTATTTATAGCATTCATTTATGTATAAGAAAATTTTATTTAGCAAAATGGTCCATTACTTTTAATAAATTTTAAAAATTATATTTGTTCCATGTGGCTCCCCACCCACCAATTTCCTAGTGATTTGAGATTATTTCAATTCTAATAAGTTCCTCTATGTTGAGATTATTCTAATTCTAATAAGTTCATCATTATTATTTATAGAATTAATTTATACATAAGAAAAAATTATTTAGCAAAATTTTCCATTACTTTTATTAAATTTAAAAAATCAGATTCATTCTATGTGGCTCCCCACCCACCAATTTCCTAGGGAATTGAGATTTATTTCAATTCTAATAATTTCCTCCATGTTGAGATTATTCGAATTGTAATAAGTTCCTCACTATTATTTATAACATTCATTTATATATAAGCAAATTTTATCTAGCAAAATGGTCCATTACTTTTGATAAATTTAAAAATTAGATTCATCAAAATTAACCATGCTCAACCATGTTCCAACATCACATTGTGACAAAGTTTGTCTCAATCATGGTCAACCATATTCCAACATCGCATTGTGACAAATATTTATCTTAGGGTTTATAATATTTATCTTAGAGTTTATATTCCTTGGGTTTATAATATTTATCCCTTGGGTTTATAATATTTTTATAATATTTATCTTATGGTTTATATTCCTTGGGTTTATAATATTAATCCGTTGGGTTTTTAATATCAATCAATTGGGTTTTTAATCCCTTGAGATTTTAGTATTAATCCCTTGGGCTTATTATTTCCTTGGGTTTATAATATCAATCCCTTTAGGGTTTATATACCTTGCATTTATAATATTAATCCCTTGGATTTAATATTATTCTCTTGGGTTTATAATATCTTTGGGTCCATTCATGGTCAACCATGGTCAAACATGGTCACATTGTGACAAAGACTATCTCTTGGTCCAATGTCACATTATCACAAACATGGTCATCGACGGTCAACCATGGTCCAATGTCGCATTGTGATAACGATTGTCTCAATATGGAGATCAACCATGGTCAATGATGGTCAACCATTGTCCAACGTCGCATTGTGACAAACATCGTCTCAATATGGAAAGAAATCACGGTCAACCATATTCCAACGTCGCAATGTAACAATTATTTATCTTAGTGTTTACAATATTTATATTAGGGTTTATATTCCTTGGGTTTATAAGATTTACCTGTTGGGTTTAATATTATTCCCTTGGGTTTATAATATTAATCTCTTGGGTTTAATATTATTCCGTTGTGTTTATATTATCAATCTGTTGGGTTTTTAATTCCTTAGGTTTTTAGTATTAATCCCTAGGGTTTATTATTCCCTTGGGTTTATAATATTAGTCCCTTTAGGGTTTATATACCTTGCATTTATAATATTAATCCCTTGGGTTTAATATTATTCCATGGGTTTATAATACCTTTGGGTTTTAGAATTAATCCCTAGGGCTTATTATTTCCTTCGGTTTATACTATCAGTCACTTAGCTTTATTATATTCATATTCCTAGGGTATAATATTATTAAGAAGGTTTATAATATTAATCCTAGGGTATAATATTATTGAGAAGGTTTATAATATTAATCCTAGGGTTTTATATAAATTCCTTGGGTTTATAATCATGGCCTTCCAAGCTCAATGATTGTCCAATGTCACAATGTGCCGAAGATTGTCTCAATATGAAAATAAACCATGATCGACCATGGTCAACCATGTTTATTTTAGGGTTTATTTGTCTGAATATGAAAAACAATCATGGTCAATCATATTCCAACTTCGCATTGTGACAAATATTTATGTTAGGGTTTATAATATTTTTCTTAGGGTTTATAATCCTTTGTTTTATAGTATTTATCCCTTGGGTTTAATATTATTCCCTTGGGTTTATAATCCATTGGGTTTATTATTCCCTTGTGTTTATAATATTTATCTTAGATTTTTTATACCTTGTGTTTATAATATTAATCCTTTGGGTTTAATATTATTCCCTTACATTTATATTATCAATCCATTGGGTTTTTAATCCCTTGGATTTTTAGTATTAATCCCTTGCGTTTATTATTTCCTTGGGTTTATAATATCAATCCTTTTAGAGTATATATACCTTTTATTTATAATATTAATCCCTTGGGTTTAATATTATTCCCTTGGGTTTATAATACCTTTGGGTTCAATCATGATCAACCATGGTTAATAACCATGGTCACATTGTGACAAAGACTATCTCTTGGTCCAACATCACATTCTCACAACGATGGTCATCCATGGTCAACCATGGTCCAACGTCGCATTGTGAAAAATATTGTTTCAATATGGAGATCAACCATGGTCAACAATAGTCAGCCATTGTCCAACGTTGCATTGTGACAAACATTGTCTCAATATGAAAATCAATCATAGTCAACCATATTCCAATGTCGCATTGTGACAAACATTGTCTCAATATGAAAATCAATCATAGTCAACCATATTCCAATGTCGCATCGTGACAAATATTTATCTTAGGGTTTATAATCTTTGTCTTAGGGTTTATATTCCTTGTGTTTGATATTTATTCATTGGGTTTGATATTATTCCCTTGGGTTTATAATATTTATCTTAGGGTTTATATACCTTGGGTTTATAATATTAATCCCTTTAGAGTTTATATACCTTGCATTTATAATATCAATCCCTTGGGTTTAATATTATTCCCTTGGGTTTATAATATCTTTTGGTTTTAGAATTAATTCCTAGGTTTAGTATTATTTTTTTGTTTATAATATCAATTGTGTGGGTTTATTTGGTTCATATTCCTAGGGTATAATATTATTCATAGGGTTTATAATATTAGTCCTAGGGTTTAAGATAAATCATTTGGGTTTACAATCACGATCAGTCATTGTCAACAATGGTCCAATGTCATAATGTGCCAAAGGTTATCTCAGTATGAAAATAAACCATGGTCAATCGTGGTCCAATGTCAAATTGTGACAAACATAGTCTCAGCATGAAAATCAATGATGGTAAATCATGATCAAGCATGTTTATTTTAGTGTTTATAATATTTATTTTAGGATTTTTATACCTCGTGTTTATAATATTTATTCCTTGGGTTTAATACTCTTCTCTTGCAACAAGTCACTCTAGATATTGGAGACAAAGAGAGGCAAGGTATGACATTTACAACTATATCAAGAGTGAAATCAATAGATGGTTTGCAGATTTCACCACCTTTTCCTTTTCAACATTATGAAAAAATGCAAGATATTGCGAGAAGGGATTGGTTGGAAAGCGTGAATGGTCGTGATCATTATCTTGTTGATTTGAATTAGTACAAATTTTGTCATTAGTCTTGGTGTGTTTTGGAAGAGGCTATCGTTTAATAATTATGTTCTGGTGGAGTATTTAAAGTTGAATTTCGTATCGACCACATTTAAATTGTTGTTTGATTTTCATTAAATGTTTATTTCATAATTACTTTGATTACTAATATAATTTATTAAATGATTATTCATATAATTTTTGTTATTATCTTTATTATTATTATTATTATAATAGTAATAATACAATATTAATTCTGGTTAATATGGTTCTTATATTTATATTAATATTATTGATAATAATATTAATAACATTAATTCTTAATATTATTGATAATTGATATATGTGTTTGATATGGGCCTATCGATGGTTATCAACCACATTTATTAATATGGTTGTGCTAGTTAATATTCCAGTATCACTTCTTCTTGATTGTGACAAGTAAGAGAGGGAGGATATAATGTTTAATACAATGTGTTGTTAAAATGTTGGTTTGAATGGTTTATAATTGTAAGTTCTATTTTTAGATGATTTTAAATGAAAAGAAATAATATGGAAAAATTAGTGATTGTTATTATAAGAAAAGTAGAATAAAATACACGGAGATTCTAAACTATGTTACATTGATTACATGTTTTTAATTAATATTTTTCATTATTTAACATTGAACTATTTTATTTATATTCAACTTTTTTTTCATGCAATTGTTGAATTATACTTCTAAATAACATTTTCTAAATAATATTTTGTATAAATTTAAAACAATGACATTGAATTATCATCAAATCTAAATCATTGGATTAGTTGCACATGATCTTCTATATGTCACGATTCTTCTCAAATTTATGCCTTATGATGTTTCCTTTGCAACATCGTGCACTTGCTAGTTTAACCTCTATAGAATATCATAGAATATTTATTTGACATCTCTATATATAAAAGTATTCTCATTTTTCAATTTATTTAAACCTTTGCTTAATCTCTATGGAATATCACATAATATTTTTAGTAGTAGTGAGGGTAGAGGGTTCAAATATATCTCTGTATAACTTTTTTTTTTTAGTTATAACAAAATTTTTAAAATTAAATTAAAATTAAATGTTTATATAATATTTTGATTGTAAAATGAGCTATGGTTTTTGGGCATGTGGTATCGATAAGCCATGGTATTGTAACAAAGCCTATTTACAAGTTAATAATATCCATGGTAAAGTAGGGGTGAATATCCATGCTTAAAAATCTTGTTATGTTGTAAGTTTATTGTAAGTATTAAGCTTTTATGTGCTTATTAATTAACTTTAAATATGATTACAGAATCCTTTGCAAGGTGAGACTCTAGCAATCCATTTGTTGACCATTATTAGTTTACCACTGACTAGTGTAGTTTATAATGTTTAAATTTGGATAAAAAAAAATCAATATTAATAAGAAAAACTATTTTCCAAACATTTTACTTGAGGGTCTGGTTATAGCCTTTGCATAATATAATGCCATGTCGATAATTCCATACATATTTTATGCCATAATTTATGGATACGGTTTGGCTACTTTATCATGCATGATTTTTAGATATTTGTATAGTGATTTTTTAATAAAAAAATATATTTAGAAATTTTTCATATTCATATAAAAATGATATTTACCATTAGTTACTCCCACCTAATTTAAGTAAATATTTACATAAAATATAAATATAAATAATATGTAAATAAATATAAATTCAACATAATAAACTGACATTTTATTTTTATTTTTTTACGAGAAAGAGTAATATTTTATCACGGCAAAAATATTGTGATTTACAATATGGCTCTCAGAGTTGGCTCCTCCTCACATATGGGAAAAATGGAGGAACCGTATTCCTCTATTTTGGAAAAGTTAGAGGCATGCATTCTAGTAAGTAGACACATAGCAAATCGGTCATACTTCGGGGGTCCGGGGGGAATCCACAGACATTGCGCCTCTGATATGTTCGAATCTTCACTTCTTTCAGGACTAATCTAGCTTCCTTCATTTCTTGGGACTTGCATTTTAGCCAGTTGACTTCAAATATGGCCAATTTCAGTAATTTGTTGGAGCACCTCAGCTTGGAGACATTGCATGTCTTCATACAGGATCAGATTCATTTCGTTTTTATAAATAAAACGTTGAAGCATAGCACTACAATCATATTCCATATTCATTGGAGGATAAAGTGAGCATACTTTCAGGTCCTTGGATGCACCATTACTATTCTGGTTAATGTTCTCCATTGTATACAAATGGATCTTAGTTCGTTTAAGAACGCACTGGAGATGGGAAGAAACTATCACCCTTAAGCTGGTGCAAGCCAGCATCAATTCCCCCAAAATTCTACAAAAATTATAACCAACTGACAGAAGAGCGAACAGACAAACTTTTGCCAACTCCAGAGGATAAATTGGTGCCTTTTAAGGGAACAAACTATTCTCACAGAGAGGATTACTGGTATTCTTGAAATTTGTCTGAGATATTGGTTCTGAATTTTTCTTCCTTGAACATTGCTATGTTGCATAAGGTTCTAGCCCTTCAAAACATGTATCCTAATTAAAAAAAAACCAAAGAATCTTTGGGTACCTTGGGCATAACTTTTTATCCTAATTAAAAAAAAACCAAAGAATCTTTGGGTACCTTGGGCATAACTTTTCACCCCCAACTTTGATTTGGGCGCTCATTTTTTTCGAAAGAAATATATTGAAGAGATATATAACTTCTTTATTATGTTCTTTTGTTGCTTCCTTATGTATTTTAAAGGGCTTTTATTTTAGGAGTAGTAGCAGTTTCAGGCTTGACATTGTTAGTGTCAGTGTCAGATTATTCGCTGACAAAATGGGTGCTTAAAAAATCAAGATTTTATTTATTTATTTTGGAATTATTTGTGAGGCATTGACAAATACCGAAAATAAATCTCTTTTCAATAGGGGAATTATGTCACATCAAGATTCATTCAGCCAATGGAAAATTAGAAAATTTATTTCTAGAAATTAGAATTTTATTTTTGAAATTATGGAAAAATAGAAATATTCAAAATTTTCCCAAAACTTTGATTAAAGTTACTAAAAAGTCACAATAAATCCGTAAACTAATCGAGAGACAAGAGACTTTGATTGCTAGATGAGTGTTATAGTCTCTAACAAAGTAAAGACTAATAAAAAAAATTGTATAAATTTTCAACAAAATGACTAATTATAAAAATTTTGGCCTCTAAAATATGCCATAAAAAATTAAAATTAATAAAAAATATATTTTTATATAGTATATTCAAAAATAAAATAGAGTGTTCTATGGGGTTATATTCTTTATTTGGTTCATATGGCGTTAATAACAATTAGTTATAAGTGGTGACATTAACAATTAGTTATAAGTGGTGACATTAACAATTAGTTATAAGTGGTGACATTAATTCAAGGTTGCTTGTTTTCAAAATATTTTTTTGGATGAAAACATTTTTAGTGGTCTATGATTCTTTAATATTTTAATTATAGATGGCTATTTAATTATTATTAGTAATCATTTAAAATTTTAATGTTTTTTAATTGAATGTAGAAAATGAAAAATATAAAAGGAGTATTGTTTCTATTAGATAACTTTTAATGTTATTTGGTTTTGTAACATTTGAATTCTTTTATATTGTTTAGTTTTTCAATATTTAAGTAAATTTGATGGAAAATAAAGCTTTATTATATCAAAATATGTTGATTGAAAATGGGGACTTAATGTTGTTTATCTCACATGAAACTCATTTTTACAAGTTTTGCAACACCTAAGTAAATTTAATAGCAAATAAGAGAATTCTATTGTATAAGGGTTGTTTCTTCAAAATGGGAAACTTAATGTTGTTTATCTCTCATAAAATTCCTTTACAAAAAGTTAATATGGAAATGCAATTGAAATCTATGCACAAGTCACATTTTCCATTAAATCAAAGATGCATTATAACTTTAATGCTAACTCCCCAACAATATATTCCTTTCATACCTCTAGTTGTGGCAAAGGTGGCAACTTAAAGTTTGATAGTAGAGGTGGGATACCTTATTTGATTCTCCTAAGCTTTTGGTGGATTATCCCTCCATTAGTCTAGTTATCATTTTTCTCATTATGCCTTCCAAACTTAGAATGCTTTAGCATTTTAATCCTAGTCTTTTATGTATAATATATAGTATTTCAATTTCTACTTCATGTAATGGGTGGTGATTGAGTAGTTTTGGATCTAGCTATAATAGTTTGAATTTCTCCAATATGGATGGCCACAAGCACACTAGTTGTTACACACCATGTGATATCTCAAACCTTTATTGGATTATGCATAGGAAAGCACATGAAAATGACGACTTCCAAGTAGAAATTTCTCATCTCAATCATAGAATTTTTTCCTATATCAAAACACATCTAATTAAGAAATCATAATTGGAGACCAAGGTGACCATGGAAAGAAAGCAACTATAGAAACTCATTGTCTAGCTCAAATTGAAATACCAACTAATATTAAGTTTTACATAAAAACCTTATTTATTAGCATCTTATCTTGAAATCTTTATTGGTTTTATGAAACCAAGGGTCAAGGAGCAAACAACCACCCAACAACCTTGAGGGGGGATGAAAATTGAAAAAAAAACTCCAAACTCTAATGTAAATGTCATGCATGTAGTTCCTTTATTTACACATTCCATTAAAAATTTTAGTTTTTTATGTTTTGCATAATAATTCCTAAATCATTTTTCTAAACTTTATAATCAAAACACAATTAATTTTAATAAACTTTTATTTATATATATATATATATATATATATATATATATATATATATATATATATTCAACGATAGAAGTTTTTTAAACACAATCTCTCTCTCAAATTGAAAATAATATAGAAATGCATAATTCATATATAAAAAACAAATTTATAATAAAGAGAAAGATGTGTGATAAATTGGAAAAATATTAAATTATGATTTAAAAGTATTTTTATTTTGTTACAAGCTAGTTTTCTTAAATATATAAACATAGATATATAAAGATAGTTAACTGCTCAAATCTTCAAGGTATCTAATAAAAATGAAAAATTATCCTTTTATAAACTACAATATATTATTTAAACTAAATAACATAACTTATTAACATATTATTCCCAATAATATAACTTTTTAAAAATAAATAATAAATCAACCTACATTCTTAAATATTAAGAATAAATGATGGAAAATATGACTATAAACTTTTTAAAAATAAATAATAAATCAACCTACATTCTTAAATATTAAGAATAAATGATGGAAAATATGACTATATCCATATTTAATTAATATTTGATAAATTTCCAATATCAAAAAATAAAAAAACGAAACCCATTATAAAAATGAAAAAGAAAAAGATATAAGTGTTGTTGAGAATAAAGCCACTTAATGGTCGATTCAAAGAAAAGATGTTGAGTAGTACGGTTAACGAACACAAGAAATAAAATAAAATAAAGATGAATAAAGCAATACAACAACCATGTGATGAAGGTGACAGCGTCGACAGATTTAGTATACCGAGAGATTATTGGTGTCATTCCAACTTTATTGAATTCAATGTATCCGGCACTGGTGTAATAATGTCATATCCACAACATAGGAGGGACGACTAAAAACGCAGTAGTTTAATGTTCACGTTCATTTTTTCTCTTTTCATTTTTTTTTTTGAGATTTCACAGGAATTTCTTAAATTTATTAAAAAAAAATATGGGATTTGCAGTTTGAATTATAGTTACTCAATTTGGATTTGAATTCGATATGATTAAAAAATAAAAAATTTTCAATTCAGAAAAATTTAAATAATATAAATCATAAACCTTATATATATTTTGTAACAATAACGTTTTTTTACTCATATTTTATTTATTCTTTTTAAAATTCAAATAATTTTTAATAATTTTGATAACAATTTTAAAATTGTAATTCACTAAACAAAAATACAATCATACTTATCAATTATCTCTAAAATCACTTGCTTTTCAAAACTCAAAACTATATTCCTCTTAAATTTCATATCTTACCTAAAATCTTTTTATATTTAATATATATTTAAAAATTAAATATTTAAAACTCAAAATAAATACTTTCCTAATTTCAAATTTCAAATATTATTTAAAATCTTTTCTACTAATATATATTTAAAAACAAAATATTTATAATTTATTTTTATAAAATTCATCTTAATATAAACCTATTTAAAAAATCAATAACATTTTACAAAATTTAAAACCCTCAAGAACACTGAAATTAAAACCCTCGAACCCTCGAGAACACTGAAATTGAAAACTGAGAAATTTCCTTTCGAAATTTAAGCTCAAATTATTAACTCAATTTTTCAAAACCTTTATTAAAAAAAAAAATTAAAACAGGGAAATTTCCCCTTCCCAGTTAGTTTCCATTTTGTACATTTCCATTTCCTAGCTGCCACCTTCACCGTCATCGGAAGACATGCACTTATCACAAATACTACCACCATCTATTTTGTGTTTGGAAGACATTCACTTATCATGCATATTACCAATTGCCTATTAGGCTAGCATGGACCGACTCGACTACTCAAATTCTTATCGAATAATACGATGTACTAATCGAATTATCGAATTTTTGTATTATTATTATTATTATTTTTTTATTTTTTATTTTTTTTTTTTTATTTTTTTTTTTTTTTGCCGATTTTGACATTTATTTATTTTTTTGCCGATTTTGACATATTTGGTAATTATGGTTTGAAGGGTGTAATTTGTAAAAATAAAATACCAAAAATATATATTATTTTAATTTAAAATAAAAATAAATATTGTTTATGAAGCGTTAATTTTTCAAAAAGTATGTGGGGCACCCAAAATTTTGAAGCTTATTGTTGTTTTTCTGTCAAATTATTTTTGGAAATCCTGGTTCTCAAAAATTTAGCAACAAAATTTAATTGCCTCTGAGACATTCTCTAGCCCAATATGGTAGAGATGTAATGTTTTGTAAATATTTTGACTTTGTCAAATTACATAAACATAAAATAGAAAATAGAAAAAAATAAAATAAAAAACATAAATTAATAATTATAATTATAATTAATTATAATTGTATTTAATTATGATTAATTATTAAATTAGTCTAGAGCCATTTTAGCTCTATATCTACCATGTAGGGATAGAGATCAATATCAAATCTATTGATATGCAAAAAAAAATTAGATTCATTGTTAATTGAATTTAGGCTTCTGTGATCCATATCAAGTTGAGAGAAGATTCTTTGGCGAAAATCACATTAGGATTCTTTTGTGGACGCTTTTTGAACCAACAAGTGTGGTTCATCGTTAGGACAAGTTGAATGAACGGATCTTGCTTTGCATATTAAATAGATAGAGCAGAAACTCCAATGGCTAAATCACTTGATCAGGTAACGGCTGTATTGACAACGGTTAAATTTGACCAGAAGATGGTAGATTTAGACCAAGATTAGAGGTAAAACTTATATTTAATTAAAAAAGTTACTACAGTAACTTATCTTCTTATTAAAATAAAAGCAAATGGACCATTTTATGAATTTATAAATATAAATATATATTAGAATAAATAAATTAATTTTAAGTTGATAGATAGTTATCAAAGATATTCTCTATAAAGATATCGAAGTAATTAATAGTTAGAGATAGAAGTTATTATACATAATAGAGTAATATATAGTTAGTTATATTCTTTTATTAAAATATAAGTTAAAGGGGATATTTTATATATTTATATTAATTAATTTTAAATTATTAGTTATCTATAAAAGATATTGAATAAATAAATATTAAAATAAATAAATTATAAAATAAATAAATTATAAAATAAATTAATAGATAGTTATCAAAGATATTAAAGTAATTAGTAGTTAGATATAAAAGTTAATAAATATTAGAGTAAAAAATAATTATATATTTAAATAAATTAGAATAAATAAAATAAAATTAATTCCAAATTAAAAGTTATTTATAAAGATATTAAATATATAAATATTTTAATAAATTAAGGGTTAGAGAGAATATTTCAAAATTTTAAAATTAAATCAATAGTTAATTTAAGGGTTAAAATTTGGTATTCAACCTGTGGGGGACAAGGAGTGCTACATGATTACCAATGTCTATGGTCCTCAAATTTTGGAAGAAAAACTCAGGCTCCTCACCTCTCTAGAGGAAATGAAACAAAGGCACCCAGAATTACCTTGGATCCTGGGAGGAGATTTTAATATGATTAAATCTCTCACGGAAAAAAAAGGGGGAACCAGAATACTGGGTAGAGACTCAGTAGCATTCTAGAACTTCCTCACTAATATGAGACTGGTAGACATGGATACTGGAAATGACATGTTCACGTGGAATAACAAGAGAGGGGGTATAGCTCAAGTAGCCTCAAGACTTGACAGATTCATAGTCTCAGAGGAATTATTGCTCACAGGGAACAACTTGACAACTTGCATCCTCCCTTTTGGGGGATCATACCACTGGCCCATACAACTAGAAGCTTCCATGATAGGAACCGCGAGAAACAGGCCCTTCCGATTTGAGAATGTCTGGCTCACACACTCTGATTTCATCACAAACATTGAGAAGTGGTGGGCTGAAGAGTTACACACCCAAGGAATGAAAATGTTCATCCTTCATCTTAGACTCAAACACATCAAGAGAAAGCTCAAAGAATGGAACAAAAACGAGTTTGGCAACATCTTCAAAGCTAAAGAAGAAGTGGAAAAGAAATTACAGGAGATTAATCAAATTCTCATCTCAGAAGGATTCACAGAGGAAAGAAAAGAGCTAGCAGACTCACTTCAACAAGAATGGGATAAAAGATGTTATCAGGAGGAAATATTTTGGAGACAAAAATCCAGAGTGCAATGGATTAAGGAAGGGGAGAGGAACACTAAGTTCTTTCACAAGTCTACCATTGCACATAGGGCTAACAATAGGATAACGAAACTTATAGATCCCCAAGGAATAGAGCAAAATACTCATGAAAAAATGGAAGATGTTCTGGTCCAACACTTTCAAAGTATTGCCGAGGAGAATATGGTAGACAGATCCCAATTCACTAAAAGATTTACCCAGCACATTCCAAAGCTGGTAACTAGGGAAGAAAATCATAATCTCAACAAGCCAGTGTCGAAGGAGGAGGTCAATGAGGTCATCAAAGAAATGCATAATGCGAAAGCTCCAGGACCAGACGATTTCAATGTAGACTTCTTCAAATCTTGTTGGAAGATAGTCAAACATGACATTCTAGAAGTAGTGGCGGAATTGAGAAACTCTAAATCAGGTTTGAGAGCGATTAATGAATCCTTCATTGCCTTAATCCCCAAACAAGAAAAAGCCACCACTCCTGACAGATTTCGAGCCATAGCTTTATGCAATGTGGTGTACAAAATCATTTCCAAAGTCATTTCCAATAGACTCAAAACTCTTCTACCAACACTTGTGTCAGAAGAGCAGACTGGATATGTGGAAGGGAGGCAAATTCTCAATAATATCATTCAAGCTCATGAAGTGGTGCACTCCCTTGAAACCAATAAGCAAGTAGGCATGATTATACAACTGAAGATAGCGAAAGCTTATGATAAACTAAGTTGGTCTTATATCAGGCATGTTCTCAAAGCATATGGCTTTAACCACAATTGGATAAAGTGGGTCATGGCTCTTGTCACTACTGTCAGTTGCTCAATTCTCCTTAATTTCTCTCCATCCAGAACTTTCAAGCCTTCAAGAGGCCTCAGAAAAGGTGATCCTCTTTCACCATTCCTCTTCATTCTCATGATGGAAGAATTGGGCAGAGTGATCATTGTTGCCAGGGAGGAAGGAAGAATACAAGGACTGAGACTTACTCAGAATGGAGACACTTTGACCCATCAACAATTTGTGGACAACACTATGCTGCAAGGCATACCCATAGTCAAGGAAGCCAAAGCATTCAAACAAATTCTATATGAGTTTGCTTTGGCTGCTGGTACTGAAGTAAGCCTTGCAAAATCTAAGATCTTATTTTTCAACACTGATATCTCTATTCAAAGGAATCTCTCTAGAATTCTAGGCTTTCAAAGAGATTCACTGCCCTCCAAATATCTGGGAGTACCCCTCACAGACAAATCATTGAGAAAGGACATCTGGGAGGCTGTAACAAATAAACTGAAGGACAAGGTCAGCAAGTGGACTAGCAGATCCTTGAATTTAGCGAGAGGGTTAGTCATCACCAAGGCGGTACTACAAACCATCCCAATATTCATGTTTTTAGCCCTTCCGACACCATTAGGTATCCTTCAGCAAATTAGAAATATCCAAAGAGACTTTCTTTGGGGAAAAGGAGAAGAGAAAAAGAAATGGGCTCTAGTAGCTTGGGACAAGATTTGCAAACCCAAATCCCATGGTGGTTTAGGTCTACATGACCTAGTGATTCTAAACAGAGTCTTGGGAGCAAAAATATGGTGGAGATGGCTAAAGGAAATACAAAACCCCTGGGAAAAACTCTGGAAACAAAAATATGCAATGGATTGGCAAGAAAAGGACCACATAAGAATGTCAGGAAACATAAAAGGTTCCCATATTTGGAACAAGGCCTAGGAGAACAGAGCTTTAGTACAAAAACACAGTTTCTGGGAGATCAAAAATGGAAACCTTGCCTGGTTCTGGGAGGACAACTGGCAGCAGGAAGGTAACCTTAGTAGAGAGGAACTAGATAGTATTCAGACTAATACAATAAACAAAGGACTGAAAAAAGTGAGTGACTATTGGGAACAGTCAAGGGAGAATTGTAAATGGAGAATTTGGAAGCTACCAGAATACAATGAGGCGACCCCGCTGAAAACTCAAGCTAAAGCTCTGGAGATCATCCTGGAAAAGAGACAAATTTTGACCTCAACTTCGGATGACCTACTAAGATGGGGTAGAAATAATGAGGGTGTCTTCAACCTCAAGGAAGCCAAAAGAATAGCTATGGGACTTAACTTACCAAGCACTGACAAGACATGGAAAGATATATGGAACAACCCACACTGGAAGAAGATCAAACCGTTCAGGTGGTTGGTCCAACATGGAAAGATTCTAACTTGGGAGAACCTCAAAAACAGAGGGTTTGCTAGACCTTCAAGATGCCATTTATGTGGCCAGCAGGAAGAAACCATGAATCATCTTCTCGACCTCTGCTCCTACACCTCAACCTTATGGAATTGGGTAGCCGATGTCTTTAGGCAGACAAACAGGAATAAAAATGACATTACTGTTACATTGAAAAACTGGAGAAGAGACTTCTTAGACAATGAGACAGTAAATACTGCCTGGGCCTTGATTCCAGGTTTCTTGGTCTGGAATGTCTAGAAAGAACACAACAACAGAATCTTCAAAGATAAGACTGGCCTAGCTCAAAATATCATAACAGTAATCCTAAAGCAGCTTAAGGAAACAGTCAACAGCCTTGGGGGACATTCTCCAGAAAATCCCCCGGGCAACAGAGAAGCCCGCATTCTGAAACTGTTGGGACTCCAGTCACATAACCCTCAGAGTCCTAATGGAACTGTGAAGCATACCTCAGAAGGAAAAGCTTTCTGGCAACCTCCTCCACATGGTTTTTTAAAATTCAACATAGATGGAGCCTCAAAAGGTAACCCTGGGGATGCTGGTTATGGTGGAGTTATAAGAGATGAGGAGGGAAACTTAAAAATCATCTTCCACAGCCACCTAGGAAGGGCCACCAATAATATGGCGGAACTCATGGCTATGGAGCTATGCTTGGAGATTCTAATAGAGTACAACATTCACAACGCCATCATCGAGGCTGACTCTGAATTAATCATCAATTCGGTCAAACGGCTAGGCTCAGGCACTTCACCAAATAAAGTCTCAAGCCACTGGAGACTTCTACAGGTCTATCACAGAATACAAGCTCACCTCAGAATTCTAAGAACTCTAAGTTTCGTTCATGTAAGAAGAGAAGCCAACAGTGTAGCAGACTAGCTAGCCAATGAAGGGGTAAGATGCACACGAGACAACAGGTGTTGTAGGTGGGAGGAGGTACCAGACAGCCAATTGCGTGAAGGTTGTTCATTTAGGGCCCTCACAGACATGATGCAGTACCAGAACAGATAGGGCAACTGACTGTCTCCTCTCGTTAATGAAGGATAGGGGTATATCAGGAAGATACATAGAGTTTGGGAACTTGTGGGTCTCGAAGGAAAACAGGCAACGACAGAGCAAGGGCTACAGGCCAATGAACACGTTGGTGGGTTTGGGAGTTAGTCAACGAGATTCAAAACAGTTTCCGGTTTACCACCCTTACCGGGCACCCTCAAAACCAAAAGTGGTTTCTACAAATCACATGCGTTGCCACTCAACTGTCAACACGTGGCTTTGGGAGGAGAGTGAATACTGCCCTCATCGGGCGGGTATTCCTCGAGCTTTTGCTCCACTCGATATGGCCATTGGCCATTTGATCATGGGGGAGCAGATCGACGGCTATCGAGTAGGTTATTGGGTTCGGGAGAAAGTCAGACGGAGTCAAAATAACTTCCAATTTACCACTCATATCGGGCACCCTCAAAACCAAAAGTGGTTTCCACAAATTGCATGCGATGCTACTCAATAGTCTACACGTGGCTTGGGGAGGTGAGTGAATACCGCCCTCATCGGGCAGGTATTCCTCGAGCTTTTGCTCCACTCGATATGGCCATTGGTTGTTTGATCATGGGGGAGCAGATCGACGGCTATTGGCTATCGAGCAGGTTAGTGGGTCCGGGAGAAAGTCAGAGGGAGTCAAAACAGCTTCCGGTTTACCACCCATATCGAGCGCCCTCAAAACCAAAAGTGGTTTCTACGAATTGCATGCGATGCCACTCAACAGTCTACACGTGGCTTGGGGAGGTGAGTGAATACCGCCCTCATCGGGCGGGTATTCCTCGGGCTTATGTTCCGCGCGATATGGCCATTGACCGTTAGATCTTGAGGGAGCAGATCGACGACTATTGGCTGTCGAGCAGGTTGGTGGGTCCGGGAGAAAGGCAGCAGACCCGAAATCTCTTGGTTGCATTCTCTATTCCCATTTTTATGTCCGCCAAATGTTTTGTTAGGGCTTCCATTTTAGTACGGGTACTAAGTGCTGCTAAAAATCTTCCCTTTGATGGAGGAATTTTTTCCTCTTTACGCCATTTGTAACTTTTGTAACATATTTTTAGACACAAGTTAATAGAAGGTCCGACTCTTGCTTTAGAAAAATAAAAATAAAAAAATCACATTATGAATCTCTATACAAATTGTATTTAAATGAAATTATTAAGAAAAGTAACATTAAAATGAACATATTTCTCCGAAATTGTCTTATTATTTCTCCCAGATCCACTATGTAAACTACACAATGGAGATGGAATGGTTAAAAAATATGCTCTATGAATTCATAGAGCATGGAGATATATATTCGTACATTCAACCAGATTACCATCCGCGACATTGGTTTTGCTCTGTCTCCCTGGTCAAAGCTCTGGTCCATTTTCTTGATCGAAAGGGAAGAAATTATTCAATTTCTTGTTTTTAATTTCATTAATATTGTGTAGAATACAAATGTTTTCTGAAGTTAAACAATTTGGTTGCAATAAATACCAATAGAAGGTGTCTGAGATGTTATAATGCAAATGCAAATTGTTTTCAATGTTATTTTAACATGTTTAATATTTATAACGTGAGTGTATCTCTGTATTGATAAAATTCAGTTTGAAAAAGAGTTGTGTTAAAAAAAAATATTTGTTAAAATTGAGTTTGAAAAAAAATTGCTTTCAAAAAAAATTGTTCTAAAAATAACTTCTTCAAAATTAATTATAAAATGAAATATTTTAGTATACACAAACTAAAAAAATAATTTTATATAATGATTTGAAAAGATTACAAAACGAAATATATTAGTGTGCAAAAACTAAAAAAGTGATTTTATATGATGATTTGAAAAAAGACATTTATGATAATATGCCATTGTGAATCGACATTTTATGAGTAGATATATTAAAAGAATTTCCGAATGATTTTATTAAATGAAATGTTGAAATTGTCATGTGATGATTTTATTTAATATAAAGATCAATATATTTGATATAAATTTAACTTTATATTAAAATATAAACAATAAAATAAAGATTTCTGGCATGATTTCTTTGCAAATCCCTTTACATTTATGATTATTTATAATTATATTTCATGGTCCCAAGAAAATGGATTTATTAATGAAACAAAAATAAACTGCTATCTTTTTCCTCGGATATTAATCTCCTGCGAGGGGAAAAATATCCCTAATGAAGAAATAAAATCCAATCTTGCAAATCATTAAATATTAAATAAAATCCAATCTTGCAAATCATTAAATATTGAATAAAATGATTAATAAAATATACCACATCACTTTCAGTTGTGCAAATAAATCTGGCAAATCATTAAATATTAAATAAAATGATTAATAAAACATACAACATCACTTTCAATTGTGCAAATAACTTTGAACATATCTTAGGGCAATGAATCTCCCTACACACCAACCATTGAAAATTATTACAAGAATTTAAATTAGTGTATATCAAAATTATTGATTTTATATTTGTTCTTTGTCACTTTTGACTTTTGGGAATTCTTTTATTTACCGTCAAACAAAACAGTTTTTTGTGAATGTCAGAAAAAGTAATCCAATTGCAAGTTCTGAGCACTATTAGTGGAAAAAGAACAGAAACTATTCCAATGGCACAAGTTCTGAGCAATATTAATGCAATAAACAATGAAAAAAGAAAAGAAACTATGCCAATGGCACCAATGATCCATAAAGATTATACAACATAAAAGATATCTGAAATTATTTGTTAAATTGTCTTTTGTAAAATCTTTGTTAATTCAAAGTCTTAATCTTCTTGCTAGATATTCTTATTCTAATTTCAAAATACCACAATTGTTAATCCCCACAATCTGGCCACAAATGTTTAGTTTTCAGTTCTCGACCAAAAATAATTTAGTCTGCGTTGTTGGAGTCACGATTGCCGTTACGCCAAAACTCGCAGGTGTTAGTAAACAGACACATCACTAGATTTAAGCGCATGCCAAGAAACACATGGAGAGCGTTGACCTTCTACACCGCCATTAATGGGGAGCCAACAATCTCCCCCCAACGCGAGCCCAGTGTGTTTCGAACTCGAGACCTCTGGCTCTGATACCAGTTGTTGGAGTCACGATTGTTGTTACACGAAAACCCGCAGGTGTTAGTAAATAGACACATCATTATATTTAAGCACATGTCACGAAACACACGGAGAGCGTTGACCTTCTACATCGCCATTAACAAAGAGCCAACATGCGCAATCATAAACTGTATACTATATATAAATATTCAATCTATGATAAAACACAGCTTCAGTAAGACAATGATATCAAATAATTCCAAAGACAAATAACATAAGTGAAGACAACATCAATGACGCAGAAGTAATTCCAGTAGTTGTTTCTGGCCTTCATTGGCTTTGAGCAGGCCAAACTGTAGCTTTGCTGCAACATTGGGGCTGCACGTACAGTATGTTGTAGCCTGCTGCAATATTGGGTTTGCTCGTATTGAAGCACAAAAATAACAAACCAACGAATTTTCCGATCGTCAGGTTCATGGACCACCATTCTGTTCATGAGTGAAATGCCCTCTACTGTAACTGAAGAGACATATGTCAATTTATGAGGAAAGGGGAGACCAGCCATGTCGCTCTAATTCACTCAACAAATGTCAGCCGCCTAAGAAAAGTGCAGACAAAATTGCATAGTGAATTGATTCAAAAGATATGCCTATGGGCATAGATATTATGTTATGTTATATTATAGATCAAGAAAGTAAATGAGGCTTTCCTCTAGGAACGTGAGCCTTATAATATTCATTATATTTTTAGTTTGATAAATATAGTTTGAGATACCAATATAATATATGGATCAAAATAGTTTGGGTTAATTTTAAAAATACCTTAAATGTTTTACATTTGGATTATTTGTTTCTTCGAAATTCAATGACATAATTTTTAATTGTTAGGATTTTTAGATCAATTAGGTATAGCGTAATTGGTGTTGTTATCTGTAATTGGTGTTGTTGTATGATAAGTAATATATCATATATGAAGTATGAAATTTAAAGTTAAAATTTATGAGTTAAAAAAAAAAATATTATGATTTTAGTTTTTAAAAAAGATAGTGTAAATTATATGATTCAAATTTATAATTATAATAAATTTATACTTAATTTCAAATAAAATTAAACTAAAAATATACTAAAAGAGAATTAAATTAGAAATATAATAAAAGAGAAAACTTGAAAATTAAGAAAATTAAACTACAAATAAGCTTATTTTTAAAATATTTATAATTTTATCTATTTTTAAATAATTATTTTGTAAAAAAATGTAACATATTCTGGTAATTTCACATAAAAATGTAGTGAGTTAGAATTTTTTTTATACAAATTACCCTAAGTTTGGGGTAATTATCCAAATCACTATTCTACATTCCTCTCCACATTCCTCATTAACCATTAGATAGAATGTTCATCAGTACATAAAGTAACTTTCAATAGAAGACAGTAAGTTGCATAACATTAACAACCACTGTTGTAGTATATTAACATAAATTGTGAGATGAACCTTGCATCTATTTCATGATTCCCTTAACTAGATTAATTAATCACATACTTGACATTATGATTATCACATCAAATAAGGAATCAACATCATCAATGAATCAACATCATAACACTGACATAATAATCAATCACATCATTGAACACCGATATACCTAGAAACCCCATAGGGTGAAAACCAACAAACATTTAATTTTTATTATTAAACGCTCGTGAGAGTGTTCACCTCTCAATCAATGGCTTATAAGGGATTCCATCCCTTATCCATTGTTATAAAATATTACAATGAAATATCATTAAAATACCACATACATAGCTAAAAGTTATTACAATTTTCATGAAACCATTTACCTACATATCACCACTCTCTACATCCTTGTGGCATGATTGTCCATCAGTATATGATCCTGCAATTCGTACTCATGAGCATGGACTGTTAGTTCTTTATCTACCACAATGTTAAACATAATTTGTCTTTGGCACAAACCACCATCATTTCATGTCATTGCCGTCGTCAACAAACTTTGGTAACAAGATTAAGTAAAATATTAATCAATCAATAATCAGTCCCTAAAGGCCATCTTTTAACATCTATTCATGTGCATACATGAGATGTAAATATAATATCACAACATGCTTCTTCCAACAACATTGTGCATGTATAAACAAATAATTATCAAGCATGTCACCAGCACACATTCATATCCAAAGGATACCACTGTAACCATTCTTTCCATTTAAAGTATACTAGCAACTTATCTTTGTTTTCCATGCATGTAATTAGATAAAAACTTATTCAAAGAGAGCTAACCCTTAGTTTCTTATTTGTGCATGTAACTAAGTAATCTTTCCAATACAATAGATATTATTATGAAACACAAAAATACATGCCCTTTATAAGGAAAGACTAACATAATAGACATCATTATCAAGTCCCTTTTCGAAAAGCATCTTTCCCAAGATACAACAATTTACAAAATCTATTGTATGCAGAAAGACATGCATTGCTCTAAACCAGAACTAATGTGTTAGTCATTATTTCTTGCATGTGGATATATGTATTTTACAAAGGAAAGCTAGTACATTTATTCCAAGTAACTACTTGTTTTACTTTCCATAATACTTACTCTTTTCTACACACAATTCATATTTCTCTTTAAAAGATCTAACACAATAGTTCTACAAATCCATGTTTCTCTTTAAAATATCTAACACAATAGTTATATCTTCATACATGTAATCAAATATGGTAATCAACTATTGCTTCTATGCTTCTGCATATGTGCATATGTGTTCTTTTCACATAGTTATTTTCAAGAACCCAACATAGTTTCTCTATTGTATGTACAAGTTCTCATGCATTTATTTTCAAGAAAGTATCATAATCAAAGTTCCCATGCATTTGTTTTCATGAAAGTATCATAATCAACCTTTCCTTTGGGCATAAGAACTAAAATAACAATAATGTTAACTTTTTATGCAATAAACCATGCAATTAAATCAAACTATCCAATTTACAACGCACCCCTCATTTATCTTTTTACCCATCAAAGATGTAACTTTTCCAAACCCTTTCAAAGCTTTTTACCCATAAAAGATGTAACTTTTCCAAACTCTTGCAAAGGAATTAATGCAATTAAATAATCTTTTATTCAACAAACAATTATGTCTTATAAACACATAAGGTAGTTATTAAAACTATAAGTTTCAAAAGGAAATCTCACTTTCCAAGAAAATAATTTAATTAATTTTTCTCTTTTATTTTTCACCACCCATGAAATTATTTCACGAGTTACCCTCTTTAATCTATATCCACTTCCAAGAAAATAACTTGGATAAGAAAACCCATGCATCCTATATTTTCTTACATAAAAGGCATTTGCATTTTTATATAAAGACAAGAAAGATTACTCATCTTTTAATGTTGCAAATATATTTATAATAACAATCATTTTCTTTATATAGTAATAACAATCTTTATCTACATGAAGTGATATATATTTTCTTTACCAAGAAAAATATATAAAAATCAATCTTTATCTACATGTGGTAATATATTTTCTTTACCAAGAAAAATATATAAAAGATCAATCTTTATCTACATGCAGCAATATATTTTCTTTACCAAGAAAATCTATCTTATTTAGTGTCATTTGTGTGCATTAAACACATATTCAACTTAAATTTCTGAATACAAAAATTTATGAATCTTTTCAAAATAAATACTAACTACTCTTTAATGTCATTTGTGTGCATTAAACACATATTCAACTTAAATTTCTGAACACGGAAATTTATGAATCTTTTCAAAATAAATACTAACTACTCTTTAATATCATTTGCATTTAAGCATTAGCATTATGTGGGTGGATTTCTTCAAGAAAACATGGACTTAGAAGGATATTTCAATTTTCTCTTAATGAAATTAACAAAAATATACTTATCATTTATTGGCATACTACATCATTCGCTCTGTTTGCTTGACATCCATGGCCAATGTACATGGTTGCATCGCATGGAGTTTTCCTTCGAATGGAATCCAACCAGTATGCTCCCGCCATCTCTGAGGTGATCTTTTCCATTATCCCCCATGTCCAATACAATACGAACATTGAATAAAATCTTGACCTCTCTGATTCTGATCATAACCATGTCACTGAGTTTGGATTACCTCATTGTTCCATGGTAACTGCCCCTAAGGAATACGGACTTGGTTGTAGTAGAGTGTAAACCCCTAAACAACCAAGCTACATCTTGTAATGTTTGGAACCATTCTTCCACCTCGGAATACCTTCTTTCGCCTGTCTTTTAGTTGCACGAATTTTTTTACAATTAGTTTTGGAACTAATTCCCTAACTCGTAACTAGTTCAAGTAAACTACAGTTACTTTTCTAACTAATTTTTTATTTTCCATTTTAGAAGTAAATATTATTACTTTTGATATATATATATATATATATATATATATATATATATATATATATATATATATATATATATATATATTCTCTTAATTATTAAAATTAAAATAAATTTGAAAAAAATCAAAGTTAATTACCTCAAGAAGCAGTCCAAGGGTAGAGATGTAGGGGTGAATGTTTAATATTTAACATTTATATGTCAGCTCAATTAAAAAACAATCAAAGATTAAAACTAATATAGTGTTGAGTATGGTGGAGATGTTTTAGTGTAAACATCTAATTCTTGGCTCAATTAATAATAATAATAAAGTAATAAAAATAAAAATATCCAATTTGTTATATAGAAGTTTAGTCTTCCCAATTCAAGTTAGAAATTATGCTCTAGGAAAAATTGCATAAATAGTATAAGTTATATTGATCAATGCTAAATTAATAATGGTTGATCGACAAAATATCCTATAGTCTTGTTTTAATCCTATAATAAGTTTAGACATTTACCATTTTAATCCTACGCAATTGGTTAAGAAAACATAAATAATGGTGGGAGCATCTTATTCCTATCCAATTTTTTATGCAAAGACTTGCTTAAATTACGGTGTGAAATAATTAATGGTAGATATGTTATTTAATTGAGTATGTAAGTTATTTTCAAGTTTTTTATTTTTGGATGGTTTTCTTGCAAAACTTAAGAATAAGAAATCACTACACAAATATTTAAAATCATGCATGAACATTGCAATGATATCCATAAATTATGGCATAAAATATGTAAGGAAGTTATCCACATGGCATTATATTCTGCAAAGATTGCAATAAGATAGTTATGGTCCAATCAAATGTTTGAAAATTAATTATTTTAAAAATATAAAAAAAACGGATATTTATTTTTCAAAGTTAAACATTATAATTTGCATTGGTCAATGCTAAACTAATAGTGATCAACATGCAAATCGATCTTGGCAAGGATTAATAATTATTCCATAACCATATTTAAATATAATTAATAAGCACATAAAAACTTAATGCTTACAATAAACTTACAATATAACAAGTTTCTTAACCATGGATATCCACCCCCACTTTACCGTGGATATTATTAACTTGTAAATAGGTTTTGTTACAATACCATGTCTTACCAATACCACATCTTCAAAAACCATAACTCATTTCACAATAAAAAATTAAAATGTAAAATATTTTAGACATTGCATATAACATTGATTACATAGAGTGAAAATTCTTCATTATATGGAGAGAGAGAGAGAGAGAGAGAGAGAGAGAGAGAGAGAGAAGGGGGGGGAGGGAGGGAAGAATGAAGACAGGGAGATAGACGTGGAGAGAGAGGGAGTGACAAGGGAGAGATGGAGATAGAGGGAGAGAGAAGGGGGGGAGAGAGAGCGAGGGAAGAATGAAGACAGGGAGATAGAGGTGGAGAGAGAGGGAGCGACAAGGGAGAGATGGAAAGAGAGGGAGAGAGGAGAGGAAGGAAGATAGAAAGGAGAGGACAAAGAGGGTGTGAGATAAAGGGAAGAGAGAGAGGTAGACATAGAGATGGATGGGAGAGAGGGGGACAAAGAGAAGGAGAGAGGGAGGGATATAGTGACATAAGTGGAAGGTAGAGAGAGAGAGAGATGGAGGGGAGAGATAGAGGGAGGTGGGAGAAAAAGGGATAGAGAGGACTTGAGAGAGATGAGGAGAGAGTAAGGGAGAGACTAGAGTAGGAGGGAAGAGAGAGAGAGAGAGGTGAGAGAGGGAGAGATGGATCTAGCCTAGATATGGTATGCGTGTCTATAAAAACCAACATAGATCAAACTTAACCCTAGATCTATCAAGTGTCGAGAGGGATCAAATATTTCAAGGTGCAAACCTTTCCTCAACTTTTGGACTCAAAAAATAGGTTTGCACCTCAAGGGATTTGATCCCACTCGGTGCTTGATAGATCCTAGGTTAAGATGCACCTATGTTGGTTAATTTGATTTCCATAATTTTTTTTATATTGATAGATTTGTATATTTTCGATATGGAAGGGGGTTTCTAAATTAAACCATAATGTACATTTAACAATCTTCCTTATTTTTAATTCCCATTGTTCAACATTAAAATTACACAAAAATTAATCATCATTTATATAAATAAAAATCTCTTCCCCATCATTCTTTTTCCTCTGGAAAAATCATAAATATTTCATTGATGATCAGTTTTTACATGGGAGTCTGTTATTTACATGTTATTTTCAGTTGCTTCTTTGTTGCACTACCATGCAGGGTATGCTATCAGTGTACTTTCAGTATGCTGTTCTTGCCTTTCAAAATTTTACAAAAATTATAGAAATAACAGTATATGTCTGTAGAGCTGTAGTCATAATATAACTAGATGCTAGAGTGCTGCTTGCTGATCCAGGGTTGGATACCCTGGATCTATATATGGCCGATGATAAAATATATGCTCCTGCTGATTGATGATCTCTGTGATCTCCCATAAACCCCTGTCCATCAACGCTGCCTCCTTGGAAAGTTTGTTGGCACCCTTATTATGTTCCCTGTAGATATGAGAGATGGAGATATGGTTAAATGTTGATTTGAGTTCAAGTGCTTCATGTAAAATAGTGCTGAGAGAGTGCATGTGACAAGTAGCAGTGCCATTTATCCAATTAATGATGATCTGTGAGTCCCCAAAAATGTTGATGCTAGTGCAATGATGCCTCAAAGCAAAGTGAAGAAGGTGGCGAAGGGTAATGAGCTCAGCGAAGTTGTTTGTGCCTGCTCCTAATCCTGCTTTAATTCTGAAGTGATGGTTTTCATTTATGTGGAGGATGAATCCTCCTCCACTGCTTTGTGTGTTAGCAGCACCATCGAAGTATGCCCATGGCATGCTGGGGTCAATGGGCGGAGGCGGGGCAGGTTGGCGGGCTCTTGGGGGGGGAGGGTCAGGTAATTCTCTCAGGGCTGTGATAATGCTTGCCTCCAGCAAGGGCCAGAGGATAGGCTTGTTTTCAAATATGATATTGTTCCGCGATTTCCAGATTGACCAATTTACGATGATGGGCAGATTGATCAATTTTGTCCCTCTGTTATTATTTTCCCATTCGATCCAAGCGCTGTTGATGTCCAATCCAGCCCACTCTCCTGCATAGTTTGCGTGGGGCCTGAGATTGATCCATATGCTTTTTGTAGCCCGACACTTCAGGAATAAATGATCAATAGTTTCTGAATCCTCCTTGCATAGAACGCACCAGGTGGGTCCGTGAATGGCTCGTTTCATGAGCTTATCTCCTGTGGGGATTTTGTTTCTCAATAGACACCAGCTGAATAGTTTTGATCGAGGGGAGGCGGAGAATTTCCATAAGCTCTGCCACCAGCTTGCACTAGCTGCAGGTTTCTTGTGCTCAATGAGCTGATTGTAACCGTCCTTGGGGGTATATACTCCATGATCCGCTCGGTGCCATACTAGCTCGTCCTGACCCTCCGATATTCATCCCAAATGGTATGCCATCTCTGCGGGAGGTTTAACTGATTTGCAGTTTTCCATGCCTGATGGAAAATATCTGATCGATCGGGGTCAGCTATCTGAGATATAACCTTTATGTTTTGTGCCGAGAGGTGTGCAATGAGATCTTGTGGGAGCGCGTGTCTACTACCGCAACCAGACCAGGGGTCAAGTCCAATTCTAGCTTTGTTGCCTGCTCTGATGCGCCATACCAGGTTGTCTCTGATGAGTGGGAATGAGTGTAAGAGAGCCTTCCAAATCGAGGAAATGCCTGTTTTATTCCATCCCGGGAGTCTTGCCCAGTCGAGAATGGTGAGAGGCCAGATATATTTGTGGTAAGTGATCTTGGTCCATAGACTTTGTGATGTCAGAAGGGCCTATCCCATCTTACCAGCTAGTGCTTTTGCAAATATCGGGAGCTCCTTTAGTCCCCATCCTCCCCATTTCTTAGGAAGGGCGATCTTGTTCCAGCCTATCCAGGAAAAAGTACGTTTGTCCTGATTCCCAGCCCATAGGTATCTATTACAAAGCTGCTGCAATTTTGATAAGATGTTCCGAGGGATCCAGGCCAGAGCCATCCAAAATACAGGGGTGGCTTCTAGTACAGATTTTATGAGGATTAGTCTCCCTGCCCTGGAGAGGTATCTGTGGCTCCAGCATGATAGTCTTTTTTCAATCTTCGATACGAGCCATACCCAATCCGCGATCTTCTGACTGGTCGGCTTGAGCCAGTATCCCAAGTATTTGAGCCCCCTTTCCAGTGGCTGAGTGTTGTATGGGAATGCCATGCTGGCTGCGTGAGATTCGTTTACAGATGTGCCAGTCATGGTGATAGATGATTTTGCTCTGTTTACTTCCATTCCCGTCGCCTTGGAGAAGAGATCAAGGATGCGGGAGAAAGTGGTAGTGTCCTGTACGCTGCCATCCAGTAATATTAGTACATCATCTACAAATAGAAGATGAGTGAGGCAGCAGATGTCGGAGATTTTTAGACCCCTAATAGATCCCTCCCGATTTGCTGTAATGAGAAGTCTGCTGAGGGCTTCGATAACCAAAAGAAAGAGTAATGGCGAGAGTGGGCAGCCCTGACGAAGCCCTCTTTCAGAGTGAAAAAAATGAGAGGCGGATCCATTAATCAGGATGCTGAAGGTGGGAGAGGTGATGCATGCCATGATCCAGTTGATGAGAGAGAGAGGGAAGCCCGTATGTATGAGGATCATCTTGATATACAGCCAGCTTACACGATCAAATGCTTTGGAGAGGTCAATTTTTAGCAGAATACATTTGAGGTGCTTGGTCCAGATGGAGTGAATAGCTTCTTGTGCCGAGCCAATGACTTCATGAATCTGACGGTTCTCTAGAAAAGCAAATTGATGGGGAGAGATATGTCTGGAAAGGATGGGCTTGATCCTATTTGCTATGATCTTGGAGATGATCTTGTATAGCACATTGTAGAGGGATATGGGATGGAAATCATCAAATGAGGATGGATTGTCAGATTTAGGTATAAATGCAATGAAGGTAGAGTTGATGGCATGGTATATGCTACCTGTGGATCGGCTCTCCTCTACCACCTTAAGTATGTCCTCTCCCAGGAGTTTGAAAAAGGCTGAATAGAACTCGATAGTCCATCCATCCGGTCCAGGGCTCTTCTCCTTTTTGAACCATTTAATCGTACTATCTAATTCAGCCATAGTGACAGGAGCTTCTAAGTCTTCTGCATCATCCTCCTCAATAAACCGGGGGAAGTGGCCAGCCACATTGATGATTTCTGCCAGATTTGTGCCAGCCGGATTTTTGTAGAGATTCCTGAAGTGAGTGGAGCCCAGGTTTGATAACTTATTGAATGTGTCCGCCAGACCTCCCTCAGGCATAGGTAGATTCCAAATGGTATTTGCCACTTTCCTTCCTTTTGCGAAGTTGTGGAAGAATCTGGAATTTTCATCTCCCGCTTTCAGCCAGATGGCTCTACTTCGAAGCCTGATAGATTCTTCCCTCCCTTTTAGGATGATGTTCTTTTGGTTCTCCAGCTCCACGAGTCTAGTCTTATCTTCCTGTGTTATAAACCCTAAATTTCGCTCATCCAGGAGACCCTCTAAGTCATTCTCGACCTTTGAGAGGTGCTCATCTTCTTTTTTCTTTTTCTCCTTAGCCCAATTGATCACTAGGTGTTTTAGCTCTGTAAGATTTTTTACAAAGCCCCTAGCCAACGAGGATTCTCGGTCGATGGGGTGAGCTTTCCAGAATGATGTGACCAAACCTGAGAAACTCGGGTCTTGAAGCCACAGATGGTTGAATTTGTAGGGGGCCTTGGGTTTCTGGTGAGGCCCCTGAATTTCCAAGGCAATGGGAAGGTGATCTGAGATGCCTCCATTGCTAACCCATTGCTTGAAAGATTGCAACTGGTGAATCAAGGGACCTTTCATCAAAAATATATCCAAACTTCTGGCCATTGCAGCATCTCCCGTTCTTCTGTTTCTCCAAGTGGGTTGTGGCTTTTGCACAGGAATGTCAATGAAATCATGTTGCTCCAGTAACCTACTCATGTAATCTGTGATGGGGTCTATCTGGGCCGCCTCTCCCCAGGATTCGGTGAATCCCATGGAAAAATTCAGGTCTCCCCCTATAATGGTATGATCGATTGATAGGAGGTTGCGGTTGAGAAGGTTTCTCCAGAAGAATTCCCTTTGATGACATGGTCCATAGATATTGATGATTCGCAGGGGGCAGCCAAGTTCACTGGAAAAGATGTCTGCTCCAAGGAATCCCTGTCCACCCCATGATGACACCATCCTAATAGTTATGGGATTATAACCGAGCGCCAGTCCTCCTGATCTTCCCATAGCATCCGAGGCAATGAAGTTCCATTTGGTCCCAACAGTGGCTAGAGCTCGAATACAGGCTTCTTCTGATCCTAGGGTTTCTTGTAGAAAGATGATATCCGGATTTTCGACTTCAAAAAGTCGTTTGAGGGCTAGCTTTTTTGGGGTGCTAGCCAGGCCCCTACAATTGAAAGAGATAAACTTCATGGTGGACCAGTTTTAGGGGGGATAGATGCTCTAAGGACCCCTACGATGGTGGCTTGACGCTCGGCTGCGACTTTTGCGCCCGCAAGTCTGATGGCTTTGTTGAGGTTTGATTTTCGTCCACGGGAAGATGAGTACCCAGGATCAAATGGGACGATACCCAGGCCCGAAGAAGGTTCGGAGGATTCCGGGCGAGATGCACGGGGGCGGAGGGAGTAAGGATGAGATGATGATGATCGGGATGAAGGGGGCGAAGGGGGCGGAGAGGGGAACAGAAGCGTGGGCGGAGCCGAGGAAAGAGAGGGAGGGGGAAGGGGAATATCACACTGAACCATAGTGCATGCAGTGGAAATATCATGCTCAAATGAGATATCATATGTGATAATGAGAGAGTTAGGGAGAGTACCCGATACATTCGCGGCCGCTGCTGCTGCTCGAGCCCTGGTCATCGGAGGCGATGGCGGAGCTTTCTGATACTCGTGCTCTTTTGATGGGGGGGCGAGAGTCTCTGCATTTTGCATAGGCGATCACTGATCTGATGGGGGACCGCTGGTCCTCGGAGATTTTGGTGCAGTTGGAGAAACCCCTCCGGATGCCGATCGTGGATGTTTGCGAGATCCATCTTGGCTGGTGTTTAGTGGGAAATCCTTGTACAAATGACCAATTTGGCGGCATCGGTTGCACCTGAAGGGAACCCCTTCGTAATCCAGTAACTGAGTTTTGCTAAAATTCCCCCATCTCAGTGTCATTTTGCCTTCTAACCCCTCCCTGGTATCCAGATAGACCAGAATTCGAGCCATGATCTGCTTGTTTGTGTCCTTATAGGATCGATCGTGATCCAGGTATGTTCCCAGAGCGTTCCCTATCTTGATGAAGGCTTCCTCGGACCAATATTGTATTGGTAGCCCCGGCAGATGGACCCATATTGGTCCAGCTCCGATCTGCTCCCGATCCGGATCAAAAAGAGGGCTCCATCTTTTCAGGAGTACTGGAGCAATTTCTATGTGCCAGTATTGCACCAGTACGGTGTTTGTGTGCTCCTCTTTTGCAAAATGGATGGAGAACCAGCCCCTAGGGAGTTCAATTACGTCTGGCAACTCAGTGAACAATCCCCCCCAGATCTCTTTTACCCATTCCTTCAGCCTTTCCGCCGTGTATGAACGCCCGCGCACATGTCCTACCAAGGTCGTACGAGCCAAAGCCATGGTCTCTTCAAAGTTTGATGGGTCGCCAAATTGAACAGTGATATATTTCACCCTTTCCCTGATGCACTTCGTCTTCTTGGAGCGGGGAGCAGTAGGATGATCAGAGAGCGGATTTGTAACCCCAACCCTGGGGGAGCGATTGATGGCCTGAGCAATTAGGGCTGGCGTGCTAAAGCTACCCGAAGGCCTGATTTCTGCCGAATTCAAGGGATTTGACCCCTGTTCCTTATTCACCTCCGAGGGGTTAGGGGGATCCGAGACGGGTGGATTCCCTGCAGGGTCAGAGGGAGGCGATTCTGCATCTTTAGATTGTACTGGTCCAGAGAGGCAATTCCTGCGGGGCGAGAAAGGAAAGTCGATTGTGTAATCCTCTGACAAGAAAGATGAGAGGAGTAGGGCGGATCTAGGAGATAGAGGCGGAGCTTCAAGCGAAGGCGGGGCGGAGGAAGATGGCAGCGAAACCCTAGGATCAGCGTTATGGGCGGCGGTGCTAACGGTATCGGGAGCAGGTGGATGATTAGGATAACCGAAAATGTCGAAGCCTTCAAGAGGGTCGGCAGAATAGTCGACCAGCTCTGTCTCCTCGCGGTCCTCCATCCCGGCCAACTGTAGGTCAATCGCGGTCGCTGTCAGTAACCGAATACCCAAAACCCTAGATCCCTACTGTGATGTCTGTTCTGCGAGCCTCCCAATAATTTGCGAACCTGCGGCTAAGTTAACCTAGCCCTTTGCGGTAGCTCCGCGAGACAGCCCTCCCCATCATTCTATATATACATAAAAATATATTCCCACCTTTAACTGAAATATGGAAATAAACAACACACAATTGATAAATAAATGCACCAATTCAAACTGAGTAAACCTCTCTATCTGCCACATTCCTCAAGCTCAATTTTTTTGTCTATTTTCTTACCTACTCACTCGTCGAGATCGCCCTCTTCTTTCTCATCCACAATGCCATTCAACGATTTCTATTTTTCGGTAGCAGCCAATAAGTAGAGGTGTTATCTATCGGGCTTCAATTTGGATGGTAAAAAATTGTCTGATTTCAAAAAATCTGACAATAGGAGTACTTGAATCATGTTTTTTATAGTGGAAATGTGATGCAAGGTTACCCCCGCTTACACCCACAGTATGCACAAAAATGCATAAACACATCAATCCCAGGTATTTAACTCTCAAAGGAGTCAAAACATCACCCACCAATGTTTAAGGCCCCTTTATTCACAGTTCCTTTTATATCGAAACCAATCACCCCGCCTAAACCTCCTATCGGAAATATTCACCTCCTTATAACATTCATTTAGGCCTTCGTAACCCTTAAACTATACATATAACCTTCCTTATTTAAACCTCGGCTACATATGTGTTTAACACATGAATTACTCTATGGGCACATATTTTCCTTATAAACCCATTTATCCACACATAATGATGGACTTATATATGAATTAATGCATAAACCTTCCATTAGCGCTATTTCTTTATAAAACCCATTTACAAAGGAAAATGCTCCCAAAGCATACATTTTCTACCTTTCGTATAACTCCTGCACAGATATCGAGGTTTTACCTTTATCGCAATCACAATCGGCTTCTTCGCGTGCACACCATATATATATATATATATATATATATATATATATATATATATATATATATATATATATATATATATATATATATATATATATATATCATCACCTCTCCGACTCTGATATGCAACTATCGGAATCCTTAACGTCACTTTGCATTAAGAGATGCACCTTATATAATACAAAGGAATTACATTAAAACTCCACTCTGATTCCCATAAGCGGATCTCAAAAGCATTATAACTACGACTATAGTTATCGTCAGCTCCGCCTCCTTTGATCCTTTCCACTTAACTTCCACTGCTCCGATTGCCGACCTTCGATCTCTCTGATCGCCGATTTTATCGCTATCAGCGTATCGACCCATCGCTATTCCACTGTCGCTAGACCTTTGGCTTCTCCTATATGTGATAAGCGATCAGATCTGCACCGTCGATCTAATGTCAGATCCGACGGCTGTCGCTTAATCGCAATATCACAATCGCTCTATTACAAAGGTCCATTCTGATGTCTTCAAAAGGGAATATGCCAATGTGACTTAATCATAGCTGTTGATCTTAATGATCCAACGACTACTGAGAAACCATCCTTTACTTCTTCGCTCAACTCTTTTTACTTGGTTTTTCCGCGTTTTCTTCAATTTCTCTTTGTGGTTCGGTTCTTCTGAAGGTTCTGATCCTTCATTGTTTCTGCTGCGCCACTCTAATCTGAGTTCAACTCTACATATTCCTTAATCACTGTCCTCTTGGATCCTTCGAATGGAATCAATGACCCATTACGATTCCTCTGAATCGTTCCTCTCCTTGCTTAGTTCTTCAGAACTCTGCCTTCTGTTTCCGATGCTCAACTTCCTATAAGCTGAACTCCTTTGCAAATTCTTGCTTCACATCTTCTCTCCAGAGCTTACTTTGTCTCTTCACTTGGATTCAAAGATCCTTGTACGATTCCTCTGAATCGTTTGCTCTTTTGTGTGTTTTACAGAATTCTACCTATAAACCTGTTACAAAGCCTACGAATTCATATGAAATTCATTCATTCAATACTCTTTCAACACTGACACAGTCAGGAATAAATCTCTGAATATATAAATATAAACACATGATTACATTCGAGACTTTGTGTCTCGCACAGGCCTGTTCTTCAATATCGTGGTCTCCTTCCTGTACTCTACCCGTAGGCTTACATTTATACCAGGAAGGTTCGTTGAACTACTCCTAGTTCGACTCCTAAATCTCTTGTACTGACTCCTAAATCCTCTCTCCTCTACGTCCACTTCTATTCTTCATTTAATGCCTAAAAACTCTCTCTCGCTCCTAGAATCATGAAACTGCTTAAAGAGTTATATTTGACTTTTAACTCTTTATCTTTATTAACCACCCATGTTCTCATTTATTTGAGAGCATTTACAACTTCCTCTAATTATCTAATTAAATCACTTTAAGGCTAAACATTACATTAACTTGAGACTTTAGGAAACTACTTCTCTAAAGATACATGACCCCCTATGTCTACTTATTTATAATAATTTTCTCTTAGATGAATGCTCCTGCATCAAACTCCCAAAGTAGAAAATAATCATGATCTCCTGATCATGTGTCTTTTGATCTTTGTCTTCTTGTATCCCATACTTTGTTTTGTAACTATCCAAATGTCTTGTTTCTTTGCTGCCATTGCACCTCTGTTGTCTTTTGCTCCCTTTACTTCTTCTTGTCAATCAGATTCAAACTTTGATTGATCATACTTCATGTTGCTACCATTTTCCTCCATTTGGACTGCTTGATCATTAGTTGCCACATTTCTTCAATCTCTATTTCCAATACATCTTTGGACTGGTCCATTTTCTGCTTCTTACTTCTTCCTCTTCCTCTTTGCTTCAGGTTGTTGTTGTTGTTGTCCACTAGTTCTTCAATATGTTGTTCTTATTCTTGTTTTGTTATTCTTGTTCCAACTTTTGCCTTGCTTGTTATGCTGACTTCTATGTTGACTCTTATGCTGACTTTTGTTGTGACTCCTATGTTGGCTGCCTCCCTATCATCCTAACCTTCTTTCATGATTGAATCATGATTGTCCAGCACTCTCACCAGCAATTTAACATCTTTGTTCCATGGATTGAATTCTTCCACATAATCTTCTTCTCTCATCTTTATTTGGCTGTTCATCTGTGCCAAATCTCCTCCAATATCTGCAACTAAACCTGCACTCACCAAACACTTGTTAAAATAAAAAACATAATACTTCTGTGCCTCATCTTCCTTTGGCAACAATTCAGTTTGCTGCATTGTTTCTTTATCCTCTGTCAGCACATTAGTATGCTGATTTGAATTCTCAAAAGAATTCATGAGACTGTCCACTAGTCTCTCTTCCACACCATCTACTCTAATGATGTCTTCCTTCTCTTATTCACTGTAGTGAACTTCTTCTTTTGCAATCACACTGTCATACTCTGAATTTTCCAACAACGCAATTTCTCTGTGACACTTCATAAGTACTTCATCATCACTTATATTTCTTGCATTTATGCACAAATTATAAGTTTGGAAATCATAAGGTTCAACAGTCTCAATTGTTGCTTCACATACCAGCTCTTCAGACTGAATTTCATCTCCTTCTTTCACAAGAACTTGCTCCTGTTTTGTCACATCTTCACATATCCATGCATTATTAAGTTCTTTATATTGCAATAAATCATTGTTTCTCTCATTTAAGAGACATTCTTCATCCTCCTTTACTTCAAAGTTGTTATCTTCTAAAAGATACTCTTCCATACTCCTGACAGCTTCAACAGATTGCTCATCCTCTGCAAAACACTCTTTTATTAGTGTTCTTTCTCCCTTTGCTAAGTCTTTTGCATAGACTTCTTCTTCCTTAACATCTTTTAGTAGATGTCCTTCTTTCTCAATAGCTTCCATGGCTATTTCCACTGTGCCTATCATCATGGTGAATTGATGATCCTTTACTATGTTTTCAGCTAACATGGTTTCTTCTTCAAGTTTATCTTTAATCTCTTGATGTTTATCTTTCCCAAGAGCTATCCTTGTCTCACCATCTGCATTATCATTCTCTTGTATTTTTTCTGCATCCATAGACAAACTATCAGTCTTAAAAACATAAGACTCTATGGTCCCACTTGATGGTTCAACCATCATATCTCTTTGTTGTTCTAAATCCTTCATGTGATTAAGAAATTCTTTAATGGTCTTCTCTTCAATCTCTTCAAGCCCTTCACTTGGTTGCTTGATATCTTTCCCCAACTGCATATGAGACCTATCTATCTCATCCTCTTCCAAAATAGAATTTAGACTCTGCTTATCTTCTTTATATTTTATGACAATATCAGCAAATCATCCTTCTTTACATGTTTCACCTGCAAACATACACAAATTGTCAGATTTAAAACCATGTGACCCTTTGGCCTCACTTGAAGTTTCAATCTTCAAGTCTTCATCTTCAATCAGCATCTCCTCCTGATGTTTTGAACTATCCCAACCGTCCATGAGATCTTCACTTGATCTCCATTCTTTATCTTCAGTGTAGTCTTCACTTTCTCCCAGAATTTCTCCTTGTTCTGGTTCACAAATGTACTCTTCCATTTTCATTTCCAACTCAGCTTCTTTGAGTTTTTCCATCAGCCACTTCACTTGCTTTTGCTGTAGCCTTCTCTACATCTCATGCCATTCCACTGGCTTCTTCTTCAATACCAAACCTAGTCTCTGGCTTTCCTCAAGTATTCTCCTTAATGCATTGAGTTGTTCTTTTAACTCTGCAATCTCCTGGTCAATTTCCTCTTGACTCATCCTCTTGCCATTTGTCTTGGCATTCTCTTTCTTCATCTTTCTTCTGCTATGGCTTCTCTCTGAACCTCTGCTATGACTATCAGTAGTCATCTTCTTCTCCTCTTTCTTCATGAGCTCCTCACTCATCTGCAACAAGCCTCTGCAACAACTAGTCCTCCTCGCTGCAATCTTACCTCACTAAGCTCTCCTCACTCAGTCTTTTGGTAAGCATGGTCCTCTGTCTAGAACCTCCTCTTGAGCAACACCTTTGCTCCTTCTAGGCTTCTGCAATCTCTTGAGAACACTTCAGCTATCCTCTCTCTCTGTCCAACCTCTTGTTGGATTCTTCAGGTTCACTGCCACTTCTCCTTCAGAGTGTTTTCCTTACTTTGCCTTCAAGAACACATCTGGTTCTCCTCTCACAACTTCTCTTGTTGTCACTTGTGCATTAGTGTAAAAAACACATTCTCAATTTAAAACAGAACATATTACATCACTTTCAAGATCTCAGCATGATCTTGTTTCACCATTCCACCTGTACTTTGAATGGACTCCCTCTGTCTCTTGCATCTGCAAGTTTTGCTACACATCTCCTCTGTGTGCCTTCCTTCTGTCAGATTATAATCTGATCCTTCCTCTTGCCTGCATAAACACCTTAACACAAAACTATGTTCTCAATTCTTTCAAAGAAATGTTCACATGGAGCTTCATTATTCGGCTCTAATACCACTAGTAATGCAGGGTTACCCCTACTTACACCCACAGTATGCATAAAAATGCATAAACACATCAGTCCCAGGTATTTAACTCTCAAAGGAGTTAAACAATCACCCACAAATGGTTAAGGCCCTTTTATTCACAGTTCCTTTTATATCGGAACCAATCACCCCACCTAAACCTCCTAGTGGAACTATTCACCTCCTTATAACATTCATTTAGGCCTTCGTAACCCTTAAACCATACATATAACCTTCCTTCTTTAAACATCGGCTACATATGTGTTTAACACATGAATTACTCTATCGGCACACAACATAACAGTGGACTTATATATGAATTAATGCATAAACCTTCCATTGGCACTATTTCTTTATAAAACCCATTTAGAAAGGAAAATGCTCCTAAAACATACCTTTTCCACCTTTCGTACAACTCCTGCATAGATATCGAGGTTTTACCTTTATCACAACCGCAATTGGCTTCTTCGTGTGCACACCACATATATATATATATATATATATATATATATATATATATATATATATATATATATATATATATATATATATATATATATATCACCTCTTTGACTCCGATATGCGACTATCGGAATCCTTAACGTCACTTTGCATTAAGAGATGCACCTTATATAATACAAAGGAATTACATTAAAACTCTGCTCCGATTCCCATAAGCGGATCTCAAAAACATTATAACCGCGACTATAGTTATCGTTGGGTCCACCTCCTTTGATCCTTTCCACTTAACTTCCATTGCTCCAATTGGCAACCTCCGATCTGTTCGATTGCCGATTTTATCGCTATCGACGTATCGGCCCGTCACTATTCCACTTTTGCTAGACCTTTGGCTTCTTCAATATGCAATAAGCGATCAGATATGGACCATCGATCTGACATTAGATCTGACGGTTGTCGCTTAATTGCAATATTGCAATCGCTCTATTACAAACGTCCATTCCGATGTCTTCAAAAGTGAATCCGCCGATGCAACTTAATCCTAGCTATTGATCTTAATGATCCAACGGCTGCTGAGCAACCATCCTTTACTTCTCCGCTCAACTCTTTTTACTTGATTTTTCCGCGTTTTCTTCAATTTTCTCTTTGTGGTTCGGTTCTTCTGAAGGTTCTAATCCTTCACTGTTTCTATTGCGCCACTCTAATCTAAGTTCAACTCTGCATATTCCTTGATCACTGTCCTCTTGGATCCTTCAAATGGATTCAATGACCTATTATGATTCCTCTGAATCATTCCTCTCCTTGCGTAGTTCTTCAGAGCTCTGCCTTCTGTTTCCGCTGCTCAGCTTCCTCTAAGCTGAACTCCTTTGCGAATTCTCACTTCACATCTCCTCTCCAGAGCTTACTCTATCTCTTCACTTGGATTCAAAGATCCTTTTACAATTCCTCTGAATCGTTTGCTCTTCCGTGCGTTCTATAGAATTATGCCTGTAACCTTGTTACAGAGCCTATGAATTCATATGAAATTCATTCATTCAATACTCTTTCAACACTGACACAGTCAGGAATAAATCTTTGAATATATAAATATAAACACACGATTACATTCGAGACTATGTGTCTCACACATGCCTGTTCTTCAATATCGTGGCCTCCTTCCTGTACATTGCCCATAGGCTTACATTTATACCAGGAAGGTTTGTTGAACTACTCCTGGTTCGACTCCTAAATCTCTTGCAGTGACTCCTAAATCCTCTATCCTCTACGTCCACTTCTATTCTCCATTGAATTCCTAAAAACTCTCTCTTGCTCCTAGAATCATGAAACTGCTTGAAGAGTTATATTTGACTTTTAAATCTTTATCTTTATTAACCACTCATGTTCTCATTTATTTGAGAGCATTTACAACTTCCTCTAATTATCTAATTAAATCACTTTAAGCCTAAATACTACATTAACTTGAGACTTTAGGAAACTACTTCTCTAAAGATACATGATGCCCTATGTCTACTTATTTACAATGATTTTCTCTTGGGTGAATGCTCTTGCATCAAAATGGATTCATCACCATCAAAAATTCAGCCAAAAACTTGAATCTGGATAGCTATAACCTGGACTTCCAAAAAATTTCCACCATCTTTTATCAAAATTGTTTGAAATTTTCACTATTTTTTAGACAAAAGTGATGCCTGATTAGACTACGGCCTACAAATAGAATGATGTGTTATTTTGCGAACTATGAAAAATCCTTGAAATGCGGTTATTGGAACTTATTCTCCTAATTTTTTACCAATTTATTAATTTTATAATTAATATCGAAGAAATATCATTATGATTCTCCACAAAAAATAAATATGTTGTGGAAAAATTAAAATGGAACTGAGAAATTCAAGCACACAATTAACACAATTATTTTGCACTAATGTCCCTAGAAAAACCAAAGGGAAAAGTGGTGTAGAAAATGAGGGTTTATTTTATTATGTAGAAATAAAAATCGAAGTACAATAATCTAGATGCCCAAATGAAAATCCTTTGAAAAATATACTGGAAAAATAATTTGGAGAATTTGCAAATCCACTGTAAATTCTGGTAATCGTGAATTCCTCCATAAATATTCGACCTCCTCTCTCCTGCCAAACTGACACTGGAGAGACATTGGAAAATTTTCTAGATCTCTATATTGTTGCTCCCTCAATCACCAATGCTCCTCCACTAGCTCAAATTCTTCCCTCGTTGAATATTGTGTAATGGGAAATTCTCAGTCCTTGGAGAATAGCTCCCTCACTTATGTATCACCATTGTATCTATCTCGATCCCATTGACTTGCTCATATAAGGAGCTTCAACGATCATGATTAAATAATCATCAATAACTAAGATAATCTTAGACTCGATCCATGTGAGTCTCTAAAGCCTTCTCGATCATCCTTAATTAATTCCCATTAATTAATCAATTTTTCTAAGTTAAAATTAGGCATTTTTAAAATATTTTTTAAGAAATATTTGACCTTCTCTCTCCTGCCAAATTGAAACTAGAGATACATTGGAAAATCTTCTAGATTTCTCTATTGTTTCTCCCTCAATCACTAATTTTCCTCCATTGGCTCGAATTCTTCCCTCTCTAAATGTTGTGTACTCGGAAATTCAAACTTCTTGGAGAATAGCTCCCTCACTTATGTATCTATCTCGATCCCATCAACTTGCTCTTATAAGGAGATTCAACAACCATGATTATAAACTCATCAACAACTAAGATAATCTTAGACTCAATCCATGTGAATCTCTAGAGCCTTCTCGATGATCCTTAATCAATTTTTCTAAGTTAAACTTAAGCATTTTTTAATTATTGATTAGTTAATTTAATTAAGGTGTTTCACAAGCTCATCCCATGAAACCTTCTCCAGGTTTTGGAGATATCACATTCCTTAATCTCTTAAACAAAATCGATACTACAACACTTATCTAAAGCTACAAAAACTAACACTCCCTCTTAGCGACAAAGGTATTCTCTGTCCACATCATTAGGGGAATTTTGAAGTCTAAAATGGGCCTCCTAAGAAAACTTTCAGCCAAAATAAACCTTATAAGAACCAATAGGATTCAAGATGATGATGTCAACCATGGGGGATGATTCACCATTTTTTGAGTAAAAAAGTAAAAAGATTAAAAAATAATAAAATAATAAAACTACTTTTAAACTCATATTTTCAACTTATCTCCCTAAGGTTTTACACAAATTTTGAGTGGGAGTACTCACTGGATGAAAAATTTAATTCCTCATCCAAGGAGTACCCATGTCTCATACTTTCGATAGACCCTGCTACATGAAAAATGAGAAATACATGAAAAAACGTTATTGCAATCACAATTTTCATGTATTTCTCATTTTTCATGTAGTAGGGTCCATTAAAAGTATGCAACATGGGTAATCCTTGGATGAAGAATAAAATTTTACATCCAACAAGTGTTGTCACTCGAAATTTAAGTAAACCCATAGGGAGATAAGTTGAAAATAGGAGTTGAAAAAATAGTTTTTTTTTCTCCTCTGAAATTTGATGATGTAATCTAATCTTATTTTATTATTTCTACTATTATTTTATAATTTCCTTAGGAGGCCCATTTTAGACCTCAAAATTCCCCTAATGCAGTTCTAGTCTTCTGCACCTGAACGGTCCTACGTTGTTGATCTCTAACTAACATTCTCCAAGCTAACCAATCTCCCTATCACTAGAAATCACTGTGAAGAGAATATTACCCATCATGTTATTGTTTAACTTTGATCTGCTCATATTTTTGTTGCTACTACTATACTGTTATCTATGCACTACTACTACAACTACTATAATAATGAGTCTGATCTCCTTATATTCTGAAGCACTAGCTTCCATAGGGTTGCTCCCTCTGAAGCTAGACTCCCTCTAAGTCTCGATCTCCATGTGGGAAATATCTATTCCCCCTTGGAAACTCGCACTATCCTCCTACAGTGGAAACTATACTATGTAGCTCTATGCTAGGAATATTCGGGTTGGAATTGCACTTACATGTTATAATTGGGAAATTCACACTGCCCATGTCACTGCAACTGTCTCACATGTATTGGTTGCAACTAGTTATGTAACAGTCACCTGATTGCATCCTGCTGACACTATGTCATTGTATCTAGCTCTGCATCATCTCACATGTACTAATTGCAACTAGCTTTGTTGACACTGAATCTTGCTACTGTGATATTCTATGATCCTATAACAAAGGTGATGGTCCTTCTGCAACAATTTGGAACTGATCTGATTGATCTCCGTGTTGCTACTTTGTTGGACACTTCCCATCTTGATATTCATAGGTATCAAGTTTCTCCTCCACTTGGAGGTACTGCTACTATTAATACAAACTCCTCCAATTTGGCAGTTAATTCATCAATGTCTACTTAAACTATTTTGTTCTCTTGCTACCCCTTCTTGTCCTTCTTCCTTTGAGAAAAATGAGTGTTGTAGTGACCAAACTCACCACATCTGAAGCATTTAATCTTCAATAGATATATCTTCTTTCTCTTGCCTCCTTTTGAACCTTGTCCCTGACTGGGACCTTTCTTCACTTTTCCTTCACTTGCAAGGGCCACGTTTTCCTCATCCTCCTCTTCCTTTGATCCCTTGGTGTTGTGGTTGATATAACCATTCGCAAGGCTGAGTCTCATCTCCTCCTAAGTGATGTCACTCCATGTTGATCCTAGCCAAGTAGTGTATCTCAACTAGAAATAACTTGGATGAAAGTATGCCACTCCTTGGTGAAATTGAGAGCTATCCTAGTTATCTCGCTATCTAATGGTTTTTCTCCAATGGCTACAAGTTTATCTCTAACATTTTCAATCCTGTGAGGTAGGGTGTAACGCCTTCTACCTTTGACATTCTAGTGGTCCTCAAATTATCCTTGAGAATCACCTTCCAATTCTCTAATGGATTCTCATACATCTTCACTACGACATCCCACATTTCCTTTATTGTGTTTAATGTAGCAATATGCAGAACGATATGATCCTGAACGCCATTTAGGATCATCCTCTTAGCCTTGGACGTTTATTTCTTGTACGTTTCCTATTATTGAGCATCTGTAAGTATGGAAACAACATTCTCTCCATACACCTTCAGACCATGCTCACCTAACAAGAATTCCATTCTAGTCTTCCATATGCCAAAGTTAGAAGCTTCATTAAGCTTGTATATATCCGTGAATTTTGTTATGGCCATCTTTGAGAAACTCAAGTCAAATAGAGACTAAAACTTATCCTTCCTACTTAGCCTACTCGCACCCCTCACTGGAATGCCTAGATATGCCTTACTTGCCTCCATAAATCCTTCTATGACACTCTTACTTCTTGCAACTCCTCAAATGGGAAAATCACACTCGTTGGTAGGTCTACTACATCCTCCTACAACTAGAAATATGAAAGTCCTCTTCCACTCTGTGTGATTTTCTTGAGTTTCCCTATGCAGATTTGCAATGAAACACTTGTTGCAAATCTTTGTACCCATATATGATAGATCTGCTCTATAAAATCATTGATATGCCCACTAAAACCCTCTTTCCAGCAAGTCTACTGCAAATTCCTGTAATGACATGGCAAATTCCTGTAATCACGAATTCCTGCAATCACATGTGAATTCTTGTAATTGTGAATTGTTGTGATCGTGAATTCATGAAGTAGAGCTCGGCCCCTCCTAGGACACCTTTGCACACTGAAATTTTCCTCTGAGCTTTAAATCTGATCAAACATGCTCTGATACCATGTGAAAAATCCTTGAACTATAGCTTCTGGAATTTATTCTCCTAATTGATTATCAGTTTATTAATTTTTTTATTAATATCAAATAAATTTCATTACAATTCTTCAAAAAAAAAAATACATTGTAGAAAAATTAAGCTGGAACTGAGAAATTCATGCACACAATTAACACAGTTATTTTGGACTAACGTCACGGGAAAGACCCCGAAGGGAAAAATGGTGTAGTATATGAAAGTTTATTTTATTGTGCAACAAAAAGTTCTAAGTACAATAATCTGGATGCCCAACTAGTAATTATCTGGAAAATATACCAGTAAAATAATTTAGATATTTGTTTCCTTTATGCAAATCCACTGAAAATTTTGATAATCAAGAATTCCTACAATCACACTGTGAATTATTGTAATCGTGAATTACTGAAATCACATGTGAATTCCTGTAATCACGAATTCCTGCAATCGTGCGCAAATTCGTGCAAACACAAATTCCTATATTCATACATGAATTCTTGTAATCGTGGATTCCTATAATCATGTGTGAATTCCTACAGTGCGGTTGTTTTTACATAAATATTCAACCTGCTCTCTCCTGAAAAACTGACACTGGAAAATCCTTCAGATCTCTTTTTTGTTTTTTCCTCAATCACTGATGCTCCTCCACTGGCTCGAATTCTCCCCTTGCTAATTACAGCATATTGGGAAATTTGCACTGCCTAGAGAATAACTCCCTCACTTATGTGTCACCATTGTATCTATCTTCATCCTATCCACTTTCTCTTATAATATCTCATTTGAGCTTCAATGGCCATAGATAAACCCTCATCAATGGATAATATCATCTTAGAATCGATCCATGTGAGCTTTTAGAGCCTTATCGATCATCCTAAATTAATTCCCATTAATTAATCAATTTTCCTAAGTTAGACTTAGGAATTTTTTAATTACTGATTAATTAATTTAATTGAGGCATTTCACAAGCTTATACCATGAAACCTTTTTTGGGTTTTGGATATATAATGTTCCTTAGTCTCTTAGACATAAATCGAGACTAGAACAACTATCTGATGCTACAAAAACTAACACAAATGTAGTTCCAAACTCTCACATGGTGTTAATAAAAGAGGAAGCTTCCTCTTGATTTAGAGGGTCTTCGATTCTTCTTAAGTGGAAGAGGCATCATGCAATTGGGCCATTAATGTTTCTTGTACATTAGTACAACATCCGATTGAGCTCATGGATGGCTCCACTTCACCCATCTCTTGAGTCCCACTCTCATTGAAAATCAATAAAATAAATTTTGGTTTTCGTTAAAGTGTTGCTGATGCAATCCTTAGAATTTAACTAATTCCAAAAATTTAAATCTCGTAAAGTGTTTAATTTATTGTTTTCTATATCAATGCTTTTTTCATTTTTATTCTTTTCCCCATTGAAATGGCCCACCCACTCACATAAAACCTCATTTTTGGTGTTTCGCATTATTCCTATGGAATATTTGATAGTCTCAGCTTCGTATGGATCCATTAACTTCCTCAATTTTGTCATGCATAGAGTTCCCATAGAAAATAATACTTACAACCAAAAGAACTTAATATTTGATAAAAATAAAAAGGACCTCTTTCTAAATGAATTAAAAACTAACTTGCCTCCTTTATCTAGTATAGATAACATAGAAGACTTATATCATAATTTTACTACAACCTCTCATATTCTATTAAAAAGTTCTCAATTGAAGTCTCAAATAATAAAAGAAATAACAAAACCAATCCTTGGTATGACAAAGATTGTAAGAATGCGAGGAGAGCAATTAAGGAATCTGTTGATGATTCTCTTAAAATGGACAAGATAAGAATATACAAAGCCCTAATTAAAAGAAAAAAGAGACAGTACATTCGTCAAAGACAGGAGAATCTCTTACACCTCTCTAAGGTAGCTCCTAAAAAATTTTGGAGGCAGATTCTGACTAGGAAGACTAAGGATAATAATAAAATTGCTCTTCACGATTGGAATTCTTATCTTAAAAAGCTTTATGAATCTCCTAATGTCATGGATAATTTGGAAACCCTGCTCACAACGAAAGAAGTCTTCTCTTTAGAAGACATTAAGTTTGGGGTTAATCGCCTCGCGAATGGGAAAGCTAAGGACATTGAAGGTTACCAGGCAGAAATCTTAAAAATTGGAGGCCTTGTCCTCATCCCCCACATCCACAAGCTTTTCAATGAAGCTGTTAAGCAAGGGTTCCCTAAACCTTGGACTGAGAGCCTCATTATACCTATTTTTAAAAGTGGAGATACAAATAACCCCTCTAATTATCGAACAATTATGATCAGCCCTCTCTTAGCCAAATTATATGGTAGTATTCTGGAAAAAAAGTTAAGCATATGGCTTGAAAGTGAAGATAAGCGGGCTAAAGGCCAAGTAGGTTTCAGAAGGCATCACTCAACAACAGACCACCTTGTTACGCTAAGGATCATTGCCGAGGAATGTCGTAATGTTAAATCCAATTTATTCTGCTGCTTTGTAGACTTTAGAAAGGCTTTCGATACGGTTCCTAGATACAACCTTTGGAATAGGTTAGAAGAGCTAAAGGTTCCTCTTGAGTTAAGAGCTGCTGCTGTAAGGCTATACGAGAATGTAATTGCCAAGCTAAAGAACAATGAGGGGTGGTCAAAAGATATTAAGTGTAACATCGGAGTTAAACAAGGTTGCCCCCTCTCCCCTACTCTATTTGGCATTTACATCGATAAGCTCGAAGGTTATTTAGAAGAAGCGGGATGTGGTGGCACAATCTTAGCTGGGATAGTCATTATCCTTCTTCTCTATGCTGACGATATTGTTCTTCTGGCAAGGTGCCCTTCTGATCTTGATAAGCAACTCAAGCTTCTTAAGGATTTCTGCTCTACCATGGGTATGACTGTTAACACAGACAAAACAAAAGTTATGATTATCAAATCTAAAAAGGACACTTGCGCTAATTTTACGTATGACAATAATAACTTGGAGGAAGTGTATTCTTACAAGTACCTAGGAATTGATATCCATCACAAGCTCAACTGGGACCATAGCATTGAGAAAAGGATCAATGGGGGATGGAAAGCTTATTTTGGTCTTGAAAATAATTGTAAAACAACAAACCTCGTAATGTGGGATAAAAAGAAGTTCCTCTTTGAAACCTTAGTCACTCCTGTTATCTTATATGGGTGTGAAGTTTGGGGCTGCAGCATCTCCAGAGAATCATGGAGGAAGATTGAGCAAATCCAGAAGCGTTTTATAACTTATAACCTGAAAATTAAAAGTAATACACCCTATCCTATTCTCCTTATAGAAGCAGGTCTTTCTTCTATTGAGAGCCTAGCTATGCTCAGGTTTCTGATGTACAAGCACAAGCTCAATAGCATAGACAATCATAGACTTCCTAAGCTAGCTTTAACTTCCAGCCAAAATCACCTAAGGCTTAACCGAGGATGGCATAAGGACACAAGGGCCTGGTTAAACTATTGGGAGATCAATGAGAATGATGCTTTGCAAAACATAAATAACATTAAAGATATTGTTACTTCTAAGTTCAAAGAAAAATTGTGGTGTGAGAAAGATTTAGCGTCTAAAAGAAAATTAAGTTATTATAAGGAGGTCATCAACCCCACCCTTGAAGATCAAAAGTATCTCTCTATTCTAACTAGCTCAAAAAGGAAAATTAATATAGCAAAGATTAGAACGAATTCTCATGAGCTCCATAGTGAGACTGGCCGCTGGGTAGTTCCTAAAATGCCATGGATGGAAAGGATCTGCCATATTTGTGAGAATAAGAGCATCGAGGATGAAAACCACTTCCTCTTAGAGTGCCCTGCATACAACCACATTAGATCTCAATTTCACAACCTTTGTTACAATACTGACCTTTCTAGCCTTTTACAATGCCAAAATTATAGTGAGCTCGGGAGGCTTCTCTCCAAGCTTTTTGAGCATCGGAATAAAATCTTAAATCAAAATAAATAATTTGTCTTTTTAGGTCCGATAGATCATTATTTGGTCTCAGTGGACGTTAACAACCATCATCATCATCAATAATGTATTTTTATTAGTGGTAGTTTATTTATATATGTTTTGAAAGGTTTTATGGCATATTTTTTTTGTCTAATTTACTAACAGAGATTTGTTGGATTCATAAGTTTGAGTTGTGAACTCTTCACAATCTGAGTGCCCCGAGATTTTTTAGAGTGCTAAATCCATATATGTAATCAAAAACCCATTTTAAACAACAAAAATCCATATTTGGGAGGATTGAGTGGATGGCGAGGGTTTCTGAAGTAGATTTACACGTTGGCGTAGCTCCCCATCCCAGCGATCTAAGCAACAATGAAGATCACAGGATGGGAATATCATGCCTCTACGGCAGATCTACAAGTCGCTTTGTAGTTTATGCCAAAAATTCGATCTTTTGAACTCGCCATGAATCAAAGCATGATCTCCCAGAGGTCGGAAGATGCCTCCATTGGAAAAGGGATGTTCGCTCCCTTTCTAGATCGAAGTTGTTTCCATGGATACAGCCATATCCCATCATATTTGAACAACCAGAAGCTAGATCAGTCCTCTCTCTGGCTAGATCCAAAACTATATACTCAAATTGGATTTTCGCTTTACCAATCCACTGACTATAAGCTAAAATGAAAAGGAGGGCCTTCTAAGAAGTTTGGTAAACTTCTTTAAAGTCACTTTCTACGAAGCCCTGGGAATTTAGATACAAATCACAGCTCCGTGGTGGTAGATCATCTCATGTTGTGGACGGATATGGCTATAGTCTTGGACGCCAGTAATCATGCCCCAGATCTAATGCACCTTGTAATAGATTGGACTCCTTCTGGGTCATATTTCTCAAAACCAGAGTTCTACATCGCATATTGACGCTCGATATGCATAGACCTGCATGACTCCTTTCGGATCTAAGTGTTACCACAGCGCAACGCGGAGGAATGCGGCAATGAGGGGGAAGAGGGAAAATCGATCTATCGTAATGGGAAAGCAAAGGTAATGAAGATGGCCTGCATTTCTTTTATTCGACTAGTTCCAAAGCTTTTCTCCTGCGAGCATCACAGAATGGATCCCCTTCCTACAGATCGACCCTATTTTATCAAGCCCTCAACGCAGAATCTGATGTAGGTGATAGATCCGCCATTTAATGCTCTGTCAGAATAGAGAAAGCTAAAAGAACAGTACGTTGTTCAAATTTTTATAAGACCCCCAGCTGGAAAACAATAATATTTTGGGTACAGAAAGATGATATGGTCTCTCAACTGAAGCAGATCATCATGAAGAAGCTAGGCATCTACAACGATTAATCTATAAGGGAAAATCTATGCAGGATGATCGAACTCTAAATTCCTACAACATTCACTCAACGGTCATCATCATCTTAAACCTGTGATTGAGGGGTGGAGCAGCAGGATCAATTAACTCAAAGATAGTAGGTGGGGTTGTTGGATCTAGTCTACCCAAGGGTACTGCACCAAACCAAGAACACATCAAGGGTGGCCTCTCCTACAAAAACATTCTACAAGGAGAATCAATAACTCCACCAAAGAGTGTACAAGCACTCAGCACTCCCATTCCCTACATAACGGAACAAGTGAATCATATCCCATAACCGAATATAGAAATTCCTGAAACAAACGATATATGCACAGCCTTTGCAACCTAAGGCATCATTTGCAGACTCAACAGCCTTTGGCCAAAACCATTGGACCTTGTCCATTGGATATTCAATAATTGGACAACAAACTGTGAACTTCATTTATGCTTTAAATATTTCTTCATTGTAAAGTTTGCAACATCAGAGGATAGAGAATTTTTACTGCAAGAAAGCCCTTGGTTCTGGGCATCAACATGCTTATTCATTACCCCATGGTTCCTAGATTTTGACGCAAATACCATGATTGTATTGAAAATTCCAGTATGAGTAAGGATCCAAAATCTTCCTTGACATTTTTGGCATGAACAAGTGCTTGAGGCCATTGGGAAAATTTTAGGACACTACATATAGACAGAAATTGGAGGAAATAAATCTACACTTTTGCTCGAATATGTGTATAAGTGGACCTCAGTAAAGTCCTACAAAACGGCATACAATTGATACACAATAATTAGAACTAGACTCAATTCCTAGATAACAAGAACACAATATTTAGACGCAGAACACGCCATCAAATAGGACATCTACAAAATACTTGCCCTAAAGCGAAGAAAGAAACATGAAGAAAGAAGAAGTCGATTAAGCAGCCCAAAGGGTGGAAATTTCCCCCAAACGAGTTAGACGAGGAAGAGGATGAGGAGAAGACCCCCAATCCCACTCAGAACACTCAAGAGGAAGAAGAAAAGGCTAAAACAATACAAGGAAAAACATAACTATAGGTCACTTCAACACAATTAGCAAGGATACCTGAAGTAGAGGATACTAGTGGTTACAGACGGCCACATGCATCCGAAAATTCAGATTCAGATAAGGAAACTTGAAGAACATAAGAAAGGCAGCAAGTCGCCCTTGTTTCCCCGAAGTCGATTAAGCAGCCCAAAGGGTGGAAATTTCCCCCAAACGAGTTAGACAAGGAAGAGGATGAGGAGAAGACCCCCAATCCCACTCAGAACACTCAAGAGGAAGAAGAAAAGGCTAAAACAATACAAGAAAAAACATAACTATAGGTCACTTAACCACAATTAGCAAGGATACCTGAAGTAGAGGATACTAGTGGTTACAGAGGGCCACATGCATCCGAAAATTCAGATTTAGATAAGGAAACTTGAAGAACATAAGAAAGGCAGCAAGTCGCCCTTGTTTCCCCCTCGCCATCTCAAGGAGAATGGAGAAAGGTGGAAAAGAAGAAATAGAGAAAAGTTTAGCCTTTTCTTCTCATGATTTGATTATATTGTATTGAACTCATGATGGAATGCTTCCAAGCATCTACATTATGTAATGTTTTTTTTCACTAATAAAATTACGATTTTTCATTGAGAAAAAAAAAACGAAAATCCATATTTGACTAAAATAGTGCGGCTAAAATCTCCAAAAACATATAATGGTTAGACAATGCCATATTATTATAAGCATTTTATTATTTTATATTTTCAATTGTCACACACACACCAATAGAATTTTTAGAATTTAATTTAATTATCAGTAATTATTATGTGGGTGGTAGAGATTAAACCTCCATGGAATATGCCAAAATATTCATATTAGTATGCATAGATCAAGTGTTAAGATTTATCTGCAAATTAGTTCTGCTATTTTAATTAATTTATCTCATATGTTTTAATTAAATAAAATGTCATATAAACACGTCATATTGGGCATAAGGTATATATAGAAAATATAATTCCTACTTGTCATAGATGTGATGCATTCTAAGTAAAGGAGCATGTTCCTATTTTTTAGGAGTTTTTTAGATCTGGATGTTTCCTAGATTGGTTTGTGGTTGAGATATTCTCTCAACCAAGTGATCGTGTGTAAAAAATAGTCAACCTATCTTGAGACAACACTACATGTATTTATATGTAACATTATGTGATCAATATATAGAGTGATCATATAATTTAAATTGGTATCAGAGCCTTCCTGGGTTGAATGACTTGTAGGAGGGCCCAAGGGCGTAGGAGAGTAGAGCATATGTTTGTAGTATGCGTTTAATTTTTTCTAGCTTTGCCCATCATATTCGTAAGAAGAGAAGCGCTATGCCTGCAAAGTTTTCATTTACTATTGTTTGGTGATTCCACGGGGATTTGATCTCATACTAGGCGATAGGGTTCATCCAAGTAATGGCATTGATGTAATCTTTGGATTCTATCAGCAATCAATGCTCTCAATTCTCTTGCGTGAGTTTGTATGATAGCAGTTCCCATTAGTTGGAATAGGGTCCTATATGCATGTTGAGACATGGATGATCCATTTGTAAATAAAGATCTAGTTTGATGTGTGCCATTGGTGAGAAATGAGTTGGGTCAACAATTTGGTGCAATTGTAGGTTGCATCAAAGCATGAGGTCAAGTGGCAAGTAGCACATCCTATTTTCCATCTTCTTGTCTACATGAGTATGTGATTTTTGGTAAACGAAGATGCTTTCTCTCTCTATATTTTATAGAGAACCTTCTTCTTTTGGTTGTGTTTGGAAGATTATAAGAAAAGTGATGGAATTTGTTTTTTTAAAATGCATGGGATCTTTGGAATATGGTCATTCCTTAATGGTTGTGGAGCATCACCAACTATGGAAGTTGGTGAAGGATTTGAGATTGGTGCAATTGAAAACTAAGAAATTTTTAATTTTTTATGAAGCACCTCCACGCAAGCTATGATGATGGAGTGCCTCGAAAGGGTTTGTGTGCTGGTCCATCATGTGTTCAAATCACCAAGTGTTTGAAACAAAAATGGCATGCCTCAAAAGGGTTTGTGTGCTAGTTCATGATTTGATTAAATCACCAAGTGTTTGAAACAAAAAGGGGTGAAGGTACTCACAGATCATCACCAATGAAAACTCATGTAAAGCATCATGTTGTTCTTTGGAGGACATGATATTACAATCACAACTCTCGTGGATTCGTCTTGTTTCTCTCCCATAAACAGAGTTGGAGTTCTAAAAAAGGCATGCAACATGGCAATGTGTAAATCCTCATCCATGCCTTCAGCTTCAGAGTTAACCACAATGCAGCCATGATGTACAACATTTTGTAGAATGAGGCACATTTTCATTTATTCACACCTAAGGTGATCTCAACCATCCTTCAAGGTCTTGAAGAGGTTTTTTTCAATGAACTTTCTCCCTAAAACAACCAATTGTAAAATCCAGGGATGGGGTATCAATCAACACTTTGGTCGTTTGCATCCATTTATTCAGAATGTATTTTGAGAGGTTCAAAATTTCAAGGGGAAACCCATGATTTTAACCATATTTTTTGCTCACCGAGATCAAAGCTCAAATTGAGAAGGGGAAAGACCTCGTTGTAACTGTTATGTCTACCTTCCATTAAAGATGGTCACAGTTGCAATTCCATATGTCCAAGATTTAGAGAGTCAGAGATTAAATATTGCGTGAAGTAGCCATGTAGAAGTGCAAGCATGAGAATTGTTTGTTCAATTTGTAGACATTATCACATGATAGAAGAAGAATCACTGAAAACCTACATTTTGAATTTATATGGTGTTTTGGAAGAGAAGCATGTTGAGCCTAATAAACTCAATATGAAAATTATGCAATTTGCCAAAATTGATTAAAATTTTCTATTTTGAAACTTCAAAGAAGAACAAATTAGTGGTGATATTTATAAATGTTTTGGAATTAACAGTATTTACGTCCAGGTTTCCTCTCGCTATTTTATTTTCATTAGAAACATGTCCAACTCCATCTACAAGATCCTCCTTTCCATTTGGATGTGAATTCATTCCATATTAAATTCCATTGCCTTCACCATGTCTTCCCATTCCTTCTCCATAAGATCTTGTCTCCTCTCCAATAGCTCGTACATCCCCAACAACTTTTTGAATATTTTCTGAGTTTCTTTCGTCCATTGCTCGAATTCTCCAGGTTCTATCTCTTTCTCAATCTTAATCATCATCCAATTTATTCTCGATAAGATCTGACATTGAACATCCAGTTATGAACCAAATTCCTCCTTCTACCAATATATATTCCTTCTTGCTCCTCTCAGATGAGTTCCTTCCCAACGTAGATCATTAATTCCTCCTTCAAGCGCACCATTAATTTGAAATCTCTGAATAAAAAGCCAAATCTTTTGCTGAGTAGAAACATCATGTTATTAAATATTCCCTCTTCCATTAGCTTACCTTTCCACATCCACTGTGCTTGCAAGGACCACCAATAATTTAATTCATGCCATTGATTTATGTTGCGAGTCCAGTTGTAGGGAACTCCATGCATGCAATACCACATGCAGTTTGTAATCCTGAACCCCAACTACCCTCATTTTTCATTCTCCTTATGCCAACTTGTGTCCAACTATCATCTTACATTAATTCCTCTAAGCATTGAAGGTCGAAATTCCAATTTATTATGATTTCCAAGGATAATCATTAATGATGCGATTTATGGGATTGGTGCCTTTTGATTTGATCCGTCATGTAGGATCAACTCCCCTTGTTCCATTCACGATCCTTATTTATCCAAGGAGTCATCCTCCACATTGAGAGTTATGAGGACGTGGAGGAAGCAAATGTTTTCAAATTTTTTCGCCAATATAGTTGTTCTTCGAACAATTGGTGAATATTTTTCTGAGAGAATTGTCAACTCATGAAACCTGCCTAATTACTAGTATTGAGTCTCCTAAAATAAACAATTTTTTTAGGTACATAACCTTTTGCAAAGCCCAAGCCTTTCCATAGTGCCCAAAACTATGTTTGGTTTTTCGTTGTCACTCCTAATCCCGAGGGGAAACTGTGCTCTTTCTGTTTGTAAGGGAAATAGATTACCCTCTCGTTACATCCACTCCTATGTTACCTTTAGAAGCCCCATCAAAATTGTGAATCTATGGCAATGGGAAAGCAAAGGCAAAGAAGATGGCCTGCATTTATTTTATGCGACCAATTCCAAATCTTTTCTCCTGTGAGCATCACAGAATGGATCCCCTCCCTATGTATTGACCCTCTTTTATTAAGCACTCAACACAGAATCTGATGTACGTGATATATCCGCCATTTGATGCTCCGTCAAAATAGAGAAAGCTAAAAGAACAGTACGTTGTTCAAATGTTTATCAAACCCCCGGTTGGAAAAACAACAATATTTTGGGTATAGAAAGCTAATATGGTCTCTCAATTGAAGTAGATCATCATGAACAAGATAGGCTACTCATCACATCTACAAATATTAATCTATAAGGGAAAATCTATGCAGGATGATCGAACTCTACATTCCTACGACATTCACTCAACGATCACCATCATCTTAAACCTGTGACTGAGGGGTGGAGCAGCAGGATCAAGTAAATCAAAGACATCAGGTGGGGTTGTTGGATCTAGTCTACCCAAGGGTACTGCACCAAACCAAGAACACATCAAGGGTGGCCTCTCCTACAAAAACATTCTACAAGGAGAACCAACAGCTCCACCAAAGAGTGTACAAGCACTCAACACTTCCATTCCCTACATAATGGAACAAGTGAATTATGTCCCATAACCAAATATAGAAATTTTTGAAACAAACGATATATGCACAACCTTTGCAACCTAAGGCCTCATTTATAGATTCAACATCTTTTCACCAAAAACACCAGACCTTTTCCATTGGATATTCAATAATTGGACAACAAACTATTAACTTCATCTATGCTTTAAAGGTTTCTTCATTGTAAAGTTTGCAACATCAGAGGATAGAGAATTTTTACTGCAGGAAATCCCTTGGTTCTGGGGATCAACAGGCCTATTCATTACCCCATGGTTCCTAGATTTTGATGCAAATACCATGATTGTATCGAAAATTCCAGTATGGGTAAGGCTTTACAATATTCCTCTACATTTCTGGCATGAACAAGTGCTTGAAGCCATCAAGAAAATTTCAGGACACTACATATAGACAAAAACACAACGATTGGAGGAAATAAATCTACACTTTTGCTCGAATATGTGTATAAGTGGACCTCAGTAAAGTCCTACAAAACCAAATATAATTGATACACAATAAGCAGAATTGGACCAAATTCCTAAATTACAAGAACACAATATTTAGATGCAGAACACGCCGTCAAATAGGACATCTACAAAATACTTGCCCTGAAGCGAAGAAGGAAATATGAAGAATGAAGAAGTTGATTAAGCAGCCCAAAGGGTGGAAATTTCCCCCAAATGAGTTAGACGAGGAAAAGGACGAGGAGAATACCACCAATCCCACTCAGAACACTCAAGAGGAAGAAGAAAAGGTTGAAACAATACAAGAACAAACATAATTATAGGTCACTTCAACACAATTAGCAAGGATATGTGAAGCAAAGGATACTAGTGGTTACAGATGGCCACATGCATCCAAAAATTCAGATTTAGATAAGGGAACTTGAAGAACACAAGGAAGCTAGCAGGTTTCCCTTGTATCCCCCTCGCCATCTCAAGGAGAATGGCAAAATGTGGAAGAGAAGAAATGGAGAAAATTTTAACCTTTTCTTCTCATGATTTTATTATATTATATCGAACTCATGATGGAATTGTTTCAAGCATATGCTTTATGTAATGTTTTTTTCACTAATAAAATTACGATTATTCCTTGGGAAAAAAACAAAAATCCATATTTCACCAAAAAAGTGTGGCTAAAATCTCCAAAAACATATAATGGTTATACAATGCCATATTATTATAAGTATTTTATTATTTTATATTTTGAATTGTCACACACACACACCAATAGAATTTTTAGAATTTAATTTAATTATCAATAATTATTATGTGGGTGGTAGAGATTAAACCTCCATGGAATATGCCAAAATATTCATATTAGTATGCATAGATCAAGTGTTAAGATTTATCTCCAAATTAGTTATGCTCTTTTAATTAATTTATCTCATATTTTTTAATTAAATAAAATGTCATATAAACACGTCATATTGGGCATAAGGTATATATAGAAAATATAATTCCTACTTGTCTTATATGTGATGTTTTCTAAGTAAAGGAGTATGTTCCTATTTTTTAGGAGTTTTTTAGATCTGGATGTTTCCTATATTGGTTTGTGGTTAATATATTCTCTCAACCAATTGATCGTGTGTCAAAAATAGTTTGCTTATCTTGAGACAACACTACATGTATTTATATGTAACATTATGTGATCAATATATAGTGTGATCATATAATTTAAATTGGTATCAGAGCTTTCCTGGGTTGAATGACTTGTAGGAGGGCCCAGGGGCATAGGAGAGTAGAGCATATGTTTGTAGTATGTGTTTACTTTTTTCTGGGTTTGTCCATCATATTTGTAAGAAGAGAAGCGTTATGCCTGCAAAGTTTTAATTTACTATTGTTTGGTGATTCCATGGGGATTTTATCTCATATTAGGTGATAGGGTTCATCCAAGTAATGGCATTGAAGTGATCTTTGCATTATGTCAGCAATCAATGCTCTTAATTCTCTTGCGTGAGTTTGTATAACAGAAATTCCCATTAGTTGGAATAGGTTCCTATATGCACATTGAGACATGGATGACCCATTTGTAAATAAAGATCTAGTTTGATGTGTACCATTGGTGAGAAATGATTTGGGTCAACAATTTGGTGCAATTGTAGGTTTCATCAAAGCATGAGGTAAAGTGGCAAGTAACACATCCTATTTTCCATCTTCTTGTCTACATGAGTATGTGATTGTTGGCAAACGAAGATGCTTTCTCTCTCTATATTTATATAGAAACTTCTTCTTTTGATTTTGTTTGGAAGATTATAAGAAAAGTGATGGCATTTGCTTTTGTAAAATGCATGGGATCTCTGGAATATGGTCATTCCTTAATGGTTGTGGAACATCACCAACTACTGAAATTGGTGAAGGATTTGAGATTGGTGCAATTGCAAATTAAGAAATTTTTAATTGTTGATGAAGCACCTCCACGCAAGCTATGATGGTGCAGTGCTTCGAAAGGGTTTGTGTGTTGGTCCATCATGTGTTCAAATCACCAAGTGTTTGGAACAAAAATGGAGTGCCTCAAAAGGGTTTGTGTGCTATTTCATCATTTGATTAAATCACCAATTGTTTAAAACAAAAATGGGTGAAGGTACTTACAGATCATCACCAATGAAAACTCATGGAAAACATCATGTTTTTATTTGGTGGGCATTATATTAAAATCCCAAATCTCGTGGAGTTGGGGTTCTAGAAAAAGCATGCAATATGGCAATGTGTAAATTCTCATCCATGCCTTCAGCTTCAGAGTTAACCACAATGCATCCATGATGTACAACATTTTGTAGAATGAGGCACATTTTCATTTATTCACACCTAAGGTGATCTCAACCATCCTTCAAGGTCTTGAAGAGGTTTTTTTAATGAACTTTCTCCCTAAAACAATGAATTGTAAAATTCAGGGATGAGGTATGGATCAACACTTTGGTTGTTTGGATTTGTTCATTCAGAATGTATTTTGAGATATTAAAACTTTCAAAGGAAACCCATGATTTTAGCCATAGTTTTCGCTTAGAGATCAAAGATCAAATTGAGAAGGGGAAAGACCTCGTTGTCACTGTTATGTCTACCTTCCATTAAAGAAGGTCGCAATTCCAATTCCATATGTCCAAGAATTAGAGAGTTAGAGATTAAATATTGTGTGAAGTAGCCATGTAGAAGTGCAAGCATGAGAATTGTTTGTTCAATTTGTAGACATTATCACATGATAGAAGAAGAATCATTGAAAACATACATTTTGAATTTATTTGGTGTTTGGGAAGAGAAACATGTTGAGCCCGATAAACTCAATATGAATATTATGCAATTTGCCAAAATTGATTACTTTTTTCTATTTTGAAACTCCAAAGAAGAACAAAGTAGTGGTGATATTTATAAATGTTTTGGAATTAAAAGTATTTACATTGAGCGTAGCTAACTCAATGTATTGGTTTTGTTAGAAATAACTACTATAATAAATCACCAATGAATTCCATGACAACAACCAGAAAAGGAGAAAATTAGATGATAGTACTTGTAGCAGAGATACAACATTTGAAGCACTTTCAAAATAAAGAATAATGGGCATGGCAACAAAAAATATTAGATGATGATGGACAACAACAAAGGTTAAAGTTTACGTCTGTGTAGAATAATAACAAACTCAAGACCATATGTGAGTCACAAGTTTTCTTTGTAAGAAAGACTATGATGTTTTGTAGTGGTCCTTGGAAAATTCGTAATAGTATGTACCTGAGTGAGTTATGATGTAAGCCTAATAAGGCATGTGTATACCCCCATGAAGTTCGTGGTATTCTTAAAACCACTTTGTAAGTGTAGGTTTGTGGTAAGCCAGAAACCACTTTGTAGTGTAGGTTTGTGGTAAGCCATAAACCACTTGTGAGAGGGAAGTGAACAGGGATTCTTATATAATGGTTTATGGTTAGCGGAGAAAACCTAAGCATGGTTGAGGGTCAACCGAAAAAATAATAAACACGGTTTAGGGTAAGATGATAAAATCTAGAGCATGCTTACAAGTAATCAGAGAAAACCTAGGTTCATAATGATGGAGGGGGACTTATAGTTACATGTACATATATGTAGATATAATGGTTGACTAAACCATGTACACAAAGGAAATCCTAGTAGACTGGTGATTGCAGTGGTCAGACACCCATGCATTCTAGTAGATGGTTGTTCCTTTATATGGACATCAACATATTTTTTGATCATGTTGGATCATAACTAGAATTTGTTGATTGAGATCAAGAAAATAGTCATTAAGGGGGAGACTTAGAAAATATAATTTCTACTTATCTTAGGTGTGATGAGTTCTAAGTAAAAGAGTATTCTCCTATTCATTAGGATTTTTTTAGATTTGGATGTTTCTTAGATTGGTGTGTGGTTGAGAGAACCAAGTGATTGTGTGTCCAAAATAGTCTTCCTATCTTGAAACAACACTAGATGTATTTTATGTGACATTATTTTATCAATGTATAGTGTGATCATATCATTTAAATGGTATTGGCACATGATATTGTAATAAAAAATATTTACAAGTTAATAATTTCCATGATAAAGTGAGTGTGAATCTCCATAGTTAACAATATTCTTATATGTGTTTTAAATTAATTTTATAATTAATAATAATAATAATTTAACACAAAATTATAATTTAGTCTTATGATTCTTTTGAATCTACGCAATGTGAAATGTGTTATAGATTAGGTGTTTTGATGATTATCATTGATTGATGTCTATGAACATTTGCCAACCATTTGCACTAGTGTATATGGTAATGTGAAAATAAAACCACATTACTATATGTTTTTATTTATAATTATTATAAATATTAGTAAAAAAAATTATACGAAGTGGATATTTATATTATGTCAAAGGGATGGTTTGCATGGCCAACTCCATTTACATTCAAAAGTTGCATCAGCAAATTCAAAGTTCCAATATTACCAGAGATTAGTTTTTCTAGAGCTGAGGGCTCTCTTTTCTACATTATTACATTGATATTGGTCATAGATTCTAAAAAAATTCCCCAATAACTTCTTATATCTACATAACATACTAAAAACTTTCTAGTTAGCCCTAGAGGGGCTAGGGTACATGACTCGGTTGTTCACAGAAGTCTTTTGCATGCCACGCATTGGTTCCTCCGTGGCTCTTGTTGTTGCGACATCTACTTCATGTAGTGTCAAATTTTCTTCTAGGGGGGCCATATTTTCTTCTTCCTTAGAGCTCCAGGTTTCCTCTTGGTGCTTTGTTTTCAATAGCAACATGTCTAACTCCATCTGCAAGATCCTCCTTTCCATCTAGGTTTAAATCCATTCCATCTTACATTCCATTGCCTTCACCATGTCTTCCCATTCCTTCTCCATAAGATCTTGTCTCCTCTCCAATAGCTCGTACATTGCCAAAAAAAATTTGAATATTTTTTGAGTCACTTTACTCCATTGCTTGAATTCTCTAGGTTTTATCACTTTCTCAATCTTCGTCATCATCCAATTTCTTCTCGATAAGATTTGACGTTGAACATCCATTTATGAACCAAAGTCCTCCTTCCATCAATACATATTCCTTCCCGCTCCTCTCAGATGAGTTCCTTGCCATCGTAGATCATTAATGCCTCCTTCAAGCGCACCATTAATTTGAGTCTCCTAAAATAAATATTTCTTTTAAGTACATAACCTTTTGTAAAGCCCAAGCCTTTCCATAGTGCCCAAAACTCTGTTTAGTTTTTCGTTGTCACTCTTAATCCCCAGGGGAAACTGTACTCTTTTTATTCATCGGGGCAATAGATTACCCCTCTCGTTACATCGACCCTAGATTACCTTTAGAATCCCCATAAAAATTGTGAATTGGGGTGGATTTCCTGATTTTCCAAACTCAAAATTCCTCCATCCCCATTCTGAGCCATGAGAACAAGAAGATTTTTGGTCTGGGCATGAAGCTAACAGCATGATTATGTGGATTTGGAAGGTTGATCCATTCCTTCTCTCCCTATGACAGATCCTCTAAATTATTTGGCTCTAGGTCTTTTGTTGCAATAGATTCTGATAATAAGCATTTAGCTTTTATGGTTGTTGTATGAGTTGATGGAGATCTTCCTTTAAAGATCACCCTATTCATTTCCATCCAAATCATCCAGCAAAGAAATTTTGGCATCTCCTACCAAGATGTTTTGGCTAAAGAAGATTTTATTTTACCAGGTGAGGCATTTTGTTTCCAGGATTTGAACATCTCTTCCCAATTCCTTGGTATGTTGAGGACGTTATAAACTTTCTCAAAGGCTAACCTTCATATCTCAAAGGAAAAGGGTCAAGAGAGGAATAGGTGGGATATTGATTCTTCATTAGCTTTGCATAACACACATCATGGAAAACCTTATATATTCCTTCTTCTAAGGTTCTCTATCGTGAGGATATTCTCATGGATAAGAACCCAACACAAGTTATGGATTTTGGAATGGCATCATTATCCCATATCCCTTTCCATATCTTCTTCTTAGGGGGATGAATGAATTTTTCAATTAAGAGGTTGTATCCTTCCTTTACCATGTAATGCTTGGTTCTCCCTGGGGTCCACGATCTCTTGTTTGTTGATTCAAGGGAAGTGGGCACAAATCCTTTTAACTTATTAATGAGGAGATGCCATTTCCTAGCCAAATGATATAGGAGTCTGGCATAGTTCCACCCTATCTAAACTCTTCAAGAATCCCAATTCAAGATGTCTTTTAGTATTTCGATTCCAATATCCTTCATCCACTCCTTTAGAGCGGTCCCTTATTCAGAGATAATAGTGTTTGTTGGGATTTTTTTCTTTCCCTAGGCTGATTCTACCTCTGTTTCCTGTCATCCATCTAAATTATTTATTATATTAATAATATTAATAATTGTAAATATATATATTTTTAATAAAATACATGAAATATTTATATAAATGTATTAGTTAATACAATTTGAAAATAATATTAAACAACATTTTTCAATGTGAGAAGATCACTAATCTATTTTGAAAGTGGCATATATTCCTTCGTAGAGAATATTCCATATGCCACATTAACACCTTGTAATAGGATTATTGAGTCGAAAGGATCATTCTACAACCCAGTGTGAGGGTGATGTGTAATTTCATCCATGTTCAACACAAAGTCAACATGTTTCCCTCTTAAGAAAAAAAAACAAAAAACAAAATCTCTAAGTAGAAAAACAATGTTGGCTATAATAAAAAACAAAAATGAATATGATATGTATGTTTAGTTAGTTGTCCATATGAAGTAAATGTTTCCCTCTTAAAATAAAAATAAAATGTACTCTAAATAGAAAAACAATGTTGGCTATAATAAAAAACAAAAATGAATATGATATGTATGTTTAGTTAGTTGTCCATATGAAATAAATGTTTCCCTCTTAAAATAAAAATAAAATGTTCTCTAAATAGAAAAACAATGTTGGCTATAATAAAAAACAAAAATGAATATGATATGTATGTTTAGTTAGTTGTTCATATGAAGTAATATAATTTCAGGTAAAATAATTAGAAGTGAAAAGAATGTGAGTAAGATGTTTAAACCTTATACTTTTCAAAAATATTTCAATATTGGATTTAAATAAACTATTTGAAGATCGATGTTAACTAATATATAGATATATATATAATGAAAAATTAAATATTGTATTTTTCACTCAAAAGTTTGCACCTGAATAAATTTGACCCCTCTAGGATCATGTTTCATATGTGCTTAAGATGGATCTATAGTGATGGTAAAAACAAACTAAATAGAAGGAAGAACAATTTTCAATTTTGAAACATCACTAATCTATGATCTACTAAGCACCAAGAGGGATCAAATCTCTTGAAGTGCAAACCTGGTTTGGAGTGAAAAATGATTTGATCACTCCTAGTGCTTGGTAGATATGGTGTTAAGATGAATCTAGATTGGTTTTATATAAATTTCACATCTTTATATATAAAAGTATTCTCATTTTTCAATTTATTGAAACATTTATTTAATTTCTATGGAATATCATGGTTTATGTTTAATAGTAGTGAGGGTTGAGGGTTTATATATCTCAAAAGTATAACCTTTTTTTTCTTTTCTTTTGGATTTAGTTGAAACAAAATTTATAAAATAAAATTAAAATAAAATATTGATAAAATATTTTGATTGTGAAATGAGCTATGGTTTTTCGGCATATGGTATGATAAGTCATGGTACTAGCCCATGGTATTGTAACAAAGCTTATTTACAAGTTAATGATATCCATGGTAAAGTAGGAGTGAGTAGCCATAGTTAAAAATCTTGTTATATTGTAAGTACTAATTTTTATGTTCTTTTTAATTAACTTTAAATATGATTACAGAACCATTATTAGTCCTTTCCAAGGCAAGGCTCTAGCAATCCATTTTCTAGTTGACCATTATTAGCTTACCATTGACCATCCAACTTATAACGTTTAAATTTGAAAAACAAATATTTATTTTTCAATATTAATAAAAAATTAATTTTCTAAACATCTGATTGAACCATAACTTGAAGGTCTTATTGTAGCCTTTTCATAATATAATGCCATGTGGATAATTGCATCACGTTTGTTATGCCGATATGGTTTGGATATTTATGGTTGATTTTTAGATATTTGTGTAGTGATTTTTTAATCCAAAAATAAAATCCTTAAAAATATCTCATATTCATGTAAAAAATGTAACCATAAATTACTTCCCACCATAATTTAAGCAAATCTTTACCTAAAATATAGATAGAAATAACATGTAAATAAATATAAATTTAGCATAGTGAACTGATTTTTTTTTTTATTTTCTATTTTTTACCTTTTTTTATAACAGAGAGTAATATTCATTAAATATGTGCCTGGATCACAGCAGAATCACATAATCACATATGAGCAAAATGGAGGAACAATATTCTTCTATTTTGGAAAAGTTAGAGGCATACATTTTATTGACTAAATTGCAACTTAAAGTCTACAAAATTGGCCACATAGAAAATTAGCCTTACATAATGTCGTCATACTTTGGGGGGAATCCATAAGCATTATCTCTGATATGTTAGCATCTTCACTTCTTTCAAAACTAAGTTAGCTACCTTCATTTCCTGGGACTTGTATTTTAGCCAGTTGACTTCGAATATAGCCAATTTTAGCAATCTGTTGGAGCACCTGAGCTTAGAGACATTGCATGTCTTCATACACGTTCAGAATCATTTTGCTTTTATAAATAACATGTTGAAGCAGAGAACTACAATCATATTGCATATTCATTGGAGGACGAGGATAGAGTGAGCATACTTTCATTGGAGGACGAGGATAGAGTGATACATCATTACTATTCTAGTAATTGTTCTCCATTGTATACAGATGCCTCTTTTTCTCCATTGTATACAGATGCCTCTTAGGTCATTTAAGAACGCACTAGAGATGGGAAGAAATTATCACCCTTAGGTCAGTGTAAGCTAACATCGATTCCACAAAAATTATAACCAAACTGAGAGAAGAGTGAAGACACAAAATTCAGCCGGTTTGGGATGCATCATCCATTATCTGCATTTCTCTCTTTCTTATTTCTTTTCTAGAACGCTGAGGTTCATCCAGGCATGAATATCTGACTATGTATATGTGTTTCATTATATTCTCTTAATATAATCTATCTGATTTTTTCTCTCTGAAAAAAAAAAATTGGGCAACTCCGAAGGATAAATTGGAGCCCTGTTATGGTTTTTATATGTTGTTTAATTCCCTAAATTTAAAATTTTCAATCTGGAGTTTGTAAGCTTTGAGCTACAAGGCATTACGGTTTAGATCTAAATTGATTTTCTTATGCTTGCTTAGTATGAATTTAAGTACCAAATGACCAAACTCTCTTCATAATTTGAAATCATTACACTAGAGTTTTCCAAATTGAAGAAACCTATTATATTCCTCAATTCCACACACACAATTCAAATTACTAAGTCATCGTTAATAGCTATGCAACTAATTAAAGATTCTTGCAAAAATAAACTCAATTGTAAACCATACTCACAATCCAATTTAACAATTTGTTCGACTCAAAACTATTTACATAAAACTAACCCCAGGGTCAAACTAGAAATTGAAAACTCAGCAAACGATATTAAAATTTCAAAATCATTCACACAACTTCCTATTTTGATGACTCCATTCGAAATTATCTGAGTATTTAATTGAACAACACACAACTTTCCAATGCAACAATTCTTATTCGAAATTGGCTAAGAGATGGAGTAAATGGCACATTGTTTCTTAATAAAATGAATGGCACATTATTTCCTAAAATGATTAGCACATTGTTCCTTAATAAAATGATCAACACATTGTTCCGGCTTAATCTTCATGAAAATTCAAATGCGTTGAACAATAACTACAATGATTTCTTATCAAAGATTATAGATCTACAGAAACTCAAGCTATTTCATTTAAATCAGAGGATTCATTCTAAGAATGTGGAAAACTCGTTTCTCAAAAATCTGTTCTAAACTAGAACCTACTTTTCAAACTTATCGTTATTTGAGATCAACAGAAAAGAAACCTATGAATGCAAATGATTTACAAGCTCACACAATTCAAAACAAGCATTTAACTAGTTATCATAATATTCATAACTACAAAGATTTCAAATGTAATTCAATTATAGTCCTAAGTACAAAAATTCTAAAGATTGCTAAAGATAGGAAGCAGTGACTTTAAGTATAGTATTATCAAAGCGAATTCAAAAACACACTTTCTACCTAACCAAGATTGATACAAAACTTGGCTGAGGTATGTGGTGGGCCCTTGCCATAACCTGAGACAAGCTAATCTAACTCGATAACTCACAGATTAAAAGGACATGAATCCATGAATATAAAATCCAAAATTATTATATATTAAAGCCTTCAATAAAACATAAGTCCAAGTGTTCCAAACTTAAAATAAAACAGAGTTATATGGTGCTTCAGTCACAATCTCCTGATCATTGGTTCATTTCGTGTAACCTCTCATACTAATGTTGGGCCTTCTTAAATAAATTACGACCTAAAGATCATTACAATGAAATGAATCAGAAAAGTAAATACATGGGTGATCTAGGCTTAATTGAGCTAAGCCAAATTCCAAAGATCACTCATCCATATCATATTTGTGTTGTTCCATCTGTGATGTTATCTTTAGGTTGAGGAAGTTAACACCATGCTCATGAACAAAAGAAGCTATCTTCGAGATGCCACCGATTGACTGGTACCAAACCTGGAGTAGAGTATTGAATAGAGTATGGAACTAAGTACTGAATGGTTGTCTAATATGTTTCTTGAGCTAGATGTTGGGTCACTGATGACCTATCAATGTATGCAAGTTTCCATCCTTATGTTTAAGAACCCTATCAATAAATCAATCAATAGTGAGTCAAGAAATATAAAGTCATCTAATTATCTACTTAGACTAACCAAAGATATGTAAAAACAGTGTTTATTGTTATAATTCTTATCTCTATCATAAAATAACACAATTTAGCCAATACATAGTGGTTTGTAGGCGTCAAAAAGGGTAAAATATGGTAGGTTGTAGTGGGAATAGTAGAATAGGGTACCAAAAGGATAAAAAAAAGTAGGGCCCAACATCTCCCCATGCTAGAGGGAGTGCATGCCCTCATGCAACTGTCCTCTTAAAAATTGACCAGTCATCAAAATTAGGTCACCCATGTTTACAAATTCCCACTGCGCTGACTAAAACTTCCAAACCATGATGCTTCTGCATTGATTGTCATTGAAACCTTTGGGCTCACTCATGAACATTGAGTCTTTTGATGGGTTTTGGTTGTCTCACCTTCCAACTAAGAAGTCGTTTATTTTTCAGGACTAGTGCGTCATTCTTGGATACTAGAACAAGATTCTAGTTTCGATACATCTCATTTTCCTTCCGAACATGACAAAACAAAGTTTTGTACTTATGAGACCTCTCTCTGAGTTTCATATTTTTCTTCTGTAGCTTTTTTACTTGCAGTGGCAAGTCTTCTTCATCACGAATAGAGGTGTCCTCAGTAGGCAGGGTTTGCTTTTGCGAACTACTCTCTTTCTGATTTGATCTTTTATATGTTTGGCTTATAATATTTTTAGCTATTTGTTTCATCATTTTTGGCTCCATCTTAGACCGGTCATGTCGTGTTGAATCATTTAAAAGATCTTTGAAATTTTCAACTAGTCATTCCTCCTCAGGAAAAATATTTTGCACTTTCTCTATTTCTTCGAATACTCGAGAGGAACTTTTCACTTCTAATTATGTAGAGACAAAATAATGATAGGCTCGAGGGTTTGAGTACCTGGAGGTGGATATGACTGTCGATTCATACTTCTGGTATGCCTCTAACCCTGTGGTGCGATCAGAGTTTCATATGCTTTTGGGGTTTCTTGTAGTGGTGGATTCGGTGTTCGTGTCACTTCCTCCTTTTCTCAGAAGAGATTCCTCTTCCCTTTCTTAGGAGCCATTTTGGAGTTTTCAAGTTGTTCTTCTATTGGCAAGGTGACCAACTTCATGGCATCCACCTTAGGTTTCTTTTTATTACTCTACTGGAGTTGTCCGGTTGCTACATCTGTGGTTATAGGTTCCTTCTTTTGTTCATTATCTTCTTTATGTTTCTTTCACTTTGATGATAGGGATCCTTTATTTATAGAAGAGCTAGGGTTTGTAAATCTGGGACTCTCTAGGGGATTCACTGAGCTTCCCTTTGATTTTTCTGATACAGAGGTTATATCACAACCCTTGTCTTGTTTGGAAATAAAGTCAGGAAGGGCCTCGATTTCTTGGTCCACCTTCTTAGAACAAGGGCTCATAATCCATTGTCAGCCTTTGATTTGATTTTCCTCCCCAAGAAAATTCTCAATAAAAAATTATTCCCATGTCTTCTTTCACTGACCCAATTCATAAACAACCAACATTTTTATAAAACTATGATGACATAGACTAGTTTCAGTATTTTTAGTAGTAGATTAAATGCCTCATGCAACTTTGTACAAACTTTGATGAAGGAAAAAAGGAAATTTAAACTCACGTCGATCAGTGAAATGTAGGAGAAGCCTAATGTCGTAGAGAAAGACAGTTGCATATGTTCCCTCACAAGTGACGAACCTTTTCAATGCAGTGATAAGTGGCTAGCACTCCTCTTCTATACAACTCCTCAGAACCCCTTTTGACCAATTGGTAGTTTTGTTTACGGGCTTAAGAAATTTGGCACAGTCATCCCATTCAAGCAGTCCTCCTTTGAAGTATCTTTCACTAGTCAAAGACAACCTTGTTGCCTTACTTATCAATTTTTTTGTGACCTTATTCCTAAAATTCCCCTCCTCTACTACTTTCCTATTGAATCTCTATGCGAAATCCATGGAAACCTTGTCATTGTATCCCTGAAACTTTTGGAGGAAGTTTATCCACCCTTTTTCCTCAAATCGACTCTTGCAGGATGTATATTTGAGGCTGAGACGAAATTGGGCAAAGGTAGGTTCATGCCTATCGCCCCCCATGCCAACAATGAAACAATTTCAAAGGCTGAGGAGGAGATGTAGAGAATCATAGGTTAATCAACCACTGAATTTAGGCAATTCCTTTCTTTTTTGGGTTTCAAATAGGCTCAGGTTGATTCGAAAAAGAGGTTATGTGTTTTTTTAATTATGTTATAGACTGGTCACTTGCAACGATGGAATCGGTACTAGAAAAATGTATCATAATGAAAAGGAATGAGTGAAATGAGTGACTAGATAAGACAGTTTGATACCATTTAGATTTTATTATTATATGGAAGGGACGTGCACATAATTTAAATGAATGGAGGAAGGTCAACAATTAAGTCTTATTATTCACATTCTCTGTATTAATCTAAATAAACGAAAACTCATTCATACCTTGATTGACTGTGTAATGTTGTACAAGAGTTCAAAAATAATAAAGGATATGTCACATTGGTCATCAACTGAGTATCTTTACCATTCGTTGAGTCCATTACAAGAAGGCTACTACATTAACCATGAATAAATTAGAAAATTGTAATTTTCATACCTCCATTAAGGTTAATGTTATTGAGCCGAATTTGGTACCACTTAACATTTCCCATAGTCATTATTCATATTTTGAGGTCTAAAACAAGTCTCCTAAGGAAATTATAAAATAACAGTGGAAATAATAAGATAAGATTACATTACATAATCAAATTTTAGAGGGCAAAAAGAAAAAACTATTTTTTCAAGTCGTATTTTCAACTTATCTCCCTATGGGTTTACTCAAATTTTGAGTGATAACACTTGTTAGATGCATGATTTGATTCCTCATCCAAGTATTACCCATGTTGCATACTTTTAATGGACCCTGTTACATGAAAAATGAGAAATACATGAAAAACATGATTGCAATCACGTTTTTTCATGTATTTCTCAGTTTTCATGTAGCAGGGTCCATAAAAAGTCTACAACATGGGTACTCTTTGGATGAGGAATTAAATTTTGCATCCAACAAGTACTCCCGCTTGAAATTTGAGCAAAACATTAGGGAGATCAGTTGAAAATACAAGTGGAAAATGTAGTTTTGTTATTTTATTATTTTTTAATTTTTTTAATTTTTTACTCCAAAAATGGTGAATCATCCCCCATGGTTGACATCATCATCTTGAATCCTATTGGTTCTTATAAAGTTTATTTTGGTTGTACATTTTTCTTAAGAGGCCCATTTTAGACCTCAAAATTCCCCTAATGGATTATTTTACAATTGATACTACACTATGCTTGAACTCCAATCTCAAATGGATCTTTCTCTGATCTAACATGCATGAGTTAATTATGAGTGAATCTTAATTTTATTGGTTGAGAAGTGCTAGTTACACCCCAATACTGCAAGTTACACCCCACTACTGGATGTCCCGCTAATTCCTCCATCAGTTGGAACTAGTTTAACTAAATTAAATAATTACAACCCAAAATAATTCAACCTAGGCACCTAAAATTTAGGAACCACTCTACATGACTCTAGATAAACTCCAAACTCGAATTAAATGAGTCAACTAAGTCAAACTAACTTATTTAACTACTACAAGTTGTTATGATAATTATAATTACAATTTAATTCCGAATTTAATTCAAGGACAAATTAAATTAGGATTTTTGTTTGTTTGATGTTATTTTTAACATTTATTGTCGTTATTTTCAACACTCCCTCTCAACAAGAAAGGAATTCAACTCTACCCCACTATGGTACTTTTGGAATGTTCTGCATGCAACACTTGTCACTGTTGTTGTTGCTACTACAACATCTGCAACTAAAAAGCATCCAAACAAAATAAATTGAATCAATTGTGTCTACAAATGTCTACTAGGAAAACTATGTTGTTGTTGACTCTGCTAGTGAGAATTTTTCTCTGTTGTCAACACTTCTTTGCACTCCTTAGTACATGACTGGCACTGATCCTCCTGCTACTAAATATTGTGGGCCCCCTGTAGCAAGGTAAGGATCCATGAGAAAAAAACACCTCAATGGATCCTGCCCAAATTTCTAGACTCTTAGGACTATTGCTTCACATCGCCCCACCTCTCACCTAGAGGTATGGCTGCATGTGCTCCCTCTGCCCACTTAGCTCAAAATTTCCCCCTACTGGAGGTCTCTTCTTGAGAGGAGGTCTCCACTCGGCCTCCTCTCTAGTTCTCCAATTGTGGTTGATCCACAACTTGTTGAGGGTGCTTCTGAGGCTACATGTTGAGAGGTCTAACATGCTCCCTCTCAACCACCAAATCTCTAGTCTTTGCCTTGCTCCTCAAGGCTTTGCATGCATGAGATAAATATGATCTACTCATATTGTTGTTGCTACTACTATGATGCTCCTTCCGCACTGCTACTACAACCACTGCAATAATGAGTTCAATCTCCCCATATCTTGAATTAGTCGCTTCCATAGGGTTTCTCCCTCTAAAACTAGAGTCCCTATGAGTTTCGATTTCATTGTGGAAAATCTCTCTACTCGTCAATATACCAATGTTAATGATCAAAATTCCCTTTTGTGTCACTAAACATTGGCTCATTGATCTACCCATTAGAAACCTTCTTGCTCCATTAAGAATTCTGCACATAGGGTCTTCTCGATCTGCCTTGAACTAGAGCTCCATCAATCTACAAGATAACTTTGAATTCTTCTCTTCTATTGTGATTTCAGCTCTGAGACCATGTAGAAATTTCTACAAATCTAGCTCTGATACAATGTAGACATTTTTACACATCTAGCACTGATACCATGTAAAATATTTCTACAAATCTAGCTCTGATACCATGTAGAAATTCCTTGTAGATTCAAATTGCATATTCTAATATGCTAAAACAATTGACTTGAATCTAATCTACTCATCAACAGAAACAATAAATGATCGATGAAATCACGATGCATAAAATAGAAAGAATTCGATCACACATTGTCCTAAGGATGAACCACATTAGTTGGTTTGAAACGTTGACCCAATCCTTACGATGTGATTAATCCAGAAGAATTTTCTCTAAATTGATGGATCACAAAAGTCTTAGATCTAACAGATAATTTGTTTGCTATTTCCACTCATACTCCTTGGTTTGCCGATGTGGCTATCTATTCGGTAACAGGCAATTTTCCAAAAAATATGTCCACCAGGGAGAAACATAATATTGTGCAGTGCAGTTCCAACTATTCTTGGATAGGAGACTTGTACTGCACCAGACCTAATCTTATCATGAGGAGGTGTGTACGGGAAGATGAAATGTGTGATGTCTTAAAGGCTTGCCACAACAAACCCTGTGGTGGGAATTTTGTAGATAAAAGGAAATATTACAAGGTGTTACATGCGGGTTTTTATTGGCCCACTATTTTTAAGGATGCCAAGAATTTTGTCTCCAGTTGTGATGCTTTTCAAAGGATGGGAAGGTCTCTTCCAAGTGACGAGATGCCTCTTCAAACTCAGGTATCGATAGAACCATTTGAAAAGTGGGCAATAGATTTTGTAGGGCCTATTTCTCCTATGTCCAAAAAAGAGAGGTATATATTAGTCTGTACTGATTATGTGACAAAATGAGTGGAAGCTAAGGCTTTATATTTTTCCACTCAGAAGTTTGTTGGAGATTTCCTCTTTGAAGACATATTTACTTGATTTGGGGTGCCTAGAGAAATTTTCAGCGATTAGGGGGCACAATTTACTTCCAAACTGGTAAAGGATATTACCGAACAGTATCAAATTAAGCACCAAAAATCTACCCCATACCACCTTTAGGAAAATGGATAGGTCAAATCTACTAACAAAGTCTTGGAGTCCATTCTCACTAAAACAACTCAACTACACCATGGAGATTGGGTTGATAGGTTTCCAGAAGCATTATGGGATTATCGAATAACATGGAGAAATGTGACAGGATATACTCCCTATGAGTTAGTGTATGGGAAGCAGGTGCTTCGCCCCGTCCAATTTCAGGTAAGAACATTTCGATCTGTTGCTCAACTGGGGATAGATCTAAATGAAGATAAAAAACAAAGAGTTCTTCACTTGAATGAACTTTATGAAATCAGACAAGATGCCTTCTAAAGAACTATGTTGGTATAGGACGAAAGAGCTTGGTGGCATGATAAGTATATGAAGAAGAAAGTCTTCCAACCATGTAATATTCCTAATTAGCCATGGCTAATTGGAATATTCAATTTTGTTCAATTTTTTCCTTCTATAGTTATTTGTAAATAAAAAAGTGAGGACGAGGGACATAACTCACCTTTAGAATAAAAATTCACTTCCTAGTAGCACAACGTTGTGACTTAGAGGGGAGCCAAGGGGGCCAAAGGGGGATGCAGAAATGGAGCCCACACAGACACATGGAGGGACTACACAGAAGGGAAGAAACACGTGGCAAGAAAGGAATCACGCAGGAGGAGGTGAGCCTTAGGATTGAGAGAGGCAAAGGATATAAAGGAGAGAGGAGCCCCCTCATTTTGATCATTCCGGTTATGAGCATTTGTGATAGTCATTTCGACTTAGAGCACGCTGGCTATTTAGCTAGTCTGCAACACTGTTTAGTGCATTGAGTGTCTCCGTTCGGAGATCTCACCCTTAACCCCGGGGGACTTCGAGTGCCTACTCGGGTAAGGTATTTCCATTGGAATTCCAGCAGTAGTTTCATCATCATTTCAGCAGCAGTTTCATTAGCGTCTTTGAGGAACTGAGTAGAAACCCAAGGGCGTGATTTTCGGGGGTCGTCCATTTCAGAAACGATTTCTGGGTTCTTCTGGGTTTCTTGAGTAGAGTCCAATTCCAGAGTTTCAGCATTTTCTGAGGAGGGGAGCAGCCCCAAATCCTCATTCGATTTCCACTAGCAGCAGCAGCACGACAGTTTTCCAGCAACTGGGACGCAGATCAGTGTGAGGTCATTCCTTGTTATTCTGAGTGTATTTCTTCACTTGCCTTGTGCAAGTCGAGGTGTTGTCCTTCTGATCACCTCTGTACTCATTCCTTTACTCAGTATAATAAAATGGCTTAGCATTTCTTGTTGCATTTCTTGCTGCATTTCGTGTGTATCTGTTTATATTTCATATGTTCATTATTGTTGTTGCACTACTATTATATCTCTATCATTATATCTCTATGATTTTCTCGGCTACTATAGCACTTGTGCATTTCCCTGGTTGAGATCTTGCTGGGGTTTGCGGAATATTCCAGGTTAGGGATATTACAGTGGTATCTGAGCATAGATCTAGCTCAGCCTGTGGAGCTAGCAATCTATGTCACCGGGGGAAAAACCCTATATCTATTACAAAGGTCGGAGATACAAAGACACTGGGCGTAGATTGGAGAACACTTACGGAGAGGGAGACTGTGTTCCGGTGGTGGACGCAGAACAGGAGGAGCCTGTGGTGGACGTGGAGCAAGAGGATCCGATGGCAGATGATGACGGGAAGAGATTTGCGGATATGCTCCTCAAATCCGTGTAGGATCTGTCGAGGCAGATTGAGGTGATGGGGCAGAGATTCACGGCAGTAGAGGCCAGACAGCGTGAGAGCCCACAGGTTTTTTAGGTTGGTGAGGGATCGGGCGCATCCCACCATTTGCCAGAGCAACGTGATACTGCGCAGCAGGTGGCCTCACATGCCCCTACACGCTCTACCATGCCCACTTTCTGAGGAGACAAAACGGGGGCCTTAGCCCAGCAGGAGGCAGAGCCCGGACATATGGGCGATTATTTTGCAGAGTACTAGGCCTATGGGCAGGAGTTCAGGGAAGCCCTCTCATTCAGAGATTTTGTTCAGCTCTAGCGGGATAGTAGACCCCGCGACCATCACAGAGGGTACCAGCATTACCATGATGGTGACACCCACGGTGCAGTGAGTATATTCCACTTGCCTACGTTTGATGGTTCATCAAACAGTTCAGCAAAGTCTTGGGTGGAGAAGCTGGACATTTATTTCCATCTTAACCAAATGTCGGAGACAGAGGCCATCAAGGTGGCAACATTGCATTTGGATGGTGAGGCCTAGGATTGGTGGTTTCATGGGATGGTTACACTAGGGCACTCCACAGTGACGACATATGCCGAGCTTACTAGGAGACTGATGGAGCGATTTGATTGGAGGGATCCAGAGCAGCATTTTGTTGAGCTGACAAGGCTCAAACAGACAGGGAGCTCAGAGACCTACATTGCAGATTTCTTAAGGGTCTCTGTGATGGTGCCAGACCTATCCACGGCACGGAGGGTCTATATGTATGTTGAGGGGTTAGCAGAGCCACTTCGAGGTTTAGTCCGATCCACTAGACCAGCCACACTCCAGGACGCTATCAGTAGGACCCGGGACTTACAGGATGTCTTACCCAGGACCTGGACACCTTACCCCCAAAGACAGACTTTCCAGTCTAAGGGGAAGGATGTGAGGATTCCACCTCCAAAGGGGAATCCAGGACGAGTATAGCTTGACGATGATGCCAGGAGGGAGCTGAAGAAGAAGCGGTTGTGCTTCACTTGTCAGGAGCCATGGGCACCAGGACATAGATGTGCTGCTGGTAAAGCACATTTTATTGAGGTCTTCTCTGAGAGCAGTGGAGAGGAGGATGATGAGGATGATGTGGAGGCAGGAGATAGCCATGCCGTACAGGGTCCTTTGCCACCACCACCGCCAGCAGCAGGTGGTGCATCTTTTGCACCCACCGGAGGGGCCCTTGCAGCATTGCGAGGAGTTCCCAAGTATCTGACGCTACGTGTACGAGGGACAGTACGTGGCCAGAGAGTATCAGTTTTGGTTGACAGTGGGGTGACCCACAACTTCATCGATGCCCAGATGGTTGAGCAGAGAGGTATATAGACAGAGAGCTTCGATGGGTTTTCAGTCTTGGTCCCAGGAGATCAGACCATGACGTGTGCTCGTTATGTTCCAAAGCTTTCAGTGACGATGGGCACCTACACATTGACTGACCACTTTTTCGTGGTCAATATTCCGGACACCAACATGATACTGGGTGTTCAGTGGCTTATCACTCTAGGGAAGGTCACGACAGATTGGAAGACCCTGGAGATGGAGTGGGATGATGAGAAGATAGGGAGGCATGAGAAGATACAGGGACAGCACACATATCCGCCTCAGACTGTTTTGGTTCATCGGATGGAGGCAGTCTTCCGAAAGGGAGACATAGAGTGGGCAGTGGAGCTGTGTGCATGAGAGGCAGGGACTACAGGGCAGACGGTACACCCAGAGATACAGTCTATCCTTGATCGGTATGCCATAGTGTTTTGGGAGATTCCACCAGGACAGCCACTGGATCGGGGGTTTGAGCACACCATCGAGCTTTAGCAGGGCATACAAGTTGTGATTACCACCCCCTATAAGCACCTCAAGGCCTATCGGGATGATATTGAGCAGGCTATCCAAGAGTTTCTGGCTCTTGGGCATATCTGACCGAGCACCAGTCCCTTTGCTTCTTCTGTGGTGTTAGTGAAGAAGAAGGATGGTATATTGAGGATGTGCATTGACTACAGGGCCCTGAACAAGAAGACCCTGAAGAACAGGTACCCCATACCCAGGATCGATGAGTTGATGGACGAGTTGAGAGGGGCACGTTACTTCTCAAATATTGATTTGAGATCTGGGTGCCATCAGATTCACGTGAGGGAGCAGGACATTCCCAAGACTGCCTTCAGGTGTCACTATGGGCACTTTGAGTTCTTTGTGATGCCTTTTGGGCTAACCAACACCCCCACTACATTTCTTAGTAGAGTACTCCAAGGACGGGTTTGCATGTGAGGTCTTGGATGGGCAAGTGGCAGACGACAAGTACAAGGTGGTTGATGAGATCATCTATTACAGGGACCGGATCTTCTTGACTGAGGGGTCTTAGCTCAAGAAGAAGATACTCCAAGCATCACATGATTCACCTTTGGCAGGACATCAGGGGTTTACCAAAACCTACAGGGCCATTAGAGAGAGGTTCTCATGGAAGGGCCTCAAGGAGGATGTACTCCAGCACATTCGGAAGTGCGATGTTTGCCAGAGGAACAAGGGAGAGATGAGCCATCCCGCTGGTTTATTGCAGCCTCTTCCCATTTCGGAGGCGAAATGGGAGAGTATTTCGATGGACTTCATCGCAGGGTTGCCCATGGTACAAGGCAAGGATTGTATCTTTGTCGTCGTTGATCAACTGACAAAGTACGCACATTATTTTTCCATATCCGCACACTATGCAACAGCACAGGTGGCCGAGCTATTCTTCAGAGAGATTTTCAGGCTACATGGTCTTCCTAAGACCATCGTCACTGATAGGGACAGTCGTTTCATGGGTGGTTTTTGGCATGATCTTTTCCAGTTGGTGAGGACGGAGTTGACACTGAGTACCAGTTATCACCCACAGACGGATGGGCAGACAGAGATTGTTAACAAGTGGCTGGAGGGCTACTTGCGTAACTATGTCAGTGGGCAGCAGCGAGCATGGTTGAAGTGGTTGCATCTGGGGTAGTACTGCTACAATACTTCACATCACATGTCCATTGGTATGTCACCATTCTATGCCTTATATGGGTGTCATCCTTTATCTTTTGCTGACGTGATGTTTGGTGATAGCAAGGCTCCTAGAGCTAAGATTTTGATCCAAGAGAGTCAGGATATCCTTCGAGCTCTCAAGGATAACATGGCTACAGCGCAGAACCAACAGAAGTTGTATGCCGACAGGGGTCGGGTGGAGATATAGTTCGAGGTAGGGTACATGGTCTACCTACAATTACATCCATACCAATAGTCATCACTGAAGCAGAAGGGGGCTAAGAAGCTCAAGCCCCACTTTTATGGGCCATACAGGGTGATACGCAGGATTGGACAGGTTGCATATGAGTTAGAGCTGCCCCAAGGCAACAAGATTCATAACATTTTTCGTGTATCATGCCTGAAAAAGGCATTGGGGTAGCAGGTGAAAGTGACAGATGAGCTACCACCCATGGATGATGAGGGGCATTTGGTATTGCAGCCGGAGGCTATCATTGATACCAGGGAGAGGCAGCTGCGGAGCAGGATGGTCCAGGAATTCTTAGTGAGGTGGAAGAATTTTCCGGATGAGGATGCCACTTGGGAGAATGAGAAGATCTTGCAGCATCCATCACTTCAGTTGCTTGAGGACAAGCAACATTTTGCTGGGGGAGACTGTAATATTCCTAATTAGCCATGGCTAATTGGAATATTCAATTTTGTTCAATTTTTTCCTTCTATAGTTATTTGTAAATAAAAAAGTGAGGACGGGGGACATAACTCACTTTTAGAATAAAAAGTCACTTCCTAGTAGCACAACGTTGTGACTTAGAGGGGATCCAAGGGGGCCAAAGGGGGATGCAGAAATGGAGCCCACACAGACACATGGAGGGACTGCATAGGAGGGAAGAAACACGTGGCAAGAGAGGAATCACACAGGAGGAGGTGAGCCTTGGGATTGAGAGAGGCAAAGGCTATAAAGGAGAGAGGAGCCCCCTCATTTTGATCATTCCAGTTATGAGCATTTGTGATAGTCATTTCGACTTAGAGCACGCTAGTTGTTTAGCTAGTCTGCAGCACTGTTTAGTGCATTGAGTGTCTCCGTTCGGAGATCTCACCCTTAGCCCCGGGGGACTTCGAGTGCCTGCTCGAGCAAGGTATTTCCATTGGCATTCCAGTAGTAGTTTCATCAACATTTCAGCAGCAGTTTCATCAGCGTCTTTGAGGAACTGCGCAGAACCCCAAGGGGGTGATTTTCGGGGGTCGGCCATTTCAGAAAAGCTTTCTAGGTTTTTTTGGGTTTCTTGAGTAGAGTCCAATTCCAGATTTTCAGCCTTTTCTAAGGAGGGGAGTAGCCCCAAATCCTCATTCGATTTCCAGCGACAGCAACAACACGGCAGTTTTCCAGCAGCTGGGACACAGATCAGTGTGAGGCCATTCCTTGTTATTCTAAGTGTATTTCTTCACTTGCCTTGTGCAAGTCAAGGTGTCTTCCTTTTGATCACCTCTGTACTCATTCCTTTACTCAGTATAATAAAATGGCTTAGCATTTCTCGCCGCATTTCGTTTGTATCTGTTTATATTTCATATGTTCATTATTGTTGCTGCACTACTATTATATCTCTGTCATTTTCTCGGCTACTATACCACTTGTGTATTTTCCCGGTTGAGATCTTGCTGGGGTTTGAGGAATATTCCGGGTTAGGGATATTACAAACCAGGAGACTTGGCACTATTGTATGATAGCAAGTTTAAACACTTCAAATGGAAATTTTCAACTAGATGGTTGGGACCCTATGAAGTAGAGCAAGTTTTTGAAAATGGCTCATTCAAGATTAATACCATTCACGATGATCAGACTTCAATTGTGGTAAATGGAAACAGACTAAAAATCTACCACAGCCCGCTCTCCCGACAGGAATTTTTTCAAGATGTGATGCAGGATCTAGAAATAGAGTTAATTCATAAAGGGTATCCAACTCCCACTAGTTCTTCAAATTAATTTATTTTATTATTTTAATATATATGTACATTGTATAAATAACATTGGGTTGATTTATGTTTTCCTCCACAACTCACATAGAATAAAGAGGAAATTTGTCAAGGCTAGGTAACTTTATTCATTTATCTGGATTTGCAAATTTTTTATGGAAAAGAAACTCCCTAGAGTCTATTTTGGGTTCTTTAAAATCTCTAAAATTGAATATGTTGAAAATAACAACAAGAAATGTTAAAAATAGCATCAAGGAAAAAAGAAATCCTAATTTAATTTGTCCTTGAATTAAATTGGGAATTAAATTGTAATTCTAATTCTCATAGCAATTTGTAGTAGTTAACTAAGTTAGTTTGACTTAGTTGACTCAGTTAATTCGAGTTGGGAGTCTATCTAGAGTCATGTCAATTGGTTCCTAAATTTTAGGGGACCAGGTTGAGTTCTTTTGAGTTGTAATTATTTAATTCAATTTAACTGAGTTAAATTTAGTTAAAATAGTTCCAATTGATGGAGGAATTAGTGGGAGATCTAGTAGTGGGGTGTAACCAGCACTGCTCAACCAATAAACTGAAGATTCACTCATAATTAACTCATGCATGTAGATAAGAGAAAGAACCAGTTCAGATTGGAGTTCAGGGACAATGTACTATCAGTTGTAAAATAATCTAAATTAAACAGATGGTGCATCCAATCAGAGAAAGGTCTATGACGAATTGCATAGTTATGGATGAGGAATTTCTCAATTAAATATGGGATAATTACCTATGAAACTACACAAGGAAATAAAAGCTTGGAAAGAAACAAATTTGGCTAAGTATAGGCTCGAGCTTGTTTGTGAAGTAGTAAGATAGATTGAGATAGTGCAAAGGTTGCTTGGGCTTGAGAAAATCATCGTAATATTCGCATATTTTCTGATTAATGCAAATATACATATAGCATGGGTTTTTAGCTGTGGCTTTCCCCATAAAATTATTGTGTTATGTGTGATTGAATTCTTTCTCTTTTATGCATCATGATTTCATCGATCGTTTATTGTTTCTGTTGATGAGTAGAGTAGACTCAAGTCAATTGTTTTAGCATATTAGAATATGCAGTTTGAATATACAAGGAATTTCTGCATGGTATCAGAGCTAGATTTGTAGAAATATTTTACATGGTATCAGAGCTAGATTTGTAGAAATGTCTACATGGTGTCAGAGCTAGATTTGTAGAAATTTCTACATGGTCTCGAAGCTGAAATCACAATAGAAGAGAAGAATTCAAAGTTGTCCTTGCAGATTGATGGAGCTCTAGTTCAAGGCAGATCGAGAAGACCATATGTGCATAATTCTTAATGGAGCAAGAAGGTTTCTAGTGGGTAGATCAATGAGCCAATGTTTAGTGACACAAAAGGGAGTTTTAATCATTAACATTGGTAGATTGACGAGCAAAGAGATTTCCCACAGGGAAATTGAGACTCATAGGGAGTCTAGTTTTAGAGGGAGCAACCCTATGGAAGTGACCCATTCAAGATATGGGGAGATCAGACTCATTATTGCACTGGTTGTAGCAGCAGTGCGGAAGGAGCATCAGATTAGTAGAAACAACAATTTGAGTAGATCATATTTAGCTCATGTATGCAAAGCCTTAAGGAGCAAGGCAAATACTAGAGATTTTGTGGTTGAGAGGGAGCATGTTAAACCTCTCAACATGTAGCCTCAGAAGCACCCTCAACAAGTTGTGGATCAACCACAATTGGAGAAGCAGAGAGGAGGCCGAGTGGAGACCTCAACTCAAGCAGAGACCTCTAACAGGGGGAAATATCGAGCCAAGTGGGCCGAGGGAGCACATGCAGCCATACCTCTATGTGAGAGGTGGGGTGATGTAAAGCAATAGTCCTAAGAGTCCAGAAATGTGGGAAGGATCCATTGAGGTGTTTTTTTTAATGATGGATCATTACCTTGCTACAAGGGGCCCATGATATTCAGTAGCACGAGGATCAGTGTCAGTCATATACTAAGGAGTGCAAAGAAGTGTTGACAACATAGAAAAATGCTCAGTAGTAGAGTCAACAACAACACAATTTTCCTAGTAGACATTTGCAGACACAATTGATTCAATTTATTTTGTTTGGATGATTTTTAGTTGCAGATTTTGTAGTAGAAACAACAACAGTGACAAGTGTTGCATACAAAACATTCCAAAGGTACCATATTGGGGTAGAGTTGAATTCCTTTCTTGTTGAGAGGGAGTGTTGAAAATAACAACAATAAATGTTAAAAATAACATCAAGGAAAACAAAAAACCTAATTTAATTTGTCCTTGAATTAAATTGGGAATTAAATTGTAATTATAATCCTCGTAGCAACTTGTAGTAGTTAAATAAGTTAGTTTGACTTAGTTGACTCATTTAATTCAAGTTGGGAGTCTATCTAGGGTCATGTAGAGTGGTTCCTAAATTTTAGGGGCCTAGGTTGAGTTATTTTGAGTTGTAATTATTTAATTTAGTTAAACTAGTTCCAACTGATGGAGGAATTAGTGGAACATCCAGTAGTGGGGTGTAACCTATAGTATTGGAGTGTAACTAGCACTTCTCAACCAGTAAAATTAAGATTCACCCATAATTAACTCATGCATGTTAGATCAGAGAAAGACCCAGTTGAGATTGGAGTTCAAGGACAGTGTACTATCAGTTGTAAAATAATCCATTAGGGGAATTTTGAGGTCTAAAATGGGTCTGCTAAGAAAAATGTACAACCAAAATAAACTTTATAAGAACCAATAGGATTCAAGATGATGATGTCAACCATGGGGGATGATTCACCATTTTTGGAGTAAAAATTAAAAAATAATAAAATAATAAAACTACTTTTTCAAACCGTATTTTCAACTTATCTCTCCAATGTTTTACTCAAATTTCAAGCAGGAATACTCGTTGGATGCAAAACTTAATTCCTCATCCAAAGAGTACCCATGTTGCATACTTTTGATGGCCCCTACTACACAAAAAATGAGAAATACATGAAAAAAACATGATTGCAATCATGTTTTTCATGTATTTCTCATTTTTCATGTAGCAGGGTCCATTAAAGTATGCAACACAGGTAATCCTTGGATGAGGAATCGAATTATGCATCTAAAAAGTGTTATCGCTCGAAATTTGAGCAAACCCATAGGGAGATAAGTTGAAAATACAACTTGAAAAAATACTTTTTTTCTTTTTTCCCTCTAAAATTTGATGATATAATCTAATCTTATCTTATTAGTTCCACTATTATTTTATAATTTCCTTAGGAGGCCCATTTTATACCTCAAAATATGAATAATGACTATGGGAAATGTTAAGTGGTACCAAATTTGGCTCAGTAACATTAAACTTAATGGAGGTATCAAAATTACAATTTCTAATTTATTCATGATTAATGTAGTAGCCTTCTTGTAATGGACTCAACGAATGGTAAAGATACTTAGTTGATGACCAATGTGACATATCCTTTATTATTTTTGAACTCCTGTACATCATTACACAGTCAATCAAGGTATGAATGAGTTTTCGTTTATTTAGATTAACACAGAGAATGTGAATAATAAAGCTTAATTGTTGACCTTCCTCCATTCATTTAAATTATGTGCACGTCTCTTCCATATAATAATAAAATCTAAATGGTTTCAAACTGTCTTATCTGGTCACTCATTTCACACATTCCTGAGGATGAACCACACTAGTTGGTTCAAAACATCGACCCAATCCTTACGATGTGATTAATCCGAAAGACTTTTCTCTAAACAAATTATCATCAGGAAATTCGTCTGGAACTAGAACAAGGTCCTGTGAAACATTCATTCTAGACAAGCAATCTGCAATTGAGTTATCTTGTCTAGGCCTGTCAATCACAATAATATTAAATTCCTAAAGTAAAAGTAACTGTCTAGTAACTCTTCCATTTTCAATTGGTTTATTCATAAGGAATCTAATAGTTGAATGATCAGTATGGACAAAATTTTTGTAACCAGTAATATAGTGTATAAATTTGTTGATAGCATGGACTACTGCTACTAATTCATTTTCGGTAACAGTGTAATTTAATTCTACATGTGAGAAGTTTTTACTAACAAAATAAATATCATATGGAATGTGATTCTTCCTTTGTCCTAGCACATCTCCAAGGGATGTATTTGATGCATCAATACAAATGTGGAAAGGGAGAGGCCAATTAGGCCCTCTCAACATTGAAGTAGCCGAAAATCTGTTTTTCAATACCTGAAAAGTGTTTTGACAATTAGTATCCCACAAAAAATCAACATATTTAGCGAGCAATTTAAGTATAGGTGCAACAATTTTAGTAAAATTTTCAATGAATCTCCTATAATACCTTGCGTGCACCCAAAAAAATCTTACCTCTTTTTGTGATGTTGGGACTGAGATTTGTGAAATAACCTCAATTTTTGCAGGGTCAACTTTTATCCCTGTTTGTGACACATGGTGACCCAGAACAATTCCATGATTCTGCATCATTTTACATTTCTCAGTACTGAGAGCTAGATGAGTTTCTTGACAAAAAAACAGAACTTTTTCAAAGTTTTCCAAAGCCTGCTAGAAATTGTTGCCATACATTGTGAAGTCATCCATATAGACTTCCACACAGTCATGTATAAGATCAACAAAAATAGCTAAAACAACCCTTTGAAAGGTAGTTGGAGCATTACACAAGCCAAATGGAAGAACTCTGTAAGAATAGGTACCCCATGGGCAGGTAAAAGTAGTATTCTCTTGGTCTTCTGGGGCTATTTGGATCTGATTGTAACTATTGTACCCATCCAAGAAGGAGAAATACTTTTTCCCTAATAAAGTATCAAGCACCTGGTCAATAAAAGGTAGAGGAAAATAGTCCCTCAAGGTGGCTTTGTTTAGCTCCCTATAATCAACGCAAATCCTCCATTTCCCATTTTTCTTGGGAACCATCACTAAAGGAGATATCCATTTACTGTCAGAGATGGGATATATAAAATTTGCACTCAAAAGTTTTTGCAATTCATCTTTGACAATTTCTTTGAGGGTTGGATTCATTTGTCTTTGTGGTTGTCTTACAGGCCCAATTTCTTCACAAGTATAATTTTGATGTATGCAAGTATCGAGATGAATTCCTTTCATATCTAAATAATCCCAAGAAAATTCCCCGAACTGTTTTTGGATCATTTCTACTACTTGATTTCTTTATTTTATACTTAACTCTATACCAACATACAGTGTGTTTCCATAACAGATTCAATAGGTTGGGTGTTTGGTTATCTATTTTCTTCTAAGACTGCAATTTTAAATGATGCAAACATAGCAGGATAACAAGTTTCCTGAAATTCACTACTGAAAACATGATTGTAGCCACTGAAAAAAATAGGATATTCTATATAACTTATATCAGATAAGAATTTTTGCAAAACATATTCTTCTGATTGTTCTAAAGTCAACAAGGGAAGCATTTTAGTCTTCTTCCCCATAACGATTTTCAAATCAAAGAGGCACTTCTCCAGCTAATTGGGTAGGTGGAAAGATAACCAATCTTTGGATTTGTGGCACATTAAAAATAGTCATTTCCCCAATTATGCACCCAATGACTGCATCAACAGTAGCTAGCCAAGGCCAGCCTAAGATTATTGGGTGTCCTGGTTTGGTAGTTTTTGGATAAATTACTATAAGATCAATCAGATATTCCCAGGAACCTATTTTTACCACCATATCTTCTAGGACACCAATAGGTTCGACGATGGACTTATCTTCTAATTCCAACACAATGGGTGTGGTTCTTATCTCTTTTAATTGCAATAATGTCATAGTATCAACAGTCATTGCATTGATGGTTGCCCCCAGATCTACAAGAGTGTTAGGAAGAAAAGTTCCATTAATCCCTATGGTTACCACTGGGTTCCCTGGATCATCATATTTTGGTGGTAGTCCAGATATCATTTCTGACATTTGGTTGATTACTTTGATGGTCTGATTATTTATTTTCTTCCTTCCTAATTACTTAATGCAAATATCCGTAATAACCTTAGTATAAATAGGAATGTCTTTAATAGATTGTAACAAAGGGATCTTTATACAAAAATTTATTAGCTCAGATTCCAAGTCATACTCTATGGGTGTCTCGATTTTCTTTACAAGCAATCTTTCAAGAAAAGGAGGCTCCTTGGATTCTAAGAGCTCCTATGGTTCTTTTACTTCATTGTTCTTTTCATTTTCCATTTGTTCGATTGGTTTGTCTTCAGATTCTACATGGGGATCCTCCTCTTATATAACTACTGAAAATTTATTTTTGTTAATGGTTTTCCCAGATCTCAGTTGAATTTCATTTATGGGAAAGGAAGTGATAACATAAGTGGGAAAAGGTTGCAGTTCAATTTTTTGTACATGTTGAGGAGGTCTATTATTAGGATTAGATATCGGTTGTGCGGGAATTTGTGTTGGTCGAGGAGGGTTAAATCATTGTTTCGTATGTTGTGAAGATGGGTTTGTATTTTGAGGTAGGGGCAAGGGTTTTGGTTGTTGTAATAGAGGTGGTAGTGGTAATGCATATTGTTGGGGATAAAATGGGTTGTACCCTTACTGGAATTGAGGTATATTTGATGCATAAGGAATATAGGGTGGATATTATGATTGATACTAAGGGTACAAGGGTGCCTGGGCTTGGGACTGAAAGATATTTCCATAAGGATTCTCTCTCCGCCCTTGGTTCCAAGGTGAATTCTAAGGTGGCTGAGTAGGCCATGGAGAATAAGATGGCTGAGATTTCCATGGATGATGTGGGGAAAAACATGTATGTTAGGATCTTGGTAAGGGGTATCGTTTTGTGTCCACCATGATGGTTTCCTAGATGATTGGGGAAGCTCACTTGTTTCATCCCCTCCCTTATAAATAGCTTGTAATCTCGGTAGAGAAGAGCACTGGTTATTCGGGTGCTCATGAGTGAAAATTCCACAAAGTTCTACTACATTTATGTGGCATTCCCTCTCATAAAGTTTTCGTCTGCATTGAAGACAGATAATATCTAAAGCATTGTTCTCTTCCTCTTGTTTCCTTTTAATTTTCAGAGTATCCAAATGACCATTAATAGTATTCAGGATATATGTTTTAAAATTTTCTAAGAGATTCCTTAGTTCAATTCGAGTGACATCACCTTGCACTGGTTTATAACTCCTAGAAAAATAATCCCTTGGGTTGTCCCAAATCCTTTTTCATGCCTTAGCTTAGATTCTAGAAATTGTTTTTCATAGTTCAACTATTTCAGGAAAAGGCTTCCTATAGATATCTCTGGAACTCAAGAGATTTAATGTTTCAATGTACTCATCCCTTAACCCTTTTAGGAAAACATTCCTAAATGTTCTTTCATCTAGATTACTTATTCAGGATTTATGATAATTATAAAGAATCCTTTCAAGGTATTCTCATCTTCCATCTACTGCATACTAAAAATATCATTAACATCTCTGCTTTTATAGTAATATTGATATTTCTTAAGGAAAATAAACTTTATATCATCCCATGAGTAAATAGTATGTTCTCCCAAGCTCATAACCCACCTTAGGGTTTGATGTTTTAGGGTAGCAGGAAATAGTTTGAGTTTATGTGCATCATCATAATAATTGTAACTTCTGCAAATAATATCGAATTCAAACAGAAAAGAATCAAGTTCTTTAGAGGATGTACCATGGAAAAGTGGAAGAGATGCCAAAGGTATATTTTGCATAGTAATGTTTCTGGTAATATCTTGAATTATAAATCTGAAGGTAGTCTCTGTTTCCTCCTCATTCTCCTCAGGTCCCCTTCTTTGCCCATCTCTTTAATCATTATTCCCATCAAGTAAAGTATTGATTCTATCATTATCTCCAGCATTGGCCCCATGTTTCCCTAGATAAGTAGCTATATCTAGAACAACGGTTTAAAGCACTTTAACATTTTTCTATAAATAATAGATAAGACAAAGAGAATGAGAGGACCTACTTGTACTTTCTCTTTCCTCTTTCCTCCTTTGTATCAGTCCTGTTGCTCCTTCCCGTACTTAACACGCTTAAGAAGTACCTGTAAACATCAATAGACGACAAAGAACCAATCAAAGAAAAAGATCTATTGATTACAAGTAAATGGAATTAGATACATTCACACATATAAGCATCACATATCAAGATAAGCATATGGAAAAAGGTGCAAATACTTTATTGAATAGAAGGAAGGATTACAACCATGAAGCCTAATTCGAAGTCACTCCTCCAGCTTTGGTTCCATCCACATCACATCATAAGCATAACATTCTGACAGCATAACGACACTTACAATAGTCTCAATTCTCAAACTAACATTATCTCCTTACAATTCATCAAAGTCCAGCCCTTGATCACTTAGATGAGTGGTCAATTTATAGGAAGATTGTTATAGACATTTTTGTGCCTTACAGCATGGAGCATGAAATGTCAATAATCTGAGGGATCCAAAGTCCCTAAACATGTTGTTCCCACCCCTAGAGGAACAAGGTCAGCAAACCACAGCACTTTAGATCAGTTCTCCACCGAAAAACACTCAAAAACAGGTCAATTTTGGATCAAAGCAGCTGCTCCACTAAGCATCTGCGCTGAATGTCAAAAGCTCTATGGTGTACCTACGCTGCATAGCAAGTGCAACAAAGGCTACCTGCGCTGGGCGTACTTTGACATGTGGAGGAATCTTTTCTCAATGTGCCAGTGCCCAGGAAGCTTCCAAAATGACACTTGGATCAGAAGATTCGCCTAATGATGAGTAAAGAGGTTCTAAAACTCCAAGTGGAAGGTAGAAACTCCGAGTGGACTCAAGGACTGAAGAAAAACTGGAGTTGAAGAGGACAACAAGTCACACATCAAGCTGACTTATCTTCATTCCAAAACTCTATATAAGGATCTCATCCCATGGGATCTGGAGGCCGGAATTTTGTGCAAAGAATTGCTGTTGGTTTACAGTTGTAAGTATTGGGTGATTACTTGAGGGAGGTGAAGAGGAGATTTCTTTCCGTCGGGAAGGTGATGCTGGATTGGACCTCTCACGGTTGTATCACCGCCTGAACCTTACTTCCTTATATTAATAAAGCATTTGAGGTTCTTCTATTCGCATGTGTTTCAATGGTGTATTGTCTTACTTGCGTATTTGATTTATGTTAATCCTTGAATCAATTATGAATGCATGCTTCTTGTAGTTTCCTTTTCTTGTCTTGTTCGCAGGATCTCGTGTAGCTGGGCCCGTGAGAAGACTTGGAGCTGGGAGCGAGTGGAAAATAGAGGAGATTGGATCGACCATTTGCGCAGACATCGGTAAGTGGATCCCTTCCTTTCATCTCTTGCATGTCATAAAGAAGTAACTTTAGATAGCTTTGCTTCAGCTGTTGCTAAGGAACTATCACCCTTAGAGTGGGATAGGGTCATTCCGTGTTGGATACTTTTCCCCACAACAGACTGGCGACTCCGCTGGGGATCGTTTCTTGTTGGTAGCTTGTGTTTCTTGCTATTCATTTCCTAAACAAAGGGAGTACCAAATCGAACTGCATTCAAATCCTTAGAATGCAAAGTAGAGGGCAGCTACTCTAGCTCAGTGCTGGGCATGTTTATGATTTGAAGAGCTGATCCACAGGGACTCTTTTTAGCTCTTTGTGATAGTATTCATCTTCCTTAATCATCCTCTAGTGTATACTTGGCTGATAGCCTCTGATTTGGCCAAAAACCATTGATTTTTGAGCAAACTGTGACCCGGAATCTGAGAGAGACGAGAGTTGTCTCTTCAGTGCAGCTGCAGCAAAGGCTACCTGCGCTGCAACGCAGGTCCCGAAGGGGCTACCTGCGCTGCATGTCAGATTGACAGTGCAGTGCCTGCGCTGATCCAGTTTTGCCTTGTGCAACTGGGGTTCCCTACTGTCTGTTGCCCAGTTTTCAATATTGTTTTTGCAGCCTGTTGTCAACCTGTATACCCAGCTGAAACTACCTTTCTTTGCCTTCATTCCGCCTCAGTTGTATGAAGAAACCGTGATTGTTCTTATTGTATTTCTTGCTTTCATTCACAGTTTCCCGTAGCGAAAGTGAACTAGTCTTGCTGTGACCTCTTGGATCTAGGCCTGTAAGAAAGTGTCGTTGTGATTCTAAGAGCTAGTTTATTACTGTTCATAGCTGCTTGAACATTTGCTTTCGTTATATGGTTCGAATTTCAGTATTTCTTGTGTTGAAATGAGTGAACCTTAAGGTGTTCTTTTGATTATTGGACAAAAACTTGTTTTCTTTCACTTGAAATTGAATTCGAAATTGTACAACAGCTTTCTTTTTGTAATACATCAACATTAAGGAAGAAGAAAAGAAATACTTGCATTGTGCATGTGCATTTTGACAGTTTGCATGTCGATTTAGGAAAAGTGCATCAGTGTGTGCTCTATGATCTGTTTGAAAAGATGATGTCTTTCTTTTCCCTCAGTAGTTAAGATTTTCATAAGTTGAGAGAATTGAAAAAGCTTGCTTATCATTCTTAGACTGCATTTAGGAGTTGTATCATACATCACGTGGTGATCCATAAAGGCAAACTGCTAAGCAAGATCAACCTAAAAAGAACTGAATTTATCTAACAACGCTTTGAAACATAACGAAACATAGTAGAGGTCTAGGTAGAGACGTGTTCCGGCGTCGTTAAACATAGTGACCATCGATCTCTACGAAGGTGGGTGATTCCTCCTGAGGGACGATAGCACTAATACGGACTTGTGCCCCCGCGTACCGTCGCGTATATTGGGGGACCCCTATAGGAACAAAGCCTTTATCCATAGGAAGCCGTGTCGGCCGCCCTACTGATCGCGATGCAGTGAACACAGCATTCACGAAGATCGACCACTCGTACCGTAAAACGTATTCTGTGGTTTCGCGAAAGGTTTGGCACACCCTCTGCCTAGAACTCCAGAGTAGTTTCTTTTGGCCTTTTTCAAACTCTATAACTGAAAAAGTCTATCCGAGCATTTGTCACTTCGGGCTCGTTAATACATCGAAGGAGACTAGAGTCATCTTTAGCTTTTTCTCGACTCTTAAAAATTGAAAAAGCAAGTTGTGTCTAAAGCGTCGTCATATAAAATTCATTCTAAACGGAACATAATCACCCCTTATTCCTGCGTTGATCTTGAGGTTGAGAACATGGAACACGCCAACCAAGGGATTCCACAGGATGGGAACCCTAGCCCTTTCTCCTCTTGGGGAGAAGTTGGTGCGCCCCACATGGCCACGTTGTCGCTTCCAGGACTGACAATTGGCCTGCCAGTTTGGCTATTCTCAACCACTGTAGTTCAGAACACCACGGTTCCTGAACAGTCGAGTCAACAGTTAGACCAGTCTAGAGCTACCCTCCAGCCTTCCACTTCTTATAAGCCTTCCTCCGATCCTTCTTCTTCGAAAGGTCAAGCCACCGAAAGCGAGCTCCCATAGAAAAGAAGAAGGAAAAGAAGAAGAAAGAAAAGAAGCAGAAGGAGCCAAAGGCGCCTGGGGGCAAGCAAAAGGCATCTAACAAAAATCCACACACAGCACGGACCGGGCCCAAATCGCCATATGTCATATGTAGAGGGGACCACCTCCACCGTGATTGTCCCGGTATTCCCCGGATACTAAGGGACTAGTCCCCTCGTTTGCACAGTTCGGAAGCGTCAACCTCTGACAACCAGGTGGAATGCTTACCGTCGACCAACGAAAGTGAAGGTTCTAGACAACGAAGGGGAATAATATTCCCCTGCGAACTGTGTGAAGGCAATCACACCCTCCGCCGTTGTCCCTTTTTAGACGAAGCAAAGAGAGTTTTGGAAGATCAACCGGTTACACCGTTGCTACTTCCTCCTGGATACCAAAAACTCGCGCCAAGTCCTTCGTTGGTCGAAAATACGGCTGCCCCGCTCATAGGGCCAGCTAAAGTGTCAGTCACTGAAAATGAACCTACTGAATCCGGACCGGACGAAAGTCCAAAGGTCGAGACGGCAGTTGACCCGGTTCTCCCTTCAGAAGTTTCATCTTCAAATACCACAGTCACTGAGGATTCATCTTCAGCTGACACCCCTACCGAAGAGAGTAAGGATGACACCGTCCAGATTCTTTTCATCAACACCGATTCTGATGAACATCAGGGCAATGTGCCCACTCCTTTATCGCAGGAAGGAGCATCGTCAGGATCATACCCGGCCGTGTATTCGGTCCCACCACCAAGCAACCTGGTTGTGTCCTATGATTGGAACCAACTAGGCAGACCCCGGTTACCAGCCAGTATACCATTTAGAATTATAGTCCAAATATACAAAATGGTGATGGCTGGGACTATCATTGATGAAGGGGCATCTGTGAGTATCCTGTCCTCTATTGCTTGGAAAGCACTGGGTTGCCCAGTGCTTTTGCCTGAGATAAGGAATCTCTCGGGTTTTGACAAAGGAACTAGTCGACCATTAGGGATTCTACCCAATGTGCCTATTACATTGAAAGGGAAGGCTGTCAAGATGAATTTGATGGTCGTCCAAGGACCCTTGGATTATAACCTACTCCTTGGACGAGACTACATATATTGCATGGAAGCAATAGTCTCCTCACTCTTTCGAATAATGTGTTTTCCATACGAAGGAAGAATGGTCAAGCTCGTAGACCAACTTTCATTTCCGGGATCACACATCACAAATAGTCACATACCTATCCTGAATGGTCTTTTCGATCAAGAAAGGTCTCTACCTCCGGTTCTTCTTCCTGATGAGTGCGAGTGATTCGGGAAAGTAGGGCCGGAACCCAGGGGGCATGCATCCTGGTCTGCTGGGGTCAGAGAAAACCTTGGGTGTAAAGTAGAATTTCCATGGGAGAATATGACTAGTCCGTACCCCGTCCCCTCCTTCATCTTCGTAAGAGTAAGAGCCGGCAAGAGTCCGGATCTCATGAGGAAGAAGGGGCTGTTAGGAAGTGGGGTTGTTCTGGAAAAAGATTCTTTTGTTAAAGTTAAGTGTGTGGCGGAGCATCGTCATTCACCGTCGCCTAGTCGGCGTCGCCGAAGAAAGTTCTGTTTGAAAGGATTAGCGGAACAATCTTTGGGTAACCTGAAAGAGGTAGGCCTCACCCGTTAAAAACAAAGGTTTTGACGGATGAGTAGGGGCGACCTTGAAATTAAACTTACACCTGGGGGCATGCAAACCTCTTGGAATGCAAGCACGGGCGGCTTTTTAGTTTTAGGTAGGACTAACCCCTCTAACCCGTAGGATAAGTCGATACCCAGCTTGCATAAAGAGAGTATATGGAGCAAAGCATAGCGAGATGAAGCTCCTTAAAAAATAGCGAGCAATCTACCAGGAGACCTTCCTACTTTATGACTGGTAAAAACGAGCAGTTTTGGCAAAGTTCATGCTCGTTAAAAAATAAACGCAAGATCCGAGCAGTTTTAACGCGGACTTCATGCTCGTTAAAAAATAAACATAAGCATGTGAGCAGGCTTCCCCCCCAGAGTTCAAGCTCATCCAGAAAAAATGAACCGGTAAATAACCATTTGAGACCATAGATTCATCAGCCATAAAAGCCTTGGTCGTGTTTGTGCGCCGTCACCTCCACTTTTCATTTGGCTGATCATTCACATCCACTTGATTGTTTACCTATTTTGAGGAATAGCTGCGAAGAGTGATTTCACCTAGCCGTCCTTATGACACTGCTGTGATCGGAAAATTCCAACCTGTACCTGGAATCTGCTGCTATCCCTGTTTATCACTCGTTCCTCAAAATACGAGTCTTCTTTGAGCTCTTTTCACTGACTCGTAAAATATGAAAAGTTTGCCGAGTTTTGGCCTTCCAGCTCGTTAAAAGGACCGGAAGAGCTATCCCTCCTCTAGATTTTAATCTTTTTGGACCTGAGGGATTATTGCACAAAAAGATCGAGCGCTTGTCTAGTTCGGCTCGATAAAAATATCGAACATTCATCCCTTCTGTATTGTTTTATACTTTTTCGGACTTAAGGGATTAGATGACGAAAAAGGACCCCTAGAGTCCACTTTATGTACCCTTTTCAGACTCTCTAAAGATGAAAAGGACCGAGTTGTCTTTGTCACTGGGCTCGTTAAAAATATTAGATAGCGACAAACTTGTCTTTAGACGAGAACGAGTTTCCCTATCGTTAAGCTCGTTAAAACATAGCGATGGGCTTGCCCGAAGGGCAGGTTATAGAACAAGCATATGTTATCCTCCTCAAGCTTGACAAAAATAAAGAGGTACTGGTCAGAAATGACTGGGGAAAAATTGGGAAGAACCTCAAAGCTTAATGGTAGCAAGTCGCTCTTGAACATGACACTTTTGCCTCCGTAAATATCGGGTTGGGTTATTATCATTCACCGGTCCCTTCACCATGGTCTCGCCATACCATCCATACATGGGGTAATGCTACCGATCCATCACATCAGTGTTGTTATATGTTCAAGAGATGTCATTCAGAAAGTGTCAACCGGGTCCCATCCACTACCATACATCATCTTTCGTCCTTCCATGACCGCCACCCTGAATCATATTTCACAGATCGTTTTCACCATCATCACTAGCTCCGTTCCGTGTCACTGATGTGGGATTCATTAAGGCCCTCCTTTGATGGATCACTTCTTGTCGACATCAGCTCACTATCCAAGAAGTTGATCTAGGAACACCCCCTCAGTACTTTGAAGCTTGCATGCCTCAATGGCAAGTTTCTCACTTCCGGCGATAGGTATACATTAATGACCTTCGACCGGGAGACTTTGCGTGGTGTTCGACGTCAGATCCTATATTCACGCCACGTGAATTGTGCTGCAGTACCTTGAAGGTCATCATCATTATCGGTGATTCCTCTCGCGCTTGTTAACAGTTTACATTATTGACTGGTAATCAAGCGATGTCTTTCCGTGTTCGACTTCAAGAAATTCTCACATGGATCGACTTGTACTAGAGTGAAGATCGGACAAGTTTGAAGACCCCGGATCTAGTTTCATCCATCCGGGCTGCGATATATATTCAGGAGATAAAAACATAGACATGTGCAGCAGATGATCATCCTACTAAAAGGATGATAATTAAAAGCAGAGAATTATCAGTCTATTATCAGACGATCGTCTGTTTATGTACAACAAATGTATTTATAAAGCTGAGCATGGGAAATGCCCGCATCAGCTAGATCATGAAAAGAAAGTATGAAAAGATAATGTATTGTATTGTATTTTGTTACAGGTCACCTCTCGACGATTGAATGAACTTCGGATCCTCCTAATAAAGCATTTCACCCGATAAACGACCTCATACTTTAGGGGGCAACTGTTATAGACATTTTTGTGCCTTACAGCATGGAGCATGAAATGTCAATAATCTGAGGGATCCAAAGTCCCTAAACATGTCTGTAGAAAAGCCTGACCAACAGGTTTTGTCCCCAAAACAGGTCAAGACTTCCGCTCCCCTCGCAAATCCAACAAAGCCAATTATAATAGATCTAGAAAAGGAGTGGCAGAATTTTAACGAGCTAATCAACACCGAGGAATAGAATGCAAAGACACTAATAAACCCAGAGGTGACAGCTGGAGAGATGATAATAGAAGAGATTATTAACACTCAGGAGACAGAGCATATTCCTATCGCTCCGTCATCCGAAATTATACTGAAAATAGAGGAGATTCCTCCTCTAGATGTATTTTATAACCCGCAACATAAGGTTGTTGTCAGGAGACAAAGGAAGAAACAAAAAATAGATGTTGTGCTCTCTCCAGCGGCCGAACCTTTGGATGTTCTTTGGCAAGACCCGACTAACGATCCAACGGAAAACTTGACTAGACTCTCTCAGATCGCAGGAGCATATGCTTCTGCAACAATTGATAAGGCAACTGAAGTTCAAATGCTATTGAAAGAAAAGGAGGATAAAATTTTGTTTTTGAAGGAGCAACTACATCAGGTTAGTGTTAGCCGAGAAGCAAAGGAACAATTGGCAAAGCTTCAACACGACTTCCACCGAATGCAGATAGATTATCAAAGCAGCCTGGCAAATAAAGAAGAGAAGTTATAGACCTAAATAGAAATGCATAAGGACGACCCTAAAATTAAAGAGTTCATCAGAGAAGCCCTTGCCCTCAATGACCAACTTTCGCAACAGGAAGAAATACTCTGTCAAAGGATCTCGTAATGGAATTTCCATTGTGAAAAAAGTGATAAGATTACAAATCAAGTCGTAGATCTACGACTTGATTATGATTTTGTTTTTAAGAAAGTTTCTGATTTTTTGAATTGGCAAAAATTAGAGGAAGGAAAAAGAGCGGAATTGCCCAAGATCGATGAATCTCATAAGGAAATGTTATTTGCAAAATGGGATGCACAACTCAAGTAAGCAGAGTAGGCGATGGAGGAGGCGACAACGTCGGCAAACAACGTCATCGACTGCATCAATTAAAATCTGCATAAAGAAAATTTAATATCAGAGACTACTCCGGGATTCCTCCCAAAGGCATAGCAGCTTCAAGCAAGGAGGAAGCAAACAGCAGAGGAAAAGGCAGAGTCAATTAAACAGATAAGAAAGTTAAACTGGGACATTTACTGGCAATACCTGGTAAAGCCACACAGCCAATGCATGACTCTGAAATGCCTCATAATGTCTGCTGAGAAGATAGCACTAGCTCTTGCCAATTTCATATTCGCATCTCAATTAAAATATGAGGTCAGCCAACCGATGCACTTGAAGCCCATGCTGGATATTTGCAACTTAAAAGAACAAATGCATGATTTAGTGTAGATATAGTTTTAGTTTGAGTTTAGTTCATTTTTGCTTAAAATGAGGATAGTCGTTTGAACTTCTTCATTTATTTTTGTAATAACTATTTTTAGGTTTTAGATAGTAGTATTTTAACCCTTCTCATTGCATTAGAGAAGGGTCCAGAATTTTATCAAAAACAATTCTTCAGAACAAGCAGTTTGCTCCCAGATGAGGAGGTTTTGATAAATGAATGGAACGTGATTTATTTATATCTAAGTTTGATGTCTGCTACTGAAATGCACTTTTTTACTCTTAGTGGATATTGAATTATGTGAAGATAAATATATATTGTTGAAGTTCATGAGTAGAACCTATTACCAATGGAACTTTTATCTCCTAATACTTTTTACTTATGTGCCAAGTGATAAACTATTTTCAGTTATTGATATATGAAAGTTTGAATGTTCAGTTGTCATTATTGCACTTTTGTATGGTGATAACTATTCTTTTTATGTTGAGTATATGAATAAATTTTATGCGATATGTTTATCATAATTTTTTCGGCTAATTTCTTATACGAAACAATCATTTTTAATGGATTCCTTTCTCATAGTAATTGAATGATCTTTATTATCAATTGTTGTTGGAAATTATTTTAGATCGCATAAGTGAAGTGTTAATCCCAGGATAGATTAAAGTTAGTTAAAGATAGATTAGATTTAGAATAAGCATTCACCTCATAAACCTTAAAAAGAAAAAACATCATCCTGTTAGTTCATCTTCATAAACAGATTGGGAAACTGGTCCCATCATCTCTAATTAGAGCCACTATCCCAAACGGAAAAGGATCTGCTTTCAAGGTCCAGACCGGGTGGTTATCCCCCTTGTTGTAGACCCAATTTTTGGGGCTTCAACATATTTGGCGCTAGAAGGAGGGCCCGAACTATGAATGGCGAGCAAATTCAAATCCATAACCCATTCTAAGAGTAAATTCCCCTCAACATCTCCCCCAACTTCTCCATCACATTTTGAATCTCCAAATTCTAAGCGAGAAGTTGAGAAAACAACAACCACTGTTGAAAACCCGAACATCTCGGATAAATCCACTGTTGAACCTCCTGAAGTTCAGTCATTAATTCATAAACTTCAAGGATTTTCAATATCACCACAGAAATCTGAGTTATCTCAAGGCAGTGTGACTTCGCAATACATTCCTTCCCATCCTCTTACTAGATTACAGAGTGAAAATCTTGGTATTGAACCAACAGAATTACCTCTGCCTAAAAGAAAAAGAGCAAGGAAGACACCGGAAGAGTCTGATAGTGAGACTCTTTCATCATCATCATCCATTTCATCTAATCCATTGCAAAGTCAACCATCCACTCCCCCACTCCATATTATTGTTCAACAGGGTACTGGAACTTCAGCATCGTCTTCCCAACCACTTACTTCATCTTCGCTTTCCTCTGTTAGTATCTCAACAATGGCACAGAGACCATGGAACAATCCAGGGGCAGTCACAATGCCTGCACCCTTGAGTCAATTACTAGTTCATCCTGAAAAATGGCTGCCAAAGTTTAACCCAGATACAGGCGTACTGGTAGAAGAACACATAAACAACTTTATGTTGTCAATAAACTTAAATGGAGTTACTGAAGAAGATCTTGTTGTAAGGCTTTTCCCGTATACCTTATCATTTCGGATGAAATGGAGTATAACATTGTTGAAGACATGAAGAAGACTAGGGCCAACATTACTTTTCATGAACTGAGTAAATTAAAGCATCAACAAAAACTATTTATGAAAGAGTTGCACGCAATACCTATTGCACCTCTACCGGCTGCTGTAATTTCACAAGCTACTCATGAAATGGGAAGACCTCCAACTGGTATGTCAAATAAATTCGATCCAAATGACATTGCTGTAATTGGAGGAAGGTCAAAATCCCATACTCCTCCATTCCTCCTTATCTTTGAAGTTTTCAATAAAAATTTGCATAATTGTTTGGTAGACACTGGTGCTTCATCTAATATTTTTCCTAAGACAGTTTGTGCAAAGTTAAATGTCCAACCTCAAAAGTCTGCAGTATGCATAGTATAGCTGGAACAGTCTCAAGTCGACGTTATCAGTGAACTTAATCAGGTGACCATAAGGCTTTCATCGAATCCAAAGGTATGTCAAGTCATTGATATACTTGTTGCAGATATTCCTGAGTTTTATGGATTAGTTCTTAGTAGGGATTGGTCAGAAAAGCTTCATGGTTACTTTGCAACCGAATGGTCACACATGTGGCTCCCTTACAATGGTAAATCGAATCAGATAAAGGTTGAGCGAGAAAGGCACCAGAAGTACATAGTAACGGAGTTAGAAGGAGGAAATGAGCCTGTAGCGTACAGCAACAATATAATTGGAAACTATTCTATTGATTCTTTCTTAGGGAATTTCAATGCTCACACTTCACCTTTTTTAGAAAATTCAATTTTATCTTAGATAGAAATTTTTTCTCAAATAGATAATTCTAGATGTATTGATTTTGTAAATAGGCCTATAAATAAATCTTTATTTTGGAAATTATTTTTCGATGGTTCTAAGTGTAATGATGGAGCAGGGGCAGGTTGTATATTAATTAGTCCAAAAGGAGAGAAAACCATGCTAACCTGTAGACTCGAGTTTGATTGCACAAACAATACTGCGGAATATGAAGCTCTACTTCAAGGGTTATACAAGGAAATCGAGCTTGATATCAAATATCTACAAGTCTTTGGAGACTCTGAGATTGTTATCAAGTAGGTAATAAATACTATACATTGTCTGTCAGGACACTTAAAGCATTATCAATCGTTAGTACAAGACCTGACTTCACACTTTATAGCATTCAATATTTCATCGGTCCCTAGACTCCAAAATGCTAGTGCTAACCTCCTTGCTAATGTAGCTTCCAAGCTCATTCCCTCAAAATATTTTAGTCCAGACAGATTCTTAATCGAATTAATCTTTAGACCCTCCATTCCAGATAATGTGACCAACTAGAGAGTTTTTAACAATGATCCCGGTATTGTAAATTTTCTGACTTCCGAAGGCTCTTACAATAATCAGATAATTGATGAAGTCCAACATGACAAGCAGTTAGAACAAGGAAATACCAATAACGCTATACCCAAATCTGTAGTCAAGTTGGAAGACCTATATGATTTAAAAGACAGATTCAAAAGGTCCACCAATTCTAAGCTTCAGAGTTCAACTCTGAGATATGAATTAGTGAATCTAGGAACTGACTTAAAACCACAGAATATCAACTTGGATCTTGGTCTTGCTCCCGAGGAAAAAGCAGCCTTCATTCGACTATTGAAGCAATATAAAAATGTCTTTGCCTGGAGCTACGATGACCTTAAAACTTACAGCACTTCAATCATACAGCATACAATTCTGATGATCGCTGATGAAAAACCAGTCCAGCAGAAGCTAAGGAAGAGTCATCCTAATTTGGAAAACCAGATCAAGTCTGAGATGAACAAATTATTGAAAGCCAAGATTATTTTTCCCGTTCGACATTTTAGATGGATTTCCAACCTGGTACCAGTCAGAAAGAAAAATGGAGACATCCGGATTTGTATTGACTTTCGAAATCTCAATAAATCCTTCCAAAAGGATAATTTTCCGCTGCCCCCAATGGAACAAATATTACAAGTAGTTGCGGGGTCTGAAATGATGTTCTTTTTAGATGGTTTTCAGGCTATAACCAAGTTTTAGTCCACCCAGATGATCAATTGAAGATGACATTTAGAACTAAATGGGGCACGTATGCATATCAAAAGATTCCATTTGGGCTGATCAATGCAGGTGCCACATTCCAAAGGGCCATGGATATTGCATTTAAAGGATTAGTGAATAAGTCAGTGGTGATTTACTTAGATGACATAACAGTGTATTCTAAAAAACGTAGTAATCACCTCAGAGATTTAAAGCAGATGTTTCAATGATGTCAAAAGTATGGGATCTCACTTAATCCAAAAAAGTCCTTTTTTGCATTAAGTGAAGGAAAACTTCTCGAATTCATAGTGTCTAAATCTAGAATCCATATTGATCCAGATAGGATTAAGGATATTTCTAAGATATCCTTACCCCATAACAAAAAAGCAATGCAATCCTTCCTTGGTCAGATCAATTTTGTTAAAATATTTGTCCCTAACTTCTCAAGAATTGTATCACTACTTCAAGCAATGATTAAGAAAAACTCTCTCTTTTAATTGGGTCAGGTAGAATATGAAGTGTTCAACCTGATCAAGCAAGCGATTATAAATTCCCCATCTCTAGCGACTCCAAACTTTTCTGATCCCTTTATTTTGTATACATTTGCCTCTGAGAAATCATATGTCGCGATACTTACACAAGTCAACGAAGATAAATCCAAAGCCCCAATTGCCTTTTTTAGTTCAAACTTGCAAGGAGCCGAATTAAATTACTCTAACGTTGAGAAACAAACTTATGCTGTGTTAAAAGCAATCAAACACTTTAGACCCTTTCTTCTCAAGACTCATACAAAAATAGTAGTACCATTTCCAGTGGTAAGAAATCTTCTGGTACAGAAAGACGTGGGTGAAAAGAGAGCAAATTGGGTCACAGCCCTGCAAGAATATGACGCTGAAATCAAACCAGCAAATATTGTAAAAGGTCAAGGTTTTTGCAGGATGTTGGCTAGAGCATCGCATATATCAGAAATGCAGTCCCCAAACAGTGAGGTACAAATGTATGAGGTAAGCCTAAACGATATTGAATCAAGATATGTTGATATCATGTTTTATTTAAAGAATGGATATGCTCCTTCGCATTTGAATCATAAAAAGAAAAGAACCCTGAGATTAAAAGCTAAGAAATATCAAATTGTAAATGATGTACTCTTTAGGATGAATTATGATTCTGTTCTTCTTAGCTGCCTTGAGAAATCTGAAGCTGAAAAAGTATTACAGGAACTTCATGATGGACCAGTAGGTGGACATTACGCAGGAGATGTGACAACACACAAAATCTTGTGCGCAGGTTACTACTGGCCAACATTATTTAAGGATGCACATAGCTATGTAAGAAAATGTCAAATTTGTCAAACTGTTGCGGGAAGACAGAGGAAGCCATCATTGCCATTACAATCGGTTAACATCGATCAACCATTTGAACAATGGGGATTAGATATAATAGGTGAGATCGTTCCTCACTCTTCTAAACAGCACAAGTACATCCTTATAGCTACTAATTACTTTAATAAATGGGTAGAAGCAATTCCACTCAAGTCGGCCAATTCAGAGAATATCATCGATTTTATAGATCAATTCATAATTACCAGGTTTGGCTTACCTTCGGCTTTAATGTTTGATAATGCATCATATTTTTCTAGTAATGCTATGACTGAATTTGCACTCAAAAGAGGCTTTAAACTTAAGTATTCTACCAATTACTACCAGTAAGGGAATGGGTTGGCCGAATCAACAAACAAAAACTTGATCAGAATCATTAAATGAACTATTGATCAAAATCATAGAAATTGGCATAAGTCTTTGATGCACGTTCTCTGGGCAGATCGAATAACTTAGAAAACTTATATTAGCACTTCTCCTTTTAATTTAGTTTATGGGAAAGAAGTGGTTCTCCCAACACACCTATCTATTCCTTCTTTAGCCTTAGTTCAATTCATCGAAGAAACTCCTTCTTCATCCTTGCAACTAAGACAATTGCAGATTCTTAAGCTAGAAGAGGAACGAGAATAGGCCAGAATTACTCATTCACATCATCAACAATTAGTAAAGGCCTCTTTTGTTTCAAGATTCGTATCTAGAAAATATTTTCAGCTTGGAGATTTAGTATTGAAATGGGATAAAGCACATGACAAGAAAGGAAAACATACTAAATTTCAACGAATGTGGCTGGGACCATTCCAAATTATTGAGATCATAGGTCCATCGACTTTCACTTTACAAGACTTAGCAGGGAAAAGAGATTCTTTACATGTTAATGGGCAGATCCTTAAAAAATACTTTCCATAGAAGATGACCTCTTCTATTTTTTGTAAATTATTATTATTAGCTTGTCTTTTCTTTTTGATAATAAAATACGTTGAAAATGTTTACCTTTGGTTTTCACTGAAAGAGTAGTATCTCTTATCAATTTTGTTTTTCGCTTGTATAAGTAGAGATGATTAGGAGAATTAATCTTTATTTTTGAAACATACGGTCAAGTGCTATAAATTCTGAAGATTTTACTTGTTCTTTTGTTTCAACTTTACAAGTTTTTATTAAAAACAACCTTCAGTAGAAATTTACTTTATATCAGTCATGAAAAGTATCAATAACAAGACAAAGATTTTCTATAGAGAAGCTACTTTTAAAACTCTACAATCGTCATCCAGAAGAACTCTTAAGGAACCAATGACTTCCTCCCCACTTGAGAAAATTGCAAGTTTCAAAGAGTAATCCAATTATGCACTTTAAACTTAAAGAATAAGAGGTCTCATCAAGAGCCGACTTATCATGATCATAAAGATTATAACTCACTGACATTACCAAACTGCATACCAAAACAAGGTAATGACTCGAGATTGTTTTAATCAAAAGACAAGGGGTCTCATCACGAGCCAGCTTGTTCAGTGAAGTTATAAATCAAGTGAATGGCACTGTCAAATTTGGCCACCAAACCAAGACATTGTTCTTTAAGAATTAAAAGAAAAGAAAAATCAATAAGTGTAGATGAGGATTTATCTTTGAAAACTGCATGCTTTTTTAGTAGGATACTAGAATCATTGTTGGGTAACAGGTAACCTTGTCGAGGCTATGGACGCCTGCTGGGAGCAGAGGCTCTACCTATGACAAATGAGCACATCTCAACTGATCTATGGAGATGTCTTTGTTTTTATCTTTATAAGCCAAGTAATGACTGATGAAGGTACAATGACTAACTTTGGGAAGAAAATAATCAGGATTAGAATGGTTGAAACAAGATGTTGTTGTTAGCGAATAACACCATATACCTTATATTTCTACAATAAAGTTTGATTTTCCAAAAACATTTTTATTTTAGAAGTTTTAGAAAATTCAAAAAACCATTAGAAATAACTGGTTCTTTCAAGTGAATCGCCAATTGTTGTGACCATCAACAACCCCCCTTTTTCATTAGTATTAGCAATAAGACTAATGAATGGGGACCCCTCTAAAAAAATCGAACCCTAGAATTTAAGATTGCCTTTTTATTTTCAATAAAAACATGTTATCAAAGCAAGACTTCCAAGAAATAATAATTCCTACCTTTTCATGCTTCATGCGCATTAAAAACATTGCAAGTGTTGAGCTTCCTACGAAAAACGTTGTATAACCTCAAAAGCTAGGAAAATCTTTGTAAGCGGAATAACCCGAGTACTAAGTAAAAATTTAATAAACCCACTTTTTAAATGATAGCATCGCATCGCAAAAAAGGTTATCGGGCGGGTATCCCTTTTATAAGTAACTTCCCGAAATCGCGATATGCAAGAATGCGAGAATGCGAAACCATAAGCCTTACGACCTCATCACATATCGCAGATTTCAAATTTCGCATCACCACTTAATATAAAAGCGCCCAAATGTTGCGAAATGCGATAAGCTTCTCACAAATCATACATCGCACCCGCCCAACAAAACGATGGTTGTTAATTGATTTTGCAATATCACGATCTACGATATTGCGAAGCAAATCACAAAATCGCCTTATCGCAGATCTAAGGGCTCAGAGTCTAATGAAAGTACTTTCTGACGCCCGATGCAGAGTTATGAGCATTAAATTTTAGCTTAACGGTACATTGATGGTTATTTATTAAAAATGATTCAGATCTAATTAAAAGGACCATCTCACGCAAGGTGATATCTTTGATATGATTTTTAAAAATTAAAAGTTTTCCCATCACCTTATTGTTGCTCATTATTTACCATCATCATTATTGTGTCTTTGTTCTCTGCTTACCATTTTCAGGAGTAGTACACAATGCAGTACGCAGAGCGTAATGGCAAAGAAAGGAAAAGCTCCTGCAACTAAAAAATCGGAGATTACTCCGTTATTTACAAACACCACTTGTACTAGGGAAGCAGGTATATCGACCTGGGAAGCCATGTACCGACTATTAGAAGAAGAGAACCCAAGGATTATGCAGGTTACGGTTACAACAGATGGACGTGGCTCATCTAAAGCCTCACTAACAGAGCTTGCATGCTCGTTCCTAGATCGTATCTCCGCGAGGCCGAAGATACTCCCCTATACGGATATGGTAAAATGGATTATGGACCACGCTAATATATCTGATAGGAAATTCAGGACATAGAGCCAGGTGGTCATGGGGTCATTTACCCCAAGTAATTTGAGGCGTATGTATCACCTGCCAGAACCCCAGGCCAGTTATAACAAACAATTTGTGGAAAAAATCGCCAAAGAGAATGAGGATTTGGCAGACACCACAAAAAGTTGGTCCGCGAAGGAGGAACCATTAAAGAAGGATAAAAATGGTATGTACGCCACTGGCTCCCTCTCTTCTCCCTATTGTTTTGCTGCTGCAATGTTGTGTAGGCTATTTGGGAAGCCAGATATCAATAAGTTTTCGTCTGAATGGTTGCCTTTATTGGATGCGGCCACCAATGCCACCATAATGGATTGGGCCCAGATTTTATCAGATAATTTAGCTTCTGCTATTTTACATTATCGAACTAAAAGAAGTTTTGCTCAGAGGTTTTACCCTCCATTCTTTCTAGCTGCCTATGTCATGGATGCCATTTGTTTTGTCTCCGACTTTCCCATCATGGGGTGGAAATGGATAGTACAGAACCCTCTCCCTATTCAGGTTTACCACAAAGAACTGTGGGAATCCAATTTCATCCCACATTTCTACAAGATTTTCCATGGAGTGATGCTTCCTATTCATAAAATGCTATATAACAAAGATGCCCCAAGATTCTCCCCGGAAGCTGAAATTGACATTCTCCCTGTGGGAAGGTGGTTCGAGGAGGAGTTATTCACATACATTAGGGTATTTGGGAGCATTGCTTCACCTCACGTACTTCCTTTGTATGTCCCTGACAAACTAATGGCCTGAGAAATAGCTTACCAAACCTATGGTATTGGGGGAATGAGCAGAGAACTCAAGAATTGCAAGAAGGCCTTCTCGCCTCAATTCCCTGTAGTCTGTGGGGATTTTGCATTATTCGATTTAGGTCATGCTTTTAAAGAGGTGGATAACATGCTATGTCTACAACTACCAAAGTTCCCAGGGAGGCAGTACGATCCCTTTGATATTATAAAGAATTTTACAACCATGGTCAAAATAAAAGTGTTTACCAAAGAAGACGATCTCTTCGACGATGTCTTTCAGCAGAAGAGCACTCTCAGAGAGATCCTACATATGGCACAAATTCAGTTTGACCAAGGAAAACTTCAAGAGTTTAATCATTACAGAGAACAGAGGTTGGAAAATGTCCCGCTGGACAAATTGCGCATAGAACCAATAAGGGAGCCCACTCCCAGTATTAGCATAAGTGGAATTTCAGGAGAAGAGAAGTCTAAATCAAAGTCTGGAAGGGAATCAGCTGAAAAATCCGGTAAGTAGTCAAAGAGTGAACACACCAGAAGTGAAGGTTCAATCAAGGATATAGCTCAATCTATAGAAAAGCCTGACCAACAGGTTTCGTCCCCAAAACAGGCCGAGACTCCCACTCCCCTCGCAAATCCAACAAAGACAATTATAATAGATCTAGAAAAGGAGTGGGAGAATTTTAACGATCTAATCAACACCAAGGAATAGAATGCAGAGCCACTAATAAACCCAGAGGTGACAGCTGCAGAGATGATAATAGAAGAGATTATTAACACTCAGGAGATAGAGCATATTCCTATCGCTCTGTCATCCAAAATTATACTAAAAATAAAGGAGATTCCTCCTCTGGATGTATTTTAGAGCCCGCAACATAAGGTTGTTGTCAAGAGACAAAGGAAGAAACAAAAAAATAGATGTTGTGCTCTCTCTAGAGGCCGAACCTTTGGATGTTCTTTGGAAAGACCCGATTACCGATCCAACGGAAAACTTGACTAGACTCTCTCAGATCGCAGGAGCATATGCTTCTGCAACAATTGATAAGGCAACTGAAGTTCAAATGCTATTGAAAGAAAAGGAGGATAAAATTTTGTTTTTGAAAGAGCAACTATATCAGGCTAGTGTTAGCCGAGAAGCAGAGGAACAATTAGCAAAGCTTCAACACGACTTCCAGCGAATGCAATTAGATTATCAAAGCAGCCTGGCAAATAAAGAAGAGCAGTTACAGACTTTAATAGAACTACATAAGGACGACCCTAAAATTAAAGAGTTCATCACAGAAGCCCTTGCCCTCAGTGACCAACTTTCACAACAGGAAGAAATACTATGTCAAAGGATCTCACAATGGAATTTCCATTGCGAAAAAAGTGATAACATTACAAATCAAGTCATAGATTTACGACTTGATTATGATTCAATTTTTAAGAAAGTTTCTGACTTTTTGAATTGGCAGAAATCAGAGGAAGGAAAAAGAGCGGAATTGCCCAAGATCGATGAATCTCATAAGGAAATGTTATTTGCAAAATGGGATGCACAGCTCAAGGAAGCAGAGCAGGCGATGGAGGAGGCAGCAATGACAGCAAACAACGTCATCGACTGCATCAATGAAAATCTACATAAAGCAAATTTAATATCAGAGACTACTCTGGTATTCCTCCCAAAGGCACAGCGACTTCAAGCAAGGAGGAAGCAAACAGCAAAGGAAAAGGTAGAGTCAATTAAACAGATAAGCAAGTTAAACTGAGACATTTACTGGAAATACCTGGTAAAGCCACACAACCAATGCATGACTCTAAAATGCATCATAACGTCCGTCGAGAAGATAGCGCCAGCTCTTGCCAATTCCGTATTCGCAGGTCAATTAAAATCTAAGGTCGGCCAACCGACGCTCTTAAAGCCCGTGCTGGATATTTGCAACTTAAAAGAACAAACGCATGATTTAGTGTAGATATAGTTTTAGTTTGAGTTTAGTTCATTTTTATTAGAATGAGGATAGTCGTTTGAACTTCCTCATTTATTTTTGTAATAACTATTTTGAGGTTTTAGATAGTAGTATTTTAACCCTTCTCATTGCATTGGAGAAGGGTCCATAATTTTATCAAAAACAATTCTTCAGAATAGGTAGTTTGCTCCCAGCTGAGGAGGTTTTGATAAATGAATGGAACATGATTTATTTATATCTGAGTTTGATGTCTGCTACTTAAATTCACTTTTGTACTCTTAGTGGATATTGAATTATGTGAAGATAAATCTATATTGCTGAAGCTCATGAGTAGAACCTATTACCAATGGTACTTTTATCTCCTAATACTTTTTACTTATGTGCCAAGTGATAAATTATTTTCAGTTATTGATATATGAAAGTCTGAATGTTCAGTTGTCATTATTGCACTTTTGTACGGTGATAACTATTCTTTTTATGCTGAGTATATGAATAACTTTTATGCGATATGTTTATCATAATTGTTTCAGCTAATTTCTTATACGAAACAATCATTTTTAATGGATTCCTTTCTCGTAGTAATTGAATGATCTTTATTATCAATTGCTGTTGGAAATTATTTTAGATCGCATAAGTGAAGCGTTAATCCCGGGATAGTTTAAAGTTAGATGTTTTCTTTCATTAGAATAAATTGCATATGTTAGTTAAAGATAGATTAGATTTAGAATAAGAATTCACCTCATAAACCTTAAAAAGAAAAAACATCATCCCGTTAGTTCATCATCATAAACAGATTGGGAAACTGGTCCCATCATCCCCAGTCGGAGCCACTATCCCAAACGTAAAAGGAGTTGCTTTCAAGGTCCAGACCGGGTGGTTATCCCCTTGTTGTAGACTCGATTTTTGGGGCTTCAACAAAACCCTATGTGAATTTCACTGAAACTCACCTAGTGCAGGTGAAAGAGGGACTAAGTGTTCTATAGAGCACCTTGGCATGGACTTAACTGCTCTGCAGCGCACCCTTGCATGGGCCTACCTGCGCTGGTCCCTCTAGAGGACATTTCAGGATGTCTTCAGGCCATGAAACTATTTAGGAAGGAGGAATTCAAAATGTTGACTTGTTTATGGCATATAGCAACTAAAATTAGGGTTTGATGAGCCCTAAAACACTGATCTGGATGATGGGAGTGATGTGCCCAAATGGATCTGTAACAACTGCCCCTAAAGCATGAAGTCAAAAATGTAATGTCAAGTGAAATTCTTTATGATTTGATCAGGAGATTCCAAAGTGGTTGGTGACCTGCATCGATTACAATACATAATATCATGATATTTTGATTTTTTCTCATGAATAGCTGAGGGAAGGCATGCCCATGCTCAGCATATAAAATTTACATTACAAGTACATAGAAAACAGTCTACAGATATAGACCCATGATCGGAATGACCATCAATGTAAAGCCATTGTACAGATGATTTGGTACATTTCCTGAAATCACAGCCTGGATGTATGAAACTAGATCTGGGGTCTTCTATCTCTTTCAATAGTTCACTCAAGTACGAGTCTAACCATGTGAATATGTAATCTGAAGTCAAACATGGGAAGACATCATCTCATTACCAGCCAATGATGTAAGCCATTAACAGACGTGAGAGAAATCATCGATAATGATAATGATCCTCAGGTACTACAGCACATTTTGCATGGTGTGAATAGATGTTTTGATGTCGAACACCATACAAAGTCTTTCGGTCGAAGGCCAGTGATGTTAACCTATCGCCAGAAGTGAGAAACCTATCATTGATGTATGCAAGTCTCAAGGTACTGGGAGGGTGTTCCTAAGTCAGCTTCTTGGATAATGTGTTGATGTCAAACCGAAGCGACTTGTCACAGGAGGGCCTTGATGTATCCCACATCAACGACATGAAATGAGTGTAATGATTTTAGAGACAGAATTTGATTGACGACACAAGGTCCAGGAATGGTGGTCATGAAAATGTAGGTTTATGTTATTGCAAAGGATGAATTTTGACTGAATGACTTCTCTTGAACATGTCGGCGACACTAAAATGAATTTGTAGCATTGACCCAAAACAAGGTGATGGATGGTATGATAAACGAATGGTTTGATAACCATCAAGCTGATAACCCAACCCAAATAGTCACGGAGATGAAATGAAAATGTCATGTTCAAGAGCGACCTACTACCAAAAGTGGTTTACCCCTTTTTCCATTTTCCCCAGTCATTGCTGACCAGTACCTCTTTATTTTTATCAAGCTTGAGGAGGATAACATATGCTTGTTGTATAATTCCACCCTTCAGGTGAATCCATCGCTATGCGATGTTTTAACGAGTCTAGCGAAGGTTAAACTCGGTCTTGTCATGATCGACAAGTTTGTCGCCATTTGATGTCTTAACGAGTTTAACGACAAAGATAACTCAGTCCTTTTCATGTTTAGAGAGTTTGAAAAGGGACAAAAAGAAAACTCCACATGTTCTTTTTCGTAGATTTGTCTCTCAAGTCTAAAAAAGCGTAAAACAGTACAAGAGAGAATCTATTAACCATGTTCAGTCAACGTATTCCTTTTTCATAAATAATCTATCTCAGCTCGAAAAAGGGTTAAACTTATACTAATTAGATGTCATTTCCAATCCCTTAACGAGATGAAAAGGACAAGTGCTCAGTAATCTTTTCATATTTAGAGAGTTTGAAAAGAGCTTAAATAGGACTCCACTTTGAGGAACGAGTGGTGTCTAGGATAGCAACTGGTTCCAGTGATGTTGGAACTTCTCAAAACATGTTGATTTATGTGAAGAGGTTGGCTAATAATACCACTCATTGCAACTGTTCCTCAAAAAGGGTACAACAACCAAGTGAAAGTGTATGATCAGCCAAGCAGATAGTGACGATGGAAGGAGAAAAAACCAAGGCTCATCTGATGGAAGAGGCTGATAGAATGGCAATCACGAGGGTTAAAATGGAGATGGGTTCATTTTTACACAAGCTTGAACCATAGGGAACTATGCTTGGATTCAATTCATGTTTATACAAGCTTGAAATGAAAAACTATGCTTGAATTCAGTTTCATGTTTACACAAGCTTGGAATGAAAAACTATGCTTGGATTAAATTTCATGTTTACACAAGCTTGAAACGAAAAACTATGCTTGGATTGGTTTACATGCCCCCAACATGATGACTCGATTCTAGGTGCATGCCCCCAAGCTTCATTACATTATCCTAAGTAGGCTACTCATGACTATCAGGTGGATGGAATGAAGGTTCATTTACAAGATCAAGTGAAAGACTCGATTGGGATTTTACGAGATCTACTCAAAGACTCGACTTAGAACTTTTCTCCAAGGGACCTTGTTTCATTTTTTAATGACCTTGACACAAGACAAGGAACTCTGCTCAGATTCCTTGTTTCATTTTTTAACGAGCTTGACACAAGACAAGGAACTCTGCTCCAAGACCTGTTTCATTTTTTAATTAGGTTGACACAGTAAAAGAACTATCCTCATATGACCTGTTTCATTTTTTAATGAGGTTGACACAGTAAAAGAACTATCCTCATACCCTTTGTTTCATTTTTTAACGAGGTTGACACAAGACCAAGAACTATCCTCATATGACCTGTTTCATTTTTTAATGAGGTTGACACAGTAAAAAACTATCCTCATACCCTTTGTTTCATTTTTTAACGAGGTTGAAACAAGACCATGAACTATCCTCATATTCCTTGATCATGACCCACAAGAGGTCATGACTTCCAAGAGGTTCTCAGCAGATGAGAGAACAATGCTCTGGAACGGATACATAGCAAGGAATCCATTAGAGAGATCTGGTTCCAATGCCCCTAGTACATAATGCACAACATCATGGAATTGATCATCAGTTGATGTAGACATGGAACGGGTTGCCACATAATTGAGCCGTGGCGGGGAAGATACCATTGGGACAAAAGGACCATTTAGGGAAGATAGTTGACTGGAAGCCATATTTGGACCGGGAAATGAAAGCTAGTCAATGGCGACAATTCTACCTTCATGCGGGAAACACATCACTCGAAAGAGTGTTGAAACAATAGCTCTCATGTCATAAACATAGTCACGCCCAAGAAGTAAAGTATAATCGAAAGGGCCTGGGACTACCATCACATTGAGATAAACAATTTTTCCTCCCAAAGTAATAGGAAACTGAGGAAGGATCCCTAATGGTTGACTGGTTCCACTGTTAAAAGCCAACAGATTCTAGGTAATAGGCACAAGTGGCGGCGCACCGAACGCCTACCAAGAAGTGGAGGAAAGGATACTCACAGATGCACCTTCATCTATAATAGTGCTAGATACAATCATATTATAAACATGTACTATGATCTGGAAAGGCACATAAGAAGGAAGACGGTATCCTGCCAGTCGATTCCAATCAAAGGAAGTGACTATAATACTTGGAAAGGTACTGTAAAAAAGGGAGAATTACCCCCTTGAGTTATGAGAATAGGAGGATTTTCCTCCTATCTTGATGGAATAGGAGGGTTGCCTCCAAGCTCATTTGAATCTGAAGAAATGAAAAAAAACTAAGTGGTATCATACTCACTCTCTACGGGAAAGGTACGATTAACTAAAGGTGAAATCAGGTCAATTGTTTCCTCGACCTGTGATTGGTTAGGTATAGACTCATGGGATTCACATTCAGAGAGAGTGAGTTTGACTGACAGTTGATTTTGGTCAGTCACTTTATCAACTAGTGAAGGATTAAGGGAGAGTCTCCTGTGACCAAATGGAAGTCACTGCGAAGAATAGGACGGTTATCCAACACTTTTTTGGCTTCATCCAGATAGGGACAAAGGTGAATGGGGTGATTCCCTTCACATAACCTACAGCGAAACTTAACTTTACCCTTATTTCCATGAACTTTACTATGACTAGTTGATGGTGCGTCACCAGCATGATCTCGAGGAGTTGATGACACACAATGACGTGAACGAGAAGACCATTCTTCTAATATCTGAGGAATATCAGGGCAATTTCGAAGAAGATGGTCTCTCGTACAATTTCTGCATGGATATCGAACTTTGTGAGGCTTATCGGATGGTTTCTCGTTAGAAGTTGCATTCAAAGCAATGGTTGCTTAGTTGCCCCCCTGCTGAATTTTCTTCATCTTCTTCTTTTTCCCTTTCGTCTTCTTCTTAGCCACCTGGTTACTAGTACCAATACTTTCACCAGGCAAAGAGGAAGAAGGGGAGGAAGAAATTACCGAGGAAGAAGGCAAAGGGTCAACTTTGGGATCCACTGGAGGTTTATTTTGTCTAGTTGGAGAAGTACTAGACTGTGGAGAAATCATGACATTTTGAACCAAGGAGGTTGAAAAAAACCATACTGGCAAGCCAATGGTAAATCCTGGAAGGGATAATGTAGCCATATAAGGAGCACCAATATTTCCAAAAGGAGGAAAAGGACTAGGATTCCCATCAAAAGGAATTCCTTGATCGGTGGACTCCGGATTTGTCGCCATATGTCTCAACCTAAGATCAACTAAGGAGCGAGTGTGGAGGATGTTATCTGTGGTTAATTAATTTTATTTTAATCAAAATAACATAACAAAACAAAAGAGGGATGATCTAGGAAAAAGGATTACCAAGCAACTGTGAACTGCAGAATACCTCCTGGCGAACCAAGAAGTACGGGCATGCAATCTCCCCGAATGTTGTGTTCGGTGTATCACAGTGTACAAGGCGGCCGACTCGATTACCTAAGGATGGATAGCAACCTAGTGTTGTCCTCCCATATATACCCGAAAGTACGTGGAGGCCCAATCCATATTAGCGTTGTCTAATGCGAAACCGCACAGTGAGAGCATTCCCATATACTTTATGTACTGTAACACCGCCCTATATACCCGAAGGTACATGGAATAGCTACGATATACTCACGTACGTGGAATGAGGTATCGCACTCCGGATGTATCATAGAGAAGTTAGCGACAACTACTATGTTTTACGACAATGGAACACGTCTCTAGCCTAGAACCTCTAAATGTTTTGCATTAGGTGACAATGCTCCATTAGGTTAATTCAAATGAATTTTAAGTTGATCTTATTAACAATTTTCCTTTCAAGGTTCACCACGTGATGTATTTTCAATTCCTAGAATGCAACTAATATGATAAGCATTATTTTCATTCAATTCAACAATGAAAATCTTAGCTAATTGGGATAGAGCAATTGGATTTCTTTCAATCAAAGAGCAAAGAGCACAATCTAATGCAATTTCCCTAAACTATTCCTATGAGCACACAGAGACGTTTTTCAATGCACAATGCAAGTTTTTCTTTTTGATTCCCTTAATGTTATGATGAACAAAAAGGAAACTAATGCACATACAATCAATCAATCTTTAATAAGAACGAAGACTACGATAGTTCTGTTTCGAAGGAAAAGAAGACTTTTATGACACTTTCTTTCGAACAAAGATTAATCGACTATAATCTAACTTTGACCATGAATCAATAATGAAAAAGAAATCATTTAAGAAACATTAATCAATCAAGTCAATTAGGGCTAGCAAAGGAGATACAATCTTTATTTCAGAGACATGACGTTCATTGATCATCCAGCAGCAATCAAACTGAAGAAATTTGGTAAAAAACCCTATCCAAAGCTAGAAAACTAACCCAAGGAGGATCAGCGCAGCCCTAAATTGGAGACAGTGAGCTTCGGAGCATTGTCCCTAAGTTAAGGGTGCTCTACAGTGCACTGTGTCCCTCACAAGCCTGCGCTGGTGACAGTAAGCCATTTCAAGAGGCAAGTAAACACAGTTTTTGACCAAAATTAACTTCAACAAGGCTGAAATCCAATCAATGAAAGGAAGCAAGGGCTACTAGAGTGTCCCAGGATGTGATAAGCTACTTGGAACGATGGTCATTCCCCAGTGGAGTCACCAATTTGTTATGAAGAATTTTGTATCTATGGATAAATACTAATTCCCTTAATGAGTAGCTATATCTATAATAACAATTTAAAGCACTTTAACCTTTTTCTGTAAACAATAGATAAGACAAAGAGAATGAGAGGACCTACTTGTACTTTTGCTTTCCTCTTGCCTCCTTTGTATCGGTCATGTCACTCCTTCCCGTACTTAACATGCTTGAGAAGTGCTTGTGAACATCAATAAAAGACAAAGAACCAATCAAAGAAAAAGATCTATTGATTACAAGTAAATGGAATTAGATAAATTCACACATACAAGCATCACATATCAAGATAAGCATATGGAAAAAGGTGCAAATACTTTATTGAATAGAAGGAAGGATTACAACGATGAAGCCTAATTCGAAGTCACTCCCCCAGATTTGGTTCCATCCACATCACATCATAAGCATAACATTCCGGCAACATAACGACACTTACAATAGTCTCAATTCTCAAACTAACATTATCTCCTTACAATTCATCAAAGTCCAGCCCCTGATCACTTAGATGAGTGGTCAATTTATAGGAAGATGGAGGAGGTTTTGTCATCAATGAAGGTATTGAATGGCCTTACATACTTAGAATTAGTTCCACGAAGGAAGGGATGAGAGGATAGGAGGTATCTTAACTCATTCCTCATCCATTTTCAAGCTCATAGGAGATGATAAGTGTGGGCATCTTCTAGAAGGCTCCAGAAGATAAGAATATTCCCCAAACCCTATGTGAATTTTGTTCAAACTCACCCATCACAGGTCAAAGAGGGCCTAAGTGCTCTGCAGAGAACCCTGGCATGGACTTAAATTCTCTGTAGCACACCCTTGCATGGGCCTACCTGCGCTGGTCCCTCTAGAGGACATTTCAGGATGCCTTCATGCCATGAAACTGTCTAGGAAGGAGGCATTCAAGATGTTGACTTGTTTTGGGCATATAGCAACTGAAATTAGGGTTTGATGAGCCCTAAAACACTGATCTGGATTATGGGAGTGATGTTCCCAAATGGATCTATAACTGCTGCCCCCTAAAGCATGAAGTCGAAAATGTAATGTCGAGTGAAATTCTTTACGATGTGATGAGGAGGTTCCGAAGTGGTTGGTGACCTGCATCGCTTATAATACATAATATCATGATTTTTTTATTTTTTCTCATGAATTGTTGAGCGAAGGCATACCCATGCTCAACATATAAAATTTTCATTACAAGTACATAGACAGTCATCTACAGATATAGACCCATGATTGGAATGACCATGAATGTAAATCCATTGTATCGATGATTTGGTATATTTCTTGAAATCGCAGCCCGGATGGATGAAACTAGATCCGGGGTCTTCTATCTCATTCAATCATTCGCTCAAGTATGAGTATAACCATGTGAATATGTGATCTGAATTCGAAAATGGGAAGACACCGTCTGATTACCAGCCAATGATGTACGTTTTTAATAGACGCGAGAGAAATCATCGATAATGATAATGATCCTCAAGGTATTGTAGTACATTCTGCATGGTGTGAATAGATGTTTTGATGTCGAACACCATACAAATTATTTCGATTGAAGGCCAGTGATGTCAACCTATCGCCGGAAGCGAGAAACCTGCCATTGATTTATGCAAGTCTCAAGGTACTGGGAGGGTGTTTCTAAGTAAAATTCTTGGATAATGTGTTGATGTCGACAAGAAGCAACTCATCACAGGAGGGCCTTGATGTATCCCACTTCAACGACACGGAACCAGCGTAATGATTTTGGAGACAAAATTTGACTGACGACACAAGGTTCAGGAATGGCAGTCATGAAAATGTAGGTTTATGGTATTGCAAAGGAAGAATTTTGGCTGAATGACTTCTCTTGAACATGTCGGCGACACTAAAATGAATTGGTAGCATTGACCCAAAACAAGGTGATGGATGGTATGATAGACCAACAGTATGATAACCATCAAGCTGATAACCCAACCCAAATAGTCACGGAAATGAAGTGAAAGTGTCATGTTCAAGAGCGACCTGCTAAGAAAAGTGGTTTATCCCATTTTCCATTTTCCTTAGTCATTGCTGACCAGTACCTCTTTATTTTTATCAAGCTTGAGGAGGATAACATATGCTTGTTGTATAATTCCACCCTTTGGGTGAATCCATCGCTATGTGATGTTTTAACGAGTCTAGCGAAGGTGAAACTCGGTCTTTTCATGATCGACAAGTTTGTGGCTATTTGATGTTTTAATGAGTTTAACGACAAAGATAACTCAGTCCTTTTCATGTTTAGAGATTTTGAAAAGGGACGAAAAGAAAACTCCAAAAGTTCTTTTTCGTAGATTTGTCTCTCAAGTCCGAAAAGGTGTAAAACAATACAAGAGAGAACCTATTGACCATGTTTGGTCAACGTATTCCTTTTTCGTAAATAATCTATCTCAGCTTGAAAAAGGGTTAAAATTAAACTGAGTAGATGTCATTTGCAATCTGTTAACAAGCTGAAAAGGACAAGCGCTCGACAATCTTTTCATATTTAGAGAGTCTGGAAAGATCTTAAGAGGACTCCACTTTGAGGAACGAGTGGTATCTAGGATAGCAACTGGTTCTAGTGATTTTGGAACTTCTCAAAACATGTTGATTTATGTGAAGAGATTGGCTAATAATACCACTCATTGCAATTGTTCCTCAAAAAGGGTACAACAACCAAGTGAAAGCGTATGATCAGCCAAGCAGATAGTGACAATGAAAGGAGAAAAAACAAAGGCTCATCTGATGGAAGAGGCTAATAGAATGGCAATCATGAGGGTTAAAATGGATATGGGTTCATTTTTACATAAGCTTGAACCATATGGAACTATGCTTGGATTTAGTTTCATGTTTATACAAGCTAGAAACGAAAAACTATGCTTGAATTCAGTTTCATGTTTACACAAGCTTGAAATGAAAAACTATGCTTGGATTCAGTTTCATGTTTACACAAGCTTGAAAAGAAAAACTATGCTTGCATTGGTTTACATGCTCCCAACATGATGACTCGATTCTAGGTGCATGCCCCCCAAGCTTCATTGCATTCTCCTAAGTAGGCTACTCATGGCTATTAGGTGGATGGAATGAAGTTTCATTTACGAGATCAAGTGAAAGACTCAACTAGGATTTTACGAGATCTACTCAAAGACTCGACTTAGAACTTTGCTCCAAGGGACCTTGTTTCATTTTTTAATGAGCTTGACACAAGACAAGGAACTCTACTTAGATACCTTGTTTCATTTTTTAACGAGCTTGACACAAGACAAGGAACTCTACTCCGAGACCTGTTTCATTTTTTAGTGAGGTTGACACAGTCAAAGAACTATCCTCATATGACCTATTTCATTTTTTAATGAGGTTGAAACAGTAAAATAACTATCCTCATATGACCTGTTTCAATTTTTAATGAGGTTGACACAGTAAAAGAACTATCCTCACACCCTTTGTTTCATTTTTTAACGAGGTTGAAACAAGACTAAGAACTATCCTCATGTGACATGTTTCATTTTTTAATGAGGTTGATACAGTAGAAGAAATATCCTCATACCCTTTGTTTAATTTTTTAACGAGGTTGACACAAGACCAGGAACTATCCTCATATTCCTTGATCACAACCCACAAGAGGTCATGACTTCCAAGAGGTTCTCATCATATGGGAGAAAAATGCTCTGGAAGGGATACGTAGCAAGGAATCCATTAGAGATATCGGTTTCCAATGCCCCCAGTACATAATGCACAACATCATAGACTTGATCATCAGTTGATGTAGGCATGGAATGGGTTGCCACATAATTGAGCCTTGGCGGGGAAGATACCATTGAGGGAAAAGGACCATTTAGGGAAGATGGTTTACTGGAACCCATATTTGGACCAGGAAATGAAAGCTAGTCAACGGCGAAAATTCTGCCTTCATATGGGAAACACATCACTCAAAAGAGTGTTGAAGCAATAGCTCTCATGTCATAAACATACTCACACTCAAGAAGTAAAGTATAATCTAAAGGGCCTGGGACTACCATCACATTGAGATAAACAATTTTTCCTCCCAAAGTAATAGGAACCTGAGGAAGGATCCCTAATGGTTGACTGGTTCCACTGTTAAAAGCCAACAGATTCTAGGTAACAGGCACAAGTGGCGGCGAACCGAACGCCTACCAAGCAGTGGAGGAAAGGATACTCACAGATGCAACTTCATCTATAATAATGCCAGATATAATCATATTATAAACATGTACTATGATCTGGAAAGGCACATAAGAAGTAAGACGGTATCCTACCAGTCGATTATAATCAAAGGAAGTGACCATACTACTTGGAAGGGGTACTGTAAGAATGGGAGAATTACCCCCTTGAGTTAGGAGAACAGGAGGATTTTCCTCCTGTCTTGATGGAATAGGAGGGCTGCCTCCAAGCTCATTTGAATCTGAAGAAATGAAAAAAACCTGAGTGGTATCATACGCACTCTCCATGGGAAAGGTACGATTAACTGAAGGTCAAATCAGGTCAACTGTTTCCTCGACCTGTGATTGGTTAGGTATAGACTCATGGGATTCACATTCAGAGAGAGTGGGTTTGACTGACAGTTGATTTTGGTCAGTCACTTTATCAACTAGTGAAGGATTAAGGGAGAGTCTCCTGTAACCAGATGGAAGTCACTGCGGAGAAGTAGGACGGTTATCCAACTCTTTTTTGGCTTCATCCAGTTAGGGACAAAGGTGAATGGGGTTATTCCCTTCACATAACCTACAGGGAAACTTAACTTTACCTTTCTTTCCATGAACTTTACTACCACTAGTTGATGGTGTGTCACCAACATGATCTCGAGAAGTTGATGACACACCATGATGTGAACGAGAGGACCATTCTTCTAATATCTAAGGAATATTAGGACAATTTCAAAGAAGATGGTCTCCTGTACAAACTTTGCATGGATATCGAACTTTGTGAGGCTTATCGGATGGTTTCTCGTTAGAAGTTGCATTCAAAGCAATGGTTTCTTGGTTTCCCCCCTGCTGAATTTTCTTCATCTTCTTCTTCTTCCCTTTCTTCTTCTTCTTAGCCCCCTGGTTACTAGTACTAATACTTTCACCAGGCAAAGAGGAAGAAGGGGAGGAAGAAACAACCGAGGAAAAAGGCAAAGGGTCAACTTTGGGATCAACTGGAGGTTGATTTTGTCCAATTGCAGAAGTACTCGATTGTGGAGAAATCATGACATTTTGAACCAAGGAGGTTGAAAACAACCATATTGGAAAGCCAATGGTAAATCTCATAAGGGATAATGTAGTCATATAAGGAGCACCAATATTTCCAAAAGGAGTAAAAGGAATAGGATTCCCATCAAAAGGAATTCCTTGATCGGTGAACTCTGGATTTGTCGCCATATGTCTCGACCTAAGATCAACTAAGGAGCGAGCATGGAGGATGTTATCCGTGGTCAATTAATTTTATTTTAATCAAAATAACATAACAAAACCAAAGAGGGATGACCTAGGAAAAAGGATTACCAAGCAACTGTGAACTGCAGAATACCTCCTGGCGAACCAAGAAGTACGGGTAGGAAATCTCCCCGAATGTTGTGTTCGATGTATCACAATGTACAGGGCGGCCGACTCGGTTACCTAAGGATGGATAGAAACCTAGTGTTTTCCTCCCATATATACCTGATAGTACGTGGAGGCCCAATCCGTATTAGCGTTTTCTAATGGGAAACCGTACAGTGAGAGCATTCCCATATACTTTACATACTGTAACACCACCCTATATACCCAAAGGTACATGGACGAGCTACGATATACTCACGTATGTGGAATGAGGTATCACACTCGAGATGTATCGTAGACAAGTTAGCGAGAACTACTATGTTTTACGATGTCGGAACACGTCTCTAGCCTAGAACCTCTAAATGTTTTGCGTTAGGTGACAATGCTCCATTAGGTTAATTCAGATGAATTTTAAGTTGATCTTCTTAACAATTTTCCTTTCAAGGTTCACCACGTGATGTATTTTCAATTCCTAGAATGCAACTAATATGATAAGCATTCTTTTCATTCAATTTAACAATGAAAATCTTAGCTAATAGGGATAGAGCAATCAGATTTCTTTCAATCAAAGAGCAAAGAGCACAATCTAATGCAATTTCCCTAAACTATTCTTATGAGCACACACAAACTTTTTTCAATGCACGATGCAAGTTTTTCTTTTCGATTCCCTTAATGTTATGATGAACAAAAGGAAACTAATGCACATACAATCAATCAATGTTTAACAAGAACGAAGACTTAACGACAATTATTTTTCGAAGGAAAAGAAGACTTTTACGACACTTTCTTTGGAATAGAGATTAATCAACTATAATCTAACTTTGACCATGAATCGATAATGACAAAGAAATAATTTAAGAAACATTAATCAATCAATTCAAACTAGGGCTAGCAAAGGAGATACAATCTTGATTTCAGAGAAATGACATTCATTGATCGTTCAACAAGCAATCAAACTGAAGAAATTTGGTAAAAAACCCTATCCAAAGCTGGAAAACTGACCCAAGGAGGATCAGCGCAGCCCTGAATGGGAGACAATGCACTTTAGAGCACTGTCCCTAAGCCAAGGGTGCTCTGCAGCACACTGTGTCCCTCAAAAGCCTGCGCTGGTGACAGTAAGCCATTTCAGGAGGCAAGTAAACACAGTTTTTGACCAAAATCCACTTCAACAAGGCTGAAATCCGATCAATGAAAGGAAGTAAGGGCTGTTAGAGTGTCCTAGGATGTGATAAGCTATTTGGAACGGTGATGGTTCCCTAGTGGAGTCGCCAATTTGTTATGAAGAATTTGGTATCTATGGATAAATACTAATTCCCTTAATGAGTAGCTATATCTAGAACAGCAGTTTAAAGCACTTTAACCTTTTTCTATAAACAATAGATAAGACAAAGAGAATTAGAGGATTTACTTGTACTTTCTCTTTCCTCTTGCCTCCTTTGTATCGGTCATGTCACTCCTTCCCGTACTTAACACGCTTGAGAAGTACCTGTAAACATCAATAGAAGACAAAGAACCAATCAAAGCAAAAGATCTATTGAATACAAGTAAATGGAATTAGATACATTCACACATACAAGCATCACATATCAAGATAAGCATATGGAAAAAGGTGCAAATACTTTATTGAATAGAAGGAAGGATTACAACCATGAAGCCTAATTCGAAGTCACTCCTCCAGCTTCGGTTCCACCCACATCACATCATAAGCATAACATTCCGGAAGCATAACAACACTTACAATAGTCTCAATTCTCAAACTAACATTATCTCCTTACAATTCATCAAAATCACCCCCCTGATCACTTAGATGAGTAGTCAATTTATAGGAATATGGAGGAGGTTTTGTCATCAATGAAGGCATTGAATGGCCTTCCATACTTAGAATTAGTTCCATGGAGGAAGGGATGAGAGGATAGGAGGTATCTTAACTCATTCCTCATCCATTTTCAAGCTCATAGGAGATGATAAGTTTGGGAATCTTCTAGAAGACTCCAGAAGATAAGAATATTCCCCAAACCCTATGTGAATTTCGCTCAAACCCGCCCAACGCAGGTCAAAGAGGGCCTAAGTGCTCTATAAAGCACCCTGGCATGGACTTAACTACTTTGTAGTGCACCCTTGCATGGGCCTACCTACGCTAGTCCCTCTAGAGGACATTTCAGGATGTCTTTAGGCCACGAAACTGTCTGTGAAGGAGGCATTCAAAAGGTTGACTTGTTTAGGGCATGTAGAAACTAAAATTAGGGTTTGATGAGCCCTAAAACACTGGCCTGGATGATGGGAGTTATGTGCCCAAATGGATCTATCACACCCCACCATTATTTTTTTCTTTATTTTTTATCTCCTCACCTCCTCCTCTATTAGCCATCCTTGCAAGAGGTTTAGAAGTAAGCTCTGGTATGGTATTCCAACTGGAAGAAGATTCTTCTGGATGTGATCTAATATATCCAAGTCCCAAATTCCTTCGAGGTCCTCCTACTATTGATTCTACCTATGAGACTACCACAACTTTCGTTCCTACAGCAGCTCCTAATATAGTATGTTATTGTTGTAGTATATCTTGAAGTTGTACTACCTCCTCCTGAAGTGATGTTTTCTTTTCTGAGGCCAATTTTGTTGTAGAGATTTCTCCATCCTCTCTGATACCTGTGTAATTATTAGCAGGGTTAGTTGGGGGTATTTTTGTAGGACCAAATAATTAGGAAAGTGATTTCATACTTTGAATAAATCTCCCCATACTATCTCTAGGTCTACCTCTACTTTTACGCATAAGAAAGAGAAAAATCACTACAAAAATTTAAGAAATGCAATCATACTTTGGAGCAACCCCAACATAGTGGATGTGTGGATCTTCACTCATGTCTTACCGTACACTCTCTTCCCTCTGTTCACCCTACAAAATCCTTATCACATGAATAAATCTATTAAAAAAATGTTACCTGTGCCATTTCCAACTCCCCAACAACGACACCAAAAAAGTTAGGGTTTTTATATGTCGTTTAATTCCATGATTTAGAATTGTCAATCTAGAGTTCATAAGCTCTGAGTTACGAGGCATTACGATTTATATATAAATTGATTTTCCTATGCTTTCTTAGTACGAATTTAAGTACCAAATAACCAAACATTGTCCCTAATTTGAAATTGTTACACTAAAGTTTTCTGAAGTCAAGAAACCTATTATATTCCTCAATTTCACACACAAAATTCATATTTAATAGCTATGCAACTAATTATATATTCTTGTAAAAATAAACTCAACCATAAACCATACTCACAATCCAATTTAACAATCTGTTCAATTCATAAATGTTTACACAAAACTAACCCCATGGTCAAACTAGAAATTGAAAATCCAGTAATTCCATTAAACTTTCAAAATCTTTCACACATCTTCCTATTTCGATGAATCCATTCGAAATTATCTGAGAAATTAAACGAACAACACACAACTTTCCAATGCAACAAATCTTATTCGAAATTGGCTAAGAGATGGAGTAAATGGCACATTGTTTCTTAATCAAATGAATGGAACATTGTTTCCTAAAATGATTAGCACATTGTTCCTTAATAAAATGTTCTCCACATTGTTCCGAATTAATCTTCACGTAAATTCAAACATGTTGAACATTAGCTACAAGGATTTCTTATCAAATATTATAGATCCACAGACAATCAAGCTATTTCATTTAGACCAGAGGATTCATTCTAAGAGCATGGAAAACTTATTTCTCATAAATCCGTTCTAAACTGGAACCTAATTTTCAAACTTATCAGTATTTGAGATCAACACAAAAGAACCTATGAATGAAAATGATTTAAAAACTCACACAATTCAAAACAAGAATTTAACTAGCTATCATAGCATTTGTATGTACAAAACATTTTAAATGTAATTCGATTACAGTCCTAAGTACATAAATTCTAAAGATTTATAAAGAAAGGAAGCAATGACTTTAAGTACAGTATTATCAATGTGAATTCTAAAGAACACTTTCTACCTACAGAACTTGGCTAATGTCTATGGTGGGCCCTTGGCACAACCTGAGACAAGCTTATCTAACTCAATAACTCACAGATTAAAAGGACATGAATCCACGAATATAAAATCCGAAATCAATTATATATTAAAGCCTTCAATAAACCATAAGTAAAAGTGTTCCAAAATTAAAATAAAATAGAGTTATATGGTGCTCCAGTCACAATCTCCTAATCATTGGTTCATTCTGTGTAACCTCTCATACTAATGTTGGGCCTTCTTAAATAATTTACAGCCTGAAGATAGTTACAACGAAATGACCTAGAAAAGTAAATACATGGGTGATTTAGGCTTAATTGAGCTAAGCCAAATTCCAAAGATCACTCATCCATATCATATCTATGATTTCCATTTGTGATGTTATCTTTAGTATGAGGAAGTTAACGCCATGCTCACAAATAAAAGAAGTTATCTTCGGGATGCCATCGGTTGATTGGTACCAAACCTGGAGTAGAGTACTAAATAGAGTATGGAACTAAGTACTGAATGGTTGTCTGATATGTTTATTGATTTAGATGTTGGTTCAGTGATTCTTACCTCCATCATAAAATAACATAGTTTAGCCAATATAGAGTTGTTTCTAGGTGTCAAAAAGGGTAAAATATAATAGGTTTTAGTGGAAATAGTAGAATAGGGTACCAAAAGGATAACAAAAGTAGGGCCCAACAAGCCCTTTAAAGGGAGACAAGCTATTCACAGAGAGAGGATTACTAGTGTAATTGAAACTTGCCTGAGATGTTGATTCTGAAAAGACACCAAACTAATATGTCTTCCTTGAACACTGCTCGGTTGCATAAGGTTCTAGCCCTTCACAACATGTATCCTAATTAAGAAAAAACCAAAGAATATTTGGGGTATTTTGGGCATAAATTTTCACCCCAATCTTTGATTTGGGCTCTCTTTCTGTCAAAATAAGTATATTAAAGAGATATAAAACTTATATTTTGTGTGTTTTTCTGATTCCTTATGGATTTTAAATCTCGTTCATTTGAAGGCTATTTTTTACCATTTTTCAAGAAATAATATTTTCATAGGAATCTTTGGACACCTTGTGTAATTTGGCCATAACGTTTCACTCCGAACTCGGATTTGGGTGATACTTATGTCAAAGATAATATATTGAATATATCTACAACTTTCATGTTATAAGTTGTCCAATATTCCTAATGTATTTTCTATGGAATACATTTTAGTACTGACATCCAAAAAACGAATCATCTGACATTGTGAAAGATTATTTTTTTGGATTTCAGTACTAAAACAAATGCGCCATAAAATGTGAGTAATAATCAAAAAATTATAACATAAAATTTATATATCTCTTCAAGATATTTCTTTTGACACCAAAAGATCCCAAAGTTGAGTTCGGTGTGAAAAGTTATGTCCAAAATACTAAAAGATTTTGTTTTCATGAAAAATGACCTTAAAATTACTTGCCTTAAAATCCACAAAGAATCAACCAAAACACATAAAATAGAAGTTATATATATATATATATATATATATATATATATATATATATATATATATATATATATATATATATATATATATTATTTATTTATTTATTTATTTATTTTTGGCACAAAGGGCACCCAAATCATAGTTTGGGATGAAAGGTTATGGTTAAGATACCGCAAATATTCCATGGTCAATTTCTTAATTAGGATACATTTGGCCTTGTCTAGATCCTTATGTGCAATTTTTTTTTCTGCTTCCTATGACTAGCTAGATGAGATTTCGTATGTGTTACTCTATTCGATGGAAGGGTAGCCCACTAAGAGGTTTTAAGATAACTACTAACTAGAGTGATTGTAAGACCAAAGCCCGTAGGGGTACCCAATTTCACCTTCAATTCAACAAAAATTAATTTTTGGGTCCAAAAGGAGAGTAAAGTTTCCACTTTTTTAGAGTAATTGTAGGATTCTAAGAAGCCAACTGATATACTTTAGCTCGATGAAGCCGTGAATCTTGACTTGTTGATCTTTGTTTATGTAGGGGCTAATTGGCTGGGAGAAAAAATTCCCAGGCAATCACCAAGTACCTTCTTCTACTTCCTTCCCAAATTTGTAGACATTCCATTTTCGATATGAAACCTTCCTTGAAGAATATAACATTATTGGGCAAGTGGAAAGATAATCAATCTTTGGATTTGTGACACATTAGAAATAGTCATTTCTCCATTTATGCACCCAATGACTACATCAATGATAGCTAGCCAGGGCTGACCTAAGACTATTGGGTGTCCTATTTTGGTAGTTTTTGGAGAAATTACTATAAGATCAATCAGATATTCCCAGGAACCTATTGTTACCAACATATCTTCTAAGACACCAATAGGTTTGACGATTGGCTTATCTTCTAATTCCAACACAATGGGTGTGGGTCTTATCTCTTTAATTGCAATAATTTCATAGTATCAACACTCATTGCATTGATGGCTTCACCCAAATCTATAAGAGTTTTAGGCAGAAAAGTTCCATTTATCCCTATGGTTACCATTGGGTTCCCTGGATAATCGTATTTGGGTGGTAGTCCAGATATCATTTCTGACATTTGGTTGATTACTTTGATAGTTTAATTATTGCTTTTCTTCCTTCCTTATTACTTAATGCAAATATCCCTAATAATCTTAGTGTAAATAGGAATGTCTTTAATAGCATGTAACAAAGGGATCTTTATACAAAAGTTTCTTAGCTTGGATTCCACGTCATACTCTATGGGTGTGTTGGTTTTCTTTACAAGCAATCTTTTAGGAAAAGGAGGATCCTTGGATTCTAAGAGCTCTCGTGGTTCTTTTACTTCATTGTTCTTTTCATTTTCCATTTGTTTGATTGGTTTATCTTTGGATTCTACATGGTGATCCTCCTCTTATATAACTACTGCATAATTATTATTGCTAATGGTTTTCCTAGATCTCAGTTAAATTTCATTTATGGGAAAGGAAGTGATAACACAAGTGGGAAAAGGTTGCATTTAAATTTTTTGTACATGTTGATGAGGTCTATTATTAGGATTAGATATCGGTTGTGCAGGAATTTGTGTTGGTTGAGGAAGGTTAAATGATTGTTGCATCTGCTGTGAACATGGGTTGGTATTTTGAAGTAGGGGCAAGGGTTTCAGTTGTTGTAACAGATGTGGTAGCGGTAATGGATATTGTTGGGGATAAGGTGGGTTGTACCCTTACTATAATTGAGGTATATTCGATGCATAACGCATATAGGGTGGATATTGTGGTTTATACTAAGGGTACGAGGGTGCCTAGGCTTGGGATTGAAAGGTATTTCCATAAGGATTCGCTCTCCACCCTTGGTTCCAAGGTGAATTCTGAGGTCTTTGAGAAATCCATGGAGAATAAGATGGCTGAGAGTTCCATGGTTGATACTGGGGAAAACACTATGTGTTAGGATCTTAGTAAGGGGTATCGTTTGGTGTCCTCCATGATGGTTTCCTAGATGATTGGGGAAACTCACTTGTTTCATCCCCTACCTTATAAATAACTTGTAATCCTAGTAGAGAAGTGTATTATTCAGTGGGGTGATCATGAGTGAAAACTCCACAAAGTTATACTACATTTATGTGGCATTCCCTCTCATCATGTTTTCATCTGCATTTAGAACAGAAAATAACTAAAGCATCATTCTCTTCCTCTTGTTTCCTTTTAATTTTCAAAGTATCCAAATGATCATTAATAGTATTTAGGATATTTGTTTTAAAATTTTATAATAGATTCCATAGTTCAATTTGAGTGACACCAACTTGCACTGGTTTATAACTCCTAGACACATAATCCCTTGGGTTGTCCCGAATCCTTTTTCATACCTTAGCTTGGCTTATAGAATAAGTGTTTCATAGTTCAGCTATTTCAGCAAAATGTTTCCTATAGATATCTCTGGAACTCAAGAGATTTAATGTTTCAATGCACTCTTCCCTTAACCCTTTTAGGAAAACATTCCTAAAGGTTCTTTCATCCATATTACCTATTCGGGATTTATGATAATTATAAAGAAACCTTTCAGGATATTCTTCCAAGCTCTCATATTCCATCTACTACATCCTAAAAATATCATTAAACTCATTGATTTTACAGTAATATTGATATTTCTTAAGGAAAACAGAGTTTATATCATCCCATGAGTAAATAGTATGTTCTCCCAAGCTCCTAAACCACCTCAGGGTTTGATCTTTTAGGGTAGCAGGAAATAGTTTGAGTTTATGTGCATCATCATAATAATTGTAACTTTTGCAAATAATATTGAATTCAAATAGACGAGAATCAAGGTCTTAAGAGGACGTACTGTGGAAAAGTGGAAGAGATGCCAAAGGTATGTTTTCATAGTAATGTTTCTGGTAATATCCAAAATTCGAAATCCGAAGGTAGTCTTTGTTTCCTCCTCATTCTCCTCAGGTCCCCCTCTTAGCCCATCTCTTTGATCATTATTCCCATTGAGTAAAGTATTGATTCTATCATTATCTCCAGCATTGACCCCACCATTATTTTTGTCATTATTTTTTATCTCCTCACCTCCTCCTATGTTAGCCATCCTTGCAACAGGTTCAAAAGTAAGTTATGGTATGGTATTCTAGCTGGAAGAAGATTCTGTTAGATGTGATCTAATATACCCAAGTCCCTTTTAGTTCCTCCTACTATTGACTCTACCTATGAGACTACCACAACTTTCGTTCCTACAGCAGCTCCTAATATAGTATGTTATTGTTGTAGTATATCTTGAAGTTGCACTGCGACCTCTTGATGTGATGTTTTATTTTCTGAGTCCAATTTTGTTGTAGAGATTTCTCCCTCCTATATGATACTTGCATAATGATTAGCAGGGTTAGTTGGGGTGGTTTTTGTAGGACCAAATAATTCTGAAAGTGATTTCATACTTTGAATAAATCTCGCCTTACTATCTCTAGGTCTACCTCTACTTTTGTGCATAAGAAAGAGAAAAAGCACTACAAAAATTGACTAAAGACAATCATACTTTCGAGCAATAACAACGTAGTGGATGTGTGGCTTCACTCATGTCTTACCATACACTCTCCTCCCACTATTCACCCTACAAAATCCTTATCACATACATAAATCTATTAAAAAAATGTTACATGTATCGTTTGCAACTCCCTGACAATGACACCAAAAACGTTAGGGTTTTTATATGTCGTTTAATTCCCTAAATTTATAATTGTCGATCCAGATTTCATAAGATTCGAGTTATAAGGCATTATGATTCAAATCTGAATTGATTTTCCTATGCTTTCTTAGTACGAATTTAAGTACCAAATAACCACACTTTGTTCCTAATTTGAAATTGTGACACTAAAGTTTTCCAAAGTGGAAAAACCTATTATATTCTTCAATTTCACACACGCAATTCATCTTTAATAGCTATGCAACTAATTAAAGATTCTTGCAAAAATAAACTCAACCGTAAACTCATTATCCAATTGAAAAATCTATTCAACTCAAAAATCTGTATACAAAACTAACCCCTGGGTCAAACGAGAAATTGAAAATCCAGTAATGTTATTAAACTTTCAAAATCTTTCACACAACTTCCTATTTGGATGAATTCATTAGAAATTGTATGCGCAGTTAAAAAAACAACACACAACTTTCCAATGCAACAAATCTTATTCGAAATTGGCTAAGAGATGGAGTAAATGGCACATTGTTTCCTAAAATTATTAGCACATTGTTCCTTAATAAAATGATCGACACACTGTCCCTACTTAATCTTCATGAAAATTCAAATGCGTTAAACATTAGCTACAAGTATTTCTTCTAAAATATTTTAGATCCACAAACAACCAATCTATCTCATTTAGATCAGAGGGTTCATTCTAAGACCGTGGAAAACTTGTTTCTCATAAATCCGTTCAAAACTGGAACCTAATTTTCAAACTTATCAATATTTGAGATCAACAGAAAAGAAACTTATGAATGCAAATTATGTACAAACTCACGCAATTCAAAACAAGCATTTAACTAGCTATCATAGGATTTAGATCTACAAAATATTTCAAATGCAATTCAATTAAAGTCCTAATTACCTAAATTCTGAATATTTCTAAAGAAAGGAAGCAACGACTTTAAGTAAAGTATTATCACTTTGAATTCGAAAGCACACTTTCTACCTAACCAAAATTGATACAGAACTTGGTTGAGGTCTGTGGTGGGCCCTTGGCACGACCTGAGATAAGCTAATCTAGCTCAACAACTCACATATTAAAATGACATGAATCCACAAATATAAAAGTCTAAATCGATTATATATTAAAGCCTTCAATAAAACATAAGTCCAAGCATTCCAAACTTAGAATAAAACAAAGTTATATGGTGCTTCAGTGACAATATCCTGATCACTGGTTCATTCCATGTAACCTCTCATACTAATGTTGGGCCTTCTTAAATAATTTATGACCTGGATATAGTTACAACAAAATGACTTAGAAAAGTAAATACATGGGTGATTTAAGCTTAATTGAGCTAAGCCAAATTCCAAATATCAAATATGTGTTGTTCCATCTTTGACATTTTTTTTAGGCTAAGGAAGCTAATACCATGCTCACAAATAAAAAAAGTTGTCTTCGAGATGCCATCAGTTGACTCGTACCAAACCTGGAGTAGAGTACTGAATAGAGTACAAAACTAAGTACTGAATGGTTGTACGATATGTTTATTGAGTTAGATGATGGGTCACTGATGACCTATTAATGTATGCAAGTTTCCATCCTATGTTAAAGAACCATATTGATAAATTAGCCAATAGTGAGTCAAGAAATATAAACTCGTTTAATCATCTAATTAGACTAACGACATATATGTAAAAAATAGTCTTTATTGTGATTCTTACCTCCATCATAAAATAACATAGTTTAGCCAATATAGAGTGGTTTCTAAGTGTGAAAAAGTGTAAAATACGGTAGGTTGTATTGGAAATAGTAAAATAGGGTACCAAAAGGATAACAAAAGTAGGGCCCAACAAGCCCTTCTAAGGGAGACAAACTATTCTCAGAGAGAGGATTAGTATTATACTTGAAATTTGTCTGAGATGTTGATTCTGAAAAGACACCAAACCGATTTGTATTCCTCGGACACTTCTCGGTTGCATAAAGTTCTAGCCCTTCACAACATGTATCCTAATTAAGAAAAAACCAAAGAATCTTTGGGGTATTTTGGGCATAAAATTTCACCCCGAAATTTCATTTGGGATCCCTTTATGTCAAAAGAAATATATTGAAGAGATAGATAACTTCTATTTTATGTGTTTTTTCCTAATTCCTTATGGATTTTAAAGCTTGTTCATTTTAAGGCTATTTTTTACCATTTTTCAAGAAAGAATCTTTTCATAGGGATCTTTGGACACTGTGTGTATTTTGTCCATAATGTTTCACTCCAAACTTGGATTTGGGTGCTCCTTGTGTTAAACGAAAGCTATTGAATATCTCTACAACTTTCATTTCATAAGTTGTCCAATATTCCTCATGGATTTTATAAGGAATTCATTTTAGTACTAACATCCCAAAAAAGAATCATTTGACATTGTCAAAAGATTATTTTTTTGGATTTCAGTACTAAAACAAATGCGGCAGAAAATATGTGAGGAATATTCAAAAACTTATAACATAAAAGGTATATTTATCTTTAAGATATTTATTTTGACACCAAAATATCTCAAAGCTACGTTCGGTGTGAAAAGTTATGTCCAAAATATTGAAAGATTTTGTTTTCATGAAAAATGACCTTAAAATAACACGCCTTAAAATCCACAAGGAATCAACCAAAACACAAAATATAAGTTGTATATATATTCAAGATATTTATTTTGACACAAAGAGTGCCCAAATAATAGTTCGGGGTGAAAGGTTATGATTAACATACCCCAAATATTCCATGGTCAATTTCTTAATTAGGATACATTTTGCCTTGGCTAGATCCTTATGTGCAATTCTTTTTTTCCGTGTCCTATGACTAGCTAGACGAGGGTCCAGATGAGTTACTCTATTTGATGGAAGGGTAGCCCACTAAGAGGTTTTAAGATAACTACAAACCAGTGTCTGCAAGACCAAAGCTCGTAGGGGTACCCAATTTCACCTTCCATTCAAGCGAAATTAATTTTTAAGTCCAAAAGGAGAGTAAAGTTTCCACTTTCTGAGAGTAATTGTCTCGATTATAAGCAGCCAACTGATATATTTTAGCTCTATGAAGCCATGAACCTTGGCTTGTTGATCTCTGTTTATGTAGGGTCCAATTGGATGGGAGAAAACATTCCCAAGCAATCACCGAGTACCTTCTTCTACTTCCTTCCCAAATTTGTAGACATTCCATTTTCGTTATGCAACCTTCCTTTTACATTCAACCGATTGAACTAAAGAAGCATCCCCAAAACCAAAAACAAAATCTTCCTTCTAGCCTTAATTTAAGAATTTATTTTTTCCTCTATCATGAGATCATGAAGCATTTATAATATATAAAGGTGAGACTTCTCTTTCAAGTTTTTTAAAGAACAATTCATCGTCCTCCATGTCATGGCAAGGGTTTTCATAATTAAGACTCGACTCTTCACAAGAAATAACTTCATCAGGGAGTTCATTAAAGAACGTATTATCTTCCATATCATGAAAGCATTCCTGATGACCAAAGTTCAACCTATATTCATCATACTCATCATAAATAACATTATCACTAGGATAAAGAAGGTCAAAATTAACTTTAGGGTCGAGGTCATCATCATATATGCGAGGTTTATGATCTTCTTAAAAGAGCAGGTCATCTAATGGATAAACATGACATAGGGTTTCTAGTTCACTCAAGTAGGGTTAAGAAACAATCTCTTCGCATGAATTAGGAGTCACAAGTTCAGAACCTGTAAACTCCCATCCATAGGAAGTGACAGGGGTTTTCTTCTCTAGCATGTATTGCTTCTTGGCCTCTAATAATATTTGACAAGTTGAAGGATCATGAGGACTTTCAAAAAAATCACACTAGATTTCAAAACATGGTAAGTCAGGAAAATTATTCATGAATTTTTTTAAGAGAGGAGGCCCAACAATATTAGGTTTCTAGTCTTCCTCCTCTCCAAAAAGAAAAAGGGGAAACAAGCGAGAGGCAGTATGGATGTTGAAAATTCCAACTAATTGAAAAAAATAAAGGAATTTGTTAACATGGTTATGGGAGGAATCTGAAGAGAGATCGGCAAAGGTGGGGCAAAGATGTCAAGGCAACCAATCAATAAAAACTTAGAAAGAGTTATGCATACATTACAAAATAGAACAAAAAACTGAGAGTAAAACTAATTCCCTCCCTAGTATGGTCACCAGAATGTGTTGATGGTTTCAAAATTGAAGTGTCACTCTAGCACTACATCAATATATCTAATCTCTCAATGGTTAACGAGAAGTAATGGGAACATTATCCCAGGTTTTATAGCCACACGAGTAGGGTTGAATCCATGCCAAGAGTGGCACAACTCAACCCTCTTGCTTGTTAAAGGAATTACAACTGGATAGGAAGATTCATGTAGCTCGCAACCCTCATGGACGAAAGAAAAATATTTTTTTTTATGAAACCAGCTCACAAAAAGATAGAAAATATAGATCAACAACTTAAAAATCAGCCTCTTCGAGGGGACAACCTCCTTTACATTACACAAATGAAAATTTCTTGGATGATACAAATGACAAGACCTCCTTTCTATATATTGGAGTCTAAGGGGTCATAATATAATCAGAGCCGACATAAAAATAATAATTTAAGGGCACAAAAATAACAATAGTGGGCTTCTATGGGGCACAATAATAACAATATGGGGACTACATGGGCACAACAATATAATAAGGGGGTTGCACTAATAACAATAAGGGGTTACACTAGTAGTATAGGGACCTAACATGCCCCTCTTCTTCAAAAAGTGTTGTCCTCAACACTTGAGTAGTTTTGGATGCTTCTATATAAAATTCTCATCGTCCCATGTGGAATCTTCAGCGGGTAAGTTCTTCCACCTGATGATATACTCTGAAATTGATCAATTTCATAGCTATCGGGTTCTTGTTTCTGTGACTGCTTCAGGTTCTAATATGATTTTTCCTTCCTCGTCAAGTTCTGAAAATATTGTTTGAACTAGGAGCTTCTCACCTATAACCTTTTTAAGCATGAAACATGGAAAATTGGGTGCACTCGGGAAGATGTAGGAAGCTCCAATTTGTATGCCATAGTACTAATATTTTGTAACACCTTGTATGGACCATAATACTTTGGCATAATTTATTATCCTTCTTATCTTGCATGAGGGACATTTGTTTGTATGGTTATAGTCATAGAAATATCCACACACCTACATCAAAACTTCTTTCGTTGTGATGCTGATATGCATGTTCTTTCATTCTATTCTGCACCAAAGTGAGGTTATCCTTAACTCGATGTGATCCTCCATTGCTTGAACCTTAGAATTTTATTTCAACGATGATGTGATGGATGGTGGATGATATCTATATAGTGGCATAAATAGGGTCATTTTTGCTGCAGTATGGAAGGAAGTGTTATACCACCATTCAGCCAAAGGAAACCACTTGACCCATTGTGTTTGTTTTTCTGATACAAAGCAACGAAGATATCCTTCCAAAAATTTGTTCACTATCACTATTTTCCCATCAGATTTAGAATGATATGATGAGATTTGAACTGACTGAGTACCCAAATATTCCACCTCTTTTACTTCAAAGAAACAATGGGAGATTTTTGCATATAATTGTTTCTCCTCCAATATTAAAGCACCTTGTCAACAAATTGAACATTATCCTTCCAAGACTTGATGTAGATTAGTATATTATCAAAAAATACTAACACAAATTTTCTAAGTAAGGGTTTGAAAATGGAATTCATCAAACCTTGAAATGTAGAAGGTGCATTGGTAAGGCCAAAAGGCATGACCAAAAATTCATAATGACCCTCATGAGTTCTAAATGTTGTTTTTGAAATGTATTTAATCTTCATTCTGATTTGATGATATCCTGAACAAAGATCCAACTTGGTGAAGTAAATTTCTCCATGTAATTCATCCAATAATTCATCAATGACACGAATAGAAAATTTATCTTTAATAGTAAGCTTGTTGAGCTCCCTATAATCCGGAGACATACACCATGATCCATCCTTCTTGTGTACCAATACCACTAGAGTAGAGAAATAACTTTGACTAGGTTGAATTATACCAACCTCTGGAATTTCAGAAACCATACGTTCAATTTCACTCTTTTGTGCATATGAATATCTGTAAGGCTTGATGTTTGGGGGAAAAATTCCTAGAATCAAATGATTAGCATGCTCATGATCACGAATAGGTGGGAGGCCTTTGAGAGTCTCAAATACCTTAGAATGATTGTCCAGAACTTTTTGAGATCTGCAGAAACAAATGATTTTGATGTGGTTACCTCTAGTGAACATAATTGTGCAATTTCTCCATGTTGTTCTTTCTTTAGAATCTTTTTCATCCTGTTAGAGTTGATTATGTTTCCCAGTTTCCTTGTGATACCCCTTAATTCAACCTCCTTTCCTTCCCCAAAAAAATCAAGAAAAGTTCTTGAAAATTAAAAGCTATCATACCCAAATATTGTAGCCCATTGAACTCCTAGTACAACATCCACACCACCCATTGGAATGGAAAGTACTGGACTATTCAAGACATATTATCCCATGGATAGCTTGATATTATGGCACTTTCCAGAGTAATTTATGGTTCCTCCATTTGTAACCATTACTTGACACTCTTGTGTTGGATATAGGAAGCAATTCAATTCCTTGGCTATCTTACAATGAATAAAATTATGGGTACTACCCGAATCAATCAACAGTGTTACCTTTTTCTTCTTGATCTTCCCTTCTATATTGAGATTTTGAGGAGTGGTAATTCCTGTCAATGCATTACAAGATATGGTCAGATTCATTTCTTCTTTCTCTGGGATTAGTTCCTGGTGTATATCCTCTTCTTTTGATGTTTCTTGTTCCTTTTCTTGCTCCTCTTCCCCATCTATGTAAATTAATTTTTTCTCAGCACACTTATGAACTTTAGTGTATATTCTATCACAATTGTAACAATGCCCTTTTGCTCTTTTTTCTTCCAATTGTTGTGGTCTCAACCTTGTAGGTGGTGAAAGGCTAGGAGCAACAACACTTCCATCTTTATAGTTATGAGTGGTAGGATTCCTTGTTGCCACAATTTTGCTTTCAATTTTTCTTGCCAACCTGTATTCCTTCTCCAATGAATCAAGTTCCCAAAGGTGAACCTCATGTTGAACGTTATCCTTTAAAGTCCCTATGAAGAAATCAATCCTATGCTTCTTTGGAATATCATTTAACCTTATATTCAATTTTTGGAAGTCCTCAATGTGCTCTTCCATTGAACCCTTTTGTATGATATTTATCAATTGGCTAAATAAGGTGTTGCTTTATGTATTCTCATAATGTGTTATCATTTCCTCCATGAAAATTGACCAGGCGACAAGTGGTTTACGAGAACAAATCCCTTTATACCATAAAAATTGATTCGATTCTAATATAAAGATGCAATATGTACCTTTTGTAACAGTTGCACATCATGTAGATCAAAATATTTCTCCATCTGTAGTATCCATGTTATGGGATCATTTCCATCAAACTTCCTCATATCGATATTTGGAATATGGTGGGTCTTTGATCCAATGTTAGATTCTGTGAAATCATGATTAACATTTATTTTTTTCTCATCATGAGTTTCCTCTACTACCTTTTCATCATTAGGAGGCCTTTCTTGTAGCAGCTTTGTCCCACCTTCCTTCAAACCTTCTATGCCTTTCTTCAAATATTCCATTTATTTCTTAAACTTTTCTCCCATACCATCGATATTAGCTTCCATGGCACATATAAAACTATTTATCTTAGCTTCTATCGCATTCTTCAAATCCTCCATCCAATTTTGCTTGCTAGGTGTTTCTATTTTCTTGATTCGAGTCATTATTTTTATTGTTTTCAGCCTCTCGATCTTGAATCTATTGTATCTATGACATTTCAGACCTCCAAGGTCTGAAATTGGGACCTACAGTAACCCTCTACGTCCTATTTCCAATGCCACCAGTCTGATCAAAATTGGATTCTCCAAGAAAGAGTTATGCCCAATCTCCAAAGATGACCTCCTTATATACGTTTTCTATAGAACACACTTGTACGAAGTGCCATGTCTTACTTTTTAGACCTTCAGACCTAAAAACAATATACAAAAAATTACAGTCCGCTCTATTTTTGTATCTTCTTACGAAATTTAAATCTTATGCTTAGAGAGAAAGTTATGACGATTTTCCCCAGGTCACCTGTTTGGGATTTAATTAGGGATCCTTCAGAAACCTTAAATGTCTAGGGCTGTATCTATGAAAATATAGTGGAACAAGACCTGCAATTCGGGCCCAAGCTTCAGCAAGATTTCGTCTCAAATGGGTTTTAATTTCCGAGTCTGAACCTTCATATTAAAAAAATTATAGCGAAAATTCCACAATGACCTATTTGAGATGGAATTCTGGAGCTTGCAAAAAACCCTAACTTCCTCAGATCATATCTCCAAAAATATAGCGAGACAAGATCTGAAATTTGGATCCGAGGTTAAGAATGATTTCGTCTCAAAGGGTTTTGTTTGTAGCTTCTGAAACTTCGTAGAAAAAAGTTAGATTGAAAATTCCATGATGAGCTGTTTGGAGCAGTGAAACCCTAGAATCCAAAGCTTTGATACCAAATGTTATGAAACCAGCTCACAAAAGGATAGAAAAGATAGATCAACGACTTAAAAATCAGCCTCTTCAAGGGAGAAACCTCCTTTACATTACACAAATGAATAATTCTTGGATGATACAAATGACAAGACCTCCTTTCTGTATATAGGAGTCTAAGGGGTCATAATATAATCAGAGTCGACATAACAATAATAATGTAAGGGCACAACAATAACAATGGTGGGCTTCTATGGGGCATAATAATAACAATATGGGGACTACATGGGCACAACAATATAATAAGGGGGTTGCACTAATAACAATAAGAGGTTACACTAGTAGTATAGGGACCTAACAAAATTTATCTACCCTAACCCTATGTAAGGAAATTGACCATAATATGCTTTATGCAATAAACAATAAAGCATTATGCATCCTCTTATTTATGAACCAAACATTCAAATACATAAAATATTGGTAAAATAAGTGAAGGAATATTCCAAATATTAATTGATTATTTTATTATATATAGTTTAATTGTTGCTCATGTATGTTTATATTATGAAATTAGAAATCTTAACCAGTTATATGGGATATGTAATTAAGAACATATTGAATAAGGTTTCGTTTAACAACAGTTAAACATTAGTCACATTGTAGCCAATAAAAAGTTATTAAAACTGAACATAAACAAAATATTTACAAAAGTAAAACTAGATTAAAAGAATTAAAAGGCTACAAATAAGCTTTTAAAAAAACTAAAAATCAAATGTCAAACAACCTAAAAGTTAATGAAATAAGTAACCAATTATTTACAAAAACCGTGGTTAGTGTAAAAGAAAGTAGAACAAAGTAAAATGGACCTAATTTACATGACATCACAAGTAAAACATATATACTACAGGAACTGATGGATGTAAAAACAAATGAGACAACACATTTATACAAAGAAAAGTAAAAGCGTACTTGAACATTACTAAAGAAGAATATGCCCAAATTCCAGAAGAATCATTGAGCCGAGATATGACCAGCAAAGGAATATTTTTTTATTACGCTTTCAACATCTATGTACATCCCTCGAAGGATGGAATATGCATGTGAAATAGAAGGTGATGCATAGTCAAATTTAAATCAAACAACAGTGAACAAGAAGACAATATCCTGCAAAATTGTCACATAATTAATACCAACTTTAATGATAATAATAGTGGAAATAGTTAAAAATAGATATCTATACCTTTTTTTGACTGTTCACTAATAGAGATGTGCATTCATGCTCTAGGAAGCGCTCTGAAAGGAAACCTACAAACTAGTAATGACATCATACAAGTAGAGATCAATGCATGAAGATGGAAGTGGAAAATAAAAAAGGAAAACCTCAATGACTAGTCATGCCCTCACTCACAAATTGGGAAACATTTGGGTATGAAAAGTTGAGAAAATATTTCTTCAAAGTTGTTGCTTTCTTTTATAGATTTCTTTGTATGATGGATGGCTTCAGTGTTCCTCAAATGGTCATAGGATGAGTGTTTGGTAGTTACATCCAATTCGTTTTTTTGGAAATTGTCTCGTACTTAATCCAAACTTTGTTTAAAACTTCATTATTTAGTGCATAAGTATTATACCTGCATTTTTCCCATCTTTCCATTTGAATATAATTTGATTCTGATTATACTTCACCCATTAAACACTTAATATTCCAGATTAATCGATTTTAGTCCTTTCTAGGGCCATGTCCACACCATAGAAAATATTTGCAAGATATAAGTCTCAGATCTCTTTTTTATTGTCCCAAGTGTTCTTATACCCTCTTTCAAATCCGCATAACACCAAACAAAGAGGTGTAATGAATATCACAGTTTCCACCCTCATTATACTCACTTGGATGGTGAACAATATTTCAATATTGACTCCATTTTCCATGCCTCATATCACATAATGTAGTAGACTATAATATATTCTTTGAACCACACGTGAACATTGTACATTATTGTTTCCATACCTGACATCGATTGAGAAAGATTCTATCAATGCCACTTTAATTTTATATCTCCACTGTAAAAAAAAATCATAAACAATAGGACTATTTGACTTTACTTTGTTGAATTCTTATTATACTATTAAATTCATCAATGCAGCAAAGTCTATTGTCAGCTAAAAAAGTGCTCCTACCTCTAGCATTCATTCACTTCCATCGTTTACAGTGGTCACTATAGGGTATGTATTAGTGCTTCTTAATCCAATGGTCATAACAGAATGATGACTTAACTTTGCAACCAACTTCAAAAACTAAGACTTTCCTATACCTGGGTCACCCAATAACAACGAGTAATATTTTCCACAAATATTTGTTACAGAATGATTATTTTGTAGCACACCTACAATCAAAGTTAATCCAACTACAATATTTATTGTGAATAGGCCATATATTTGTGGGAAAATGCCTCGCAATATTATGTTTCTTCCCTTCAATGGATTATATTTGAAACATGCCCAAAATTGTTCAAATTTCTCAATAACTTGCTCAAAGCTGTCATTTTTTGACTTGAGCTCATTAGTCCACCACCAACTTACAATATTTCTTGCCTCCAATTATGGAAAATTTAACAACCCTGTGTTAAATTTCCAGGTAAATAAATAATGTATGGACATTGTAAAAGAAAACATCAATCCAAGGTCACAGGTCACATATTCCAAGTTGAATGAGGGGGGAAACATTACATTAGGATTCATTTGCGGTTAATTATTTATTGGCTATGGAAATTTGCATTGGCAATGCCATTGGAAAAAGGAAAAGGGAAATAAATGGAAATTAATTCAGGAAATAAAGGAAAATAAGAGAAAAGGAAGATGAAGAGACAAGGATATGGATGCAAGGGAAAATAAAGAAAAAGAAAAGGAAAAAAAGGGAGAAAACATTCTAGCATTCTCACTTGGAAAAAGAGAGGAAAATATGAGAGAGCACTTAGACAATGAGAGGCAAAGACGAGAGAGAACTTGGACAAAGAGAGGAAAAGAGGAGAGATAACTTCGACATAATGAGGAACAAGCAAGGAAAAGAAATGGAACGCTAGAAGAATATTAGACAATAGTAAGCAACGGAAGAAATCAAGCAAAGAAAGAACAACCAACAAGAGTATTTTGCAGGTAACAGGTTGCATGCTTGATTATCTTGTTGGGATGTGAATGCATGGTTTATGCATTGGTTTATTGTTCATGTTTGTTTTCACTGGCATGGGGTTTTCCTGGATTGAAAGTGATGTACAACCTTGTGTTTTCCATTTCCTAGATATCCATGGTATAGTGGGTTTTCATTTTGGTAGAGCTTTGGATTGTTGGTGGATTTGGATCCGATTGAGGTGGTCTTAGGAAAATCCCAAGGGTTGAGGGCGGAGATGGATTTCTCCGAGAGGCTCTTGACAAGTAGGTGATTGTTGGGTCCCTATAATACTAGCGATTACCCCATTACTATTGTAGTTATAACCCTTATTTATATTGTTGTGTCCCTATTACCCCCATGTTGTTATTTCTGTGCCCCATAGAATCCCTCTATTGTTATTTTTGTGGCTTTATATTATTATTGTTAGGTCGGTTGGATTATATTGTGACTCCTTAGACTCCTATATATAGAAAGGAGGTTTTGTCATTTGTATCATCAAAGAATTGTTCATTTATATAATGTAAAGGAGGTTTCCCCCTCGAAGAGGCTGAATTCTAAGGTGTTGATCTATCTTTTCTATCTTTTCTTGAGCTGGTTTCATAACATTTGGTATCAGAGCTTTGGATTCTAGGGTTTCGCTGCTCCAAACAGGTCATCGTGGAATTTTCGCTATAACTTTTTTTTTGTGACGTTTCAGAAGTCACAAAAAAAACCCATTTGAGAAGAAATCGCGCTGAACCTTGGGTCTGAATTTCAGAGCTTTGCGAGCGATATTTACGGAGATATGATCTGAGGAAGTTGGTCTTTTTGCAAACTCCTGAATTACATTCAAAACAGGTGACCTGGGGAAAATCGTCATAACTTTCTCTATGGGGATCGGATTGAAATTTCTTAAGAAGGTATAGAAATAGGACAGACTGTAGTTTCTTGTATGTGTGTTTCAGATTCAAAGGTTGAAACAGTGACTCGTGGCACGTCGTACAAGTTCGCTCTACTGAACTAGTCTAAGAGCAAGTCACTGTGGGAGATTTCACATAACTCTTCCTTGGAGAATCCAATTTGGGTCAGAATTGTGGCATTAGAAAGAGGACACAGAAGGCTACTACAGATCGCAATTTCAGTACTGGATGATCCGAAATTACAGAGATACATAAAATTCAATATCAGGCTTCTATAAAGTGAAAAAAGGTGTGTAATTTTTTTTTTTTAATTTTTGTGTAAGCTTGGTTTAACGGAATTCAAAGGGCATAGTAAACCATTATTATCGGTAACTGATGCTCCGAGGAAAGAAAATGAAAACGCCTAGTAAGGAACCTGAAAGCTCGAGCATGACTCATGAAGAAGAGGAAGAAATGCTACATGATATATCAAAATTACAAGAACAAGTGCAACAAATGTCACGCTCACAAAAGCTAATAGAAGCTAAGATAAGTGGCGTGGAATCCAAGATAAATGGCGTGGAATCTAAGATAAAGGGCATGGAAGCTAAGATGGATGATTTGAAGACAGATTTGAGGACAGATTTGAAGACAGACATGACAGATTTGAAGACAGATTTGACAAATTTTCTACAAGAAATACTTACTAATGGTGAAAAGGTTGTAAAGGAAACTCATGATGTGAAAAAAAGTAATGTTAATCATGATTCCATAGACGCTAATGTTGGATCGAAGACCCACCATATTCCAAAAATCGATATGAGGAAGTTTGATGGCAAGGATCCCGCCACATGGATATTACAGATGGAGCAGTTCTTCGATCTCAATAATGTGCAAAACACACAAAAGGTACGTATGGAAACTGTATATTTGGAACCAAATCAGTTTGTATGGTATCAATGGCTTTGCTCTCGTAAAAAAATTATCACTTGGGCAATTTTTACGGAAGAATTGATAGCACATTATGAAGATACAAAAAGCAACACTTTTTTTAGCCAATTGATAAGTCTCAAACAAAAGGGTTCAGTAATGGAGCACATTGAGGAGTTCCAAAAATTGAACATAAGGGTAAAAGATATTCCAGAGGAGCATAGGATTGATGTGTTCATAGGGTCTTTAAAGGATAATATCCAACATGATGTTCGCCTTTGGGAACCTGATTCATTAGAGAAGGCATTCAGGTTAGCAAGAAAAATGGAAAGCAAAATTATGGCAACCAGGAAGCATACCACTCACAACTATAAAGACGGAAGTGTTGTTGGCCCTAGTCTTCCACAACCTATAAGGTTGACACCACAACAATTGGAAGAAAAAAGAGCAAAAGGGCTTTGTTACAGTTGTGATAGCAAATACACTAAAGGTCATAAGTGTGCTGAGAAGAAATTATTCTACATAGATTGTGAAGAGGAAGAAGAAAAGGAGCAAGAAAGGTCAAAAGAAGAAGATATAATCCAGGAACAAAGCCTAGATGAAGAAAAAATAAATCCGACCATATCTTGTAATGCATTGGCGGGAATTACCACTCCTCAAACCATCAAGATAGAAGGACAAATCAAGAAGAAAAAGGTAATAGTGTTGATTGATTCAGGAAGCACCCACAATTTTATTCATTGTAGGGTAGCAAAAGAATTGAATTGCTTCCTATATCCAGCACCAGAGTGTCAAGTGATGATTGCAAATGGAGGAACAATAAATTTCTCTGGAAAGTGCCATAATATCAAGCTATCCATGGGAGAATATGTATTGACTAGCCCAATGCTTTCCATTCCAATGGGAGGTGCTGATGTTGTACTAGGAGTCCAATGGCTACAATCCTTGGGTACAATAGCTTTTAATTTTCAAGAACTTTTCATCAAATTTTCTACGGAAGGAAAGGAAGTTGAATTAAGGGGTATTGCAGGGAAACCAGGAAAGATAATCAGCTCTAATGGTATGACAAAGCTTCTAAAAAAGGAGCAAAGAGGTGTAATTGCACAATTATGTTCGCTAGATGTTTCCACATCGGAATCATCTATTTCTCCAGATCTCCAAAAAGTCTTGGACAATCATTCCAAGGTATTTGAGACTCCCAAAGGTCTCCCACCTATGCGTGATCATGATCATGCTATTCATCTGATTCCAGGAAGTGTTCCTCCAAACATCAGGCCGTACAGATATCCCTATGTCCAAAAAAGTGAAATTGAACGTATGGTTGCAGAAATGCTAGAGGCTGGTATAATTCAACCAAGTCAAAGTTCTTTCTCTGCTCCAGTAGTATTGGTGCACAAGAAGGATGGATCATGGCGCATGTGTCCGGATTATAGGGAGCTCAACAAGCTCACTATTAAAGATAAGTTCCCCATTCCTGTCATTGATGAATTACTGGATGAATTGCATGGATCAATTTACTTCACCAAGTTGGATCTTCGTTCGAGATATCATCAAATCAGAATGAAGATTGAAGACATTCCGAAAACGGCATTTAGAACTCATGAGGGTCATTATGAATTTTTGGTCATGCCTTTTGGCCTTACCAATGCACCTTCAACATTTCAAGGTTTGATGAATTCAATTTTCAAACCATTCCTTAGAAAATTTGTGTTAGTATTTTTTGATGATATACTAATCTACAGCAAGTCTTGGAAGGATCATGTTGAACATGTTGACAGGGTGCTACAACTATTGGAGGAGAAACAATTATATGCAAAAAGATCCAAATGTTTCTTTGGAGTCCAGGAGGTGGAATATTTGGGTCATATTGTATCTCATGAAGGAGTTAAGGTAGACCCTAGCAAAATTAAAGCCATTAAGGAATGGAAAATCCCCACATCCATAAAGCATCTGCGAGGATTTCTTGGGTTGACAGGGTATTATCGCAAGTTTGTTAAGAATTATGGGAGAATAGCAGCACCTCTAACAACATTATTGAAGAAAGATGCATTTTCATGGACTCCGGAAGCAACAAAGGCCTTTGAACATCTTAAAGAGGCAATGTGCCAAGCACCGGTCTTAGCTACACCGGACTTCACAAAAACCTTTATTGTGGAATGTGATGCTTCAGGAAATGGAATTGGTGATGTTCTAATGCAAGATGAAAGACCCATTGCTTTTGAAAGTCGTCCAATCAAGGGAAAGTTTTTAAGCAAAGCTATTTATGAGAAGGAAATGTTGGCAATACTCCATGCACTTAAGAAATGGCGACCCTACCTAATGGGAAGACACTTCAAGGTAAAAACGGATCATGATAGCCTTAAATACTTTTTAGAACAAAGATTATCCTCTGAAGAGCAACAAAAGTGGGTCACAAAGATGTTGGGTTATGACTTTGAAATCATCTACAAAAAAGGGAAGCAAAATGTGGTGGCAGATGCACTCTCAAGAAAGGATGAGGATGTGGAAGCATTGTTGTGCGCCATTTCTATTATCCAACCAGATTGGATAAATGAAGCAAGGGAGGAATGGAAGAATGATGAAGAAGTGTGGGCACTTATTCGAAAGCTACAACAAGATTCCAGTACGTCTGATACATTTAGCTGGCAAAATGATTCATTATGGTACAAAGATCGCTTATACCTCTGTAAGAATTCCCAGCTAAAACAAAAGATTCTTATGGAATTGCACACTTCTCCCTTAGGAGGGCACTCAGGATTTTTAAAAACTTACCACAGGGTTAAGAAGGAATTTTTTTGGGATGGCCTTAAATCAGATATTCAAAAGTTTGTGGCGGAATGTTTGGTTTGCCAACAAAATAAAGTTGAAACAATTAAGACACTGGGTCTATTACAACCTTTATCCATTCCAAGCCAACGTTGGGAGGAGGTTTCAATGGATTTTATCACAGGTTTACCCAAGTCTGAGGGAAAGAGTGTCATCATGGTGGTAGTTGACAGACTTACCAAGTATGCACACTTTTGTGCATTATCACATCCATTTAAAGCCAGTACAGTTTCTACTGCATTTATGGAAACAATTCAAAAGCTACATGGAAACCCAAAGATTATTGTAAGTGACAGAGATCCCATTTTCACTGGAAATTTTTGGACAGAATTATTTTCTTGTCTTGGTACTCAGTTAGCTCATAGCTCATCTTATCATCCTCAATCTGATGGGCAAACTGAGATAGTAAACAAATGTTTGGAAGGATATCTTCGTTGCTTTGTATCTGATAAACAGACACAATGGGTCAAATGGTTGCCTCTGGCTGAATGGTGGTATAACACTTCCTTCCATACAGCAACAAAAATGACCCCATTTATGGCACTTTATGGGTATCAACCACCATCCATCACATCATATTTAAGAGAAAATTCTAAGGTTCAGGCAGTGGAACATCACATCGAACATCAACAACAAGTCCTCCAACTCTTAAAGGATAACCTCGTGTTGGCACAAAATAGAATGAAACAACAGGCAGATCAACATCGCAGTGAAAGAAGTTTTGATGTAGGTGATTGGGTATTCCTACGGCTACAACCATATAAGCAAATGTCCCTAAAGCAAGCTAAGAAGGATAATAAATTATCACCAAAGTATTATGGTCCGTACAAGGTGTTGCAAAAGATTGGTACTATGGCATACAAATTGGAGCTTCCTGCAGCTTCTCGATTGCACCCAGTTTTCCATGTTTCATGTTTAAAGAAGGTTATAGGCGAAAAGCTCCCAGTTCAAACAATATTGCCAGAACTTGATGAGGAAGGAAAAATTATATTGGAACCGGAAGCAGTCACAGAAACAAGAACTCGACAGCTACGAAATCGATCAATTTCAGAGTATCTTATCAAGTGGAAGAACTTATCCGCTGAAGATTCCACATGGGAGGATGAGAATTTTATGCAGAAGTATCCAGAACTAATCAAGCGTTGAGGACAACACTTTTTTGAAGGAGAGGGGCATGTTGGGTCCCTATAATACTAGTGATTACCCCATTACTATTGTAGTTATACCCCTTATTTATATTGTTGTGCCCCTATTACCCCCATGTTGTTATTTCTGTGCCCCATAGAATCCCTCTATTGTTATTTTTGTGGCTTTATATTATTATTGTTAGGTCGGCTGGATTATATTGTGACTCCTTAGACTCCTATATATAGAAAGGAGGTTTTTTCATTTGTATCATCAAAGAATTGTTCATTTATGTAATGGAAAGGAGGTTGACCCCTCGAAGAGGCTGAATTCTAAGGCGTTGATCTATCTTTTCTATCTTTTCTTGAGCTGGTTTCATAACAGTGATGTTGATGATTTGGTAACTATTCTTTGTTTTGTTGATTGTGTACATTGATATTTTGCAAAGAGATTATAATTTTTTATTTTCTTTTTTGTCCAAAACTATCCAATTTTGGCATTTATCACTTTAATTATTCTCTTATAATTAATAATATCTCCCATGTCTTTAATATATTCTCCAATAATTATGTATCTAGTTGTCATTTTCATACTACATGTATAAATCTTCAAAGTAATTATTTTTAACGTGAACATACCAAAATCATAGATATTAACCAACTCATCGTATTGTCTTTCATGAAATTCTAAAGCCATGGACTCATTCACATTTCATATGAGTGGTGGATGAAATAAGATAATTTCTCTCATGCCCAAAATATCTTTTACTATCATGCTTTCCATATTTTCTTGCAACTTTCCTTGATAAAATCAAAGAATCCCTCTTTTTTATTATTATTTGATAACCTTATTTCCCACATTTGGAGTGGGAAAGTGCAATGCATAATATATGTAGTGCATTTATTTCCATGGTAATTTGAAGATGAAGTGAGCCTTTGAAACAAAATGTAAGTACCTCCTTTGGTTGTGAATATGGAGTGGCCATATGCATATATTTCTTTTTTTAAAAGTAAATAAAAAATATCCCACGTTGACCGTGGGAGAGTGCAAGATGCCAAATATAAGTTGATTTCAATGCCTCTTCATTTCGATGACATGGGACCATCCAATAATAGGTAGGTCCTAGAAAATGTGGAAATAAAATAGAATAATTGATGGATAGTGAGAAACAAGAATGTGAATATGTGAAGATCCCTCTTTTGACTTTTCTTCTTTCGGTAGCATTAACTTTATAAGCATTGCAAAGAGAGGGAAAATTCCCTTTTCTTCCAACTTCGTGAAGGATCAAAATGAAAAAAATTATGTGACATTCATATGGATGGATTTGAATATGGGAAGACTACATCTATAATGTCTTGTGAAACCTTTGAAACTATTGAGATGTGTCAACATTTGGCGATTCCATAAGGAGGTTTGCATATTGTGAACCAAAACTCAAAAGACTCTGGAGATATAATGGAACTAAGAATGGGAAAAGTAAAGAGGGTAAAGGGAGTGAATGAGCGGGACAATGTAGGAAATATAAAGGTTAAGAATAAGTGGCAGAAGATGAGTCTTCAATAAGCCACACAAGGTATGCCAAATCACTCAAGAATGTAAAGAAGATGGGGGAAGCAAGGAAGTGAGTGAACAAGACAAAAATTGCATTCAAGTGAGACACTTCTATATGAGAAGGATGAAGTTAGGTTAGGAATACTATATATATATAGGCCTAGGAGGTATGTATATATTTTTGGCACTTTCATGTTCTCCACGAAAACCAGCAAGTTAGTAGCAATTAATACAAAATATGTGTACCTCTTATCGTTGGTCCTTTCAAAAATACAAAAAAAAAACTCTTCTTTATAATGATATAGAAACAACAGAATGAGAGATAATAAGACTTATTCACACTGGATGCACAAAAATTGAGACATGATAAATCTAAAAGCGTAAAAGAAAAATAAAGCAAAAAACATGAATCACTCAAGAAGAAAGGAAAAGGAAACTTTTTTATTCTTTGGTTCTTCGATTTTTATAATTTTTTTCTTGTTTATTTTATTTTTGTATTTTCATTTTATTTATGTACAATTTAATGGATTCAATTTTGTCAAGTGGTCATACAAGATGACACTAGGCATATAGGAACAAATCTCGAATCTTAGATCCAAGATTAATAATGATTTTTTGGATGGGAGTCGGGTAAGGGTGATTACCCTTCTAACCAACAGGTGTGTGTGAAAGAGAGGACAATGGCTTAACCAAAATCCATAAGTATTGTTGGCCACATAGGATAACATGCCAACCAACAACTGTGCATTTGTGTTGCAGACCAAAAGCAAAAAATGTCTTGGACAAATCAATGTCTAGGTTAAAATCAAGAAACACATCCGTGTTGTATGAAGTATGCCTCATGTCATAAAAAGAAGAGGACTCATAAGAAAAGGAAATATCAAACATAAACATTTCATAGTCACCAAATTGGACTAATGAAACTTATTCAAGATCAAAAATAATGACTTCATTTTCAGGTTCTTTGAAAGAGATCTCAACATCCATATCAAATAGTTCTCTTTCAAACAATGGACCCAACCTTCCACAAGGAAGAACCTCTTCCTCAAGTTTGCCAAAACATAAATCATCAATGGTATCATGGAAAGATTGCATATTATCATGACTCGATCATTCCCCATAATAATCATTGTACATAAAATTGAGCCATTAGGGGACTTTTGAGGTCTAAAATGGGCCTCCTAAGAAAAATGTACAACCAAAATAAACTTTATAAGAACCAATAGGATTCAAAATGATGATGTCAACCATGGGAGATGATTCACCATTTTTGAAGTAAAAAAGTAAAAATAATAAAAAATAATAAAATAATAAAACTACTTTTTTAACTCATATTTTCAATGTATCTCGCTAATGTTTTAGTCAAATTTCAAGTGGGAGTACTCGTTGGATGAAAAATTTAATTCCTCATCAAATAGTACTCATGTTGTATACTTTCGATAGACTCTACTACACGAAAAATGAGAAATACATGAAAAAACATGATTGCAATCACGTTTTTCATGTATTTCTCATTTTTCATGTAGCATGGTCCATCAAAAGTATGCAACATGGGTACTCCTTGGATGAGGAACAAAATTCTACATCTATCAAGTGTTCCTGCTCAAAATTTGAGTAAACCCATAGGAAGATAAGTTGAAAAAGTATTTTTTTGTTTTTTCCCTCTAAAATTTGATGATGTAATTTAATCTTATTTTATTATTTCCACTATTATTTTATAATTTCCATAGGAGGCCCATTTTATACCTCAAAATTCCCCTAATGACAGGGCAGAGGAGGTTGGGTTCAGTCTGGGGTTGAGTATGAGAGGTGACAAGGGAATCATAACATGGAGGTAATTTTTGAATACCCTCAAAGGTAAAAGTGACTAAGCCAGGAGAAACAAAATGATAATCATGTGTGATGTTGGGATGGTGATCATCATTCAGTGTAGATTCTTGATCCCATATGACATATGAATCATGTTTTGGTTTTGAAATAAACAGTTCGTTGGAGAACTCAAGTAAATATTTGAAAGATAAATTATCCTCAAGATGACACATTTGATCCTGTAAGTCCTAAAGAGTAAGAATTAAGGAAGAAGAATCAGGATGCGTGTAATAAATATTTAGAGAGAAACCAATCCTACGAGTTTGTTGTTTGAAATCAATACAAGTAACCAAGGCATGATAAAAAATTTGAATGTTGCTTTCCTATAGTTGCCACCTATATGGGGGTGGGTATGAGGTTATAATAATGTAGATACGTAGCTAGGCTAGTTGGGCAAGTGGATTCAGGGATGAGGTTGTAAAGCTTTAAAAATAAAAGATTGAAAGCAAGAATTCTTTCACCCTTTTTCATACATAAGGATTATCCAGCGTACCAAAGGCACATTAAACCAGTAATAAATTTCATCCCAAGTAGAAAAACATCCATTAGGGAGGTCAATGAAGAGGGAGGTAGCACGTACTTGAAGGGGATTCAAAAACAAGAGTAATCAACTATCATTCTCATTGACTCTAAGGACCATGCACACATTGGAGAATGTGTGAAAATGCTCCTTCATTGTAACCTTCCCATCACCATAAAATAGAGGAAGCTTTTGTTTGAATTTGGAAGGGAGAGGGTTGATCAGATGTGTAAGTTTTAAAGGGGAAGGTGTGAACCAAGGATACAAATTATTTTCTTCCTCCCATGTAAATATTTCATGTCTATAAATGATTTTTTCTGAGTCGGAAGAGGAAGTGGTTAGCATGCCACGACATTGCATAAAACAGTCAATAACAACCATACTTGACTAAAATAAAATTGTAATGAAAAAAATAGGGAGCAAAACTAGATGTTTCCTGAGTATGGTCACCAGAAAGTGTTGATGATTTAGTAGTTGTTCTTTGTTTCTTTGATTATGTACATTGATAGTTTGCAAAGAGATTAGTATTTTTTCTTTTCTTTTTTTCCAAAACTATCCAATTTTGGGATTTATCACTTTAAATATTCTCTTATAATTTATAATATCTCCCATGTCTTTAATATATTCTCCAATCATTATGTATCTGGTTTTCATTTGCATACTTCATGTATAAATCTTCAAAGTAACTATTTTTAATGTGCATGTACCAAAACCATAGATATTAACCAACTCATCATATTGTCTTTCATGAAATTTTGAATCCATGGACTCATTCGCAAATCATATGAGTGGTGGATGAAATAAGATAATTTATCTCATGCCCAAAATATCTTTTACTATCATGCTTTCCATATTTGCATGCAACTTTTCTTGATAAAATCAAGGAATCCCTCTTCTTTATTATTACTTGATAACCTTATTTCCCACATTTGGAGTGAGAAAGTGCAATGCATAGTATATGTAGTGCATTTATTTCCATGGTGATTTGAAGATGAAGTGATCCTTCGAAACGAAATGTAAGGACCTCCTTTGGTTGTGAATATGAAGTGGCTATATAAATATTTTTCATTTTTTTAAGTAAATAAAAGTTATCCCACGTTGATCATGGGAGATTGCAACATGGCATATATAAGTTGATTTTCATTTTTTTAAGTAAATAAAAAACATCCCACATTGATCATGTGAGAGTGCAACATGGCATATATAAGTTGATTTCAATGCCTCTTCATTTCGATGACATGGGACCATCCAACAATAGTTAGGTCCCCGAACCCGTGGAAAGAAAATGAATAATTGATGGATAGTGAGAAACAAGAATGTGAATATGTGAAGACCCTCCCCCCCGCCTTTTGAATTTTTTTCTTTCGGTGGCATTAAGTTTATAAACATTGAAAAGAGAGGGAAAATTCCCTCTTCTTCCAACTTCATGAAGGATCAAAATGAAAAACATTATGTGATATTAGTATGGATGGAGATGAAGATGGGAAGACTACATCCTCAATGTCTTGTGGAGCCTTTGAAACTTTTGATATGTGTCAACAAGTGGAGACAAGAAAATTCCTTTGGGTATGGTAAACAAATCTTGAGGCAGCCAAGCTTGTATTGGTTTTGGTAATTTCTGGATGGGTTTAAGTGAAATCATTATGCCTTGAGGGTGGACCTGGCTTAACCTCTGGATTCCATGTTTTGGTTTATCCCATGGTATCCCACATTCATGCTTGGAATATCACATGGGGGTGACTGGCTAAAAGAAATATTTGGTTTAGCCCAATATATGGTCAGGTGGTATGTGGAAGTCCCTGACTTGGTTGGCTTTATGAATATGTTATTATGTGTTATTTCCTACTGAGATCAATGAGCAGATGTTATGGTTTAATGTGTGATTTTATGATTATTTTGTCATGCCTTCATTATGGTTAATAGTTGGTTACATGCATCGTCTATTTCTCATTATATGGTGTACTCTTGTTATTGATCGTGTTCATGGTTTTGACAATTTCATGGATATTTTATATGGATGCATGAGATTTAAATATGTGTTTTATTGTAGCTAGTATGAGAGGGAGGAAAGCTTTCTTGATGAATTTCTGATTAAACTAATAAAAAAAGTGATCCAAATATGCATCCATGACTTACAGATACCATGTTCACAATATTATAGGAATTTTGATCTGGGAAGATGTCCTTCCCAGAATGTAATATTTAAATAGGTCATGTTGGGATTTATACCATAAATTATTTTTTGTTAGCTTCCAGAAGTTGAAAAATTGTCCTCATTGAGAGGAAATACCATTGATAATGTGGTAAACATTTCATATATTGGGTCGCAATATTTTAATATTTATGAGCAGAGGAAGTTGAGCCTTCTGAATGCTTCTAAAATCATGCCTCAAACAGGTCATATTGGAACTTGTGTTATAACTTTTATTTTGGGTGGTATCAAGAGCTAAAAAAAAACAAAAAATGAGGGGAAATCCCACTAATATTATGGTAAACATTTCAGATGTTGGTTCGCTATATTTTAGGAGATATGATAAGTGGAAGTTGAGATTTGTGAATGTGCCTAGAATTTTTCATCAAATAGGATTTTTTTGGTATTTTTGTCATAACTTTTCATGTATGAGGTTCCAAAAGTTGAAACTTGAACAATAGTGAGAGAAAATATAGTTGATAATCTAGTTCAGTTCCCATAACTTGTATTGCTACAATTTGGGAGATATGTACTAAATCATTCACTATATTAGTTTTCATACAAAGTGTTTGATGAAATTCTTAAATGGTTCAATGATTCATTGCATACAAAGTGTTTGATGAAATGCCCCAAAGAGTATATGGTTTTGTGGATGGATAGTATTGTTGTAACTGATCTATGCCTATTTGCATGCAAGGAGTTTGAAAAGTTACATGCAAGGAATAAAAAAAGTTGCATGCAAGGAAATGGAAAAGTGTCATGATTATGTGGCATGTTCTCAGTTAGTATGTTACAAGAAAAATAAGTGTAATGTTTTTGATTTAATATCATACAAAATGTTTGAAAAAAAGTATATAAGGGAAATGCTACTCAATCGTTTATATACAAAATATTTGAAGGTTTACTTGCAAAGTGCTCTACAAAATATATGAGAAAGGAAAATCAAGTTTTGGCAAGTTAGACCCCATTTCCATAACTACATCTTGGAATTTAGGTCATGCATAGTAACTCTCAGCTCATAGTTACCCTGGTAAGTATGTTAAAGTGGGTAAATATGGGGTGGGTGCTACAGAGTGGTATCAGAGCAGGTTCACAGCACTGGACCTCGGGGTAAATGTAAATTGTTATGCATGAACTTCAGTTGGCTGTATGTTTACCATGCATGTATGTCAATTATTTAGTGTTATTACTATTATATTCATGTACTCATATGATCCTAATATTATTATTGCGTATCATGCTAATTTGGATTGACATGTCTAGATGAAATAGCCTCACCAATAGTAAGTTGAGGTAATGCTTTTTATTATGCCTTTTATTCTATATAATAGTGATATGTTGCAGGAAGAAAGGATTAGTGGTGCAGATGGAAGAAATTTTGGATTGAGGAAGCTACATGGAAGATGGTTGATCAAATGCGGGCATAATAGTTGGTTTCCAATTATAGTTGAATTCGTCAAGGGAATTGAATCCACTTTGTTTCTATGGTTTCTTCATATTCTCTTATTATTCTTGCCATTATGTTTTAAGGGTCTTGGGAACTGGTTTGGGAAAGAGAAAAATTATTGGAGATTGGCGAGAGATGAGTGGAACCCAACAAGTAGTGTAAGACACAGATGAATCCCAATGCATGAATAACGGGAAGTTGAAGGCAAGAATATGACATCTAGTTGGGTTGGTTCGATACATAGGGATAAATTGATAGTGACATGACAGTCATGAGAAAGGTAACCAAGAAAGGTAAGGTAAATGGGCTTGATCTAATAGACACCTTGGCTAAGTTGGGAATTGTTGTTCTTAATGTTGTGCATGCTTTGCATGGATAAAGGAATTTCTCTTCGCCTTAACCTTATGAACAGTTGTAATTGTGTTGTGATCATAATTGTGCTAATGCATATGTGTGTGTGTGTCTCACTGTTGAATAGGGTCGTTAGGGGTTATTCTTGTGTAAGAATGTTTCTTTTGATTAATGTAGGTGAATGACATTAAAAGGTTCCTAGTTTTATGAGGAATCAAGGGGGCATAGTAGCCCTAGAATATCTATGATTTTAGTATCATGTAGATATGATGTTGATATTATGTATCTATAACTATGCCCATGTTTATTCTATGAATAAGGAATGTTGAAGGATACATCAGCAAAATGAAAGCAGTGTGATCTATGACATGCTAAAACAAGCATGGATAATTAAAAATACCACAAATCCTGGATTTGGATTGTGGATGAATGCAGTAAGGCATGGGAAAAACACTAGAGATAAGGTTTCCTGATAGAGATGGTGTGGTCTCTAGATTGAAATACTACTATGTATACATGTTGTATTGTGCCATGTGTATATTGTATGTGTTATGTTGTAACATATGTGTTCATTGTGTTGTATCATGTGTATATGTAAATGTGTTGTGTTGTACATTGTGTATATGTACATGTGATGTGTATGTGTTGGCACAGGTAGGTATGGGATTGTTTGGGCCCATGTGTATGTGTATGTGTCATATCATGTGTTAGGACAGGCAGATATGGGATTGTCTGAATTCTCTTGTTGTTGATATTGAGGGATGGAGACAATATAGTCTCTATATTTACTTATTGCTGGTATTGAGGGTGGAGGTGGTATAGTCTTTGGATTCCCTTGTTGTCGATATTGGGGGTGGAGGTTGTATAGTCTCTAGATTTTGTTATTGCGGATATTGAGGGTGGAGGCAATATAGTCTTTGGATTCTCTTATTGCGGATATTGAGGGTGGTGGCGATATAGTCTCTAGATTCCCTTATTGTTGATATTGAGGGTGGTGGCGATATAGTCTCTGGATTCCCTTATTGTTGATATTGAGGGTGGAGGCAGTATAGTCTTTGGATTCCCTTGTTATTGATATTTAGGGTGGAGATGATATAGTGTCTGGATTCACTTGTTTCTTTGGGCAATCGATCCTATGTATGGAAGAGAATAGAAGAGGAGAGAAGGCACTGGATGCTTGTCTAGTTTGGCAAATCATCTAGTGTGTGTACGTGTTCAAAGAGAAGAAAAGGCCTTGGATGCTTGTTGGGTTTGGAAATAAATCTAGTGTGTGTATGGAAAGAATAAAGAACAAAGGAAGAAGCAAAAAACAATTTGAAGATAAGTATCAGCATTTTATTCGGTTTTTAATTTCAAAATTATGAATATAATCTAAGATTCTAATTTATGATGGTTTAGCTTTGAGCTAACCAAATGTGATATTTTTATACATGATGATTTGATCAAGGAGATAATATGACTTGTTTTGGTAGGAATTACGAAAAATTGCAAATGTAACCTCATTGATGAGCTACTAATGAGGTATGATTTTAATTTATTACAATTGCTTTTAGTGAGTCTAATGGAAATTATGTGCTTTATGTAAGAAAGCATGGAAATTTCTCGCCTCAGGTAGTTGGAACCGGATGCAAGAGACTTAGAAACAACAACAAAACGAATTGGAGCATGCAACAGTATACTGGTAAATCACTTCAGGAGCATGTCCAATATGGGACACTAATACCCAATGGTGTCCATTGATTTCCATAATCATGTTATGACAGGTATGATGGTTTTGAGGCAATGGTATGCATTGGTATTAGTACCTTCTGATGCGAGGAAACCTTGGCAAGAAATAGATTGCTCGAGTGACTAGGAAGTAGAGAAGGGGATGCCTAAACTTGGAAGGTGAGTGACTGCACTAAAGGGGGTGACCAAATTGCCTGAGGGACTAGGAAGCAGAGAAGGGCAGGTCAGGGAATAAATTTGTTTTAGTCAATAGCATTTTTGGTTGGGATCATAAACAGATTGGGAGTGTGCTCGTAAACAATGAGCCAGTAACTATTCATTTAAAGACCAAGGAGTGTAACGATTGTATCGTTGGACATTAGAGGCAGGATTTGATTTTAGCAGTGGATTATGGACTTCCTAGGAAGGAGGTGAATCCCTGGTACTACTTTGAGGGTGGAGGTGTGAGCCTGTAGATTCCATTGTTTTTGATGTGGCATTGTATCCTTTTATTTGTTGGTTGAAGAAAATGTGCATATGTGTGTGTGTGTGTGTGTCATTGTAAATATTATATCGAGCTGTGTTTATAAAGATCCATAAACAATATGTTTATTTGTAACATAGTTACCGATCAAACGGGAACTATTACCTCAAAACGAGTACTCTAGCCCAAAAACCCCCAAAAAACATAAAAAAAAAACCCAAAAATGAAAATTGTGTATTCTAGAACGATGTGTTTTCCTTTAGGGTAAATTTTCAACATTTTTTTTAATGGAATTAAAAAACCATTTTTTTTTTCAAAATGGATGAAAAAAACACCCTTAAAAAATAAGTGGTGATTCTGGAATAACAAAAAAACACAGGTTACAATTTTGACATTTTTTAGCAATGGAATTAAAGATAAAATATCCAGACTTTGAAAAACTACAAAATTCTAACAATTCTCGGACATGATGTTAAAGATAAAATATCATATCTCAAATCTTGATAATTCCGACAATTTCCATCCATGTTGTTAAAGATAAAATATCTTGACTCTAAAAAACCCTCAGATTGTAATTGTTTTCAACCATAGCATTAAAGATAAAATATCATGACTTCGAAAAACATTAAAATATTGACAATTTTTCAACCATGCAATTGAAACCAAAGATTATGATTATAAAAAAATCTCAAGTTTTCAAAATATTTCAAGCATAACATTATGGAAAAAATTTATGACAAAATACTTTAAAAATGAATGCCCAAGAGTAATTTATTCTTTAAATGCAAACTATATAGCGATTTTAAAATCTTAGCCTAGGACAACACGATACATTGCAACAAAAAGTTAAAAATCAACCATCAAATTGACACACTGTGTATGTGAACTCGATCGGTTGTAATGAAAACTTAAAGACCAACCATGAAATTGATACATTATGGGGGCAGACTGGATTCATTATAATGAAAAATTTAAAATCAACTATCAAATTGCCCATAATGGGATCGGGTTACTAGACGAGCATCGACACGGACCCTGTAGAAAATAAATAAATAAATGTATAAAGAAAAAAAAATGAAAAATACAAAAGAAAACAAAAATTTGAATATTGAAAAAAAATAAAAACACAAAAAATAATACAAAAGAAAACAAAAATTTAAATATTGATAAAAATAAAAAACAATGAAAAAAAACACACAAAATATATATATATATATATATATATATATATATAAAACAATAAAAAAACACAAAAAAATAATACAAAAGGAAAAAAAAAAAAATATATATATATATATATATATATATATATATATATATATTATAAAAACTAAAAAACAAAAAAAAAACACAAATAATAATGCAAAAGACACCAAAATTTCAAATATAGAAACAAAAATAATAATAATAATAATAATAAAACGTAATTTTTTTTAAATAATAACAATAAATAAAGTATTAAAAAAAACTAAAAAACATGACAAAAGAATCAATTGTAAAAAAAGACAAAAAAATAAAATAAAATTAACTTCTTAATATAAAAAGTTAGACAAAAAAATAAAAATAAAAAATATCATTAAATAATTTTAAAAATAAACATAATTTAACCCAAAAAAAACATTTTTTTAAATAAATAAAAAAATGCATAACTAAAAAAATAAATTAAATTAAAAAAGAAAAACAAATTTAAAAAACAAAAAAAAAAATAATAATAATAATAATAATTAAAATCAAAATCAAAACAAAAAAAATTAATTAGTTAAATAAAAAATAAAATAAAATAAAAAACAATTAAAAAATTAAAATAAAATAAAAAACAATTTTAAAAAATGAATAAAAATAAAATAAAATTTAACAAAAAAAAGGCTAAAAAATAAATAAGGAAATAAAGAAATAATATATATCGGCCACCCATGGGCAAGGTTGGCCACTGACCTGGGCAAGGAGGTGGTTGCATGCAGCGCGCCTCCCCGCCCGCACCCAAGGCTAACTCTGCCCAAGAGCTGGCAGGCTGATTCCGGGAAAAAAAATAAAAAAAAGAGTAGAATAAAATTAAAACCAAATAGCAAAAATAAAATACGACATTAAAAATAATTAAAAACCTAAAAAAAAATTCCCTAGCCACCCCGAGGCCCAACTGGCCAGGGGTGGCAAGGGGATGATTCATGACAAAAAATAAATTAAATTTCATTGAAAAAACTAATAATAATAATAATATCAGAATTAACATGTAAAAATTTAAAAATTAAATAAATAAATAAAACAAAAATCAATATAAAATATAAAAACAAAAACAAAAAACAAAAAAAATAAACAAATATATATATATATATATATATATATATATATATATATATATATATATATAAAAAAAAAAAAAAACAAAACAAAACAAAACAAAAACAAAAAAAAAACAAACAAACAAACATATTTTTAAGTTTAGAATAAAAAATTAAAAAATAGAAACATGATTTAAAAAAAAAAAAATTAAATAATAAACAAAACAAAATAAAAAATAAAAACAAAAAAAATTAATAATAATAATAATAATAAAAAAAAAAAACAACCATATTTTTAAGTTTAGAATAAAAAATTAAAAAATAGAAACATGATTTAAAAAAAAAAGGTTAAATAATAAACAAAATAAAATAAAAAATAAAAACAAAAAAAATTAATAATAATAATAATAATAATAATTAAAAATATTTAGATTAAAAAATAAATAAATAAATTATATTCAAAAATTTAAATTAAAAACAATAATAATAATAATAATTAAAATTAACAAAATTAAAAATTAAAAAGGCATTAAAAACAAAACAAACAAACAAACAAAAAAACAAAAACAATAACAATTAAAACAATTTAAAAAAGTTAAAAAATAAACATAAAAATAAAAAATAAAAAACTAACCCCTTCTCCCCTACCCCCGACCCTCGCCCCGCGCTCACTCAACTCCCCCTCCCGCCAACCCCCGCCCTTCACCCCCCCACCCCCTCCCCTCTCCTCTCCCACTAACTCACCACCCCTCCCCTCTCTCCACCCCCCCTCCCCTTGCCCTCACCTCCCTCGCCCTCCCTGCCAACCCCCACCCCCGCTCTCCCTCATTGCCCTTCCCTCCCTGTTCCTAGCCAACGACCTTAAATTGGCCTGCGGTCTCCAAGCCATTGGTTGGGGGCTGGGAGGGGAGAGGGGAGAGGGGTGAGGGAGGGGGAGGCGGTTGAGGGAGGGGTGTGGGGGGGACAGGAGAAGGGACAGGATTCACGGGGAGGGGAGAAGGGACGGGGGTGAGGCAGGGGGAAGGGATGGGCAGGGGTGTGGGGCGGAGGTAGCGGTATTTTTTTATTTTTAATTCTTTTTTATTATCTTTTATTTTTAATTTTTTTTTTATATAATTTTTATGTTTTTATTTATTTATTCATTTATTTTTAAATTTAAACTTTTTAAATTTTAATTTTAATTTTTTTTTTAATTTCTCTTCAATTTTTTTTTTAAGTTTTTTTTAAATTTTGTTTTTTAATTTTTATAATTTTTTTTTAATTTTTAAATTTAAATATTTTTATTTTTTTTAATTTTTTTTTTAATATGCTTTGAATTAATTTTTTTTTTAATATGCTTTGAATTTTATATATATATATATATATATATATATATATATATATATATATATATATAATATTTTGTTTTTTAATTTTTATAATTTAATTTTTATTTTTTTTATGTTTTTTTAATAAATATATATTTTTATGGTTTTTTTGTTTTTTTTATCTTTTTTATTTTTAAAATTTTAATTTAAATTAATTTTTTTAATTTGTTTTGATTTTTTTATTTTTTTAAATTATGATGATGGTGGTGGTGGTTAACGTCCACTGAGACCAAATTTTGGTCTATCAGACCTAAAGAAACGAATTATTTAGTTTGATTTAAGATTTTATTCCTATGCTCAAAAAGCTTGGAGAGAAGCCTCCCGAGCTCACTGTAATTTTGACAGCATAAAAGGCTAGGATGGTCAGTATTGCAACAAAGATTTTGAAACTGAGATCTAATGTGGTTGTGTGCAGGGCACTCTAAGAGGAAGTGATTTTCATCCTCAATGTTCGAATTCTCACAGAGATGGCAGAACCTTTCCATCCATGGTGTTTTAGGAACTACCCAACAACCCGTTTCACTATGGAGCTCATGAGAGTTCGTTCTAATATTGGCTATATTAATTTTCTTCTTTGAGCTAGTTAAAACAGAGAGATACTTTTGATCTTCTAGGGTGGGGTTGATGACCTCCTTATAATATCTTAATTTGCTTTTAGCTGCTATATCTTTCTCACACCACATTTTTTCTTTGAACTTAGAAGTAACAATATTTTTAATGTTATTAATCTTTTGCAATGCAACATTCTCATCGATCTCCCAATGGTTTAACCAGGCCCTCGTGTCTTTATACCAACCTCGTTTGAGCCTTAGGTGGTTTTGACTGGAATTTAAAGCTAGCTTAGGAAGTATATGGTCTCCTGTATTATTGAGTTTGTGCTTGTACAACAAAAGCCTAGTCATAGCTAGGCTCTCGATAGGGGAAAGACCCACTTCTATAAGGAGAATAGGATAGGGTGTGTTGCTTTTAATTTTGAAGTTATACATTATAAAACGCTTCTGGATTTTCTCAATCTTTCTCCAGGATTCTCTGGAGATGCTACAACCCCAATCCTCACATCCATATAAGATAACCAGATGACTAAAGTTTCAAAGAGGAACTTCTTTCTATCCCACATTACGAGGTTTGTCGTTTTACAATTATTTTCAAGACCAAAATAAGCTTTCCATGCCCCATTAATCCTTTTCTCAATGCTATAGTTCCAGTTGAGCTTATAATGAATATCAATTCCTAGGTACTTGTAGGAAGATATATATATATATATATATATATATATATATATATATATTTAATTTTTTTAATTGTTTTTTTAATGTTTTTTAATTTTTTTTTATTTGTTTTGATTTCTTTATTTTTTTAAATTTTTTAATGTTTTTTTTAATATGTTTTGAATTGTTGTTTTTTTTTTTTAGATTTTTTTTGAATGTTTTGAAATTTTTTTGTTTTTTTTTTTTTTTTTATATTTTGTTTTTTCCTTTTAATTTAATTTTATGTTATTTCTTTAGTTTTATAATTTTAATTTTAAAAAATAATTCTTTAATTTTTATATTATTTTATTTTTTATTTTTTATTTGGTTATTTAAATTATTTAATTTAAATATTTTTTATATTTTTATTTTAATTGACTTTTTTTTAATTATTTTAAGCCTTTTTTCTAATGCGGTTTTTATTTTTTATTTTTTTTCAACTTAAAAAAAATGTTTTTAGATTTTTTTTTGGTTTATTTTTTTTTTCTTTAAATTATATATATATATATATATATATATATATATATATATATATATATATATAATTTCATTTTTTTATATATTTTTTGATATTTATTTCTTTATTTTTTGTGTTTTTGTGTTAATTTTTTATTCAATTTTTTAATTTTTACAAGTTAATTTTTGTTTCTTTTTTACATTTTTATGGGTTTTTTGCCTTTTTTTGTCATGTTTTTTTTATTTTTATTTTTATGTTTTGTTACTAACATGAAAATCACCAACATTTAAAAAAATTATCCACGCTTAATTCATTAGAATTTTTAAAGTGTAAATACTAAGCCCTTTAAACAAAAAAGGCTGATGCTCATCAGCACTTTTCAAAAGCAAGATGAAAACCACTAACAAAAATAAGCCCTCTAACAAAATGTGTTGATGTTGCATCAGCAGTTTTCAAAATCAGCGTGGAAATCACTAACATTTAAAAAAATTGTCCATACTTGATACATAAAAAAAAAATTAAAGTGGCAAAATATGCTCCAAAAAAAATGTGTATTCTGAATCACCATTTTTCAAAATCGAGCGATTTTTTGCTACCTCAAAAAAACGGGTACCAGGTCATTTTCTCATTTGATCGGTAACTATGTTTTTGTGATTCAGGATTCGGATATTCCACAGTCTCCATTTTTTGTTATCTACGTTTCAAGTCTAGAACTATGTTTTGTTTGTTGAAGTAAATGTGCATATGTATATGTCATTGTAAATATTGTATCAAGTTGTGTTTATAAAGCTCCATAAGCAATATGTCTTGTTATAAAAGTCATAGAACACCGACAATGGTGTTCCCTCAAGGGGCCCGAGGGGTTTGTAATAGCCCTAGGTTAAATTTCCAGGTAAATAAATAATTTATGGACATTGTAAAAGAAAAAATGAAACCAAGGTCATGGGACACATATTTCAGGCTGAATGAGGGAAAAAAACATTACATTTGGAGTCATCCGCGGTTAATTATTTATTGGCTATGGAAATTTGCATTGGAAATGGAAAAGGGTAAAGGGAAGTTAATGGAAATTAATTCAATATTTAAAGGAAAATAAGGGAAAAGGAAGATGGAGAGACAAGAATATGCATGCAAGGGAAATTGAAGAAAAAGGAAAAGAAAAGAAAAGAAAAAGGGAGAAAACATTCTAGCGCTATCACTTGTACAAAGAGAGGAAAAGAGGAGAGAGCACTTGGACACAAGGAGGAACAAGCAAGAAAAATCAAGGGAGCGCAAGAAGAAGATTAGACAACAATAAGCAAGGGTAGAAATCAAGCAAATAAAGAACATTCAACAAGAGTATTTTGCAGGTAATAGGTTGCATGTTTGATTATCTTGTTGGGATGTGAATGCATGGTTTATGCATTGGTTTATTGGTCATGTTTACTGTCATTGACATGAGGTTTGCTTGGATTGATAGTGATGTACAACCTTGCCTTTTCCATTTCCTAGATAACCATTATATAATGGGCTTTCATTTTGGTTTATCTTTGGATTGTCATTGGATTTGGATTCGGTTGAGGTGGTCTCAAGAAAATCCCAAGGGTTAAGGGTGGATATGGTTTTCTCTTAGAGGCTCTTGACAGGTGGGTGGATACAAGAAAATTCCTGTGGATATGATGAAGAAATCCTAAGGCATCCAAGCTTGTATTGGTATTGGTGATTTCTGGACCAATTTGGGTGAAATAATTGTGGCTTGAGGGTGGAGGTGATTTAACCTCTGGATTCCTTGTTTTGTTTATGCTTTAGTTTATCCCATATGATCCCACATTCACACTTGGAATAGGGCATGAGGGTGATTGGCTAAAAGAAAGATTTGGTTCAGCCCAATATTTGGTCGGGTGGTATGTGGAATTCCCTGAATTGGTTGGATTTATGCATATGTTATTATGTGTTATTTCCTATTGAGATCAATGAGCACATGTTCTGGTTTAATGTGTGATTTTATGATTGTTTTGTCATAGCTTCATTATGGTTAAATTTAGGTTACATGCATGGAAAATTTCTCATTATATGATGTGCTCTTGGTATAATTTGATCTTGTTCATGGATATTGTCTACGGATGGATGAGCTAATCTATGTTTTATTGCAGCTAATATGAGAGGGACACAAACTTTCTTGATAAATTTCTGGTAAAACTAGCGAAAACAGTGAACCAAATATGCATCCATGACTTATGGATACCATGTTCACAATATTTTAGGAATGTATAATCTGAGGAAGATGACCTTCCTAGAATGTAATCTTTAAACAGGTCATGTTGGAATTTATACCATAACTTATTCTGTTAGGTTCTAGAAGCTGAAAAATTGTCCAAGTTGAGGGGAAATCCTGCTAATAATGTGTTAAAATTTTCGGACTCAAAATTATTTCTGGTTATTGAGTCTTGTTTTCCCTTCTTCATTATTCTCTAGTAGAATAGTTTGGACTAGGATCTTGTAACCAATTACCTTCTTTGAGCAAGAAACTTGGAGGACTAGATGTACATGTCAAGATGGAGGCAACTCTAATTTGTAAGCCATACTTCCAATGACTCTACGACATGTTATAAGGGAAATAATACCTCGAAGCTAATTTGATTTCATTCTTTTGTTTCTTGAGGGACATATGTTTATATGGTTTTAGTCTCACAAATACCCAATGCCTCACCTCAAATTCTCTTTCAATGCGATGTTGATCAGTTCGTTGTTTCCTCCTATTTTGTGCCATAAACATGTTGTCCTTCAATAGTTTCAGAACCTCTTGTTAGTGTTGTATGTGGTCCTCTACTGATTGAGCCTTTATAATCCATGTCAAGGGTGATGTGATGGATGAAGGATGATATCCATAAAGTACCATAAACAATGACATTTTTTATGAAGTATGGAAGGATATGTTGTACCGCCATTTTACAAGGGAAACTATTTGACCCATTGTATCTATTTATTAGATGCAAAGAAACATAGATATTATTCTAAACATTTATTCGCAATATCAGTTTTCACATTAGATTGAGGACTATAAGAGTTGTGAGCCAATTGAGTACCCAAACAAGAAAACAATTTAGTCCAAAAAAAAATTGTTACAGGAAAATTTCACCTGAGTCAGCAGATTACTTTTAACACAATAGATCAAAGGATGATTTACCCAGATGTGAATGTGTGATCGTGAAAAGAGATCAAGAGTTTTAGCACTTAATCCTTCCTACCCAAACAAACACATTCTAAACTCATACAAGATGTTGCAAAGAAATGTTCTAGGATCAGTACTAATCACTCTCACAGCTTGGTGTAGTCTCTTGGGCTTGATGCAGAAAAAACCTTACTTCAAATTGAATATCTCACTTCCTCTTGCAATAAGACAGACCCTACACATATGCACAACTAAACAAACCCACAATATCCTTCAGCAGAGGACTAATTCATCTAAAAACAACATGCACAAGTATGAAACATGATTCAGATCATAGATATACAAAACAAAAATTGATATATTAATCAAAAGATGGAAATACAAAGTAAGTATACGTCAAAAAAATGGATCCCATCTCCTCCAATTTGAAACTTGGATTTCTTCCCTCAATGTAGGAGAGCTCCTGTGCTATGGATATTAGATCTTAACCCCTTTTCTCTTGGCGAGATTATATAAGTCCATTCTATCCTATGGGAGAATGTATCTAGGAACCTAGGGGCTTGAGAAGTTAGGAAACTTCTATAATAATGAATCCCTAGCCAACTCATACAAAAGTGGGTCAAGTTGAACTCCATGGGAATGACAAACTCTAGAAACCTTTTTCACAATTATGAGCTTTTCCTCAATTATCTCAATTATGAAATAATTATTATCTCATAATTATAAAATTGTGACAAAATAATTATGAGAAATAACTCAATCATGTAATTCCACCCTTTTAACATGGAATAAATCTCACATAAGTAAAAGAAAAGGTGAAATGGGATGCATTCTAGCCAGCAACTGAGGTAAGTTGAACTTGGGTTTCTCTCACTATAATGGAGTGGAAAATAGGGTTATAAAAAATGTCCCCTAATGCATGAGGTCATAAGATAAATTGATGGTCGAAATGCATTACAACAAAGCTCAAAGATAAAAATGGGAGGAAGGATCGAAGACTGTGAAGTTGGCTCATAGGAACTCAAGTGTTGGAGTCTAAACTCTGTTGATAACATGCCTGAGGTGGGCATACCCAAGCTCGGTCATAAAGAGATACTGAACATGACTGCTAAACATAAACTACAGATGCATGACATGAAATTCTAAGATGTGGCCATAAATAATACACAGTGGATCCATGTGAAACATCAGAGAGATGATAGCCATCAACAAATACAATGTCGATATATGTCACAGTATACATTAGTAGGACTATGGACATATAGAAGACATGAGTTGTCCAGAGTAGTCCTCAAAGTATATAAATGATACATAACTCCAACGTAACCTAGGAAGGGTGCCAGATAAGAGTGATATATCCCTAACCTAGGGTCTTTGACATAAACCCCATGGTACGAATCTACAACATGCGAATATGATGTGTTGATGTCAAGCATAGTAGAAACTGTTTGATTACCAGTCAATGAGGGGTACCATTAACCGATGTGAGGGGACCTGCCAATGATGAAAATGGGCCACAAGGTACCTAGAATAGTCCACAAAGTGTGAATATCTGAGCCAATGTTGAACACTTGTGAATTCGACCAATCAAGAGACAATGAGGAAAACCCACTATTGATCATGAGGAATCCTGCCACTGAGGATTACAAGATCCAAGGTAATATTGGTTCCTAGATCAAGCTACTGGATAATGAGTTGAAGTTGACACGAGAAGATCCGTTAAAGGAGGGCCTTGATGTATACCCCATCAATCGACACTAAACAAACCAAAATATGATGTGAATGGATGAAGTCATTACATGGTGAAGTACAAGTGACATGGGGATGGTCGAAACAAAAAGGTCAACGAGGACTACAAATGGCAGATATAGGCTAAAAATTCCCTTAAACACATAATGACATGACACAAAAGTGACTTGGTGTTGGCTTGTTGGGGCCTGACCCAAGTTCAGAAGTGATTTAGCCAAACAAATCCTGAAACTACCGGCCCTTTCGGCAACAGTACGCAGTGCACAGACTGAGGTCTCACCCGAGGTAGTATGGGAGGGTGCTGGAACCAGGTTTCCACACCCTAGGGATGTCTTGATGAAGTCTAGGAAGTTCACGAACCGAACCTGTGCACTTGCACTGCTCCGCGCAGCCATCTTCCCTTCACAACTCTTCCGTGCAACTCTGTAAAGAGTGCAAGGAGGTGCTGTCTAGATCCTTTATCCTTACTGTGCTATTATTATAGATCTTACTTAATTGTGTGGGCTCAATAGTCTCATTAATCACTCAACATTCATAACAAGTGCGTGCAATCATAAAACTATAAAGAGATGCATAAATATAACATAAGCATAGACACACAATATTTCAGAATCAACTTATCTTTTATTAGTTCTCTATCCAAGTACAATCCCAACTCCGCCCTGTGCACTCAGCTGCAGGGATCCGCGCACACAGCTACGGACTCTACCAGGCCTCTGTGCACTCAGCTACAGAACCTCTTACTACTACTACAACCCAAGACTCGGACTTACAGACTCAGAGCTAATTCATCATCCAAAAACCATATGACTCACTTTACCCTTAGAGCCTTGCTCTATTTATACAATCCCATGGTCCACGGACCATGGGTAGGCCGACACACTTTACATTAAATTACCTTATCTTTAGGGAGGACAATCCTAGACTCTTGCACTTTGCGCCCGCATTTCGCGGGGTCTTTACATTACACTTGACAAAAATTCAGGCTTCAAGCCCCAAAAACATGCTAGGGGGGGGATCCACTGCCCAACAGGCCCACAACACAATCATCGTGACTCGTCCCGAGTCACTCTGCTAGTGCCAAAATCTTTGCATGAAGTCCATCCAACTGTGCATGTGCTGCGCGAAGATCCGTAGCGCACTGCTCTACTATCCGCTGGATTCGTTCTGCTCGCTTGACTGAATGCTCATTGTCAGGGTCAAATCCCTGTCTCAGGTCATGCATCGCTTTCATTTGTGTGAGTTTTCCTTCGATGTCAGCCGTGATGAGGAAGGCCTCATCAATCCAAGGCTGGATGTGTGCTTTAAGTACTGCCTCTTTTTGGCATGTTGCATCCACTTGCTCCTTCAATGCCTTTTCCTGTTGTAGCCTCGCGAGCCGCTGAGTTACAACCATTGTTCGTGCTGTCCCGCGCACACTGTCATATTGCATTTGAAGCTCCCGTGCCTCTGTTTCCAACTGCTGTATGGTGGGGTCCTCCTGTAAGGTTGTGAGGACCCCGAAGGATTCTTCCAACAACGTGGTGCAGCTCTACACTGCCTGTTCAATTTCTTCCAACCCTTTTCAGATATCACCAACGTGCTGATCTCGAACTTCTGGGGGCGTGGAGGGTTGCGCCTTTAACCGTAGTTCAGCAATTTGCAGGTTGAGGTCTAGCTGGATCCTTGTAGCTTCCTCCTTCGCCTTACGGAATCCATTGGCCAATTTGTGGATCCACATTCCTACTGGCAGATCTGTCGCAATTTCCAGTTCTGGGACGCGGCAACATGCTTCCTCTACGATCTACTCCAATTGCTGGTTCTGAGCCACCACTTCATCACGTTGTAGGCTAAGTTGTTCAATGTTGATTCGTTGTTCACTTAGCATTTGCACTGTGCGTCCCTCCCTAGCGCAGAGTTTTGTCGTCACTCCATCCTGTAGCTGGTATAAAATATCCCGCAGAAGGGCAACCAAGTTTAGGCAAAGTCCCTTGATCCACCCTACCATGGCTCTATCCTCCATGTTGTCCGCTATCAGTGCTCCTTCTGGCAGCGTGACAGTGTTGGCCATTTTGGCCCGCAACAACTGCTTTGTTACCGATGCTCCTATGGCATCGTAGATGGCTACCGTTCCTTCTTGTGGGAGTCGCACCTGAAGTCCCTGTAGTTGTGTCCTGAGTGCCCCCAACACATGTTGTTGCTCCGTCATTGCTTCTTGGAGTGCCTCCCTGGTGACCTCGCGAACTGTGTCGCCAATGTCATATAAATCACCCTCTATCAGTGTAATATGCTCCCCATCCAATTTGGAAGTGTTGGTCTTCTTCCGTGGCCCTGTTCGTTCTGTCCCGCGCGGCCGTTTCAATTGTGTAGAGGTGGTGCTTGGGTCTACGCCTTCTGCCGTATCGTCTGTCCCATGTCCTATGATCAGGTCCGGACCTCTTTCCTCCTGCATCATGGTGGCCCCCGCTGCTGCTATTTTTTCAGCGGCGTTGGTCTACTCTATGGCGGCCTTTGCTGCCTTGCGAGAAGCCCTTACCTCCTCGGCGAGCTGCTCGTTCCGCTTCTGTTGTGCCAGCAGCTTGGTGGCATCCTTCTGTCTTTGTATCGCTACCTCATCATGTGTTGCCAGATCCGAGGTGCGCCATTCGGGTGGCCATGAGTCGAGCACCGCAAACACAGCGTCATCGATTGTGATGAATGGGAGTTTGGTCCAGTTCTGCTTCGGGTCCTTCCACGCCTTGATATACGCATTGTGCATATCTGCCTTAAAGTCTACAAAGCTCTGCAGGCTATCATATATCGTGGGGGATAAGCACGGCCGTTTTTGGATCCACATCCGTACGCTCGCCTCCATGAGTATCCAGAAGATCTTGATCTCGCGGATGCGCGTGGCGTGCCTTGTCGCCCAGAGCGACGCGTATTTCGCTGCCTCTAGCAAGTCCTGGTCAAGGGGAGGAAATTGACTGTCCTCCAGCAATTCCCCTGCAACTAACAAGATGGATAAGAGCAACCACGCATAGTGGAAGGTCTTACCCTGCTCCTGAGCCTCCTTGCAGTTCATCAGGAACTCCTCACAAAGGAACTGCACCTAGTTGAACTGTACCCCCTCGGTGCATTGTTTGGCCAACGCGACGACTGTTGCTAGTACCTTGTTGCTGTGGCATTTTCTCATCACTTTTCCTGCCAACGGCTGGGTGGCTATGTGCACCCCTTTATCTTGAACGCTAGTAATGACATAGCCCCTCTGCTTCTTCTCCAACTTGTATTTCTTCTTCATGGCTTCTACAAGTGCCAAGTCTCCGCTTTGGCCAGCTATTTCCACAAGGTCCCTTCCCGTACAGGGAAGGTTTGAAATCCTATGAATCAGCTGCGTCGTAATGGGAATCAGCTCCTCCAGCCACAAGTACCCCTCCTGCACTAGGAAAAGCAGTTTCCTGATGACAAATATCGTGATTGGTGCCTGGTGAAAGTGCGAAATCCATAGTAGGTGGAGTAGCCCGGCCTCCTCCACCCCGCGCAGCCATTTCCGTGGTTGCAGCACTGTAACTACCCCCTCCTTGCTTTGTTTCATAAGTTGGCTAGTCTCTAGATGTGGGAACTTTTCGCTGTCCGCAAGGTCCCAATCTTCAAATTTCATCGTGGGCACGCGGCCCAGGACTGAACCCTCAAATAGAATTTCATCTGGGAGGAGTTGGGTTTCGAGTGCGCTCTTAACGGTATCCACGTCCTTGGGTACTTTTGCTTTCCCCTTCCATGGGGGGACATATTTGGGCAATTTTACTGCAGCGCGCACTGGCTGAATGTCTTCCTCCACTTCTTCATCTGGTTCAATCTCTTCTACAAAGGCCTGAAGATCCTCCTCCTCATCATCTATCTCAATATTAATCGTCTTTCCCTTGTCTTCCATAGACAGTTTACCGAACCACGGATTTCACGGAGACATATGGACCGGTCTTGCTGCCTGTGGATCCTTTTTGGGCCTCGACGTCCGGGGTGATTTAGGGATTTTTGGTGCATCCCCTACCGGTAGTGTAGAGATCTGTGCGGCTCCCTTGGTTGTTGACATCATTCTAATCAGGGAATCCTATGTCTCCTTCGGCAATGTTTCAAACCATGGACTTGCTCTCACAGCCTCCAAATTCGTCAAGTTCATACCCAATTGATAGCGCAACAACTGAATTCTCAAAACGCCAAGGGTTGTTCGGTGGAGAGCCACCTGTGATTTATAGGCCCTTTTGAATTCAAATTCGACCGTTCCCCCCATATTCGTCTCATTAATGCGAGATTGGCAGTAGATAGTCCCAAATCTAGTTCTGAATTTGTGTCTTAATTACCTGTCATCCACTCCTCATTGCCTTAAATTGGACATCTTTTCATGAATAGTGACACCAACGGTCACTTTCTAGCCTACCCGCGCGGCAGCGCAACCCCTTGTGCACGAACGTGACCCGTGCATCATGCTGATCCTGCGCGCAGCTTCCATACAGACTCTTTTATAGTCCTGCACTCTCTTTCAACAGCTTGGAGCACTGATATTGTGCTTCCTATGGATAGTCAGGTGGTCACACCACCGATGTGAGGCTTCAAGTCACCTTCCAACCCGATCCGTGAGCCTTCCTTAGTTACGCTCGCGCCAATCAGTGCCTCGCATTCTTTATTATGCGGTGCACTTCCCTAGTTACTTTGTCTAATAAGGTGCGATCGCAGCCATGGTAGTAGAGCCAGAAATTCTCGGCGACAATCTTCTAGTGCAGTGGTATGGCTGCCCATACGTTGTCCTGTCCTTCTGTCGACGCGTAATGCTTGTGCGATTTTGGTTTCCATTTTTTTGATATCCGCGTCCATTAACATGCTTTTCTGCTCCAATCGTACCCGATCCTCTTCAAGTTCGCGAAGCTCAAGGTTCCCTCGTCGAATGGATTCTTGAATTTGCATATGTTCGTCCTCGCACTGCTGCATAATCTCTTCGCTCTGGTCCTCGCGTGCTGTCCCAATTATGGGAGTTATTGCGTGAGGATTCTTTTCGAAAGCTTCAGCCTCGATTCTACTCATCGTTTTTGGAATCGTTCCCACACTCAGGTTCTTATGCATGGCCCTATAGGCCCATCAGACCGTTGGTACGCGCAGGTCCCAATCAATTCGTCCCGCCTGGTAAACTCTGTTCATGATTCCGCATAGCTTTGTGAATGCTTCGACATGGAATATTTTTGGTGTGCACTGCTTTTCTTACTGTCGCGTCGGGTTCTGATTTTCGATCCTTAGTCTGGGATGTGCTTGCACAGCACACATCTACACCCATTAACACAAGTGGGCGTGCAAACTGCTTCGTCCTGGTTGCCCGGCTCTCATTCGACGCTAGGGGCTTCCAAACTACAAGCGCATCCACCTTCTACATTCGTGCCAATTTACAATGGTCTTCTGATGTGTATTCCACCATCGTGCAGGTGTTGTGCGCAGTGCCCATTCCAGTGCACCGTACCGCTGTTGTTCCGGTACTACACTTTCAAATTTGTCCAAGAATTCATCTACTATTATTACTCCATCATATGTTGGCAGTTACCTTGCCTCTCTCATCACGCAACGTAGTGATCTGATCATCATGTTGCAATTCAGCATTGTCACTTCGTGCAACCGGTTCTTCCAGCGTTCTACTTCTTCATATGAATCTGAAGTATAGGAACTGTCATGCTCCCATGAGATTCTCCCATCTGTAGTCGGGTTCACTCGATCCTAGTCTTGCGCCATTATCTGGTAAATATAATTGAGCTCATCGTCACACACTGGTTCGGTGTAGTGCGCTCCCTCAGCTAGGTCTAGCCGAGGGACTTTTTCTCGAATATCATCTTCCGCTTCTTCAAGTTGATGACTCCATTCATATCAGTGGCCCAGTCTATTCCTAGCAACGCGGGATAAGGATTGTTGTCATCGACAATCTCTATTACTTCAAAGTCTGTCTGTGTGCTCGCGCCTTCGATATCAACTGTTACCCCTTGCAACCTCCCCATGGGAAAAATCTTCTATTGGTTCGCCATTCGTAATTGAATAGGGGACCACTGTAACGCGGGCCTGCCCATGCGTTCCCATGTCTGCTTTGGTAACACATTCACGTCCGAACCCAAGTCTAGGATTACCTAATCCATTTCGTACTCGCCAATCTGCATCGTCAATCTCATTTCCCTCCCGGTGCGCAATGCATGCTTTCCCAGTTTCCGGACTACGCACGGTTCCCCTGACCCTGTGCACTTGGTGATCAACTCCTGTAGTCCCTTAACTGCCTTATTTTCGCGCAGCAGTTTCATGCATGTCTCCAAAAAGGTAGTAAGCATAAAAGGATCCATCCCTGGCTCTGGTTGATCCTTACTACCTGAAGTGGAGGCCTCCGTGAAGCTCTTCTTAGCTTCCATGAACGTCTCCTTTGCACGTTCTAAGTCAAACTCAAGTTCCTTTGTAGGAGCCTTGCGAACCCATGTATCTTCCTCAGGTTTCTTCCCCTTATCTTCCCTTGTGGTCGCACCACTTCTTAGCACTATGTTCACATTTAGGCCCTCTTCATGCGGTTCAGACCTCATCATTTGAATATTTTGAGTCGAAGTAGGCTGGAGTACCCTTTTCTCACGCATCTGTGTGATCAACGTAGGACAATCTACCATTTCATGATCATACTAAGCACATTATGAACATGATACTCTCATTGGGTTGGTATAATCGCGGGCGTAGTGCACCGGTCCTCCGTAATTGTAACAAATTAACTGTCTGCAGCCCCTTCCTGGCCCCATTCCTCCTTGTCCTCGACCTCGCCCCTGAAATCCAACGCGCGCCATCCCCGCCGCTGGGTCGAGGGCTCGTGTTTCTGTCTGCATCCGATAGGCTGGGATCCGATCCATCATTAACTCGTAGTTACGACAAGTACGCTCGTCGTGGCCTACTGACCTGCAGAAATTACAAACCAGTTGTTGGGGTGCCGGTGTATAATTCTACAGCAAATGACAGTTATTCGTCGTGTGTTTTCCTCCTATCTGACAGATCGCGCACCATAGCACAGGTGTCGTACTCGGCCCCGCCTGTGCCTCTGGTCTCAACGGCATTGGCCCCCCTCCTACCAAGTAGTTCGCGAATACCGAATAGTGGTCCTTGTTATGGCCCTAGCCTTTGCATTTTATGCACCACACTTCCTCGCGCACCTCCAGCCGCGGTGCCCTATCCTGCTTCAAGATTTGCATTTCCAGGCAGAGATTCTTTAGTTGCGCGTGGATCTATTGAACTCCTAGCCCCAGATCCTGTATCGGTGTCTCATGCAACCTCGTCGCCATTTCCAATGCTTCGGCTTGGGTAGAAAGTTTATGTTGTGACAGCACCGTCCTCAAGTGCAGTGTTAGAGATGCCACAAACCATGCACAATGTTGCGCATCCGTGAGCGTCATATTAGCCTAGCGGATCGTACTCTTCAGCCGCTGATCCATATCCTATGGGGTATCGCCTGGAAGCATCGCAATTTATTTAAACCCAATGATTGATTGTGTCTCTGATTTCGGCCGGCTAAATTCTCTGTTCAACGCATTCTAGATCTCTGTTATTCCTACATTTGGGTGATCATTAGAGTGCTTGATATACCATGTCAACACGCGATCCTGCAGCACGCTCACCAATGTAGCCTTCTTAATGTTGTCATCCATGACCCCTTGTGCTTCCCACACTGCTCTTACCACAAACCAAAACTGGTCCAGATCCTCATTCCCTACTCCTTTGAATATGGGTAGCTTGATTGCGCTCGCCATGCTGAACTGCAAGTTTCGTGGAGGTGGAGTGGGTGGAGATGGAGGTGAAGGAGGTGAAGCGGGTGGTGGCGTAGGTGGAGGTGGTAACTGCAGAATGCGTTGCCTTATCAAACTGACCGCACTTCTCAAAGAGATTTGAGCGAGCTCTTCCTCGCTTCCTCGCGAAGGTGAAATTAAGGGACTATTTCCTAATTCCCCACTATCTTTGTAGATCTTTCCGCTCCACGTCGTTCCAAACATTAATGTATTCGCATAACCTGTTTTTCACATAACAGCATCTTAATCCAGGTATTCAAAGATTTAATGTACTTACCTCACGGTCCCTTGAGAAAACGTCATTCTGCTTCATTGTAGCTCACGGTTGTGTCTACCGCGAACTCAGTGATAAATCCCCCTATTATCCGGTCGAGCCAATGGTCCACAGCTCGCGTGATCTTATCTTCTGATGCCTCTAGTCTGCGCACTAATTCCGGAGTCCACACTATCGGTTGGTCGAGCTTACACCTTCCCTGGTTGTCGGCTAACCTTGCGATCCACTCATACAATTCAGAAGGAAAGGATGCGAAGAAGATCTCGTGGATTTTCGTATACACGTAGCGATCCAGCCACCTTTTCTCAGATACCTGCAGAGTTATGTTTTCCTGCATCATGAACTCGTGAATTTTCTTGTCCAACCACTCTTCAATTTCCTTCTTCGTTGGGTTCCAATGGCAAGACATCAGACATCCCTTAGGCAGATCCTAGTCCCGGAAACGAAACCATTTGTTGACTTGTTGGGGCCTGACCCAGGTTCAGAAGTGATTTAGCCAAACAAATCCCGAAACTACCAACCCTTTCGACAACAGTCCATGGTGCGCGGACTAAGGTCTCAGCCAAGGTAGTATGGGAGGGTGTTGGAACTAGGTTTCCGCACCCTAGGGATGTCTTGATGAAGTCTAGGAAGTTCACGAACCGAACCTGCATGCTCGCGCTGCTCCGCACAGTCGTCTGCCCTTCGCAACTTGTGCAACTGCTTCCGCACAGCTCTGTAAAGAGCACGAGGAGGTTCTGTCTAGACCCTTTATCCTTACTGTGTTATTATTATAGATCTTACTTAAGAGGAAAGTGAACATTGCTTTCCTTTCTGAATAATAAAATACATGATGTTATTTCTTATTGTTCTGTGTCCTGGGTATATTTCTTCGCATACTTGGTATTCTGGTATCTTCTCACAGGTCAAGAGCATAAAAAGTGGTATCAAAGCACTTTCCAGGGCCGGTGGGATCTCCATTTTTAGCAGGATTTTTTTTTGGCTAAAGACGTTCGGCGTCTTTAAACCACAAGATCTGTCGTTAAGCGAATAAACTTGCATATTTGGGGAGGCATGCACGCAGGAAATACAAGAGGTGGTCATGCTTGTTGGACTCCCTTGTAACCCCTATGGGTACCCCTTCGAGTAGTATCACATTAGACAAAATTCACACGGACTGTCTTCCAAGTACCCTCTGTGTATATCGGAAGCCCCCTAGGCTCTCTTAAAACCTCACCATAGATAAACCGTTGGTCGTCTTGTTGCTACAGTACACCGAGAACAGCACTCGGGGAGATTACTCATGCGTACAATATGGTAGTCAGGTTGTACGGCTAAGGGTACGGTTGATCCTCCTTGGTTATTGCCCTGAAAGATTGGGCCGAGTACTACTGTCAGACCCTTATGTATATTGCGATCTGTAGCACCTGACACTTCTTGAGACCATAGTTCCCTTGTCTCTCTCTAGATCACGCATCATCTTTGCCAGATCAGATCTAGCAAGTTGGGTTCTGTCGCAACCGCAATAATTAGTTCCGCCATTCAAATCTCTCAGATCCACCAATCAGATATATTAGATCCGCCATTCAGATCTAGCAGTTTGGGTTCGGTAGCAGTCGTAACAATCAGATCCGCCATTCATATCTAGCAGCAGGGGTTCGATCACTTCCACATTCCTACTCATACTATGCAGTTGAGGGTTTTGCTGACAGATATGACTATTTGTGTGGCTCCTATACCTGGGTGTGATTCTCGTAGGACATTGGGCAGAATTAACTTTTCTAGGAATCGGCTACTGCAGTATTCCTAAGCAAGGAGTTAAAAAAAAAAAAAAAAAAAATCTGAGACCCTCCTGGGACTCTTATAGGAGACTTAGCCCATAAGAATCAGGTCGACAGGCTGAGCAAGGTGGTAACATTCACTTGTCAGCGTCAAAATTTCGGGTGGTCGCAAAACAAATTTCACAGTAACGACAAGTGCACTAGATCGGTGCATGGTACAAACCAGAGCTCAAGCTATGACCAATGAGAATATCGACACCCTTGAAAAAACATTGGAGGCATTAACAAATCAGATCCAGACCTTAACTGACACAATCACAAAGGGCAAGGCGGGGGCACAATCGAAGGCATATGATTTTAATGAAAACCTTGAGGGCGAGTCTAGCTGTTCTCTTCACTTCTATGGAAACCACCAACAGTCCCAGCTTTGACCACCCAAGTTGGACATGTATAAATTTGATGGCTCTCATCTAGCCATACGGCTAGCACAAATGGAGAAATATTTCACATTGAATCACATCAGAGATGATGCGACTAAGCTAAGTGTGGGAAGCCTATACCTGGACCAAGAAAGATGGCAATGGTGGCAGTGGCATCAACGCTGCTATGCAATGCCACTGACTTGGCAGATATTCTCAAAAGCCCTTTCTAATCACTTTGACCATGAATCTAAATTTTTGGGTCATCTTGCTAACCTCCAACAGACAGGCACAGTGCAAGAATATATTAAAGCCTTTGAAGCATAAGCCTTCCACACAGGAGGTCTAGCAGATGAATTCTACTTGGAATGTTTTATCAGTGGTCTCAAAGACGCCATACAAGCCCACGTCCGACTACAACACCTAGTCTCATGGCTGGCAACTTGAAAGATAGCTCATGAAGTAGAACACGCCTTAGCGGCCTAGTCGACTCGTCCAAATTTCATGGCCAAGGGACGCCCCACCCAGGCTTCGAGCACTACCCAAACACTTAAGGTTCAAAAGGTGTCACCGACGGAAATGGCGGAAAGAAGAAATCAAGGATTGTGTTACTACTGTGATGAGAAATACTACCCGGGGCATAAATGCAAGGAACCCAAATTCTTTCAAATTGATGCTACTGATCACAATTCATTTGAGGAAGCCCCACCATTTGAGGGACAAGAGGAGGAATATGAGGACAACTAGCTGGACAATAAGCTCCCAGCTACAACTGAAGAACCAGTTATCTTGCTTCATGCTTTGGCAAGAATTTCTTCTCCCCAAACTCTCAAAATCAGTGTTGACCTAGGTTGTCATTGATGTCAATATGGCAATATTCTAGATACTAGAGGATGACATGAAGCCAAGGGGAAGCCGAGCGATCCATGAAGAGACAGGAGCAAGGCCATCAGGATAGCCAAGCCATAAGCAAGAGGAGTTACCAAAGGAGGCATATCAAAGAATATTATAGGATATCAGAGCAAGAGAGGCATTCATATATTCAAGGAGGTCTTTGAAAGACACTGCCAAGATGGAGGAGCCATATATATATATATATATATATATGCGGAAACAGACATATCAGAGCAAGGAGGCATATCAGAGCAAGAGGAGCCATATATGTATATGTCATATATATATGCGCCAAAGAAGAGGAGCAAACAGAGCCATCGGAGGAGCCAAGAGGCAGAAAATAGAGCTATCGGAGCTACAGAGGAAATAGACTGCACTATCAGGAGCCATCAGAGGAGCAATGGATGCATTTAACAGCTATCGGGAGCTATCAGAGCAAGAATGTCAAAAAATGCACTATCGGGAGCTATCGGCGGCCAAAAACCCATATATGTGTGCTTTAACATTATCGGTGGCCAAAAACCATATAAATATGCATTTAACGCAAACGGAGGTGGAAGACTTGGTTATATATGCAAATACACCATCGGCAGCAAAAACCATGCTTATATGCATTTAACACTATCGGAGGCGCAAATGGAGGCCAAAGCATATATATATATTCCAAATACACTATCGGAGGCGGAGCAGTATATTATATCGGCGGGTTCTATCTAAGTGTCACCCCTGAAACCTCCGATTGCGATAATGTATGCGGACCCGATGGTCCTATTATATCGCACCCTATTGTTATATCGCATCCATGGTAATCGCGATGTATAAAGGGTTGTCAACCCCAAACTCCCGACTGCGATATTTATATGGATATCATATAACTATGATATGTGCGGACCCACTGCGGCATTGTGTTATGGTTGAATGCTATATTGCATCCACCCATCACAACAATACACAAAGGAATTTCACTCTCCCGAGCACCGATTGTGATGTAAGTCATGGACCTGATGGTCCAATTGCAACATGGTTCAATGCAATATTGCATCCACAAGTGGATCGGCCGTCGGCCATCGGCGGTGTCATGGGCCCGACATATAAAGGACCTCCGGAAGTCGCGAATCACCGATTGCGATTTAAGCAGTGGACCCAATACAAGAATAGATGCGGGTAAAATTAAAATTGAAGTCCGCCCTTAGTGTTTAGCTTGTGTTGTTCTTCTGATTTCCCTGTGTATCTGATATTTGCCGTGCGCGGGCTTTTGAGGCAGAAATGCAATACACTAACACTCCCGATAGTTTAGGAGGCTGAATCAAGCTGATTGCGATTGCGATTGGGACGTGGTTGTCCTTAAACAATGTCGTCTCTGTGTATGCCTGCTATCATGAGAAAACAGGAGCGTTGTTACAGTTTTTTGAATATGTGTCCCCTGGATATGACTTGGTCCTCGCCATTGAATCAATGTGTCCTATGAGCATGAATAGAAAGAGGAAACCGAAAGCCAGGAAGTTGAAGAAGCAAGCGAGCACAGAGGAAATGATAGCGACTGAGGAGGAAGCCAAAGGGGCCAGCGAAGAGAGGAAACCGACAGAAAGAGGCATGAGGAATGAATAAAAGAAAGGAAAAGGAGGGAAGTGTTTTTTTGGTTGCAAAAGGTTGTTGAACGTTGTGGAAATAAGCTGGAGGAGACAGAGGCAGCGAGAGGGTCTAGCAGAATAGAAAGAGGGCCGAAGGGCCAACAGGACAACAGACAGTCGAAGGGGAGAAGTAGCCAGCAGAGAACATAAGCTTGAACAGAAAGTTGTTCTTTATGCAAAGCTTAGTGCAACTAACAGTAAACTAACTAAATCTATGTGAAGACATTATCAGAAGTCATGAAGGGTACTGGACACTCTGGGTGGGCAGTATGAAGAATTGGGAAGACTACTTCATAAGAAGATTGGTTGTCATTGATGTTGTAGCTTGGAGACTGCAATGAAGCTATAATCAAACAGAACTCAGTAGAGAAGAGTTCTGAGAGCAGAAAATTACTATCAAATGAACCTTGACAAGATTGGGTCAAAACCCTTGAGGCTGGTGCCTCAGAAGTAAGTAGGATTGGAGTCCTTGGGGTTGGTGTCGCAAAAGAAGGAAGGATTGGAAGTCCTTGGGGCTGGTGCCTCAAAATCAAGAAGTATAGGAGTCCTTGGGGCTGGTGCCTCAGAAGCAAGAAGGATAGGAACCCTTGGGGCTGGTGCCTCAGATGTGAGAAGGATTGGAGTCCTTGGGGTTGATGCCTTAGAAGTATGAAGGATAGGTGTCTTTGGGATTGGTGTCTCAGGATATGGAAGGATTGAAGTCCTTGGGAGTTGGTGCTCGTAAGTCCAAGATTGGTGTCTTGGCGAAATAGAGTTGGTGCTCTAGAAGTTGGAGCCTAACCAAAGTCCGAGTTGGAGCTTGGAAACTGATTGCAACCACTTATATATTGTATCTATTTTACTGCAAAGATTATATTAATAAAAGCATTTATTATTGTTGTTCATCTTGTGTTGTGAATATAAATGGTTTAACTGGTAAAGCATTAGTCGAGAAAAGAAATATTGATTCACCCCTCCCTCTCAGTATTTCCAACAATTTGTATCAAAACCGGTACCTTCATTCAAAGCTTAACAGCTTGAAGGTCGACCTTTAGAACACAAATGATGAAGTCGAGAAAGAAAGTCTCCAAAATTCCTAAGGATGTGTCTCCCTCTAGTACTAAAATAGAAGACAATCAATTTGAGGAGGCTCCAAGGCTCAATGGGAACTTTAATATATGGGAAGCAAGAATGAGAAATTTATTACAGACTCAAGGCATTGAAATCTGGAAATCAGTGATTAATGATAGCAGGATGGATAGAGAATCCAAGGAGTACAATGCAAAAGCAATGAAGGCAATCTTGAATGGGCTACCCGATTCTATAAAGAACAATCTAGGAAAATATTCATCAACAAAGGGTATATGGGACAAAATTCATGACCTTCACTCAAAAGGAGCATTAACCATGACCATCAGTCAAGAAGATGATGTAAATCTAGAAGGAAATCTAGATCCCATCATAGAAGCTGAACATGAGAATGATGATATCACGACTAAAGCAGACCTAGAAGATGAAGAGAATGAAAAAGATTTTGTAGAAGATCTCCTCGCTCAACTTATGGCTGCCATGGAAGAGATTAACAATCTGAAAAAGGAAAATAAGGAACTTAAGAAGATAGCACTAGCTGGTGACCAAGATCAAACAAGGGAGAGAGTTGACCTTGTCAAGCTTCAAGTACAAGAAAGGGATGAAGAGCTTGCCAAGCTTAAGAAGTAATTTCATCAAAGCAAGAGAAAGCATCATGAAGATGTCATATCCATGACAAATCAATTGAATAAAGCAAAGAAGTAGGAAGATACCTTGTCAAGTCAACTTGAACAAAGGCACAAGAGCTTGAACAAACTTGAAAAAGAGATTAGTCAGTACAAGGTAGAGGTCTCCTCTCTCAAGTCTCAACTACAAGAAGCAAGGAAACAAGCACAAGGAGCTAAAAAGACCATGGAAGCATTGGAAGTCATAGAAGGACAGGTTGATGAAGCAGGAAACGAAAGAAACACCATGATTTGTCCGCTGAAAGCAAAGGATGAAGAAATATTCAAATTAAAATCTAACATCAAGCTTCTCAAGGCTGAAACATGTAAAGCTACAAGGATCAAGGAAGAAATGGAAAGCAGTCAAGCAAAGAATGAAGAAATCTTCAAAATAGAGTTAGATATCATCTCCCTTAAACTAGAAGCAAATGAAGCTACTCGTATCAAGGAAGAAGCTGAGAAACAACTTCCTAAGAAGAATAATGAATGTGAAAGATTAGAAGAAGAGATTGTCTTCCTCAGAACAAAGGTTGAAGGGATGAGCAAAATCTTGTAGAGCTCTCAGGCCTTGGATGACATGCTCATCTATCACAGATGTCCATCTGATAAATCAGGTCTCGGGTATGTAGGTGAATCCACAAACAAGAATGAAAATGCTTCAAACAAAAGAGATGTGAAGAAGCCAGAAAGAAGTGGTGATGCTCCCAGCTCCAGCAAAGGAAAGGAGAAAAACCAAGGCTACAATAGAAGAAATCATGCTCCAAGAAGAAATCTAGCTCCAACAAGAAATGTAGATTCTGCCAAAGATGCAAGAGGCAATGGTCATCATCAAAGGATCTCAAGGCAGAAAGACTTCAGAAGTACATCAAGGAAACCTCCATCTCCCAGGTACCAAAGTTCATTTTTTGGTTATTGTTATTCTTGTAAAAACTTTGGTCACATGGCAAAAGACTGTAAAGCATATCACAAAGATAAATGTTATGGTACCCAATCATCTCATAGAGATAGATGTTATAGTCCCCAACAACATGAATTGTTATTCATGAACAATGTAGAATGCTTCAAGTGTCATAACATTGGTCATATGGCACGAGACTGTAACTTAACTTGGGCTCTTACACAAGCTACAACCATGCAATCCTAGTTGGATCAGTGATAGATTTATAGGTTTCGCTGTAAACCCAATCGGTTTCTTCCGATCACGTAAATTAATAATTCAAACCGCACTCAGAGGTAGGGGATTCAGGCGATTGCGGATGATATCACCAGTAAATATGTTCCTCCTCATGTCAATATATTTTATTGTCTAGGGGGGATCACACTTACTTGTTTTTTAAAAAGAAGAAAGTTACACAAGTATGTAGAAGGAAGGAAATACAATCGGAAAGTCCCTTGAGCTCTCCAGCCAACAACATATGTCATTGGCCTGAATTTTGACAATCTAAGCATTTTATGAGAAGTCTCTGCCAAAAGGAGATGATGCATATATTTAGGGGGAGCCTGTGATTCTTGATCATTATTGTTGAAGCTATTAGTGAAAGGGTCCTTATGAAATCCTTGCTAAACTATATTAACAGTCATTCTTTGATAAAGATCATTTCTGAGGGGTACTCCATTGTAGCATATGATCCTGTAACCATTCTTTAGATTGTTGTTAAATATGATTTCCACTTAATCACTAAGTAGTATTTGAAGCAACAGAGAAAGTCATCTAGTGCTAGAGAAAATAGGGCAAACAACCATGGTGTTGTTATCACAGAAGCTTATGTCTTAACTTAGGGATTTAATGTGAGAACAAATAAATTCTGGACACTAATAGAGGCAGTCTTCAAACAAACAGATACATCTGGAATGGAGTTTGAAGTAAGAGCAGCTCGCAACATATAACAAACTGAAGCATTGAAAATAGATGCAAATCAGCGAAATGATTTTAAAAGACAGTCACAGATTGTATATCTAAATCTACTAGCGGAAATAACATGCAGAGACTTGTACAAGAACACAAGGACAAGATATGTACAAGAGCACAAAGGAACTCAAATCTGAAGAAAGATAGAAAGAAAGACAATCTCAGGGGCATTTTCTCTTGATTCGTACTATGAAGGCCTCTCAATTCTGCCTATGAAGACAACAATATGAATTGAAGCATAAAATCCTGGACTTGGACACTTGGTGTATGGCCATTTGCAATCTGAATGAAAGCATTAAAGTAGAGCACCTTTAAGCATTGTTGAAGCCATGATAAAGAAATTCTGAGACATGAAGAGGGAATAATGTGCAAATTGAGGATAAAGCATCAATCCTTCTATCTTGAGTAAAAAGAAGAAGAGCACTATGACAGGGGGAGTCACAGACCCATGAAGATCTACCATTCATGAAGAACAGAAGCAGCTTGATAGGGGGAGTCTCAGAGCACTCCTTTGCCATTGATGTCAAAGGGGGAGAGAAGAAGAATATTTCCATCAATAACAAAGGGGGAAATTGTTGACCTAGGTTGTCATTGATGTCAATATGGAAATATTCTAGATACTAGAAGATGACATGAAGCCAAGGGGAAGCCGAGCGATCCATGAAGAGACATGAGCAAGGCCATCAAGATATCCAAGCCATAAGCAAGAGGAGTTACCAAAGGAGGCATATCAAAGCATATTATAGGATATCAGAGCAAGAGAGGCATTCATATATTCAAGGAGGTCTTTGAAAGACACTGCCAAGCCAGAGGAGCCATATATATATATATATGCGGAAACAGACATATCATAGCAAGAGGAGCCATATATGTATATGTCATATATATATATATGTGCCAAAGAAGAGGAGAAAACAGAGCCATCGGAGGAGCCAAGAGGTAGAAAATAGAGCTAGCGGAGCTACAGAGGAAACAAACTGCACTATCGAGAGCCATCGGAGGAGAAATGGATGCATTGAATAGCTATCAGGAGCTATCGGAGCAAGAATGTCAAAAAATGCACTATCAGGAGCTATCAGCATCCCAAAACCCATATATGTGTTCTTTAACATTATCGGTGGCCAAAAACCATATAAATATGCATTTAACGCAAACGGAGGTGGAAGACTTGGTTATATATGCAAATACACCATCGACAGCAAAAACCATGCTTATATGCGTTTAACACTATTAGAGGTGCAAACGGAGGCCAAAGCATATATATATATATATATGTATCTAGATATATATATATATATATATATATATATATATATATATATATATATATATATATATATATATATATATATATATATATATTCCAAATACACTATCGGAGGCGGAGCAGTATATTATATCGGCGGGTTCTATCTAAGTGTCACCCCTGAAACCTCTGATTGCGATAATGTATGCGGACCCGATGGTCCTATTATATCGCACCCTATTGTTATATCGCATCTGCGGTAATTGCAATGTATAAAGGGTTGTCAACCCCAAACTCCCGACTGCGATATTTATATGGATATCATATAACTATGATATGTGCGGACCCGCTGCGGCATTGTGTTATGGTTGAATGCTATATCGCATCCGCCCATCGCAACAATACACAAAGGAATTTCACTCTCCCAAGCACCAATTGCGATGTAAGTCACGGACCTGATGGTCCGATTGCAACATGGTTCAATGCAATATCACATCCACAAGTGGATCGATCATTGGCCATCAGCGGTTTCATAGGCCCGACATATAAAGGACCTCCGGAAGTCGCGAATCGCTGATTGCGATTTAAGCAGCGGACCCGATATAGAAATAGATGCGGGTAAAATTAAAATTGAAGTCCACCCTTAGTGTTTCGCTCATGTTGTTCTTCTGATTTTCCTGTGTATCTGATATTTTCTATGTGCGGGATTTTGACGCAAAAATGCAATACAATAACACTACCGATAGTTCAGGAGGCTGAATCAAGCAGATTGCGATTGCAATTGGGACGTGGCTATCCATTAAACAATTCCATCTCTGTGTATGCCTGCTGTCATGAGAAAATAGGAGCGTTGTTACAGTTTTCGAATATGTGTCCTCTACGTATGACTCGGTCCTCACAATTGAATCAACGTGTCCTGTGAGCACGAATAGACATAGGAAACCGAAAACCGGGAAGCTGAAGAAGCAAGCGAGCACAGAGGAAATGACAGCTACCAAAGAGGAAGCCAAAGGGGCCAGCAAAGAGAGGAAACTGACAGACATAGGCATGAGGAATGAATAAAAGACAGGAAAAGAAGGGAAGTGTATTTTTTTGTTGAAAAAGGTTGTTGAACGTTGTGGAAATAAGCTGGAGGAGACAGAGGTAGAGAGAGGTTCCAACATAACAGAAAGAGGGCTGAAGGGCCAACAGGACAACAAACAATTAAGGGGAGAAGTAGCTAGCAGAGAACATAAGCTTGAATAGAAAGTTGTTCTTTGTGCAGAGCTTAGTGCAGCTAACAGTAGACTGACTAAAGTTGTGTGAAGACATTATCAGAAGTCATGAAGGGTACTGGACACTCTGTGTGAGAAGTATGAAGAATTGGGAAGACTACTTCATAAGAAGACTGGTTGCCGTTGATGTTGTAGCTTGGAGACCATAGTGAAGCTATAATTAGACAGGAACTCAGTAGAGAAGAGTTCTGAAAGCAGAACATTACTATCAAATGAACCTTGACAAGATTGGGTCAGAACCCTTGTGGCTGGTGCCTCAGAAGTAAGTAGGATTGTAGTCCTTGGGGTTGGTGCCTCAGAAGCAAGAAGGATTGGAAGTCCTTGGGGTTGGTGCCTCAGAAGCAAGAAGGATAGGAGTCCTTGGGGCTGGTGCCTCAGAAGCAAGAAGGATAGGAGTCTCTGGTGTTGGTGCCTCAGAAGTGAGAAGGATTGGAGTCCTTGGGGTCGATGCCTCATAAGTAGGAACGATAGGTGTCTTTGGGACTAGTGTCTCAAGAAATGGAAGGATTGACGTCCTTGGGAGTTGGTGCTCCTAAGTCCAAGATTGGTGTCTTGGCAAAATAGAGTTGGTGCTCTAGAGGTTGGAGCCTCACCAAAGTCTGAGTTGGAGCTTGGCAACTGATTGCAACCACTTATATATTGCATCTATTTTACTGCAAAGATTATATTAATAAAAGCATTTATTATTGTTGTTCATCTTGTGTTGTGAATATAAATGGTTTAACTGGTAAAGCATTAGTTGGGAAAAGAAATATTGATTCACCCCCCCTCTCAGTATTTCCAACAATCAGAGGTTTTATTAATCATGGCCCTGTAATAGTCTTGATTGATATTGGCAGTACGCATAACTTTATCCATCAAAGAGTCGCTGAAGCAGTGCATTGTTTTGTCAGAGCAGTCTCTAATTTCCAGGTTCAGATTGCTGATGGGGGGACAATGAAATGTGAAGGCCACTGTGAAAATGTCAAACTTCAAATGGGGGATTATCACCTAAAGACCCACATGTTTTCCATCAACATGGGTGGGTGTGACATTGTCTTGGGTGTTGAGTGGCTCCGCACACTTGGCCCAATCACAATGGATTTCCATGAGTTATATATGATCTTCAAGCAGAATAACCACCCACATACCCTCCGCAAACTCCAGGCAGGTGCTCCTTCTATCATCAGCTCGCATAGGATGGAAAAATTGTTAAAAAAGGGCTACCATGGAGTTATAGCCCAATTTAATGTCATCCAGGCCTTTGAACCCACTTCTCTTCATATTCATCCTAAAATGAAACAGGTCTTAAACAACCATATGCAGGTCTTTGACAAGCCTCATGAGCTTCCACCCTCGGGAGGGTAACATGATCATAGCATTACTTTGGTCCCAGGGGCACAACCACCAAATGTGCACCCATATAGATATCCTTTCGCCCAAAAGAATGAAATTGAAAAAATCATCAAGGAACTCCTGGAAGCCGGTGTTATTCGTCCTAGCATTAGTCCTTATTCATCGCTTGTGGTCATGGTGCTCGAGAAAGATGGGGAATGGCGTATGTGTCTAGACTTCAGGGCCCTCAACAAGCTAATGGTCAAAGATAAATTTCCCATCCCGGTTGTTGATGATATGTTGGATGAACTAAATGGGGCTCAATTATTTACTAGGCTTGACCTTCGCTCGGGCTATCACCAAATTCACATGAAAGAAGTAGATATTCCAAAGACTTATTTCCGAACTCATGAAGGCCATTATGAATTTCTGGTCATGCCATTTGGTCTCTGTAATGCCCCATCCACTTTTTAGAGCCTCATGAATCACCTGCTCAAACCATATCTCAGAAAATTTGTCCTTGTTTTCTTTGATGACATCCTCATCTACAGCCTCACCTGGGAAAAACATCTTCAGCATGTATATCTGCTCTTGCAAGTGCTCCGGAAGCATAAATTATTATTCAAATTGTCCAAGTGCTCTTTTGGCATGGAAGAAGTTGAGTATTTGGGCCACATTGTGGGGCGTGAAGGTGTCAGGGTGGATCCCAAAAAGATCCAGGCAATGCAAGATTGGCCTCAACCAAAGACCTTAAAGAGCTTGAGAGGATTTTTGGGTCTCACCGGCTACTATCACAAATTTGTCCGCAATTATGGTCGCATTGCTAGACCCCTCACTCACCTTCTCAAGAAAAATTCATTCCTCTGGAATGATGAAGCGCAACAGCCATTTCTAGCTCTCAAACATGCCATGTGTTCTACTCCCGTAATGGCACTACCCGACTTCACAAAATCTTTTGTGATTGAATGTGATGCTTCATGTACGGGTATTGGGGTTGTCTTAATGTAGGAAGGTCGACCCTTGGCCTTCACTATCCAACAACTAAGTGGGACAAATCTGGGACAATCTACCTATGAGAAGGAGATGATGGCCATATTACATGCAGTGGATATTTGGCAACCATACTTATTGGGGCGGCGTTTCCAAATCCGCACAGACCATCAAAGCCTTAAATATTTTTTGGAACAACGCCTATCCTCGCCACAACAAAATAAATGGCTAGCCAAAATGTTGGGATATGATTAGGAGATAATTTACAAGAAAGTGCGAGAAAATGTTGTATCGGATGCTTTATCATGCCAATTTGAGGAGGAAAGCACCCTGCTAGCAATCTCTCTTCCCATTCCAGAGTGGATTGAAGAGGCTCACAAGGAATGGTTTTCACATCCTTTGCTCTCCCAACTCATTAATAAATTGCAGGCATATCCAAATTCCACAGTGGGCTACTCTTGGCAGGACGAGATTCTTCGCTACAAGGACAAAGTAGTTATATCACCAACCACCCTCAAAAGTCGCATTTTGGTAGAGTTGCACTCATCTCCCACTGCAGGCCATTCAGGCTTTTAGAAGATTTATGCTCGCACTCGACATTCATTCTTTTGGACAGGCATGAAAAGGTACATTCTTACTTTTGTAGCTGAGTGTGATGTGTGTCGGCGCCACAAAGGAGAAACAGTCAAATCCCCAGGCACATTACAGCCGTTGCCCATCCTTGCCTCAATTTGGACGGAGGTTTCTATGGATTTCATTACGAGTCTTCTGATGTCAGGTAACAAGTCAGTCATCATGGTGGTTGTGGACAGACTTTCTAAGTATGCTCATTTTTCCACACTACCCCACCCTTTTACACCATCTTTGGTGGCTCAATCTTTCATGGACCAGATCTTCAAATTGCATGGCCTGCCCACTTCCATTGTGTCTGATCATGACCCGATCTTCACCAGTAACTTTTGGCAGGAAATTTTCAGGCTACAAGGTACCCAACTACAACTCAGTACTTCCTATCATCCCCAAATTGATGGTCAAACTGAAGCAGTCAACAAATGTCTAAAGACCTACCTCAGGTGTTTCACTTCAGAAAAGTAACATCTATGGGTACAATGGTTACCTCTAGCCGAATGGTGGTATAATACTAACTATCATGCCACCACCAAAATGACTCCATATGAAGCAATTTATGGTAAACTCCCTCCTTCACCTACTTCTTATATCCAGGGATGCTTGAAGGTACAAACAGTGGATCAACTCCTACAGAACCATGCAACCATGCTGGCCCACCTCAAAGAAAATCTCCATCAAGCTCAAAATCGCATGAAGCAACAGGCAGACCAACATCGTTCAGAGCGCAACTTTCAAGAAGGGGATCAGGTATTCTTGAGGCCGTAACCATATAAGCAAACATCACTCAAAGAGAATGGTTGTCAAAAATTATCTCCAAAATTCTATGGACCGTATCAAATACTTCAGCGCATCAGAGAAGTAGCCTACAAGCTAGCCTTGCCACCCACTGCAAAAATCCATCTTGTCTTCCATGTCTCATGCCTCAAGAAAGTGGTTGGGAACCATTGCAAAATTCATACTAGTCTACCAGAATTGGATGAAGAAGGTTCAATCTGGCTCCAACCTAAACAGGTTCTTGACACGTGGTAACGGCACCTGCGCGACCACATGATCAAGGAAGTCCTCGTCAAGTGGAAAGACACCTCTCCAGAAGATGCGACCTGGGAGCCAGCCACTGTTCTTCAGTGGTTTCCGCAGCTTCAGCCTTGAGTACAAGGCTATTTTTATGGGGGATGGCATGTTAGGGTCCAACCCTAACCCCCTTATTTATGTAATAGGGTCGAGTCATAGTTATAGTTAGTTAAAGAGTCAATAAAGCCCATATTAATAATTGTAAGTGGTTGACCTGCATTTAAATAAGGGACCACAGTTAGTTGCAAATGGGCCATGGTATTAGATAGATGGTATTAATAAGAATCATGGTACTGACCCATGGTATTTCATGTATGAATCGTATATAAAGGATAGAGACTCCCCTTGAGGAGCATCGTGTCTTATTTTGTAATTGAGCCCAACTATATTGGAGGTTGCCCCCTCGAAGAGGCAAGTGAACATTTCTTTCCTTTCTAAATAATAAAATACATGTTTTTATTTCTTATTGTTCTGTGTTCTGGGTATATTTCTTCGCATACTTGGTATTCTGGTATCTTCTCGCAGGTCAAGAGCATAACACAAGGAGGGCCCATATGAGTGAGAGTTCCTCTAGGAGAATGTCTCGTGGAGAGACATGCCACTCTAGTTTAGGGAGTTTGTCCATGTGATGACAAATAATGCACCATGTACTCATCATCATCTTGCATAATTTAATGAAGCGACCTCCCCACTCTTGACACCGGGCCCAGAGACATAACCCACGTTGGGTGAACTTCGTTTTCAAGCTGTGTGTGTTATTTGCTTTGATGGTTTACTTTATGTTTCATCTTCTTTAAAATATGCATATGTGTTTTTTCATACTCTTGTGTTTTTTCATACTCTTTCACATGCAATTCTGCTAACATCACAAAAGTAAAAGATCTTGGTTAATTTTGGTAGCAGAGAGAATCTGGATCAAGTTTGGTATTAGAGAGGTCTTCTTGTTGATGCAAATTACTAGTGTGAATGATTGAACGTGCAGCTAGAAAGAAAATGGAGGATGACAAAGATCTCTATAAGGACATCCTCAAGATGGCACACATATATAATGTATGTGGATTCTAAGGAGAAAATGGAATAAGAGGAATAGGAGAAAGAGAGAGCAGAGGATGATGCTCCATGTCCATCTTCTAGTGAACATTCTTCTTCTTCTTCTTCTCACCATTCAAATGAGGAGATCAGTCAGAGCCTTCAAGCAGAGAACGCTGAATTGAGGAGACTTCTACAAGAAGAAAAAGAGGAGAAGCAGAGATTGCAGCTTCAGTTATGAGACACAGAAGAGGCCTTGGAAAAGTTGAAGCACAACGAAGGTGTAGAGAAGCCATCATCACCTGCTTCAGAATCGATAGTTGAGGTAAACAGTGTTGGTAGTTCTTCATTTTCATTTTCACATGATGATGATGATTTCGACTCTTTTGGAAAGCACACTACAAACATTGGTTCAAGATTATTGAAAATCATGGGATATGAAGGCAAGGGCCTAATATCTAATGGAAAAGGCATTTTGAATCCCATCCAAGTGGTGTAATAACCATGACATGCAGGATTGGGCTACGTTATAAAGGAAGAGACTGGAGAATCTTCATGCAACAAGTCTGAGACCATGAAGGATGTTGAGGGTACCTCACAAGCCTCTAGTGATCATGATTGCAGGTCATTTCCAAATGGGAGTGAGAATTCAAAAGAGAAATCCAAAAAACGGTATAAAATGTCTCAGTATTCTAAAGTTAATTTTGATTACAAGCATATTATTAATTATGAGGAGAAATCATGGCACAGAAAACCATGTAGTTTTTATGGCTTATATAACCATGTGGTTGTCGAGTGCTGAAAGGGGATGGCTAATCTAGGTGGATATCGGTGGTCACCCACCTATTCCACTTGGACCCCCGCCATTGTTTATTTCAATTTCCTTAATCATAACACAATTTTAGTTTCCTTAATTGTAGCACAATTTACTATTTTTGGCAGTTTTTCGAGTCTTGAACGTTTGGAGCCATTTTGAGGCCTTAAAAGACATTGTTTTGGAAAACGGGAAAACATGAGTCTTTAATAATGTTTGCAGTCAAACGTTATATTCCTTGGATATATATTTCTAACAAGGTATCGTGCACGTCAAACGGAGATCGTATGCCAAAGTTATGACCCTAGGAAGTTGATGTACCAATTTACCCCAATGGGGCCCATAGTTTTGGCACTTCATCTCCTAGGGTTAGGTTTTTGGATGTTTAAGTTTTTCCATTGTTTCTCAACAATAAATAGGCCTTTGAGCCTCATTTTAACACAATTCATAGGAATGTATATGCCACATCTCTTCTCATAGATAAGCTACCGTTGCCCGACCTATTTTATTTCCATTTTGTAAGTAATCATATTTTAGTTCTTTGATATTAATGAAATGGAGTTTTATTTCTGCTGCATTTATGTGTTTATGTTTATATCTATATTTTGTTGCATTCCTGCATAAGTCTAGATCAGCGGTATCTCTTTCTTTGTTTTTCTTTGCATGTCCCTAATGAGGTCAGGGTATAAGGAGTCAGGGCTCGAACTGGTTGAACCTTTACAAGACGAGCCTTGCAAACACCAACAACCTCCCATGGCGAAAGAAAAGAAAGACTAGGGAGTAGGAGATCCTTGCAAAATATTGCTTGAGGAGGCCCTCGAGCGACAGAGGAACACAATGATAGCTAACATTTCCCAGATCCTACGACGGCTACCCACAGGCGACGCATCTTCTTCCAGCAGCCACTCTAGAGGCACCACTCCTTTTAAGGTACAAGTTAATTTTGACATTCCCATATTTGAAGGCTAGATAGATGCAGACGTTGTAGATAAATGGTTAAATCTATTGGAAGGACATTTTTTTGTTCATGACTTTTCCAGTCAGGAAAATATTACTTTTTCACTCCTCAAAGCCATCCCCCATGTCAAGGACTGGTGGAAAACCTAATGTGAGCGAAAAGGACAAGGGGGAATCCTCACTATTTCCTACCACACCCACTTCAAATTCTTTCCGAGATTCCATCAAGGAACAATATTACCCTATCGGTAGCTATGAAGATAAATGCGTAAAGTGGACCATGCTATGGCAGGGAAGGGACCAAGATGGACCGAAGTTCACAATTTGTTTCCATGCCCTTCGCACGAAGCTAGGTATCAAGGATTCTAAGCGAAATTTAGTACTCAAGTACCATGACTTTCTACTTAAGATATATCCAGGATGAAATGGAGTTCCTAGACATCTCCTCGCTCGATGTATTATATCGATATGCTGTCAAGATCGAGAATAAGTTTAAACAGAAGAAGTGAGACTTTGGATCTATGAATCTGAAGCAAGGGAAAGGCACCCCCAAACAGAAGAACAAAGGACAAAGCCAAGGCGAGGTGTACCATGACAACCCGTTGAAGCCGCAACAAAATAACAACACCATGAAGACAAAGAAGGACACAAAAAAGTGGTGTGAGTTCCATAAGAGCCCCACTAACAACACAAGTGAGTGTCGAGCCAAGCAGTCACTAGTGGCAGAGCTAAAGGCTTCTGAATCAAATACATGTTCCGACTCTTAGTCAGAACCCGAAAAGGGGAATGGTAAAGGGAAGAAGATTATTGATGTAGAGCCCAGTGCCACCATTGCCACCACCAAGATCCAAAAAATTAAGCCTAGAGATCTAGAGAAGGGGAAGTTCCTCTTCCACTCACAAATGTGGGTAAAGGGTTCCCCGCTACAGGTCATTTTCGATAGCAGAAGCCAAAAGAACCTCATTTAAGCAGAGTTCATGAAGTGGATGGGCTTACAGACAACACCACACCCACAGTCATACACCATCGGGTGGCTTCACCAAGGATCAGATCTTCACATCAGGAAGCAATGTCGCCTCCCCTACAACATCAAGCCCTTCACATATGAGGTATTGTGTGATGTTGCTCCTCTTGAAGTTTGTGATGTATTATCAGGCCAACCATACTTGTGGAAACATCATGTTGTGTATGAGTCTAGGCCTCGCACTATTATTATTACTTTGGAAAATAAGTTGTACAGGATATCGGAGGTAGCACTACCTACCACCATCTCTTTGATATTTGCAAAGCAATGCAGTAACATCATCTCTCAAACAGGGAAATTTTTCTTCCTCATGATTCACCCTCAGGGCAAGAAGAAGATTGTGGCCAACTCCACGGCCTCCACACAAGGCTCCTTCACATAGAAGTAACAGATGGACAAGGTCATGGAGGAGTATAGGGACATATTCACCTCACCCACAGGGGTACCCATACACTGTCAAGTCAAGCACTCTATCGACTTGAACCCGGGTGTGTTTCTACCTAGTGGACCAATCTACCAATGCTTCGTTCTAGAGAATGACGAGATCATAAGGCAGATTTAGGAGTTGTTACAAAAGAAGGATAGAACCTGGAGGCTCTGTATTGACTATCGGGTGTTGAATAAGATCATTGTCCAGAATAGATATCCAATCCCATGGATTTATGACCTTCTGGACTAGCTCAAGGGTGAAAAATACTTCAACAAGATTGACCTAAAGTCCAGTTATCACCAGGTACCTATTGAACCCTCTAATGTATGGAAGACCACCTCCAAATCCAAGGAGGGCCTTTCTAAATGGTTGGTTATGCCTTTTGGGGGTTATGAATTCCCCGTCAACCTTCATGAGGCTGATGGAAAATATATTGCAACCCCTCAAAAACTATTTCATGGTAGTGTACCTAGACGACATCCTGATCTTTAGCCGAAGCTGGGAAGAACACATACACCATATCTGATAGGTCCTCCAAACCCTACGACAGCACAAATTGTGTGCCAATTTTGAGAAATGCACTTTTGGTATGACTCAGGTTCAATATCTGGGGTACATCATTGATGAGAAAGTTGTCCATGTGGACCCAGCCAAGATACAATTTATTCAGGATTGGCCAGCCCCAACCACTCTAACAAAGCTCCACAACTTTCTGGGTCTTTCCAATTTCTATCACAAGTTAGTGTTGGGATTCTCTCATATCACTTAACCATTGAGTCAAGTCACCAAAGGCAAAGCAAAAGAAAATTTCTTTTTTTATGAATCCCAACATAAGCTGTTTTTCAAGTTGGAGCATTGCCTATTCTCTGCACCAGTTCTCACATTACCAGGCCTGCAATAACCATTTGAAGTTGAGACAAACGCCTTTGACTATGCTATTGGTGTAGTTCTTACCCAACAAGGGCATCTGTTGGCATATCACAATGAGGCACTCTCAGATACAGTCTGAAAGTATCCCACTTATGACAAAGAGATGTATTCCATTATGCAGGCCTACCCACAATGGAAGAATTACATTTTGGGGAAGGAAACTGTTAGGCCCCTATACTACTAGTGTAACCCCTTATTGTTATTAGTACAACCCACTTATTATATTGATGTACCCATGTAGTGCCCATATTGTTGTTATTGTGCCACATAGAAGCCCACTATTGTTATTATTATGCCCTTACATTATTATTGTTATGTCGGCTCTGATTATGTTATGACCCCTTAGACACCTATATATAGAAAGGAGGTCTTTTCATTTGTATCATCGAAGAATTGTTCATTTATGTAATGTAAAGGAGGTTGCCCCCTCGAAGAGGCTGAATTCTAAGGCGTTGATCTATCTTTTCAATCTTTTCTTGAGCTGGGTTCATAACATTTGGTATCAGAGATTTGGATTCTAGGGTTTCGCTGCTCCAAACAGGTCATCGTGGCATTTTCACTATAACTTTTTTCTGTGATGTTTCAGAAGTTGAAAAAAAACCCATTTGAGAAGAAATTGCATTGAACCTCGGGTCCAAATTTCAGAGATTTTCGCGCTATATTTGCGGAGATATGATCTGAGGAAGTCGGTCTTTTTGCAGACTCCTGAATTACATTCCAAACAAGTGACCTGGGGAAAATCGTCATAACTTTCTCTCTGGGGATCGGATTGAAATTTTGTAAGAAGGTATAGAAACAAGATGGACTGTAGTTTCTTGTATGCATTTTTCAGATCCAAAGGTCAAAAGAGTGACTCGTGGCACGACGTACAAGTTCGCTCTACTGAACTAGTCTATAATCAGGTCATCTTGGGAGATTGTGCATAACTCTTTCTTGGAGAATCCAATTTGGATCAAACTAGTGGCATTGGAAAGAGGACATAGAGGGCTACTACAGGTCGCAATTTCAGAACTTAAAGATCCAAAAGTACAGAGTTACAGTCGTTTCAAGATCGAGCTCCTAAAATCAAGAAAAAGCAAGATGAGGAAGTTTGATGGCAAGGATCCGGTAAATTGGATACTTCAGATGGAGCAATATTTTGATCTACATGGTGTACCACTGTTACAAAAGGTATGTATTGCATCTTCATATTTAGAACCGGATCAATTTTTATGGTATGAAGGGCTTTTTTCTCGTAAAAAACTTGTTACGTGGTCAATTTTCACGGAGGAAATGATAGCACATTATGAGGATACAAAGAGAAACACCTTCTTTAGAGTAACACCACAACAATTGGAAAGAGTAAAAGGGCTTTGTGACATACTGGAAAGCAAAATTATGGAAACCAGGAAGAATACCCCTCACAACTATAAAGATGGAAGTGTTGTTTCTCCCAACCTTCCACAACCTACAAGGGTTACACCACAACAATTAGAAGAAAAAAGAGAAAAAGGGCTTTGTTACAATTGTGATAGCAAATGCACTAAAGATCATAAGTGTGCTGAGAAGAAATTATTTTACATAGAATATGAAGAGGAGGAAGAAAAGGATCAAGAAACATCAAAAGAAGATGATATACGCCATGACCCCACCCCAGAGAAAGAAGAAATGAATCAGACCATATCTTGTAAAGCATTGGCAAGAATTACCACTCCTCAAACTCTCAAGATAGAAGGACATATCAAGAAGAAAAAGGTGCAAGAAGTGAAAGATCACATCGAGAAAGAAGAAATGAATCCAACCATATCTTGTAATTCATTGGTCGAAATTACCACTCCTCAAACTATCAAGATAGAAGGACATATCAAGAAGAAAAATGTTCAAGAAGTGAAAGATCACATCGAGCATCAAGAAATTAATCCGACCATATCTTGTAAAGGATTGGAAGAAATTACCACTCCTCAAACTCTAGAGATAGAAGGATATATCAAGAAGAAAAAGCTTCAAGCAGAGAAAGATCACATCGAGCATCAACAACAAGTTCTCCAACTTTTAAAGGATAACGCCACTTCAGTGCAAAATCAAATGAAACAACAGGTAGATCAACATCCTAGTGAAAAATGTTTTGATGTAGGTGATTGGGTATTTTTACTGCTACATCTCAAGCAAGCTAATTATGAGAATGAAATGTTGAAAATACTACATGCACTTAAAAAATGGCGACCTTACCGAATGGGAAGACTCTTCAAGGATGAGGCTGTGGAAGCATTGTTTTGTGCTATTTCTATTATCCAACCAGATTGGATAAACGAAGCAAGGGATGAATGGAAGAAGGACGAAGAAGTGTGGCCACTTATTCAAAAGTTGCAAAAGATCCCAGTTCAAACAATATTGCCAGAAATTGAAGAGGAAGGAAAAATCATATTGGAACTTGAAGCAGTCACAGAAACAAGAACCTGACAGCTATGAAATCGATCGATTTCAGAGTATCTCATCAAGTGGAAGAACTTACCCACTGAAGATTCCACATGGGAGGACAAGAATTTTATATAGAAGCATCAAGAACTACTCAAGCGTTGAGGACAACGCTTTTTGAAGGAGAGGGGCATGTTAGGCCCCTATACTACTAGTGTAACCCCTTATTGTTATTAGTACAACCCACTTATTATATTGATGTACCCATGTAGTGCCCATATTGTTGTTATTGTGCCACATAGAAGCCCACTATTGTTATTATTGTGCCCTTACATTATTATTGTTATGTCGACTCTGATTATGTTATGACCCCTTAGACACCTATATATAGAAAGGATGTCTTTTCATTTTTATCATCCAAGAATTGTTCATTTATGTAATGTAAAGGAGGTTGCCTCCTCGAAGAGGCTGAATTCTAAGGCGTTGATCTATCTTTTCTATCTTTTCTTGAGCTGGTTTCATAACAAAAACAGTCATCCACATAGACTACGGGCCCCTGCATTTTATACAGACACAAGGAAAGTTGCAGAAGGATCGCCATCAGAAGCGGTCCACAAATCTGCGTCAGTTCCATTGGAACATCAAGTAGAAGAAGGGAAACACTAACTATGTTGTAGACTTTCTCAGTCGACCACCAATTATGGAATTGACCTCTGTTCTCGACTCTTGTGGGCATAAGACTTCGGGATGGCCACATCTTTACAAGAGTGATCTAGAATTTGGAAACACATACTAGATGCTCCTGTAAAATAAAGTTCCAAATTTTCACCTCCAAGGCACATCGTTATGCCACCTAGGACACCTTTATGTTCCTTCAAGAAAGTGTGCCAAGATGATTTGGGAGGCGCACTACATTCGAGTCACTAGAAATTTTGAAGTAGAGAAAATAGTGGTAGTGCTGCAAAAGTATTTTTATTGGTCGAACCTTTGACAGGATGTTGAGAAGTACATCAGATCCTACACTGCATGCACCATTTCCAAACCTAAAATCAAGAAGCAAGCCCTGTATACCCCTCTTCCTACTCCTAGTCAGCCTTGGGAATCCATCTCCATGGATTACATGTTGGTCCTTCCTTCTACTAAGCATGGAAATGGTTGTTTTTTTGTGGTCATCCACAGATTCTCTAAGATGGTAATTATGGCTGCCTACAAGAAGAGTATCACGCAGAAGCCATTGTTAAGCTCTTATTTGAATAAGTGTGGGTACGCTTTGGGATCCTACAATCCATTATCTCATATTAGGATAGTAAGTTTTTAACTACATTTTGGTCAAGCATTTGGTCGATGATGGATACCAAGCACACTAAGTCCACGTCCTTCCTCCCCAAACTAATGGCCAAACAGAGGTCGTCAATAAGATGATCATGCACATTCTACGCATGTAAAACTCGAAGCATCCTCGCACATGGGATGAAAGCCTCCCCTATGTCCAATATAGCTACAACAGAGCTCTCCATAGCTCAACATGCCACAACCCCTTTCGGTTGGGTTGGGATTCCAGCCACTGTGTCCTATTGATGTAGCCATACCATTTGTAGCTACTCAGACTGATTCAACTCATGTCCAGTCCGAAGCTGACAAGGCTAACATATTCATTGAGCACATTGAACACATCCACTAACAGGTCCATGACATATTAGACAGACCCAATGCTAAGTACAAGAAATTTCATGATCAACATCAGGTGCCACACAAATTCCAAGCGGGCGACAAAATTTGGTTACATTTGCAGAAGGGGCACCTCGTTGGGCCCAACCGCAAGCTTCACCCAATCTGATATGGTCCATTCACCATCACCAAGGCTATAGGTTATAATGATCCAGGGATCTTTTGCTTATAGATGTATCAAAAGAATTACATGTGAAAATTGTAGCTATCATAGAAATCTAATGTGCCCATGAGAAAAGAAGAAGAAACACATAAAAGCATGAAAGAATACAACAAGACTTGATAACGGAGTCGTCCAACTTGGACTACGTCTCTGGACCCTGCTCGATCAATGGGGAGGCCCTCATTCATTAAATGGCACCAGAAAGAGAAATACAATCATCAGTCACAAAAGGGAGTCTTGTAATTCTGCCATTGTATCACTCTCTGCAGCTCTTGCGGCGCTCTGACTTTTACGCTTCTCTGGGGAACTTCTCGGCTCTGTCTAGCCCTCTTGATCTGCGGCTTTGTAGCTCTGTCTCTCCTAAGGAATCCCCCCTGTGGCTCTGCCTGTATCGTGTTTTTATAACACTTTTTTTTGTTACCAGCGCGCTTAAATCGGGGGTTGGTTTTTTCATAATAGAAGATGTTTCAATGGAAGGATCGGCGGGTGCAACAAAACCCCGTAAATAGGCTTTGTTCTGTTAAAAGCGATAATACACAGAACTACTGAAAAATCTGAAAAAGCCGGACTTCAAATTTCATGAAATCAGGTTCATAAACCCATTGGGTCCGGGTCCTGATCTCTAATTGCAATCGCAACAGCCCGGGGGTTCTTCCCTTTGGTTACGCTGATCGCCGATACGCCGATCCGCCAATCACCGATAAGCTGATATGCCGATTAAATCTAGACCGTAGATCTCTTTTCCGATCCAACAGCCGAGATTGCACGTCGCAAATCACTATCGCATATCGCATTCACTGTGGCCCGGGGGTTCTTCCCTTGTCATACGCCGACGCCGATTTCCGATTGTTATAGACATATTTGGGCACTGCAACCCCAATCACATATGTCCATAAACCAAGGGCTTCTAAGACCCTAAAAGTGTTGTTTCATACCCTAAAGGAACAAGGTCAGCTGATTACGTCATTTCCCAGAAGTTCTCCTTGAAAAACTACTCAGAACTGGTCAAAACTGGACCATCTCACCCCCTCCATGGTCAGGGTGCGATGCATCTCACCTATTACACACGGGGGGTGTGATGCATACTGAAATCCCTTCTATGGGGTGCGATGGGCAAGAGTAGACAAATGGTAGAGGCAGTTTGCTAGGTGGAAACTCAGAGAATCTTCTAGAAACTGCTCATTTGACACTTGCCTCTCTGAATTCACCCAGGAATGAGTAAGAGATCATGAAATTTCCAAGTGGAACCAAGAACTATCAGAGAAATGACACTAATCAAAATCCCAGAAATTAAATCACCCACCTGCAAATATCTATATATGGATCCCTCATCCTAGAGATTCGGAGGCGGGAATTTTGTATATTGTAAGGAAGTGTTGTTGGTTTTTCTGTAAAACATTGTATTGTTGGGTGATCTAGCTTTTCATGAGGTGAAGAGGGCTTTCATGCTGGGAGGATGGTGTTGGGTCAGACCAATGGGTTGTAATCCTCTCTTCTACTACTTTTATCAATATCTATTTGAGTTTTCCTCCATATTCTTGTATATTTCTGAATCTTGTATTGGTGTATGCATATGTATGGTCAATATACATCTTATCCTATATTGTTTATGGTTATAGATCTCTATGCTTTGATGGTATTATGCTACTTTGACTCTACAAGTGTTCTTTGAAGCGGGACAAGTGAGGAAAGAGTGGCGAAGCTCTATCAAAGGAGGGAGGAAACAAGCAAGGAGCCAAGCGAAAGACTGAGGTTGGTATTCTCTGCTTCTCTCTCATCTATCTCTCATAAAGGAAGACACAAGTAACTTTAGTTTGTTTGTTTCTAAGATAGCTACCTGTCTTAGTGGGACTAACAGCTCTGAATGGACACTAGTTTTCCCGATAACAAAATGGTGACTCCGCTGGGGAATGAATAGTTTGTTTTTTTTTGTTATTGTTGTTTTCTTTATAAACTACAGACGGACCCTGAAGTTAAGCCAACTAGCCTTTGAACTACTTTTTCTATGCAACTGCAAAGTAGATCAATGCTGCTTCAATCAATCTCCGGGTTAGTTTATGAACTGAACATCTGACTTGAAAACATCCTAAGTGCCCTGGTGGTAGCTCTATAACCTCATTAGATCAGCCCCTATACTTTTTGTTTACTATCTATCATTAGCTCAGCTTAAATCCCTGAACTTAGCTGTAAACTGTGAGTGAAAACCAAGCTCAGTCTCGTCCCTGGACCATCGCACTGTCTCTCATTGGCAACCTAGATGCATCACACCCCCCGTTTGTTGCAAGTGAGATGCATCCCTATTTCCCTGTGTTACAGGTGTGATGATTGAGTGAGACTGTTTCTGCCTCCAGATTTTGGTTTTTTCTTTCATTGTTTTCACCTCTATTCAATAGTTTTGTTGTCTATGGTCAGTATATCACTGTTGAAACTCTCTTCCTTTTCATTATTTAGCCTCCATTGATAAATAATTGTGAATTTTTTTATGTATTTTTCATCATTTACAGTTCTCCTTTGTAAACAGTAGCTTAATCGAACTGTCGTCTTTTGATTTGAAAGTGTCGCAAGTGTAGTTTTCAATCAAAGAAAAGAGTGTCGTAAAGTCTTCCTCTTTTAGATAGTCGATTACACTTTTTCCATTGTATTTTATTTGAGTCATCAATTCTTTGAAGTGTCGAAAGCATTTTTCAAGTCGAAATTTAAAGTTCCGTCATAGTCTTCCTTTCGTTTTTGAAAAGAAATTACTAAAGTGTCGCTTTGAGGAAAGATAGTTCAGATCTATACTTAATTTTCTTTTGTCATTTTCACATTAAGGAAACTGAAAAACAAATACATGCATGTGCATTTGCATTTAGACTGCATGCGGAAATTGATTTAGGATAGTGCATCTTAGTGTATGCTCTCTGCTCTATGTTGAAAGAATTCTACTTCTCTTTCCTTAGTAGCTAGGATTTTCATTGCAAAAAGAAAGTAAACGACTATTTATCATCTTAGATTGCATATTTAGGAATTGTATATCTACATCACGTGGTGAACATTAAAGGCAAACTTCTTAAGAAAGATCAACTGTAAAATAAATCTCAATGAACATAAAAATGCTTTGGAACCTAACGCACAACATCTAGAAGTCTAGGCTAGAGACGTATTTCGGCGTCATAAAGCCTGGTAACTATCGTTTTCATCGTAGGTTGGGTGATTCCTCCTCTTTTATACGAAAAGTGCCAGTACGAACTTGTGCTCCCACGTACCATCGAGTATATATTGGGAGACCACAATAGGCTGATATCCTTTATCCTTAGGAAACCGTGTCTGCTGCCCTATCGATCGCAATGCACTGAACATAGCATTCGGGAAGATTGACTGCCGTACGTAAAAGGTATTCTGCAGTTTTGTGATTGATTTGGTAATCCCTCTGTCTAGATTTCCAGAGTAGTCACTTTCGTTCCTTTTCAGACTCCTTAAAAAAAAGGTCCATCTGAGCACTTGTCACTTCAGGCTCATTAAAAATCGAAGGCGACTAGAGTCATCTTTAGCTTTTTCTCGACTCTTTAAAATTGAAAAAGCAAGTTGTGTCAAAGCACCATAAAATTCATTTAATTCGAAATAAAATTTTCCCCTTCTTATTTTGAGTTGATCAAGTAATCCGCAATCATGGAAGAAAGTCAATCAAAACCCCGTCGTTCGTGGAGACTAACAAGTCAACCGTCTTTGACTCTGGAAACGAAACCATTCCGAGCCAAGCAATCTCGTTTAACTGGGTCAAAGTCTCCTGGTCTATTTGAAGCTTGTGTTTCAACGTCCTCAGAGACTCCAGTTACTCCAACTATATCTAGTAGCCCTGCCTCTACAGAAGAAGTTCCGCAGTTACAAGAGGACATTAGAACTGATCCTAGTGTAATGGTAAACACTTCTATTCCTGAACCAGCTCCATCTAGAACTGATTCAGAAGGTGTCACCCCTCCAACATCGGTCATTGTAGAGTCTTTACCTTCTTCGACACCAGAAATATTTTATGGACCTGACGGTCTACCTCTTCCACCTGGATTGATTGCCATAGAAGAGATTGTGGAGGATCTTCCATCCAGTACTCCATTGCATTTTGGAACTGGTATCCACCTATATCCTTATACTACAGAAGTTAGTCACTCTTCATCGCAAGTTCATGTAGAATCGCTAGGAAATCTTTTGGATAGACTCGATATGTCTGAACAACCATCGACATCTAGGACTGTGTCATCCGATACAGCAGCAACAGAGCCTCCTGCCACCACTCTTACAATGTTCACTGGTATACCATCTGTGCCAACTAGTTCTCAACCACTAGATGGAGTCTACCCAGGGACTGTTTTGACAGTATGGTCTATTCCTATTTGTTCATCCGGAACCTTATCTGGAATTTCTTATGTTGAATCTCAGCAAATTGATCCTTCACAACAATATCAATTTGGGCAGTCCAGACTCCAAAGGCAAATTTTCCCTTTGAACACTGGATTGCCGCCATATGGGGGGCAATATACTTTTTCATTGTTCCCTCTGGGAGAACAACCATATGAGAGTTCACAACAGAATTCAAGTCATGCTGGAATCGCATCCAGTGGTTGGGTACCAATACTGCCTCAACAGTCGAGAGATGTATATTCAATACAAAAAAATCAACTTGTGTCGAACATTCACACTACACCGACTATTGTGACGGTGTCGCAAGTACAAGCGCTACCTGTTGTATGTCAACCTCCAGTCTCTCAGGTCATAATACAACAGCCTCTTGTCTCCATGACTCAATCACAACTGCCGATTAGTGGCTCCTTAACTGAAGCGACTCAGTTTCAAATGGGTACTATAACCCCTCATCTTGGTCAAACATCCAGTATTGGACAACAGCAAATGGTCTCGCAGCCATGGCTGGTACAATATCAACAACCGCAATTCCAGCAAGCTTACAGAGGACCTGAGCAATAAAAATTTGCAGGTAATGGGCAGCCGTATATTCAATACAGTTACCAACAATCATATTACAATGGTTATGCCCATCAACCTTATCAAAGTTATCAGCATCAAATACATTATGTTGGTATGCAAAGACCCACGGCTCAGACAATCCCATCTTATCCTGGGTATGCTTCGCCAAACCTAAATCAACAGTTGCCTTTCATAGCAACTTTAGAATTACCAGATCTAAATTGGTTAACAAATGATCCAATAGCTTATGCCCCATGGTGGTCGGCGATTCCTCATAAACTTCCATCAGATATTCCTAAATTCAATGGGAATCCGGGTGAAGATCTGTCAAATCATGTGATGACCTTTCATCTGCGGTGTTCGTCCAACACTCTCAATGATGATTCGATTAGGCTTCGCCTTTTTCAGCGAACGTTAACTGGTCCAACAGCGAAATGGTACATTGAATTGCCTAGGACTTTTTTCGATAACTTCAGCGCCCTTGCCACAACCTTTTTAACCCATTTTCAGTTACCCATAAGGTATGAAACAGGAACGGAGCTTCTTACCAATTTTAAGCAGACGACAGCCACTCACATATCTGATCATATTCATGAGTGGCGACGTCGTCGTAGAATGGTAAAGACATATGTTCCTGATCAGTTGTTAGCTGAATGGTTTATTAAGTCATTGTTACCTTCTATTACAGAAGATGTGGCCAAGGGAGGAGTTGTCACTGAAGAGCAAGTCATTTCTCGTGCGCAATATCTAGACTTGATCTATACTCAGTTTGGCACTCTCTACAACAAAATTCCTAATGCTCCTAGACCAGAGTTTTCTGTTCCCCCCCTCCTAAATCGAACAGGGACTCTCATGCCAGCGATGGTGTGATACACAAACTGCGAAGGCCTCATCAGGTAAAGCCTTTGCAGTTTCCAGTAAAAATTCAAATGACAAACTTCCTGCCTCAGAGGTTAATGTCGTGTCAACCGACAAAGGCAAAGGGCTGAAGCAACCAGGGGGCAAGAAGAAAGGGAAAAGCAGAAAGAAGAAACAGGATGATTCGTCTCCTGAAAAATATTCTGAAAAACCTTTTGGGCAAAACAAACCTAATCGGCCATGTCACATATGTGATGAAGAACATTGGACGAGAGATTGTCCACATAAAGTTGAGATTAAGAAGTTCTTGAAGAGTTCAAAAACCTCAATGATATTGACCGACCCATTTCCAAACCCAAAAACCAATCTGGTTGGTAGCGACAATGCTTCCCCATCCCAAGTGATTATGTTGTCCATTTCGAAACAGCAAAATGATGCTTTGATATCAACAAGGAATAAAGATTACAGGAGTCCACAGTTGTCGAACAACAAGGCTACTGATCAACCTAGTAGTTCGACAACAACTTTGACTGAAGTTGTGCCACCCATCATTCCTGAGCTAACGATAAAGCTGCCAAAAGGAGTAGTACACAAATCGACATTTAATCCTCGTGCCAGAGCAGCACAGAATTATGATATAGTGGAAGATCTGGCCCAATCGCCATCCGCTATGTCGACACTTGAAGTACTGCAGAATTGCCCCTCCCAAAAGCAGGCTCTATTATCAGCAATAGGTGGGATTGACCCAGCAAATTCCAATCTTGTGGCCTTTAATCATAAAGGATATGAACCTCAGTTACCAGCTCAACTCGCTTTCCTCATCCAAGTGAAAGCCCTCAACAAAACTGTTCATCGAACAATTATTGATGAGGGGGCATCTACATGCATTATGTTAATGAGTTGCTGGAAAACTTTAGGTTCACCGCCCTTGTCAAGATCATCAACGACATTAAAAGCATTCGATGGACAAACATACACCCCGTACGGGATATTAAGTAACTTGCAAGTTGAACTGGGGGGCAAGACAGTAGAAATTGACGTCGAAGTTATCGATGGAAACCTCGATTACAATATCCTACTGGGAAGGCCCTGGATTTATGCTATGGCTGCAGTTGTGTCAACATACTTTAGAAAGATTGCATTTCCTTTTCAAGGAGGAATTACAATCGTTGATCAACAAACCTTCCTCCCCAATAGTTCACAAGTTACGGGAAGCATTCCAATGATCCATGGAAGCTCTCAATCGCTTCAAAATATCGGAGTAGGCCTCCTAAAAAACCCTACCTTAATGGGTACTTTTGCCCTACCACCTCTGAGTAATCTGGCGAAAGTGGCCACGGTGGAAACCTGCAACATGGTATCTTCTATATCTAAAAAGGTTCAGAAGATTTCCAGACATGATATTAGCACGGATCATTGCCAGGTATTGCCTCCAAGCCCAATAGAAATATTGTAGCAATCAATTTTCTTGGCCTGGGCGGCGAACCCAAATCAACTCTCATCGAGTATTTAGATAGATAGGTCTAAGGAATATGGCACCTCTGCAGATCCTTGGTCGCATGTACATTCTACAGACGAGGGGATCATTTAGTCAATGATGATAGGAGAGGCACGATGGGAAGATTACCACCATCGTTCCCCATCTTCTGGATTACCACGAAGATTGTTCCAAAAACCTTAATCATCCTTCAGTTTTTTATTTTCTATCAAATACTGTAAATACGGTGGATTCCGAGTGAAATCTGTCCAATATTGAAGAAACTGTCGCCATAAATATCTCGACCAAGCCAAATGTAGTAGAGAATATTCATATCAACAAATTTTGTTCTTCTTCAAAACTGGAAATATATTACGCTCTCTTTTGCAAGTTCAGAGATGTCTTTGCATGGTAATATGAAGAAATGCCAGGCATTGACTCGAGTATAGTTGAACACGAAATCAAGATGTATCCAGATGTCAAACCGATACGACAATGGCTTCGGCAGGTGCACCCGAAGAAAGCCACTGCCATCAAGACAGAAGTTGAAAAACTTTTACATGCTAGTTTCATTTACCTGGTTCCTCTAACTGATTGGGTATCGAATATTGTTCCTGTGATGAAAAAACAAGGAACGATTAGAGTGTGCGTTGATTACAGGGATGTAAATCAAGCTTGTCCAATGGACAACTACCCTACACCCTTCATCGACTAGATAATTGATGAATGCGCCGGATGTGAAATTTTTTCATTTATGGATGGATTTTCCAGGTATAATCAAATTAATATCCGCCCACAGGACCAGTCGAAGACTGCGTTTATATGTCCGTGGGGCACATTCGCATACCGCAAGTTACCTTTCGGTTTAAAGAATGCAGGGGCAACTTTTCAGAGGGCTATGAATTATGCCTTCCATGACATCAAGAACATTGTTTAACCATATCTCAACAATCTTCTGGCTCATTAGCGAAAACAGACTTATCATCCGCATCATTTGAGAGCTATATTTCTACGTTGCCGACACTACAAGATATGACTCAATCCACAAAAATGTGTGTTTTGTGTCAGTTCTGGTTGTTTACTTGGCTTTATGGTTTCAAAGGACGGGATTCGTCTCAACCCATGTAAGGTTCAGGCGATCATCGATATGCCTCCACCTTCAAATTTGCTTCAGATTCAGAAACTCCAAGCGAAAGCAAACTTTCTGAGGAGGTTCATTCCAAATTACGCCGAACTTACTAAAGGTTATACGTGTATTTTGAAAAAAGAAGTACCCTTTAACTGGGATCAAGTTGTGCAAGCTTCCTTTGATGCTCTTAAGGAATCCTTAATAAGATCATCATTAATGTACGCTCTTGATTATCAAAAAGATTTTAACCTATATCTAGCTGCAGTAGATACGACCATCGCAATGGTTTTAGTTCAAGAAGACAATGGAATCAAACATCCTGTCTATTATTTAAGTCAGAACTTAAATGATACAGAAAGCAAGTACTCCTATGTTGAAAAGCTGGCTCTTGCAGTTGTTCAAGCAATACAAAGATTTTGACACTATATCCTCTTTCGCAAAACTACCATTTTGTCAGATTGCAACCTTATGACTTACATTCTGTCGCGTCAGTTACTTGGGGGAAAATATTTGAAATGGATAGCCATTTTGCAAGAGTTTGATCTGGAATTTGTAGAATCCAAATCAAAGAAATCTCTGGTTTTCGCGGAGTTACTATGCGACTTCCCATCGTCATCCAACGATTCAACATCCAAAGCATCAATCGTGGATGAATCTTTGTTTCTGATATCATCAAGCAATCTGTGGTATGGATATATAATCATCTATCTCCAAACCCAAACATATAGGCCTAATACCTCTCGCTCAGAACAACGACATACTCGATACCAAGCAAAAGACTACATGATCGTTGGTGATACACTTACCGTTGCAGTATTGATACAGTTCTACGAAGGTGCCTCACCCATGAGGAGGCCGAAAAAGTCCTGAATGATTGCCATTCAGGCGCGTGTGGGGGGCATCAATCTGGTTACGCTACAACACAAAATATTTTACGAGCAGGTTACTTTTGGCCAACAATGTTCAAAGATTGCATAATCACAATCAAAAGTTGCCATGCTTGTCAAATCTTCGACCGCAAAACCAGAATACCACCCGCACCTCTGCATCCAATAGTTGTTGTTGGGCCATTCGCCAAATGGGGCATAGATTTCATGACATATAACCCCACCTCGACCGGGGGGCATGGTTATATCATAGTCGCAGTTGACTATTTACGAAATGGGCCGAGGCGATGCCTACATTAAACAACAGCGGTGAAATGGCTGCTCTTTTCTTTTTCAATCATGTAGTCTCTAGATTTTGTGTTCCACAAGCTATAGTCACAGATCATGGATCGCATTTCCGCAATCACATGATGGTCCAATTGGCGGAAAAATTAGGACTGTCCCACGATAGTTATACTTCGTATTATCCGCAAGCTAACGGACAAGTTGAGGCGATCAACAAAGTCCTGAAGCGCATGCTGCAAAGGATTATTGGAGTCCATAAACGGAGTTGGCACTTAATCCTGTACTCATCCTTGTGGGCATACCGGACATCGGTAAGAAATGCAACCAGATTTACACCCTTTCAACTGGTGTATGGCCTGGAAGCGGTCTTACCAGTTCAGTGCGAAATTTCATCTCTCAAGCTCGCTGTCGACCTTCTCCCCGGAACTTCAGAGGAAGAGGCTCATTTCTTGGAATTAATCCAATTGGATGAAACCCATCGTGATGCCATCTTGGCTAACGAAGCTCATAAGAAACAATTCAAGGCGCAATTTGACAAGAATGTCAAACTCCGTGTCTTCTCAGAAGGTGACCTGGTCTTACTTTACGATCAGGAATCCGATAAATCAGAAGCAGGAAATTTCCAATCATTGTGGATGGGTCCTTACATTGTTAAGCGAGTATTAGCAAAAGGAGCCTACGAGCTAGTAGATTATGATGGGATTCCACTGTCGCAACCCCGAAACGGGTTGTATCTTAAGCATTACTACGCTTGACTAAGTGTAGTAATCTCTTCATATGCTTTTGTTACATTTTTGTTTTCGTCAAAAGTGATCGTTTTGGTTAGGTAATCCACTTTTTCATCTGTTGCAGATGTCAAACCTATTGGAATCATTTGTTGGATACACCAACGGAGCTAGTCGTAGTACGCGGAACCTATCTTCTGCAGTCTGCGCCATTTTTTATCCAAGCGGCGAGTTAGTGAGTATCAGAGGAGTATGTATTGGTCGGTCAACGAACAACATCGTTGAATATAGCGCGTTCATAGAACTTCTCTCTGATGCCATCGCACATGGCATACACCGACTTGTTGTCAAGCTAGACTCACAACTTGTCATCCTATAGCTTACTGGCATCTATTCCGTTCGGAATCCAGCTATTTATCGTATGTTCCTAAGGGTCAGGATTTTGGAAAGGCAGTTTGATTCTATTCAATATCAACACATTTCCAGAAAATTAAACACATTAACTAATTCATTAGCAAATTATGTGTTAGATAGACATTTGCAACATTTATAAAAGAAAAGCATTTCATCAACATTTGCATCAGGATCATATAACTTAACCAAAATAAAGCTCTGAAAATCAAATATATATATAACTGTTTATAGTTTTTATAAAATGTTCTGTGTCCAGGACAAAATCGGTCACACAGCCCAAAAACTCAAAAGGCCGGAAAGCACCCCAGACTAATGGTGCTGGTGATAACAAGTCACCGCCTGTGCGATCATACGTAGGAGCCTAGTCCATCGACTCGGCACGCCAGTAGTATGGCGATGTAATCTCAGAGGTAGCTCGTCAGTCCTCACATCCGGAATACCAAGGGTGAGGCCCTCAATCTAATCCTGCAATACTGCAAGGGTCTCGGCTACATCCAGGTCGCGAAGGACAACCCTCCCTACAGCCTCTCCTGCTGGAATAGTAGCTGCTACCCTCAGGCGCACTGCTAGTCACACTGGTCCAATATCTGCACAAATACATGGGTTTGATTAGTCTTGATAACATTTAAAAAAGACAAGAACATTATAAAAGTAATAAACAGAGATATGGTTAGAGATTTTTACCTATAACACCCCACTGCTCGCCAACTGGCAGCACCAAATCTGGGTCACCCCGGAAATCCATCCCATCATATGGATACTCGGCATAAACCATCTACTGACGGTTGAACCACTTGAAGAAGGCATTAGAGAATGAAAACTACGATTGGCCAGAATGTCTGGCCATAAGGTCAACCCATCTCTGCATCCATGGCTCTGTCGGTGCTGGCAGTCTGAGTGAAATGTGTTGTGGCTGCATCAGTGGGATCTTCTCCAAGGCGAAAGTGGTCAAAATAGAACCATAACCAAAGTTCTTGGATCTTCCAATTTTCACCTTGGTAAGCTGTTCTTTTATCACCGGAAGTACTGCATCACACCAGTTGAATACCTTTGGTTCAAGGCATTCCAAGGCATACTGCATATAGGACCTGTTAGCCAAGTGAATAGCCGCGCTGTTAGCCAATCTAGCAAAGGTGAATAAGATAGTCCTCAAGGACCGGTCAGTGACATCTCAAATACTAATCTTGTCGTCCCTGCTCGGCTGAGATCCATCTCTATAGTATCGGCGAATATAATCCCTCACGGATTCACCCCCACAGGCGGATCCTGATAGTGAGAGAGGGGCACCATGCCTTGATAAACCAGTCAAGAAGTAGATATCCTCAATAGTCAAAGGGATGGATTTACTTCTAATCTGGAACACTTGGTTGGTAGGATACTAGGCATCGAGAAGATATTGCAACAAGTTGATTTGTTGCCTCATGCCAGATATGCGGAAGAACTTGAGCAGACCATAGTTCCGCAATGTAGTTACCGTACCCGGATCATGTAAGGCGATCATATCCTCTTCTTCATGCTCATGTTCATGCCATGTAATGACCATCTTGCTCTAATGAATCTCTGAAAAAACAACCAAGAGAAGAATTAGGATCCTGATTTGGGAAAAAATAGGCAAAAATTCCACCAAAAATCAATGCATAAACTTTCCTCCTTGCGCCCATCGCACCCTAGCTGTGTACTGGGTGGGATCCATACTGACTGGCCAATGGCCATCTCAGTATGCATCGCACCTTTCGATGTGTACTAGGTGCGATGGGGAGAGAACAAAATGTTCAAACCCCAGAGGCTCAAAAAAGTAGGAAAACATGCTCAGAATCAGAAAAGGAAAGAATGCAATTGAAGAGCTTAGGGTTAGCTCCTACCTGATCCAGACGGCGCTGAAAATCGTCCACAGAATCTCCCAGAATCAGCTGATGAAAATCGAAGGGAAAAAACACCTCCAAAGCTCCAACAATCCCAAATTTGAATGAAATGGTAAAATGGGAGGTAAAAACTACTTTTATGTTACTGCTCACGTAATTCAAGTAAAGCATTGGTTTTTTAACTCATTTTTCAAGCATGTATGTACATTTCTAATCAGTTTGATGGAGCAATTGAACAGGTAGTATAACCGTCAAGAGAACATAGTGTTAATGGTGAATCGAACATATTTGACTATTATCACGAGCAATGTTTTCGCAAAGTTCAAGCTCGTTAAAAAATAAACCTAGTTATGAGCATATGTTCCCCCAGAGTTCAAGCTCATTAAAAAATGAGCCTACCGTCGGTAAATAACCTTTGTGGTCACATTACTATCAGCTTTTGAGCCTTGGTCGTGTTCTTACCATCACCTCCACTTTTTAGCCGATCATTCACCTCCACTTGATTGTTTACCCTTTTGAGGAACAGCTGCGAAGAGTGATTCTGTTAGCCATCTTCTTTACACTGTTGTGATTTGAAAGTTCCAATCCTTACCTGGAACTAACTACTACCTGAAAATATCACTCGTTCCTCAAAGACGAGTCTCTTTTAAGCTTTTTTTAGACTCGTAAAATACAAAAAGATTGTCGAGCAATTGGCCTCTCCAACTCGTTAAAGTGATGGGAAGTGCCATCCCTCCTCTAGATTTTAATCTTTTTGGGCCTGAGGGATCATTACACAAAAATATCAAGCGCTTGTCTTTTTCGGCTCGTTAAAGTGATTGGAAAAGTCATCCCTTTCGTATTATTTTATACTTTTTCGGACTTAAGGGATTATACTACGAAAAAGGATTACTGGAGTTACCTTTCCGTCTCTTTCTAGACTCTCTAAAATTGAAAAGGACCGAGTTATCTTTGTCGTTAAACTCGTTAAAACAATAGTGACAAACTTGTCCATTACGGACAAGAGCGAGTTTCACTGTCGCTAGGCTCGCTAAAACATAGCGATAGGTTTGCCCGAAGGGCAAATTATAGAACAAGCATATGTTATCCTCCTCAAGCTTGACAAAAATAAAGAGGTACTGGTTAGAAATGACTAGGGAAAAATTGGGAATAAAACTTGAAGAACTTTATTGGTAGCAGGTCACTCTTGAACATGACACTTTCACTCCATCACCATGATTGAGTCCGGTTGGGCTATTCCGTTCACCGGTCATATCACCATTGGTCCTTCGTACCATCAATTTTTGGGGTTAATGCTACCAATCCATTTCAGTGTCGCCGATATGTTCAAGAAAAGTCACTCAGAGAATTCACCAACCCAGCTTACGCCTCATCCACTGCAATACCTTCACTCTCCATCTTTCATGACCGCCACCCTGAAACTTGTATCATCAGATCGTTTTCACCTCCACAAAATCATTTGCTCCGTTCCGTGTTGTAGATGTGGGATTCATTAAGGCCCTCCTACAACGGGTCACTTCTTGTTGACATCAGCTCATTATCCAAGAAGTCAACTTAGGAACAACCCTTTCAGTACTTTGAAGCTTGCATGCCTTAATGGCAAGTTTCTCACTTCCGGCGACAGGTTTACATCAATGGCCTTCGACCGAAATATTTTACGTGGTGTTCGACATCAACTCATATATTCATACCACATGAATTGTACTGCAGTACCTTGAGGGTCATCATCATTATCGGTGATTCTTCTCGCACCTGTTAACAGCTTAGATCATTGGCTGGTAATTAGGCGATGTCTTTCCATGTTCGACACCAGAACATCTTTTCACATGGATCAACTTGCACTTCGGGCGAAGATTGAACAAGTTTGAAGACCACGAATCTAGTTTCATACATCCAGGCTGTGATATATTCAGGAAAATAAAGACATCAAATGTACTCTATAGCTGCACAGATAATCATCCAAGCAAAGGGATGATGGCTCTACCAGAATCATCAGTCTGCCACACAGACGATTGTCTGTCCTATGTACATGAAAATGACTTTATAAATCTGAGCATGGGAATTCCCACCTCAGCTAGATCATGAAAATATTATGAAGATAATGTATTGTATTGTATCTTATTATAGGTCACCTTCCAGTTCGAAAAACCTCGGATCCTCATGATAAAGCATTTCACCCGACATCAGAAGATTTACGACCTCATGCTTTAAGGGGCAACTGTTATAGACATATTTGGGCACTGCAACCCCAATCACATATGTCCATAAACCAAGGGCTTCTAAGACCCTAAAAGTGTTGTTTCATACCCTAAAGGAACAAGGTCAGCAGATTTCATCATTTCCCAGAAGTTCTCCCTGAAAAACTACTCAGAACTGGTCAGAACTGGACCATCTCACCTGCTCCATGGTCAAGATGCGATGCATCTCACCTATTACACACGAGGGGTGCGATACATACTGAAAAGCCCTTCTATCGGGTGCGATGGGCGAGAGTAGACAAATGGCAGAGGCTGTTTGCTAGGTGGAAACTCAGAGAATCTTCTAGAAACTGCTCATTTGACACTTGCCTCTCTGAATTCGCCCAAGAATGAGTAAGAGATCATGAAATCTCCAAGTGGAACCAAGAACTATCAGAGAAATGACACTAATCAAAATCCCAGAAGCTGACTCACCCACCTGCAAATATCTATATATGGATCCCTCATCCTAGAGATCTAGAGGCGGGAATTTTGTATATTGTAAGGAAGTGTTGTTGGTTTTTCTGTAAAACATTGTATTGTTGGGTGATCTAGCTTTTCATGAGGTGAAGAGGGCTTTCATGCTAGGAGGATGGCGCTGGGTCATACCAATGGGTTCTAATCCTCTCTTCTACTACTTTTATGAATAAATCTATTTGAGCTTTCCTCCATATTCTTGTATATTTCTGAATCTTGTATTGGTGTATGCATTTGTATGGTCAATATACATCTGATCCTATATTGTTTATGGTTATAGATCTCTATGCTTTGATGGTATTATGCTTCTTTGACTCTACAGGTGTTCTTTGAAGCGGGACAAGTGAGGAAAGAGTGGCGAAGCTCTGTCAAAGGAGGGAGGAAACAAGCAAGGAGCCAAGCGAAAGACTGAGGTTGGTACTCTCTGCTTCTCTCTCATATATCTCTCATAAAGGAAGACACAAGTAACTTTAGTTTGTTTGTTTCTAAGATAGCTACCTGTCTTAGTGGGACTAACAGCTCTGAATGGACACTAGTTTTCCCGATAACACCGATGCTGATTGCTGATATCGCAATTTCAAGTCGGCTCTGCCCGGGTCCCGATATCGCGTGCCTGCCTTCCTCCGACCCGATATATCGGAGATCGCTGATCGGGGGTTACAAAGGCCTGGCCTTAAGTCTGCCCTTTTGATTCCTCTGATTGTGATTTCCTTTAAGAACGCCTTAAGCCCATTTTCATAAGAATTTGCCTCCTTTTCAAAGGACAAAGGCAATCTGCTTTCTCGATAACTTCTTCATTCGGACTCAGATTGGAGTGCTATTTGCACCATTGGAATCAGGGCGACAAGCACTTCAATCTGATGTTAAGATACTTGCCTTTCTGCCACTTTAAATTTTGAACTTTTCCATGCCATTGTGTTTGAAGGTCCACCTGGATCAATCCTCCCCACTAAAAAGCTTTTGGACCCCAAAATCATTTACACTTAGCATGTTGTCTCAATCCACACTTTCAATCACCTGCAGGCAAAACTCGTACATTCTTTCAATCATGCACACCACACATGATTCAATAACCCCTCCTTGCCAAGAGTTCATAGCACACACTCATTGGCCAAGGATTACATAAAAGTAATTACTGCCTCAAATACTAATAAGGAAAGGCCAAAATATCATCGTTGCATCTTTGAAGTGATGGGACACACACCATCATTTTTACATTTACTTGCAACGTATGATTTACAATGGTGGCCATAACAAGCTACTACCCTTAAAAAAGCCAGCATAATAAAGCAAACCACCGTGAATGGGGTGGATTAATCTGTTGAACATGTTCACCTTTCGACTCCTGTAGCGATGTTTCCAGAACATGGAGCATCAGGCACGTGGTTTGTTGGTGTCCCTCTTTGTTGCAATGGCTACAACGATTCTTTCTCCTCCAAACTTTCAGGGCTGCCTTGGGGCGCTTTCCCTTGGTGTTCCTTCAATGTGCACGCCCCACTTCGGGATCGAAAAGGCTCTAGTTCCCCTTTGCCTCTTCGGAGCCTGTTTCTTGTTAGCATTCAAACATGCAATTCACATCTAAAAAGACCTGCTCTGATACCACTTGATCCAGGGATCTTTTGCTTATAGATGTATCAAAAGAATCACATGTGAAAATTGCAGCTATCATAGAAATATAATGTGCCCATGAGAAAAGAAGAAGAAACACATAAAAGCATGAAAGAAGACAACAAGACTTGATAACGGAGTTCGTCCAACTTTGACTACGTCTCCAGGCACTGCTCGATCAATGGGGAGGCCTTCATTCATTAAATGGCATCAAAAAGAGAAATACAATCATCAGTCACAAAAGGGAGTCTTGTAATTCTGTCATTGTATCAAGCTTTACAGCTCTGCGGTGCTCTGGATTTTACGCTTCTCTAGGGAACTTCTCGGCTCTGTCCGGCCCTCTCGCTCTGCGGCTCTGTAGCTTTGTCTCTCCTGAGGAATCCCCCCTGCGGCTCTGCCTATATCGTGTTTTTATAACACGTTTTTTTGTTACCAGTGCACTTAAATCAGGGGTTGGTTTGTTCATAATAGAAGTCGTTTCAATGGAAGGATCGGCGGGTGCAACAAAACCCTGAAAATAGGCCTTTTCTGTTAAAAGCGATAATACACATAACTACTGAAAAATTCGAAAAAACCGGACTTCAAATTTCATGAAATCGGATTCATAAACCCATCGGGTCTGGGTCCTGATAACTAATCACAATCGCAACAACCCGGGGGTTCTTCCCTTTGGTTACGCCGATCGCTGATACGTTGATCCACCGATCGCCGATACGCCGATTCGCCGATCGTTGATATGTCGATATGTCGATTAAATCTGGACCATAGATCTCTTTTCCGATCCGACGGCTGAGATTGCACGTCGTGGATCACTATCACATATCGCATTCGCTGTGGCTTGGGGGTTCTTCCCTTGTCATACGCTGACGCCAATCGCCGATGCCGATTGCCGATATCGCAATCGCAAGTCGGCTCTACCCGGGTCCCGATATCGCGTGCTTGTCTTCCTCCGACCCGATATATCGGAGATCGCTAATAGGGGGTTCTAAAGGCCTGGCCTTGAGTCCGCCCTTTTGACTCCTCCGATTGCGATTTCCTTTAAGAAGGCCTTAAGCCCATTTTCATAAGATTTTGCCTCCTTTTCAAAGGATAAAGGCAATCTGCTTTCTGCGATAACTTCTTCATCCGGACTCAGATTGGAGTGTCATTCACACCGTTGGAATCAGGGCGACGAGCACTTCGATTTGATGTCAAGATACTTGCCTTTCTGCCACTTTAAATTTTGAGCTTTTCCATGCCATTGTGTCTAAAGATCCACCTGGATCATATAATGCTTTCGATCTCAGCATTCCACCATTCCTTGGCCTGCACCCAGTGTTCAATGTGGATTGCCTTCGACCATACTTTCCACCATTAGTAGACACCTCAGACATTGCAGAACAACTCACACCAACAGAGCTAAAACCAGACTACATGGAATAGGCCACAACTGATCAGATAATGGACATGTAGATCAAGAACACTCGCCACCAGAAGATCCAACTTTATCGGGTTTTCAAAGCTGGCCAAATCCTACACCAAGGGAAGTGGCTCACCAAGGACCAAGTATAGCAGAAGTTTCCCCATCTCATGGAGGCACTCAATGCAATGGGGACCATTGATTCCTAAGGGGGGAGGACTGATCTAGGTGGATATCGACGGCCACCCACCTATTCCACTTGGACCCCCACCATTTTTTATTTTAGTTTCCTTAATCATAACACAATTTCAGTTTCCTTAATTGTAGTACAGTTTACTATTTTTGGCAGTTTTTCAGATCCTGAACTTCTGGAGATGTTTTGAGGCCCTAAATGACGTTTTTTTGAAAAATAGGAAAATGTGAATTTTTAACCAAATTTCTAGTTGAAGGTAATATTCCTCAGATAGATCTTTCTAACAAGGTATCGTGCGTGTCAAACGAAGATCGTAAGCCAAAGTTATGACCCCGGGAAGTTCATGTACCAATTTACCCCAATGGGGCCAATAGTTTTGGCGCTTCATCTCCTAGGGTTATATTTTTTTATGTTTATGGTTTTCCATTGTTTCTCAAAAATAAATAGGCCTTCGAAGCTCATTGTAAAACATTTCACAGGCATGTAGCTGCCACATCTCTTCTTAGAGATAAGCTACCATCGCGCGAGCTAGTTTATTTCCATTCTGTATGTAAGCATATTTCAGTTCTTTGATATTAATGAAATGAAGTTTTTTTTCTACTGCATCTATGTTTTTATGTTTATATCTGTATTTTTATGCATTCGTGCATAATTTCAAATCAATGGAAGCAACAAAGACAACGAGATGTGAAAGGCTTTCTCCACATCAAGGAAGGAAGAAGGTTAAGCAGGTCTGGAGGAAGAAGAGTTTTTGCAGTCATTGCAACAGCGATGGACATCAAAGAGCCACATGTCAGATACTTCATGACCAAAAAGCACCTATAAAGGAACCAACTAGAAAAGATGTTCAACAAGCGAATCTGCCACAGGAAGATGACTCATTCACTTTATTGAGTAAGAGATGGTTTTACTAGATATAGTAGCTTGTCATGGCCATATTTTGTAAATCATGTGTTGCGATATGATTGTAAAAGTGATGATGTTTTTTCCATCACTAATTAAAGAAATGATGATGTTTTTATCCTTTTGTTGATAGCTGGGGTATTGGTTTCTTGATGTAACAATGAGTGTGTTATAAACTCTTGGCAAGTATGGGGATTTCTTGGGTCATGATAGTTCATGTAATTGAACATGTATTTTTGCAAAGATGTACTACAAGTTTGCAGAGAGTGCAGGTGTCGGATCATCACTTATGGCTCTGAAGAACTAAGGTGAAGGAAAAGGAAGTGTGGCATGTGAAGGCACTTGTTGTGTAGAAAAAAGAGTATAACAGATTACAGATTGTGTTCATGCTTTTGGAGGACCAAAATATCCTCAGTGGGGAGGAATGATCTGGATGGCTCCAAAAATCAAAGTGGGCTCAAGAAAGGCTCAAAAATAAAGGTTTTTGGATTATAGTGAAACTAGGGTCACATTGAAGATCTCGTTGCAAGATTTCTAACGATGCAAATGACACCTCAATCTGACATCGTATGTGAAGTCATGGACAGTCAAAGTTTTGGTCAAATTAGGCCCCCTGGCTAAAGTTAGCAGAGCAACAACTAAATTTGGAGCTCTACTAAATTTGGCAGAGGTGCTAAATTTGGAAGAGATTAACGAAGCAAAAATTTGGCACTTTGCAGCGACAATTTCCAGTGGCCGGAACAGGCGAAATTTCCGCCTACTTAAAATTTGACCCTTGAAAAAATCACCGATGGTTTTTTTGAATTTCTATTTTAAACCAATATATATCTATATCTATATTATTGGTATGCAACGAATTTTGTTTGTATTAAACCAAAATGGTGTTGAGAAATCTAGGGCAATGATAATTAGGAGATTTCTCTTCTTGATAATTACTTGTGATATGCTTTTGCTTTTTGTATTATGATCTTCTCTTAATTATATTATCAATTTGTTATTTCCATCAAGACAATTACCAAATAAACAAAAGACAAGAGACACAATATGTAGGCTTGTTAGCCAAGGCCAAAGCCTCTCACTCTTTGACAGGAAAACCTAATCAGAAAATTCCTCTTATAGATCTTCAATTGAAAAATACCAAGACCATGACAAAGATCCTTGACTCTAGAATCCTCCAAGACCCTTTTCACTAACCTCAATGTTATGCCTCTTCCCTTTCTCGGCTTCCTTATTCTCTTGAACTGCGTTTCTCGGCTTCCTTTAGAGAATCTTGATCTCTGTCCTTCAACATTGCTCTTCTCGGCTTGTTCTAGAGAATCTTGATCTCTACTCTTCTTCTCAGCTTACCTAGAGAAACTTGGTCTCCTAAGTTAGCCCTAGATTAGAAACCCTAGAATAGTGTTTCTCCTTGGTGTCCTTATTACGAGATCTACCCCCGAACAAGGTCACTTTGATGCAGAAACAAGTTCTACTTCGATTTCTCTTGATGCCTTCGGTCCTTCTTCTTCTCCACGTGGGAGATCATATGACCCAAGACAGAAACCCCAGAAGAATCCTTCCTTCGCTATCCCTTCTTTTCACTTCTGCTTGTAGTCCCTTTCTTCACACTTCTGCTTACAGGCTCTTCTTCACACTTCTCTTCATTGAATTGCTTGCCTACAAGTGAGGTGGAGTGTGGCTATATATACACATTGTCTCATGTTCTTTAGGCCAACATGATCACTTTAGGGAGAGCCGACATTATCTAGCAAGTTATTCATTCATTTTAGGCCGACTTGAAGAGGATAAGTGACAAGGTCTTGGAGGAATAATTTTCATAGACAATTTTACCTCTTTACAATGTGTAACATGACTTCATTACATGAAAATGACTCTCTTATTTTATGACTAGATGACAAATAATTCCTAAAGACTCTCAATGGGAGTCTTGACTCAAAAATAAAACTTCTTTCTCATGAAACCCATGATGCAAGCAATAAAATAATTTTAGTTTTTCTTCTTTTCATCTCTTTACATAAAAACATAATTACATGTCATTATGAAGATCGGACCTAGTTACATTTTTCAACACTCCCTCTTAACTTGGGAGCTATTCATAATGGTACTTGGTCATTCTCAAATGATTACCCAATCCTTCATTTTGTATTCCTAGGTGAAGACTAGAATGATGTGTCTATCTCTCCCTCTCAATTAGGGAGGACATATCTATTCCAATAAAGGAATTTACTCATTCCTATACCAATAATGTACCTAAGCTCCCTCTTGGCTTAGGAATTTCCAATTTTCTTCCAAGTAAGAAACTTTCCAGGCTCCTTCTAAAAATAGGGACCTGCAGCAGCTCCTTAGGTGGAGATCATGGAACAACCAACTACTTTAAGAATTCCTTCCTTTGATGTCATGTATTTCTTTTGTCATAGAGTCTTTATCTTTTGGAACTTATTCATAGGGAACATACCATCCATCACTTTCATCCATGAGCCAATCATGTCATCATTCCTTAGAAAGTGATTCATCAGTCTTCATCTGGCATTGCTTCATGTTCTTCTACCTTCATCGGGCTTTCTTTTTTGGAAGGTTCTTGCATCCTTCTATAAGGTTCTTCATGGAAGACATTCATAGTTCTTCCCTTTGGTAGCCCTACATAAGCCCATCCAGATAAAAGTTCATAAATAATAAATGAACACTTAAATCATAATTACCTTTGTGATGGTATTTCATCATGAAATCTTCTTGTAGGTATCAACATTTTTCAGACATGTTGACACATCTCCCAAAGATATCCATTGTCAAGGGTCTCCATCTTTTTCAGACTTCCATCAGAGTCTTCATATCTTTCCAAGAGAGTTCCTAGTCAAATCTTCTTGTTTTTCTGGATGTTTATTTTCTTTACCACAGTTTCATATCTCACAATCTCTTCCTTTCTTTCTTCACACATTTCATTTCATTCCCAGGAGCTTCCAATCAGAGTTCCTCAGTTCTAGTTAACCACCTCATACTTCATATGAGGACATATTATGTTGATTTCATCTAATTAAAAATGTGAACCATGCATTCTTGTATCCCTTTAAGGGAGGAGATCATTTCTTTCATCATGTCTCAGTAATCCTTTTTGTCTACAACCATGTGACATGACTTCCATAATATAAAATCTGAGCATAAATACCTCATCTATATTTTGGATCATACAGATTTCCTGTAGTGGTCTCCTTTGAATGAAAGGACTTCATTCCTTTGATTTGCTTCACTTGTCATGTTATCATACCATAATTTTATGAATTCCACAAGATTGGAATTCTTGAAGAACCATTTAATTTTCTTCTTGATCGGTGAATCTTACAATGAAGATTCCATCAGAGAATCTTGAGGATCTTGCATATCCTATCCTGCAGATGTTACCTCTTGGCAGATGTATGATAACTCCTTTTTCTAGATGATTTCTTCCTTATTCATAAGCATCATTTGATATTATAATGAGGTTTACCAAGAGATATATCCTATATATTTGACTTCCATAGGTTTTGTTCCATACATTCATCATATTACATATGTCACGAGCTCTTACCTCTAATTCTTCTACCATGATGCCATTCTCTAATATGATGCATCCTATCTTATTTTCAAAGCTTCCTATCTATAATAAAATAGAAGAGTAACTTTTAGTGAAGGATATTCTCTTAGTCATAGTAGAGATCTTTCACTTCCTCCTTCTTAGGCTTCTTTGTCTCGGGATTTTCTACTTCTTCGGTAATATGAGCTTCTTCCTTATTCCTATTTTTATTTTCCCTTTTAAGCTTTGGACAATCTCTTTGATAGTACCCTTATTCTTGACATACATAGCATTGTAATTTAGCAATATTCTTCTTCTTAGTTTTAGTACCAAATGTTCCAAACTTTCCTTTTGTTCTTGACATAGCAACATACGCTTGATTTTGCTCATTTTTTTCTACATCTAACTTTGCCTTCAGTCTGGTTTCTTCAATCTTACACAATGACCATAGATCTTGAAAAGGAATGGCTTCTTTCTTCCCATAGATGCTTGAAGTGAAGTTGCCCCATTCCTCCAGTAGTGCATTCAATACTACCATGGTCATTTATTTGTCAGACATAATTTCACCCAGGTCTTGAAGTTGATCTCTTATCTCAGAAATCCTCATAAAATATGAGGCTATTCATTATTCCCTTGACATCTTCAATTTGTAGAGTTATTTCCTTAGAGAGATTACTTCTCTAGAAGTTCTTACAGAAAACAACTCTACCAATATTTCATATATAGATTTTGCAGTGTATAATTTTGATACATGTGGGATGAGAGAGTCTTTGATGGATTCTATAAGAATCCTCTGGGCTCTCACTTGCCCCTTCATAAATCTAGCATGTGCTTGAGTATCTTCTATGGGAGGTTTAGTTATTGACCCTTTGATGTGGTCCATGACTTCATTCTCAATGAGATTTAGGTCTATTCTTTTCTTCCATGAAAGGAAGTTTGTAGCCCCAAATAATTTGTTTCTTTCCTTGCAAAAAGACATTTTTATATTGTAAGATGAAGTCATAAACTTACTTGATTATTCTCTTCTCACTTACTCCTTAATATTGATGTTGATAGAGGATTATTCCTTGAAATATTGAGATAGAGTTTGCTTCACAATCCTTCTTGAATGTTCTATCCTTCTTTAGATGATGATATTGGAAATGCTTCTAGGGTTTTGGTCTTTCTTTCTTCTTCCTTATTGATTATGATTTCAAGACTTCTTGCTAGAGTATATTTCATCGATCTAGGGTTTTGGTCTTTCCTTCTTCTTACTTCTTGACTATGATTTCAAGACTTATTTCTAGAGTAGATTTCATCGATCTAGGGTTTCGGTATGTTGAATATATTGATCTCTTCATTGGTTTCCCTTTAATTTCTTTGCTCCTTATTTGAAACATGATTCTTGTGTGTCTTCTTAATTAAATGCCCCTTCCTGACTTTAGCACCTAAGCTTTGATACCATGTTGAGAAATCTAGGTCAATGATAATTAGGAGATTTATCTTCTTGATAATTGCTTGTGATATGCTTTTACTTCTTGTATTATGATCTTCTCTTTGATATATTATCAATGTGTTCTTTCCATCAAGACAATTACCAAATAAACAATAGAAGACAAGAGACACAGTATGTAGGCTTGTTAGCCACGACCAAAACCTCTACCCTTGGAGAGGAAAACCCAATCAGAAAAATCTTCTGATAGATATTCAATTAAAGAATACCAGGACCATGACAAAGACCCTTGACTCTAGAATCCTCCAAGACCTTTGTCACTAACCTTGATGTTTTGCCTCTTCCATTTCTCGTCTTCCTTATTCTCTTGAACTGCTTTTCTCGGCTTCCTTTAGAGAATATTGATCTCTATCCTTCCACACTGCTCTTCTTGGCTTCCTCTAGAGAATCTCAGTCTCTACTTCTCTTCTCGGCTTACCTATAAAAAATCAGTCTCCTAGGTTAGCCCTAGATTAGAAACCCTAGAATAGTGTTTCTCCTCAGCGTCCTTATTGCGAGATCTATGCCCAAACAAGGTCACTTTTATGCAACAACAAGTTCTACTTCGATCTTCTCTTGATTCTTCCAGTCCTTATTCTTTTGTATATGGGAGAGTATATGACCCAAGACAAAAACCCCAAAAGAATCCTTCCTTTGCTATCCCTTCTTCGCACTTCTAGTTGTAGTCCCTTTCTTCGCACTTCTACTTGTAGTCCCTTTCTTCGCACTTCTACTTGTAGTCCCTTTCTTCGCACTTCTACTTGTATGCTCTACTTCACACTTCTCTTCATTGAATTGCTTGCCTATAAGTGAAGTGGAGTGTGTCTATATATACACACTGTCTCATGTTCTTTAGGATGACATGATCACTTTAGGGAGATTCGACATCATCTAGCAAGTTCTTCATTTGTCGTAGGCCGACTTGAAGAGGACAAGTGATAAGGTCTTGGAGGGATAATTTTCATATACAAGTTTGACTCTTTACAATGTGTAACATGACTTCATTACATGAAATGACTCGCTTATTTTATGACTAGATGAAAAATAATTCCTAAACACTCTCAATGACTTCTTTCTCATGAAACCCATGATGCAAGCAATACAATAATTTCATTTTTTCTTCTTTTCAGCTCTTTACATAAAAACATAATTATATGTCATTATGAAGACTTAACCTAGTTACACTTTTCAACAAATGGGAGGCTCCACAAGATGTGAAATCAAGACCTCCCTAACCATCAATGACTTAATTTATCTATTCTAACTAATAGGCCAACTCATGGCCTTTGATAAATTTGCCCAACATATTATATATAAACTCGCGCATTGTAATTGACCAAGCAAAGATGTGGACACAGAGGGGATGAATGGAGGTGTGGCGGCCTAGAGGGGTCCACCCTAGGCATGGAAATCAAGGTGTATTTCAAGAATATTTTGGGGGAATATTCTCATGTAGAATCTTGGAGGAATCTTTAGATTCCCTTAGGGCCAAATTTTCACAGTGATGGAATCATGCCAAATTTATACTCAAACGAACCAGAATTTCACCAGGAGTCTAAGGGCATGATCGGTTTTCTGATCTGAGTAGCAGAATTTTAGTCAAATCGTAGAGAGGAATCTTTGTGGAATCATGAAGAATCTAAAATATTCCCTAAGGGCCAAATTTTGACAGTTTCATAACTAGGCTGACTTTATACTCATTTTACTCATTTTTTCGCAAGGAGTGTAGTGGTGACGTTAGATTTGTAATCTGAGCCACGGAATTTCAGTCAACCAATGAGAAGGAATCTTTAGGGGATCTTTGAGATTCCTAAGGATCCATATTTTGACGATGTCAGAAAGGGGTCGAGTTTACAATCATTTGACATTATGTTGCATCATGAATTCAACGGTGCAGTCCATTTCTTCAGTAGAGCTATGCATTTTTAGGCCATCCCTGGAAGTGGAGGTATATGATGCAGTGATTTCATGTCTTTCTTTTGATTTGCTAAGATGATGATTTTAATGTTGAGATCCTTATTTATTAATTTGTTGGAGGTTACTTGTATGACGCTTCATGTGACAATTTAATATCTTGTCATGCTCAAGGAAGGCCCATATGAGTCAGAGTTCCTCTAGGAGAACATCTGGTGGAGAGACATGCCACTCTGGTTGGGGGAATCTATCCTTGTGATGACAAAGAATGCACCATGTACTCATCACCGCCTTGCATCATTTAATGAAGCGACCTCCCCACTCTTGACACCGGGCCCAGAGACATAACCCACATTGGGTGAACTACATTATCAAGTTGTGTGTGTTCTTTGATTTGATGGTTGCCTTTATGTTTCCTCTTCTTTAAAATATGCACATATGGTTTTTCATACTCTTTCACATGCAATTCTTCTAATATCACAGAAGTAAAAGAGCGTGGTTAATTTTGGTAGTAGACAGAATCCAAATCACAGGGGCATTCGTCAACCTGAAAAGCATGACCAGCGATTCGAAAAGGCCCTCCTTGGATTTGAAGGCAATCTTCCACGCATCAAAGGGTTAAATTGGTACCTGGTGATAACTGAACATGAAGTCAATATTGCTGAAATATTTGGCCCCCTTGAGTTGGTCCAGAAGGTCATCAATCCGTGGGATTGGATACCTATTCCGGAAAGTGATCTTATTCAGCACCCGATAATCAATACAAAGTCTTCAGGTTCCATTCTTCTTCTATACCAACATAATGTGACTCCCACAGGGTGACAAACTTAGCTTGATGTGCCCTTTATGCAAAAATATCTTGAATCTGCCTCTTTATTTCACCCTTCTTTGGATTAGAATGACAGTATATTGGTCCTTTGGGTAGTAGCGCGCCTGGGGTCAAACCGATTGAGTGCTTGACTTGACAATGTAGGGATACCCATGTGGGTGAGGTGAAGATGTCCTTGTACTCCTCCATGACATTGTCCATCCACTATTGTCATGCAGAGGAGCACTATCTTGAGGTTGTGGATTTGGCCACAATATTTCTCTTGCTACGAGGATGAATCAAAAGGAAGACAAATTTCCCAGCCTAGGAAATGATCTTACTGCATTGTTTGGCAAAGATCAAAGAAAAGGTGGTAGGAGGTGCTACCTATGGTATCCTGTACAATTTCGGACCCAAAGTAATAATAACCAAATGAGGTCTAGATTCATATATAACATGACATTTCCATAGGTATGGATGACCTAATAAAACATCACAGACTTCCATAGGGGAAACATCACACAATACCTCATCTACAAAGGGCTTGATGTTATAAGTCAGGCAACATTGTTGGCTAACGCGAAGATATCGCCCTTGGTGGAGCGACTTGATGGTGTACGGTTGTGGGTGAGACGTCATTGGCAGCTTCAATCTCTTAAAAATATCGACTAAGATCAGGTTCTTCCAGGTGTTGTTGTCAACGATGAACTGTACCAACAAGCCCTTTACGCACATCTGTGAGTGGAAGAGGTGCTTCCCTTCCTCTAGATCCTCAAATTTGGCCTCTTGAAGCTTGGTGGTGGCTATTGTCGTAGTGGCTTTAACATCAATGATTTGATTTCCCTTGTTGGTTCCCTTGTTGAGTTCCAGCTCAGAATTAGGGCATGCATCTATATTTGAGTCTTTTAGCTCAAGCAATAGTGCCTACTTCACAGGACATTCGGTCATGTTGCGAGTGGGAGTTTTATGGAACTCGTGCCAGTTGTTGGTGTCTTTATTCGCCTTCCCGTTATTCTTAGCTTGTGGCTTCGAGGAGTTTTCCTGGGGTTTCATGGCTTGACTCTACCCTTTTCTTTATGTCTTAGGGGAACCTTTTCTCTACTTTAGGTTTGTAGATCCAAAGTATCGCTTCTTCTACTTGAATTTCTGCTCAATCTTTCCAGCATATTGGTATGCTACACCATGCGAGGAGATGTTCGGGAACTCCATTTCCTCTTGAATGTATTTTTTCAAAAAACTATGGTACTTGAGCACCATATTTTTCTCATAATTTTTGATACCTATCTTTGTGCGCAAGGTATGGAAAATATTCGTCAGCTCATGCACATCTTGATCCATTTGTTGTCGCAGCGTAGTCCATTGTATGTACTTGTCATCATACCTCCCCACAAGGTAATATTGTTTCTTGATGGTGTCTTGGAAAGAATTCCAAATGGGTGCAGCTGAAAAAAGTGAGTGTTCTCTCTCATCCCTATGTTCACAGTAGTTTCCCACCAATCCTTGACATGGGGGGCAGCTTTGAGGAGTGCAAAGGTAATATTTTCACTATTAGAAAAATCATTAACCGAAAAAATTCCTTCCAACATATTTAACCATCTATCTACGATGTTTGCATCTACCTGGCCTTCAAATATGCGAACGTCAAAGTTGACTTGTACCTCGAAGGGAGTGGCTATCGGATGAAGATGCATTGCTTATGGGAATCCATCGAAGGATCTGGTCAATGTTGTCCATCATCGCGTTCCTTTGTCACTCGAGGGATTCTTAGAGAAATATTTTGAAAGGATCTTCTACTCCCTCATATTTCTTTTCTTCCACCATAGGAGTTCATCGGTGTTTGTGAGGCCAATCTTGCAAAGGTTCAACTAGTTCAATCCCTAACTCCTTATAACCAGACCTCGTTGGGGATATGTAAATAAAAATAGAGAAAGAGAAGATTTTTATGGTACCACTAATCTGGACTTATGCAGGAATCAAATAGAATATTGATATGAACATAAACATAGAGATGCAACAGAAATAAATCTTCATTTCATTAATATCAAAGAACTGAAATATGTTTACATACAGAATGGAAATAAACTAGCTCGGGTGATGGTATCTTATCTCTTAGAAGAGATGTGGCGGTTACATGCCTCTGAAATGTGTTACAATGAGGCTCAAAGGTCTATTTATTATTGAGAAACAATGGAAAATCCTAAACATCCAAAAACCTAACCCTAGGAGATGAAGCGCCAAAACTATGGGCTCCGTTGGGGTAAATTGGTACATCAACTTCCCAGGGTCGTACCTTTGGCATATGATCTTTGTTTCACACGCATGATACCTCATTAGAAATACATATCCAAAGACTACAACTTTTTACTACAAATGGGAGTCAACGACTCACATTTTCCTGTTTTCTAAAAAAAAATCGTTTAGGGCCTCATAACGGCTCCAGAAGTTCAAGGCCCGAAAAACTGCCAAAAATAATAAACTTTACTACAATTAAGGAAAATGAAAGAAATAATGGTAGGGGTCCAAGTGGAATAGGAATATGCCCACCAATATCCACCTGCATCATCTACCACCCAAAATCACTCCCAACAGGAAGCTAATGTTTCTACCCACAAATCTCTACCAGCAGGGAGCCAATGGTACAACTCGAGAAACTCTGCAAGTGGGGAGCCAATATTATAACCCAGAAGACTCTGCCAATAGGGAGCCAAAGCTATGAATCGAGAAAATTTGCTAGTGGGGATCCAATGTTATGACTCGGAAAACCTCAAACAATATGAGGGTTGCCACTTACCTTAGGAGGTAAGGATTGTGCCTATCCCACTACCTGGCAATATAGGAGGGATACCACTTACGATAAATGGAAAGGGTCGTGCCTATCCTATTATCTATTGATCTTCCCAACTTAACCCTCAAAATTCATTGGTAGAAGACCTGCATCTCTAGCTTGAGTGGGATGCCACTTACCATAAATGGTAAGGATTGTGCCTAACTCAAGAAGCTAGTACCAATTGGAAAAATGGGTGGGAAAGAAATATGCCAACTGGGGCATACTCTACATAGACCAATATAGGGGAGTTTCATATTCTACCCTATGGGAAACAAATAGGGGTGATACGATATTATCTAGAGATCCCTCAACCCAGGAGCTCTACATTTCAATTCCTCACCCTGGGAGCTCAGATAGGGGGGAAGAGCTAGCTCAATGTCCTCGATCAACCCATACCCTGACCCAAGAGGTTCACATCCATTAATCCATGCTTCTTTCTTTGAAGATCAGAAACATATCAACGTGCTCATATCCAGTACCAGTTTAACCAACTCACCGAAGAGTTCAATCACATAGCCTCATACATTACCAAGAGCAGCAATCCTTTGTTTTCCTATTCATGCATGACATCAAGTCAAATATTATGTTAGAACAAATATATGTCACAAAAGGATACCTTATTCATCCTCCCTCTCAAGGAGGCAGCAACCACAAGACTAAGCTTGTCTCATAAAGCAACACCATCTCAATCTATGAATATATATTTGTCCTAGCTATAAATGGGATTCTTTTCCAATCGAATCCCACTCTTGTTATCCCAATATATCACTATCATATCCAGAAATTTCTCAAACAACTCTCCAAAGAGCTTCCTCAACTAAGCTACCCCGTAGCTAGTAATTTTAGCAACAATGTAGTCAAATTCAGTTGCACTTAAAGCCACGGTCTTATATTTCCTGTTCATCACAATGTCATGGAAAATCCCAAACTAAAGCAACACCCAAATGTGCTTTTATGTCAACAATGTTTTCCGATCCAGACAACATTGGTGCATCCGTGCAATCGTACATCTCCTATAGTATATGTTGAAAATGAAACAATAAAATCCTAATTTAATTTTGTCCTTTAATTAAATTGTAATTCCACATTTCTTGAAAACTTGTAATAGTTAAATAAGTTAATTTGACTTAGTTGGCTCAGTTAATTCGAGTTGAAGGTCTAACTTGAGTCATGTAGAGTGTCTCCTACTTTTTAGGAGCCCTAGTTGAGTTTATTTTGATTTGTAATTATTTAATTCAGTTTAACTGAGTTAAATTCAGTTAAACTAGTTCCAACTGATGGAGGAAGTAGTGGGAGATCCAGTAGTGGGGAGTAACCTCTAGTAGTGGGGTGTAACCAGTAGTGATAGACCAGTGAACTGAATATTCACTCATAATTGTTGGAAATAATACTGAGAGGGGGGGTGAATCAGTATTATCTAGCAATTTAATAAATCTTCCTTATTTGATCTTTGAATTATTTTTGCATGTCAGTACCATAAAATAATGAGCATGAACAAAGAAGAAACAGATAGTCACACCAAAGAACACAAGATGTAAGGTGGAAACCCAATGTGGGTGAAAACCACCTGCTGCAATATGTCTCTATCTTCTTTCAAATTAGAAACTTCTTTTACAATGATTTTGTACTGGTGCAGTCCTTTACCAGTACGCAGGCTGCAACCTGCAGAGAGCTACAACTCTCTCTCTCTCTGTTTTCCAGTCTACTCCTGGAAGGGAGCTACAACCCCCTACTTCTTTTCATAAAGCATCATATGATCAACAAGTACATAACAGTTACAGTCTACTACAGATATCAGATCAGCAATAACAGAAGTAACCCAGAACACCTTATCAACAGAGAAATTCAATCAACAGAACATCTTAAGACAGAGACGCAGTTTTTCCTTCTGTGGCCTGCGACCAGACGCAGATAACCTTCTGCTCCCCTGCGTCCACACGCAGATATCCTTCTGCTGCGCTGCGTGCCCACGCACTGTTCCTTTAACTGCTCTGCGTTCTGTTGCTTCAGGGACGCATCCAGAAACACTATCGCACCGCGTCTTTTTGCTACAGGGACGCACCCAGGAACACTATCGCGCCGCGTCTTTTTGCTACAGGATGCACCCAAAAACACTATCGCGCCGCGCCTTTTTGCTACAGAGACGCACCTGAACCTTGATCGCTCTGCGTCCCCATGCAGATCTCCAGTCACTGAGCTGCGTCCCAGACGCACCTGAACTTCGTCTGCCCTGCGTCCCCACGCAGATCTCCAGATTCTGCACTGCGTCCCGGCGCGCTTTCCTTTTATTGTACCTGCGTCCCTTCGGGTATGAATGATTTGAAGACTTTAAGTGTAACCCAAACAGTCAGATCTACAGATCTGATCTTGCGCCAAAGGGATCTCAGTCCTTCAGTAGGTTCGCCTTATAGATCTAGACCAGATCTCACCCAATAAGATATTCAACCAAAGACATACCTAAACCAAATGATCTCCTTTGCTTTATATAGGCAAGCTCCTCCTCAAATCATGGAACAATACCACGAGCCGACACCACAATAACACAATACCGTCGGCTAGATACCAAGAGTAAAACACAAGAAACCCCCACGTGTGCTTTTCTCTGCCTTAAAATGTGTGCACTGGGTGGACGCACCTCCTGAACGGCTGGCCTGCGTCTCTGGACGCGGCTTCTGCATGGTGTACCTGCGAGTACGCACTTTCTGTAAGGTATACCTGCGTCCTCCTTATTTCCTTCAATATTTGATAGCTGATCATCAACTTCTGCTGCTGACTTGAAGAACAGTGACCTGTCACCTGAATGGATTGCCATCAAGGACAACACTTTAGTCATAATGCCAACAATCTCCCCCTTTGGACTTGATGGCAACCTCACAAACTTCAGCTTCATTCTCCCCCTTTGACATCAAGGGCAAAAGGGGTATGCTCCCCCTAAGAACATGCTCCCCCTGAATATGAACCAGATCTGCAACAAAGAACCATAATCCACCATGAAAGAGATAGAGACATATTGCAGCTATTTCCAAGACCTCCTTCTGACCATCCTCCATAATACCAACAATGCATTATATGCTCCCCCTGAACCTGTACCATCAATCAGAAAAGATTCAACAACAAGATGATGCATCAACAACCCCCAGCTTTTGCCTGAGGTACTCAAAGGTGTCCCTGGGCAATGGTTTGGTGAGAATATCAGCAACTTGTTCCTTAGAAGGAACATACTCCAACTTGACCTTCTGTTCAAGCACTTGTTCCCGGAGAAAATGATACTTGATTGGTATGTGCTTGGTTTTTGAATGCATAACCGGATTCTTTGAGATGTTGATTGCACTTGTGTTATCACATAAGATGGGGATAGGTGGTGTACAAGTGATTTGAAAATCCTGCAAAGTCTGCATCATCCAAAGAAGTTGGGTGCAACAAGATGCAGCAGCAACATATTCCGCTTCAGCTGTAGACAAGGCAATCGAACTCTGTTTCTTGCTGAACCAAGATACCAGTCTGGAACCCATAAAGAACGCACCACCACTTGTGCTTTTCCTGTCATCCACGCTTCCGGCCCAATCTGCATCTGTATAAGCATGAAGAGTAAGATATGTATCTCTAGGATACCATAAGCCATAATTTTGAGTCCCTTGAAGATATTTGAAAATTCTCTTCACTGCCTGAAGATGAGTCTCCTTCGGATTTGCCTGAAATCTTCCAACTATTCCAATTGCATGCATGATGTCCGGTCGGGTACCTGTCAAATATAGTAAACTTCCAATCATAGATCTGTAGGTTGGTTGATGTACTGCTGCAGATTCATCATTTGCACTAAGACTACATCCTGTGACCATGGGTGTACATACTGGTTTTGCATCTTCCATGCCGTATTTCTTCAAAATCTGTTTGAGATACTTGGTTTGAGATAAAAAGATTCCTCCTTCCTTTTGTTGGATTTGTAAACCAAGGAAATATGTCAGTTCTCCTAGCAAGGACATTTCAAATTCTTTCTGCATGACCGAGGCAAAGCTTTGACTCATAGCTTCTTCATTGCTGCCAAAAATAATGTCATCTACATACACAACAAGTATTAGCAATTTGTCATTTTCAATTTTTATATAAAGATTGCTATCTGCTGAACCTTTTGAAAAACCTTTTTGATGAAGATATTTGTCCAAGCGGTAGTACCAAGCCCTTGGAGCTTGTTTGAGACCATAGAGAGCCTTTTTCAATCTGCATACAAGATTTGGATCATTTCCAAGAATGAAACCATCTGGCTGTTCAATGTACACTTCTTCTTCCAAGTCTCCATTCAGAAAGGCTGATTTCACGTCCATTTGAAATACTTTGAAGTTTTGAAAACTTGAGAGAGCAAGGAACATTCGGATGGCCTCAAGTCTTGCAACAGGAGCAAAGGTTTCTTCAAAGTCTATTCCTTCTTGCTGCGCATACCCTTTACAAACAAGTCTGGCTTTGTTTCTAATTACTTCTCCATTTTCATTCAATTTATTTTTGAAGACCCATTTTGTTCCGATAACATTTTTATCCTTTGGTCTAGGAACCAGCTCCCAAGTGTTGTTCTTTTTTATTTGCTCAAGTTCTTCATCCATTGCTTTCACCCAACATTCATCTTTGCATGCTTCTTTCACGTTTTGTGGTTCAGTAGAGGAGAGTAGTGCCAAATAGCTTGAGGCTTCTGCAACTGTTCTTCTTGTTTGTACACCTGCTTCTTTCTGCCCCACAATCTGAGATTCTGGATGATTCTTCTGAACATATCTGGATGGAGTCTTTTCTTCTATTCTTGTTTGCTCCTCTGGCTCTTCTTGAGATTCTTCTTGAGGTTCTTCTTCTTCATCATTCTGTCTTTGAGGGTAGCCTTCATCTTCTTCGATGTCTTCATGATGGACTTGCCTAGGAATGTATCCCTTCTCATCAACCACTACATCAATGTTGTCAACAATTCTTCCAAGTCTTTTATTGTAGCACTTGTATGCTTTGCTATATGGAGAGTAACCAAGAAGAATGCCTTCATCTGCCCTAGGTTCAAGTTTTCCAAGCTGCTCATCAGTATTCTTGATATAGCATTTGCTCCCAAAGATTTTGAAGTGCTTTACCGAAGGAGTCCTGCCACTCCAAAGCTCATGAGGAGTTTGAGTGCTGTTCACCCGGACATTTGTTTTGTTGAGAATAACAACCGCAGCATGTGCAGCTTCACCCCAGAAAGTTGCGGGAGTTCCTGATTCATCAAGCATAGCACGAGCCATTTGTTGGATTGTTCTGTTCATTCTTTCAACAACTCCATTTTGCTGAGGAGTTCTAGCTGTAGAGAATTCTCTCCTTATCCCATGTTCATCACAGAAATCGAAAAATTCATTTGAAGTAAATTCCCCACCTCTGTCGGATCTGAGGCACTTAATTTTGTGACCTGATTCATTTTCAACCAAGGCTTTGAAGGATTTGAATTTTTCGAATGCTTCATCTTTGTGCTTCATAAGTCCCAACCAGACAAACCTGGAGAAATCGTCAATAAATAATATCAAGTATTCCTCTCCTCTAGGTGTTCTTTTCCTGAATGGACCACATGTATCTGTATGTACTAGCTCAAGAGGCATGCTAGCTGATCCTTCTTTCTCTGGAAAGTTAGTTCTGGTTTGTTTCCCAAACTGACATGATCTGCATATGGTGTTGTCAGGAATTTTGATATCTGGAAGATCGCGAACTGCCTGATATTTGCATGCTTTCCTTATTTGTGAGAAGCTTAGATGTCCCAACCTTCGATGCCATAACCAGTGCTCTTCATCCTTGCTCAGATAGCATTGTTGTTGTCCTTCTTCAAATATGTACAGATTATTTGGAGTTCTTTTGCCTTTGAGTACTGTTTTACTTGTATCAAGATCACGAACAAGACATCCATTCGATCTGAAAATAACCTCGGTTCTTTGATCACACATCTGGCTGACACTTAGAAGATTATGCTTCAATCCATCAACATATAAAACATTTCCAGCTTTGACCTTTTCTTTTAACTGAGCAATGCCTTTTCCTTTTATAGTTGCAGGAGTATCATTTCCAAAAGAGACTTTCTTTCCTTTTTCTAGAGCAGAATAAGATTCAAGTTTTTCTTTATCACCTGTCATATGCTTCGAACATCCACTGTCAATGTACCATAGATTTTCCTGTCCCTCTGCATAAAATGCTATTCCACATCTTTCTGTTTGAGGTTCCTTTATTCTCCATGTTTTGGTGCTTGAGGCTTGTTCCTTTTTCTGCTGAAACCTGCTCCTGCATTCAGATTCTTCATGACCAAAGTTATTGCAAATAGAACATTCGACTTCATTTTCAAGAACCGAAAATTTGTTATAGGTCCTTTTTGTAATCCCTGTCATACTTCTTTGTTTTTGAGCTTCCCTAGTCATGATTGTTTTATATGCAACACATTGAGCTGCTTTGTGACCAAAGTTATGACACGAAAAGCATTGTCCATTGAAGAAACTTCTGCGGTTATCGAATCTACCAGCCAACTGATTGTAATTTCTATTTTCATCTATTTTTGGACCAAATTGAGAAGATTTTACCTGTGGCTGGTTCACCCTTAAGATGGATTGCCCTTGATAGTTTCTGTTTGTAATTCGTCCATGCTTTACCTGATGATCTTCATTGTTCTTTTGCTCATTTCTTCTTGCTGCATCAAGATAACTCTTTGAGGTGGATGCTTGATAGGTTTCTCCATTGTAGCCCAGACCTGTCTTGTTTAGAGGAGACCGCTGCACATTGATAATCTTATCCAAAGTTTCAGATCCTTTGACAAACTTAAGATTAATAGCTTTTGTTTTCTCAATCTCTTTTCTAAGACCAACAATTTCTCCTTCTAGTTTTTCAAGATGTTTTTCCTTTTCATCAATTTGAAATTGTAGAGTATCAATGATCACATTCTTTTCTTCTATACATCTCTTGAGTCTAGTGATTTCATCATAAAGGTTATCCACATCTATAGCATCCATATAATCATCATCTTCAAATGCCATTAATAACTTATATTCATTACCTCGTTCATCTTCATCACTGTTTGATAGACCATCACTATCTTCATGGGTGTAGTAGCTTTTCTTATTTGCACTTTGTTTCTTGTTCCATCTAGCAGGTTCCTTTCCTTTATCCTTATAAGGACATTTTGCAGCATAATGACCTACTCTTCCACAAGCAAAGCATTTGAAAGGTAGCTTACCTCTGAACCTTCCAGAACCCCTTTGAAGATTTCTGACAAAATTTGATTCTTCTTCCTCTTCTTCTAGAACATGGCTTGCTTCATAGTAATCTTCTTTGCCCGATGCCTTGAAAGCAGCTTCCCTTCTGTCTGATGGACCTCCCTTTCTCATTTCATAAGCAGTTAGAATTCCATGTAGCTGAGACATAGTGAGAATTCGGAGATTTTCCTTTTCTTCTATTGCAGATACTTTAGATTCAAACTTGGGGGATAATGATCTTAGAATCTTTTCAACTACTATAGCCTCTTTTATTTCTTCACCCAAATTTTTCATACAATTAACAATCTCATCTACCCGAAGAAAATAATTAGCCACACTTTCATCATTATACATCTTGAGAGTCTCATACTGAATCCTGAGAGTTTGAAGTTTAGCTCGCTTTACCTGTTCATCTCCTTCATAGCTCGTGACCATTTTGTCCCATATCTCTTTTGCTGATTTGAAGTGCATTACCTTCATGAATTCTGTTTGGGATATACTTCCTAATAGAGTACTGACTGCTTTTGCATTTGTTTCATACTTCTTTTTCTCAGCTGGATCTGTAGGAGTAGCTGAAGGAAAAGCATAGCCTGTTTCTACAATGTCCCAAACTTCTGTACCAAGAGATTGAAGATAGGCAGTAACTCTTACCTTCCAATAATTGAAGTTTGTCCCATCAAACACCGGTGGCCTGATTGATGCTTCTCTCTCATAGTTGCTCATGATGAACGATCTACCTTCAAGCAATCAAGCTTCTTTGAAGGACCTGCTCTGATACCAATTGTTGGAAATAATACTGAGAGGGGGGGTGAATCAGTATTATCTAGCAATTTAATAAATCTTCCTTATTTGATCTTTGAATTGTTTTTGCATGTCAGTACCATAAAATAATGAGCATGAACAAAGAAGAAACAGATAGTCACACCAAAGAACACAAGATGTAAGGTGGAAACCCAATGTGGGTGAAAACCACCTGCTGCAATATGTCTCTATCTTCTTTCAAATTAGAAACTTCTTTTACAATGATTTTGTACTGGTGCAGTCCTTTACCAGTACGCAGGCTGCAACCTGCAGAGAGCTACAACTCTCTCTCTCTCTCGTTTTCCAGTCTACTCCTGGAAGGGAGCTACAACCCCCTACTTCTTTTCATAAAGCATCAGATGATCAACAAGTACATAACAGTTACAGTCTACTACAGATATCAGATCAGCAATAACAGAAGTAACCCAGAACACCTTATCAACAGAGAAATTCAATCAACAGAACATCTTAAGACAGAGACGCAGTTTTTCCTTCTGTGGCCTGCGACCAGACGCAGATAACCTTCTGCTTCCCTGCGTCCACACGCAGATATCCTTCTGCTGCGCTGCGTGCCCACGCACTGTTCCTTTAACTGCTCTGTGTTCTGTTGCTTCAGGGACGCATCCAGAAACACTATCGCGCCGCGTCTTTTTGCTACAGGGACGCACCCAAGAACACTATCGCGCCGCGTCTTTTTGCTACAGGACGCACCCAAAAACACTATCGCGCCGCGCCTTTTTGCTACAGAGATGCACCTGAACCTTGATCGCTCTGCGTCCCCACGCAGATCTCCAGTCACTGAGCTGCGTCCCAGACGCACCTGAACTTCGTCTGCCCTGCGTCCCCACGCAGATCTCCAGATTCTGCACTGCGTCCCGGCGCGCTTTCCTTTTACTGTACCTGCGTCCCTTCGGGTATGAATGATTTGAAGACTTTAAGTGTAACCCAAACAGTCAGATCTACAGATCTGATCTTGCACCAAAGGGATCTCAGTCCTTCAGTAGATTCGCCTTATAGATCTAGACCAGATCTCACCCAATAAGATATTCAACCAAAGACATACCTAAACCAAATGATCTCCTTTGCTTTATATAGGCAAGCTCCTCCTCAAATCATGGAACAATACCACGAGCCGACACCACAATAACACAATACCGTCGGCTAGATACCAAGAGTAAAACACAAGAAACCCCCACGTGTGCTTTTCTCTGCCTTAAAATGTGTGCACTGGGTGGACGCACCTCCTGAACGACTGGCCTGCATCTCTGGACGCGGCTTCTGCATGGTGTACCTGTGGGTACGCACTTTCTGTAAGGTATACCTGCGTCCTCCTTATTTCCTTCAATATTTAATAGCTGATCATCAACTTCTGCTGCTGACTTGAAGAACAGTGACCTGTCACCTGAATGGGTTGCCATCAAGGACAACACTTTAGTCATAATTCCAACAATAATTAACTCATGCATGTCAGATTAGATAAATTCATAGTTGGGGTTGGAGTTCAGGCACAGTGTACTATCAGTTGTATAATCATCTGAACTGTACAGGTGGTGCATGCAATCAAAGGAAGGCCTACGAGGATTGCGCAATTCATATTTGTAGAATTTCCCAGTTAAATATGGGCTAATTCCCAAGGTAACTGTGCAAGGAAATAGGAGCTTGGAAGGCAGTAGAATTGGCTAAGCAGTGAGATAGATAAAGATAGTGCATAGGTTGCTTAGGCTTGAGAAAAGCATTGTGATCTTCTCGTATTTTCTGATTAATGCAATATACAGATAACATGGTTTTTTAGCTGTGGATTTCCCCATAAAATTATTGTATTATGTATGATTGAATTATTTCTCTTTTATTCTTCGTGATTTCATCGATTTTTTATTATTTCCGCTGATGAGTAGAGCAGATTCAAGTCAATTTTTTAGCATATTACAATCTGCAATTTGAATCTACAAGGAATTTCTACATGGTATCGAAGCTAAAATCACTATAGAAGAGGAAAATATGAGATTGTATTTTGTAGGAGAAATAAAATTTGCAGTATCATACTTCAGAGCCAGCATGATTTCATTCTACAGAATGAGACTCAAATATGTCGTTGAGGGTAGTTCAAACTATATTTCTTGGAAGGACATGATGGAGGCAGTCTTGGAAGACAATGGGCTTAAGGAATTCATAGACAAAGATATTCCTAAGCCAGCTGATGCTCAAGATCTAGCAGAGTGGAGAAAATGTGTGGCAAAGGTGAGAAGGATTATCCTAAAATGAGTTTTAGATCATATTGTCTCGAACCTCCATATTAAGGAAACTCCATTTGCAATGTGGAGGGCCTTGAAAGACCTATTTGAAAACAACAGTGACCACAGAAAGTCTGCATTGAAGGAAAATCTCAGAAAAATCAAGATGGAGAAGGGCGAAACAATACCGAAGTACTTGACCAAGTTCACCCAATATCAGGATGAGCTTGGAAGTGTTAGTGTTATAGTTTTTGAAGATGATCTGGTGAGCCTAACACTTCTAGGCCTTCCCAAGAGCTAGAAAAAATACCAGGACTCAATTATGGGAGGGAGAAGCTACCAGAGTGGGAGCGATTTTGGTCTGACTTGGTACAAGAAGAAATTCGACAAAACACCAAACATGGATCCTCATCCAAGCATGATGCTGAGGAGAATTGTGCCTTAGCTAGAAATGAGAAGAAAGGAAAGGGGAATTAATCATATTCGAAATCAGATTCCAGTTAGGGCGGAAATAAGGACATGTCGAATATTAACTGTTTTCACTATCACGATTTGGGACACTATGCCACAACGTGTCCGTGCAAGAAGTCTAGTAAGAAGCCCTCGGGAGGAGCAACAGGTGAAACTCTTACTTCACAATTCAAGTTGGATTTCACCCTCATCATTTGCATGGTGACATCAATGATTCGTAGTGTGTGGTACCTAGATAGTGGAGCTTCATTCCATATGACTAGAAACAAAGGGTTCTTCAGTGACTTGGAGGAGAAGTACCTCCATATGCACATCAATATGGGAGATGATGGGAGGTATAATTAGGGGAATTTTGAGGTCTAAAATGGGCCTCCTAAGAAAAACGTACAACCAAAATAAACTTTATAAGAACTAATAGGATTCAAGATGATGATGTCAACCATTGGGGATGATTCACCATTTTTGGAGTAAAAAAGTAAAAATTTCAAAAAATAATAAAATAATAAAACTACTTTTTCAACTCGTATTTTCAAATTATTTGTATTATACCTAGGGGGGATAATATGGGGTACAAAGGGAGGTACCCATAGGAATAATGTAATAATGTGATATAATAATGGGAAATACTTTATAAATAAAGTGGTTAACCCACATTATGTAAGGGACCACAAGTAGTTAGGTAACATTGTGATAAGCCCATTGTAGTGGATATATGGTATTGAGAGACCAAACCCATGGTAATTAACCATGGCATTGTATGTATGAAATAAAAAAAATCCCCCCCTCTTTGCCCAAGAAAGTGCTATGATACCACTTGTAGTAGATATGACCTGTAAATATATTAAAAATACCAAATATGCCCAATAACTTCCAATAATCCCAATACAAATGCAAGAACAAAATATAGAATCTTCATATCTTTATTAATATCAAACCCTTGAGGTAGGGAAACACCATACAATTACTCCTTAAGGAAGGAGAACACTCCACAAGCCATATGCTTGTCAATACAACAATCCTTGACATCTCTCAATGGGGAGTCTCTAGCCTCTATATAGGCTTCATACATACAATACCATGGTTAATTACCATGGGTCTCTCAATACCATACATCCATTACAATGGGATTATCACATTATTCCCTAACTACTTGTGGTCCCTTACATAATGTGGGTTAACCACTTTATTTATTAAGTATTGCCCATTATTATATCACATTATTACATTATTCCCATGGGTACCTCCCTCTATACCCCATATTATCCCCCCTATGTATACTACATTCCACCCCCCTTAAACATGTTTCGTCCCCGAAACATGAGAAGAATACAAATAATAAGATCTACTCAAAAGAGTAGTCCATTGGTACCATGCACGTTCATCTAGCCATCTTAGAGAAAGGTGAACACTCGATCTAGTTGGTGCCTCGCTCGCTTGAGATGGAAACTAGTTATGGAGGTTATGTTGTGTTGATGTGCTATGGGTGGATGGTCGCACCTCTCTATCTGTTACCTAGGAGTTGTTATTCTTGTTGCTAATTCATTGCCACCTTGCTAGTTGTTGTCTAGCTAGATGGTGCAGGTGGTGATATGTTGAAGTTTTAACTGATGGTGTATCTTTCTTCAATTCATCACCTGATGGAGCATGAGTGTTATCTGGTACCTAATGTGGTGCTTGCTTTTGTTGCTTGTCTTCCATTATTTCTTCCACCATGGACTCCTCATCTAATGTGTTAGTATTTTTGGCTTAGGGGATCCTGACCCAGGTTCAGAGTTAGTTGCACCAACCAAAAAATCCCTATACTACTGGCCCTTTCAGTAACAACCCACGTAGCGTAGGCTGCAATATCACCAGAAGTAGTATGGGGGGATGAAACAACCAAGTTTGTGCATCCAGAGACTAGTGTGATGTCTTTTAGCGCCTCAAATCTACCTTCGCGCAGATTGATACAATTCTAAGGTTCACTACTGCAACTCTGTCAAATTGGTCTTTAGACCTCCATGAAGGTCTACGATTGGTCTTTGCGGACCTTTAACAGTCAATCTATCTACTTACGTGCATTAGAAAGCAGTCCTAAATTAGGGTTCGCGCATATTTACTTAAGTTATTCATAAACATCAGAGAATGCATAAGAGTCTTCACAAAAACACATAAACATGCATTACATACATCATTAACACTTATTCAGTAGAATCATGCAACATTCAACCAATATTTCATAAAACACATCATTCATCGACAGCATATAATATTAACAGCAATAAACAGAAATACACAATAATTCTTTGGAAACCGTCTTTATTGATCTTCAATTCATATTACAAACTCAAAACTACCCTACGCACTCAGCTTCAAGGGTCCACGCACTCAGTTGTGGACTCTACCTAGGACTTTGTGCACTCAGTTGCAGAGCCTTTCTTCTCCTATCTGACCTACTTCTCTTCGTTATCACTTCCCTTCTATCTATCCATTAAATCCAATATATGCCTTAGACTCTCTAAGACACACCTATTTATAGCCTTTTTCATACAATCCCATGGTCCGCGGACCATGGGTGGATCTCAAAACCGACTCAAAATTTACATAAACAAGGAGCTAAAACCCCTTTGACTCCTAATCATCTACGCGCTCCGCATCCACAAATCGTGAAGACTTTACATTAACTACAAAAATGTATCAAAACTTGGGTTATTTTAACCCCAAAATTGACCCAGGGAAGCCCATCCCAACAGCCCCCCAACACAAAGATCATGACTCACCCTTGAGTCACTCGGTTGGTGCTGCGATCTTACTGCAAAGATCCCCTAACTCCACCTGGATCACTGTGACTTCGGCAGCTCTCTGAGTGGTTGACTGCTTGACTTCCTCAACGAGATTTTCTATAGTTGGTCCTTCGACTGCCAGCATCATCGTCTGTTGTGTCTATTGCAACCCTTTTAGCTTATCCTAGATAGTGGTCATGACTTGATAATCTTCTTCGAACCATGGCTGCAACCTAGCCTTTAGCAAGGCCTCCTTTTTTGTGCTTCCTCCACCTGTGCGAGGAGTTTCTTTCCTTCCTGCAATTTAGCAAGGCGTTGTGATGGTGCAATGGAGCACACAATGGCCCTAACTTCATCTTATTGCTGCCGCAACTCCCTTACTTTTGTGTTCAGTGTTTGCAGGTTTGGATCCTCTTGTAGATTTGTCACTAACTCCATCACTTGCTCAAACAATGTCATACAGTCAGCGACTGTGGCATCCAGGGTGGCCATTCCTTTCGTTATCGCGACTCCGCGTTGCTCTCGGACTTCACGCAGAGTCGTGGGCTGCAACTTTAATTGTAGATTTGTGATCTTCATGTTGAGCTCAAACTGAACTCGTCCAACCTTTGCTTTAGCTTCGCGCACACCAGCAGCCAGTTTTCTGATCTTTGCTTCTGGTTGTGCCTCTGCGACTGCTGACTCTAGTCATGAACTCTATGCCTACAACGTCTCCTTTTCCTTCAGAGCCTCTATCTTTTCAGTGAACATCCATTCATTTTCCACTCTGTATTCGTTCATGACGTTGAGGTCGCGTTACTCCCGAGCTCTCAATTCATCTGCCACCCCTGCATGCAGCGCGTGGAGGGTCTCGTTGAAGAGTGTTGCTATATTCAGCCCGATGTTCTTGATTGTGCTTAGGATAATGTGATCATCAGTTGACTCCGCAGGAAGGGACCCATCTAGTAATGCAATAATCCTAAGGTCTAGGGTCCTTACCAACTCAGTTGCTTCGCTTGTCCCAGGTGCCAAGCTTGCTTATTCTACACTCACTTGTCCAGTGCCCACCAATATTTTTCTTGCCTGGATCTGCAGTTGGCACAGATCCTTTTGAACGCTCCCCATCATCTGCATGTACTGCTGCTCGAATTGTTGCAGCCACTCGATTGCGATATCCCTAATTTTATCCTCGATCTCATCGAGATCGCCTTCTGTTAAGAACATGGGATCGGCCTGTGACTTATTTGATTTCTATTTTTTCGTTATGCCTTCCTGTTGCGCCTTACCACGTTTCTTTAGAATGAATGGGGTGCTTTGCCCCTCATCTCTGTCGCCACATTACCCTTAAATTTCCTCCTCCTCTATTTTCGGTGAAGGTGACTTGTCACTTTTTTATGACTCGCATTGCTCCTGTTATGCCTGCTCCTTGGCAGCCCGCTCTTGCTCCACTCGAGCCTTCCTTACAGCTTCCTTGTTTTTCTGTGTAACTAGGTTACGTGCAGCCTGCTTAGCTACCTCCTTTCTTTTCTGCATAGCAGAACTTCCCACACCCGTGCTTGTTCTAGCATCTAAGTCTGAGGCAACACACCACTCTGCAGGCCGTCTTGCTACCACCTCCTTCACATCTATTTTTGTCACCAAATGTGGCAATTCGTGCCATTTCTGTTGTGTATCCTTCCGCGCTTGAATGTACACTCTGTGGAAGTCGATCTTGAATGCCGTGTAGGGTGACAGCTGTGTGTACAAGGTTGGGGACAACCTCGGGCATTGTTTAATGGCCATGCGAAGACTCATTTCCATAAGGACCCAAAATATCTTGCTTTCTATAACTTGCGCAGGACCCTTTGTGGCCCATAAGGAGGCGAATTGCACTACCTTCGGCAATCTTTCCTGAAGCAGAGGAAATTGGTTGTCCTCTTCCAATTCCCACGCAACAAGCACAATCGACAGTAGTAAGCAAGCATAGTGAAAGGGCTTGGTTTCATTTTGGGCCTTGCGGCAGTTCGCTAAGAACTCTTGGCACAGGTATCTTGACCAATTAAATTGTACGCCATTCACGCACTGTGCAGCCAGGGAAACTGCAGGCGCCGGAACTTCATCCATGCGGCACTTCCTCATCACCTTCCCTGCCAAGATCTGGGTGGCTAATTGAACTACTAGGTATGTTATCGATAGAATTGAATACTGATCTGAATAGAAAATGGCATCAACCCATGGTATTCATTCACCCATGGTATTGTAAGTGACATCCACCCATGGTATTCATTCACCCATGGAATTGACCCATCGTAAGTCGCATTTTGTAAAAGGATAGTTTGTCCGCCACAATGTAGCTTTTACATTTACAATACGACGGGTCAATTCCATGGGTGAATGAATACCATGGGTGGATGTCACAATACCATGGGCAAATACCATGGGTGGATAAATACCATGTGTTAATGAATACCATGGGTTGATGCTATTTTCTATTCGGATCACTAATGCACATACAATCAATCAATCTTTAACAAGAACGAAGACTTTACGATAGTTCTGTTTCGAAGGAAAATAAGACTTTTACGACACTTTCTTTCAAACAAATATTAATCGACTATAATCTAACTTTGACAATGAATCGATAATGACAAATAAATCATTTAAGAAACATTAATCAATCAAGTCAAAGTAGGGTTAGCAAAGGAGATATAATGTTGATTTCAGAGACATGACATTCATTGATCATTTAGCAAGCAATCAAACAGAAGAAATTTGGTGAAAAACCCTATCCAAAGGTGTAAAACTGACCCAAGGAGGATCAACGCAACTCTAAATGGGAGACAGTGCACTTCAAAGAACTGTCCCTAAGCCAAGGGTGCTCTACAGTGCATTTTGTCCCTCACAAGCCTGTGCTGGTGGCAATAAGCCATTTCAAGAGGCAACTAAACACAGTTTTTGACCAAAATTCACTTCAACAAGACTCAAATACAATAAATGAAAGGGAGTAAGGTCTGCAGGAGTGCCCTAGGATGTGATAAGCTACTTGGAACGAGGATCTTTCCCCAGTATGGTCACCAATTTGTTATGAAGAATTTGGTATCTACGGATAAATTGTAATTCCCTAGACAGTAGCTATATCTAGAACAACAGTTTAAGGCACTAACATTTCTCTATAAAAAATAGATAAGACAAAGATATGAGAGGACCTACTTGTACTTTCGCTTTCCTCTTGTCTCCTTTATATCGATACTGTCGCTCCTTCCTGTACTTAACACGCTTGATAAGTACCTGTAAACATCAATAGAAGACAAAGAACTGATCAAAGCAAAAGATCTATTGATTACAAGTAAATGGAATCAGATACATTCACACATATAAGCATCACATATCAAGATAAGCATATGGAAAAAGGTGCAAATACTTTGTTGAATATAAGGAAGAATTACAACCATGAAGCCTAATCCGAAGTCACTCCTCCAACTTTGGTTCCATCCACATCACATCATAAGCATGACAATCTGGAAAGCATAACGATACTTACAATAGTCTCAATTCTCAAACTAACATTATCTCCTTACAATCATCAACGTCCAGCCCCTGATCACTTAGATCAATGGTCAATTCATAGGAAGATGGAGGATGTTTTGTCATTAATGAAGGTATTGAATGGCCTTCCATACTTAGAATTAGTTCCATGGAGGAAGGGATGAGAGGATAGGATGTATCTTAACTCATTCCTCATCCATTTTCGAGCTCATAGGAGATGATAAGTGTGGGAACCATCTAGAAGGCTCTAGAAGATAAGAATATTCCCCAAACCCTATGTGAATTTCGCTCAAACTCTCCCAACGCAGGTCAAAGAGGGCCTAAGTGCTATGCAGAGCACCCTGGCATGGACTTAACTGCTCTGCAGCGCACCTTTGCATGGGCCTAATTGCGCTAGTCCCTCTAGAGGTCATTTCAGGATGTCTTCAGGCCATGAAATGTTTTAGGAAGAAGGCATTCAAAAGGTTGACTTGTTTAGGGCATGTAGCAACTGAAATTAGGGTTTGATGAGCCCTAAAACACTAATCTGAGTGATGGGAGTGATGTGCCCAAATGGATCTGTAACATACACTTTAGAGCTAAGTCTCCCATCTTTTTGGATAAGAGGATGTCAAAAAAGGGTAATTGGTTATCCGTTTTTACTTCAATAGTGAATTTAATGTGATTTGAGAGACTATTAATGTGAGTTAAAAATTCTTCAAGTTTGTCCTTACCATGACTCCATTTTGCAAAAACATCGTCGACAAATCTTTTCCATTCTTCTGGGGAATAAGGAAATGATTTGAGGGATTTTTGTTCAAAATGTTCCATGTATATGTTCGCAATTATTGGAGATAGAGGTGAGCCCATTTCTACTCCATGAGTTTGCATATAAATTTTTCCTTTAAAGCTACAGTAAGATGATTTTAAGCAAGTTTTTAGGAGATCTACAGTTTCTCTAGCAGTGATAGATTGCATAACATCTATGGCTTCATCCAAAGGTATCATAGTGTATAAGGAAACGATGTCAAAACTTACCATGAGATCTTCATCATTCATTTTAAGGTCTTTGGTCCATTGAACGAACGATGCAGAATCTTTTATATAAGATGATGTGTTACCAACTAGGGGACGCAGTTTTCTAGCAAGGTATTGAGTAAGGAGGTAGGTGGGTGAACCTATGGTATTAAATATGGGTCTGAATGGGTTTCCTTCTTTATGGATTTTGGGAGCACCATATATTCTAAGAGTGATGGAGCTAGTAGGGGTGATTCTCTTTTTTGTAATAGCGTCTAGAGAGGAATCTTTAATTTTCTTGGTGACCTCCTTAATAATTTTAGCGCTAGGGTCTTTATCTAAAATTTTATAGCATCCACTATTGTTTATGTGATCTTCCATTTTTTCGTCATAATCAAATCAATTCATAATTATTGTTGCATTGCCTTTGTCTACTTTTAAGATAATTATGTCTTTGTTCTTTTTCAGTTTGTTTAGAGCTATTTTTTCTTCCTTAGTTATGTTGCATCATGGAGGTTTGGCATATCTAAGAATCTTGGCAATGTCTTGTCTAATCTCTTCAACTTCGTTTAGATTAAGATCCTTTAAGGCTACTTCTATGTTACTAATTATATCATCAACCAGGATTTTATTGGGGGTGATGGCGAAATTAAGCCCTTTATGAAGGATGTAATGGGAAGTGTGGTCCAAGATTATGCTTGAAAGGTTGATGAGAGTGGGTCTATTGAAACCTTCGATTTTAGAGATGGCTACCGGATGATTGTTAGGTAATTTTGAAAATGTATTTTCGTGGGTGAGGGTGTTCTAGATGGGTGCAAAGTTTTATGTAGTTGCAGCATTCCGCTCGGAGTCATTTTAATTATGTTCTCGAGTTATGATTCCAAGAAAGGTGTTGTGTCAAACGCCAATCCTCGAAGCAACTAGATTTTTGCAGTCAATGTCAGGGCCAGTGTGGTTATGTTCTGGAGCTAAAGAGGTAGTGATGTTGTGTGACTTTCCAGTGATGGACAGAACCTGTCTTGCAATGTGATATCATCCAATCTTTGACAAGCGATGTCATGGCCATTGTGATTCTGTTCTGGATTTGGAGAGGTAGCGGTGTTGTGCGACTTGCCAGTGATGGACAAAAACCATCTTGCGATGTGAGAATTGTCTAGTCTTCAGTTATGTTTGGAGATGTGTCGAGGACCAGTCTGTTGATGATCAGGAGAGGTTTTAGTCCTCATTTCAACAATGAGCATGTAGTTCTTAATGGATTTCGATTTCGGCATGCTTTCCTACATGCTGGTGATATTTGCGTTGGTGTATGGAGAGTTATGACTTATGGAGATGTGTCGAGGACTAAGTCGTAACTCACCATACACCAACGCAAATATCACCAACGTGCAAGCGAGCATGCCGAAATCGAAATCCATTCAGGACTACACACTAATTGTCGACATGAGGATTAAAACCTCTCCTAATCATCAACAGACTGGTCCTCAGCACATCTCCAAACATAACCGAAGACTAGACAATTCTCACATCGCAAGATGGGTTTTGTCCATCACTGGCGAGTCGCACAACACCGCTACCTCTCTAAATCCATAACACAATCACAGTGTCCATGAAATCTCCTGCTGAAGATTGGATGATACTCACATCGCAAGACGGGTTTTGTCCATCGCTGGCAAGTCACGCATCATCACTACCTCTCCAGCTCCAGAACAAAACCACATTGGATGTGACATTGACTGCGCAAATCTAGTTGCATCAAGCATTGGCATTCGACACAATACCTTTCCTGGAAACATAACTCCAGAACAAAATCAAAATGACTCTGAGCAGAACGCTGCAGCTACACAAAACTTTGCGCCCATCCAAAACACCCTCCCCCATGAAAATACGTTTTCAAAATTACCTAACAATCATCTGCTAGCCATCTCTAAAATCGAAGGTTTCAATAGACCCACTGTCATCAACCTTTCAAGCATAATATTGGACCATGCTTCCCATTCCATCCTTCATAAAGGGCTTAATTTCGCCATCACCCCTAATAAAATCTTGGTTTATGATATAATTAGTAACATAGAAGTAGCCTTAAAGGATCTTAATCTAACCGAAGTTGAAGAGATTAGACAAGACATTGCCAAGATTCTTAGATATGCCAAACCTCCATCATGCAACATAACTAAGGAATAAAAAATAGCTCTAAACAAACTGAAAAAGAACAAAGACATAATTATCTTAAAAGCAGACAAAGGCAATGCAACAGTAATTATGGACCGATCTGATTATGATGAAAAAATGGAAGATCACATAAACAATAGTGGATGCTATAAAATTTTAGATAAAGACCCTAGTGCTAAAATTCTTAAGGAGGTCACCAAGAAAATTAAAGATTCCTCTCTAGACGCTATTACAAAAAATAGAATCACCCCTACTAGCTCCATCACTCTAGAATATATGGTGCTCCCAAAATCCATAAAGAAGGCAACCCATTATGTTGGGTCCATATAATACTAGTGATTACCCCATTACTATTGTAGTTGCGTCCCTTATTAATATTTTTGTGCCCCTATTATCCCCATATTGTTATTACTGTGCCCCATAGAATCCCTCTATTGCTATTTTTATGGCTTTATATTATTATTGTTAGGTCGGCTGGGTTATATTGTGACTCCTTAGACTCCTATATATAGAAAGGAGGTTTTTTCATTTGAATCATCCAAGAATTGTTCATTTATGTAATGTAAAGGAGGTTGCCCCCTCGAAGAGGCTGAATTCTAAGGCGTTGATCTATCTTTTCTATCTTTTCTTGAGCTGGTTTCATAACATTTGGTATCAAAGCTTTGGATTCTAAGGTTTCGCTGCTCCAAATAGGTCATCGTGGCATTTTTGCTATACCTTTTTTCTGCGATGTTTCAGAAGCTAAAAAAAAACCCATTTGAGAAGAAATCGTGTTGAACCTAGGGTCCAAATTTCACATCTTTTCACACTATATTTGCAGAGATATGATCTGAGGAAGTTGGTTTTTTTGCAGACTCCTGAATTACATTCCAAACAGGTGACCTAGGGAAAATCGTCATAACTTTCTCTTTGAGCATCGGATTGAAATTTCGTAACAAGATACAGAAAGAGGACGAACTGTAGTTTCTTGTATATATTTTTCAGAGCCAAAGGTCGAAACAGTGACTCGTGGCACGTCGTACAAGTTCGCTCTACTGAACTAGTCTATAATCAGGTCACTGTGGGAGATTTCGCATAACTCTTCCTTGGAAAATCCAATTTGGATCAGACTGGTGGCATTGGAAAGAGGACACAGAGGGCTACTGCAGGTCACAATTTCAGAACTGGATGATTCGAAAGTACAAAGATACATCAGAGGCAATATCGAGCTCCTACAAAGTGAAAAAAGGTGTGTAGATTCTTTTAAATTTTTGCTTAAGATTGGTTTGAAAATTTATTTTGAAGGAATTCAAAGGGCATAGTAGAGCATTATTATCAGTAACTGATACCCCGAGGAAATAAAATGCAAACACCTAGTAAGCAACCTGAAAGCTCTAGCATGACTCATGAAGAAGAAGAAGAAATGCTACATGATATATCAAAATTACAAGAACAAGTGCAACAAATGTCACTCTCACAAAAGCTAACAGAAGCTAAGATAAATGGCGTGGAATCTAAGATAAAGGGCGTGGAAGCTAAGATGGACGATTTGAAGATAGATTTGAAGACAGACATGGCAGATTTGAAGACATATTTGACAAATTTTCTACAAAAAATACTTACTAATGGTGAAAAGGTAGTAAAGGAAACTCATGATACGAACAAAAGAAATGTTAATCATGATTTCATAGACTCTAATGTGGAATCGAAGACCCACCATATTCCAAAAATCGATATGAGGAAGTTTGATGGCAAGGATCCCGCAACATGGATATTACAGATGGAGCAATTTTTCGATCTCAATAATGTGCAAAACACACAAAAGGTACGTATTGCAACTTTATATTTGGAACCAAATCAGTTTGTATGGTATCAATGGCTTTGCTCTCGTAAACAAATTATCACTTGGGCAATTTTTACGGAAGAATTGACAGCACATTATGAGGATACAAAAAGCAACACTTTTTTTAGCCAATTGATAAGTCTCAAACAAAATGGTTCAATAATGGAGCACATTGAGGAGTTCCAAAAATTGAACATAAGGGTAAAAAATATTCCAGAGGAGCATAGGATTGATGTGTTCATAGGGAATTTAAAGGATAATATCCAACATGATGTTCGCCTTTGGGAACCTGATTCATTAGAGAAGGCATTCAGGTTAGCAAGAAAAATGGAAAGCAAAATTATGGCAACTAGGGAGCATACCACTCACAACTATAAAGATGGAAGTGTTGTTGCCCCTAGTCTTTCACAACCTATAAGGTTGACACCACAACAATTGGAAGAAAAAAGAGCAAAAGGGCTTTGTTACAGTTGTGATAGCAAATACACTAAAGGTCATAAGTGTGCTGAGAAGAAATTATTCTACATAGATTGCGAAGAGGAAGAAGAAAAGGAGCAAGAAAGGTCAAAAGAAGAGGATATACTCCAGGAACAAAGCCTAGATAAAGAAGAAATGAATTTGACCATATCTTGTAATGAATTAGCGGGAATTACCACTCCTCAAACCATCAAGATAGAAGGACAAATCAAGAAGAAAAAGGTAATAGTGTTGATTGATTCAGGAAGTACCCACAATTTTATTCACTGTAAGGTAGCAAAAGAATTGAATTGCTTCTTATATCCAGCATCATAGTGTCAAGTGATGGTTGCAAATGGAGGAACAACAAATTGCTCTGGAAAGTGCCATAATATCAAGTTATCGATGGGAGAATATGTATTGACTAGCCCAATGCTTTCCATTCCAATGGGGGGTGCTAATGTTGTACTAGGAGTCCAATGGCTACAATCCTTGGGTACAATAGCTTTTAATTTTCAAGAACTTTTCATGAAATTTTCTGTGGAAGGAAAGGAAGTTGAATTAAGGGGTATTGCAGGGAAACCGGGAAAGATAATCAGCTCTAACGGTATGACAAAGCTTCTAAAAAAGGAACAAAGGGGTGTAATTGCATAATTATGTTCGCTAGATGTTTCCACATTGGAATCATCTATTTCTCCAGATCTCCAAAAAGTCTTGGACAATCATTCCAAGGTATTTGAGACTCCCAAAGGTATCCCACCTATTTTTGATCATGATCATGCTATTCATCTGATTCCAGGAAGTGTTCCTCCAAACATCAGGCCGTACAAATATCCCTATGCCCAAAAGAGTGAAATTGAACATATGGTTGCAAAAATGCTAGAGGCTGGTATAATTCAACCGAGTCAAAGTTCTTTCTCTGCTCCAGTAGTATTAGTGCACAAGAAGGATGGATCATGGCGCATGTGTCCGGATTATAGGGAGCTCAACAAGCTCACTATTAAAGATAAGTTTCCCATTCTTGTCATTGATGAATTACTGGATGAATTGCATGGATCAATTTACTTCACCAAGTTAGATTTTCGTTCAGGATATCATCAAATCAAAATGAAGACTGAAGACATTGTGAAAACAACATTTAGAACTCATGAGGGTCATTATGAATTTTTGGTCATGCCTTTTGGCCTTACCAATGCACCTTCAACATTTCAAGGTTTGATGAATTCCATTTTCAAACCATTCCTTAGAAAATTTGTGTTAGTATTTTTTGATGATATACTAATCTACAGCAAGTCTTGGAAGGATCATGTTGAACATGTTGACAGGGTGCTACAACTATTGGAGGAGAAACAATTATATACAAAAAGATCCAAATGTTTCTTTGGAGTACAAGAGGTGGAATATCTGGGTCATATTGTATCTCATGAAGGAGTTAAGGTAGACCCTCACAAAATTAAAGCCATTAAGGAATGGAAAATCCCCACATCCATAAAGCATCTGCAAGGATTTCTCGGGTTGACAGGGTATTATCGCAAGTTTGTTAAGAATTATGGGAGAATAGCAGCACTTCTAACAACATTATTGAAGAAAGATGCATTTTCATGGACTCCAGAAGCAACAAAAGCCTTCGAACATCTTAAAGAGGCAATGTGCCAAGCACCGGTCTTAGCTACACCGGACTTCACAAAAACCTTTATTGTGGAATGTGATGCTTCAGGAAATGGAATTGGTGTTGTTTTAATGCAAGATGAAAGACCCATTGCTTTTGAAAGTCGTCCAATCAAGGGAAAGCTTTTACACAAAGCTATTTATGAGAAGGAAATGTTGGCAATACTCCATGCACTTAAGAAATGGCGACCCTACCTAATGGGAAGACACTTCAAGGTAAAAATGGATCATGATAGCCTTAAATACCTTTTAGAACAAAGATTATCCTCTGAAGAGAAACAAAAGTGGGTCACAAAGATGTTGGGTTATGACTTTGAAATCATCTACAAAAAAGGGAAGCAAAATGTGGTGGCAAATGAACTCTCAAGAAAGGATGAGGATGTGGAAGCATTGTTGTGCGCCATTTCTATTATCCAACCAGATTGGATAAATGAAGCAAGGGAGGAATGGAAGAATGACGAAGAAATGTGGGCACTCATTCGAAAGTTACAACAAGATTCCAGTACGTCTGATAAATTTAGCTGGCAAAATGATTCTTTATGGTACAAAGATCGCTTATACCTCTATAAGAATTCCCAACTAAAACAAAAGATTCTTATGGAATTTCACACTTCTCCCTTAGGAGGGCACTCAGGATTTTTAAAAACTTACCACAGGGTTAAGAAGGAATTTTTTTGGGATGGCCTTAAATCAGATATTCAAAAATTTGTGGCGGAATGTTTGGTTTTCCAACAAAATAAAGTTGAAACAATTAAGACACCGGGTCTATTACAACCTTTATCCATTCCAAGCCAACGTTGGGAGGAGGTTTCAATGGATTTTATCACAGGTTTACCCAAGTCTGAGGGAAAGAGTGTCATCATGGTGGTAGTTGACAAACTTACCAAGTATGCACACTTTTGTGCATTATCACATCCATTTAAAGCCAGTACAGTTTCTACTGCATTTATGGAAACAATTCAAAAGCTACATGGAAACCCAAAGATTATTGTAAGTGACAGAGATCCCATTTTCACTGGAAATTTTTGGACAGAATTATTTTCTTGTCTTGGTACTCAGTTAGCTCATAGCTCATCTTATCATCCTCAATTTGATGGGCAAACTGAGATAGTAAACAAATGTTTGGAAGGATATCTTCGTTGCTTTGTATAAACAGACATAATGGGTCAAATGGTTGCCTCTGGCTGAATGGTGGTATAACACTTCCTTCCATACAGCAACAAAAATGAACCCATTTATGGCACTTTATGGATATCAGCCACCATCCATCACATCATATTTAAGAGAAAATTCTAAGGTTCAAGCAATGGAACATCACATCGAATATCAACAACAAGTCCTCCAACTCTTAAAGGATAACCTCGTGTTGGCACAGAATAGAATGAAACAACAAGCAGATCAACATCGCAGCGAAAGAAGTTTTGATGTAGGTGATTGGGTATTCCTATGGCTACAACCATATAAGCAAATGTCCCTCAAGAAAGCTAAGAAGGATAATAAATTATCACCAAAGTATTATGGTCCGTACAAGGTGTTGCAAAAGATTGGTACTATGGCATACAAATTGGAGCTTCTTGCAGCTTCTCGATTGCACCCAGTTTTCCATGTTTCATGTTTAAAGAAGGTTATAGGCGACAAGCTCCCAGTTCAAATAATATTGCCAGAACTTGATGAGGAAGGAAAAACTATATTGGAACCCGAAGCAGTCACAGAAAAAAGAACTCGACAGCTACGAAATCAATCAATTTCGGAGTATCTTATCAAGTGGAAGAACTTATCCACTGAAGATTCCACATGGGAAGATGAGAAATTTATACAGAAGCATCCAGAACTACTCAAGCGTTGAGGACAACACTTTTTTGAAGGAGAGGGGCATGTTGGGTCCCTATAATACTAGTGATTACCCCATTACTATTGTAGTTGCATCCCTTATTAATATTGTTGTGCCCCTATTATCCCCATATTGTTATTACTGTGCCCCATAGAATCCCTCTATTGTTATTTTTGTGGCTTCATATTATTATTGTTAGGTCGGCTAGCTTATATTGTGACTCCTTAGACTCCTATATATAGAAAGGAGGTTTTGTCATTTGAATCATCCAGGAATTGTTCATTTATGTAATGTAAAGGAGGTTGCCCCCTCGAAGAGGTTGAATTCTAAGGCGTTGATCTATCTTTTCTATCTTTTCTTGAGCTGGTTTCATAACACATTAAGACCCATAGTTAATACCATAGGGTTCACCCACCTACCTCCTTGCACAATACCTTGCCAGAAAACTGCGTCCCCTAGCCAGTAACAAATCATCCTATATAAAAGATTCTGCATCATTTGTTCAATGGACCAAAGACCTTAAAATGAATGATGAAGATCTCATGGTAAGTTTTAACATTGTTTCCTTATACACTATGATACCTTTGGATGAAGCCATAGATGTTATGCAATCTAACATTGATAGAAAAACTGCAGATCTCCTAAAAACTTACTTAAAATCATCTTACTTTAGCTTTAAAGGAAAAAATTATATACAAACTCATGGAGTAGCAATGGGCTCACCTCTATCTCCAATAATTGCGAACATATACATAGAACATTTTGAACAAAAAACCCTCAAATCCTTTCCTTATTCCCCAGAAGAATGGAAAAGATTTGTCGACGATATTCTCTCAAAATGGAGTCATGGTAAGGACAAACTTGAAGAATTTTTAACTCACATTAATAGTCCCTCAAATCACATTAAATTCTTTATTGAAGTATAAAAGAATAACCGATTACCCTTTCTTGACATCCTCTTCCAAAAACGATTGGAAACTTAGCTCCAAAGTGTATAGGAAGAAAACCCACATCGAAAGATACCTTCACGACAACTCTCATCACCATCTGAAACAAAAATATGGAATTATTAAAACCTTAACTACTAGAGCCTCTAGAATTTCTGACCCTGAGCACCTAAATCTTAAACTAAAACACCTCCGACAAGTCTTTGAACACAATGGTTATAATAAAAACATCGTTAATAAAAACATCATTAATAAAACCCTAAAGAAAAATAATGAAAAGAAAACCTTTGACATTCCCGAAATTTCTTTACCTTACATAAAAGGAACAATTGATAAAATTTCAAGAATCCTAAGCAATCACAACATCAACATTGCATTCACTCCCCCTAACACTATTAGGAAAATCGTAGACTCATCCAAGGACCCTATAAACCCTACTTCAAAAAGGAGTGTACATAGTCCCTTTCTCTTGTGGAAACAATACATAGGTGAAATGGGAAAATCATTAAACATTAGGCTTAAGGGGCATGCTGCAGACATATCTAGAAACAAAACATCAAAATCCGCTCTTGTAGATCATGCTTTCTCCTCCTCACACTATATTTGTAATGGAAGACCATAGAAATCGAAAAGAGAAAGAACAATATGAACCGAGATGAAGGTCCTATAATCAGCAACACCTGGAAACCCTTAATTAAATCATACCTCTCATAACAACAAATCTAATAACTTTAACATTAACTTATAATTTTAATCTTATTAACTTAGATTAATTCTTCTAACTCATAATGACTTTTTCATAATTAATAAAGAATAATTATTAAAAAATAGACTTGATAAATTAAAACTTAGTAATAAAGAATCAAATTAAAAAGAATTACTATTTCACATTTCTAGTTAACATAGAATAGTTATATCCTAACTAACTAAATTTAACTCATTACAAAAAAAATCTAATAAACTTAACATTAATTTATTTATAAATCATATAAACTTAGATTAATTGTTCATCTCATCATGGTTTTTACATTATTAGAAAATTATTATAAAATAATTTTTTGAATAAAGGTATGAATCATAAAATAGTTTTTTGAATAAAAGTATGAATCATAATTAATTATATATTAATATTATGAGAATAATAGATACAGAGAATTAATCAATTAATCAATTTATAAAAAGAATGATTATTCGTGCATTAACTTGCATAATAATAAATTATCTTCTAACTAATTAAATTTATCTCTTAAATTAACCTTATAAATTATATTAAAAAAAAAAAAAATCCTAACAGTGGATTCCACAGTTCTCTCTGTAAATGTATCATAATTAACATGTAATTTTATGTTATTAAACAAATAAGTTAAAAAGTTAGAACATAAAGACAAAATACTAAACTTTATCTAACAAAAAATTTATCATTAATTTTATAGCTTATCATAATTGATATATAATTTTATGTTACTAAACAAATAGAGTTTATCATAATTAACATGTAATTTTATGTTATTAAACAAATAAGTTAAAAAGTTGGAACATAAATTTGAAAGTATTTTCTTTACAATATTTTATAATTAAAACATTTTTCATTTTATGTTATCAAAAATCTCCTCTCTTCTCTATTATCCTAAAAAATTCTCTCTTTTCTCTTCTCTATTTTTTTAATTTATGATACAAAGTTTTATTTTTTTAAGTAATTTTTGTTATTTAATTTTGTTAATGAAACATTAAAAAATCATTATTAGCATTATGTCATATTATCTTTAAAAAACAAATAGTATTAAGTTATATACACTTAAAATATGTGTATTTTGAACTTGTTTTTACGATATAAATATTTTTCAATACAAAAAACTCATTTTGTATTTATAGATAAATATAGTTCACACTAACATATAAGCTTTGATATACCATGATCATTTTTCCATTGAAGGTACAAGTGGCATCTCTTAGTAACATAATGGTTAATTGGTTGTGGTGTCAATATTTCCCCCCTTTGCCTCTCCCTTTCTGCATTTTTGAATTGTTTTTATGATATAAATATCTCTCTATACTAAAAATAATTTGACATTGGTTGAGAGATGTGGCCCATAACGTATAATCTTTAGGATACTATGACCTTTATGCCAATGGGAATAGCCACGAGTGGTTCCTCCTCTAAACATAATGAGTAATGATGTCAATGTCAGGCTCTTTTTGCACTCTACAAATGTTTGACACTTCCCATTAGAATACAACACCATCAACCATATATGCACTTTTATGCTTAGACAATTCTTTAAAGCAAACCTTAAAAAGGTATGGCATAAATATATTCTATAAGTCTCCAACCCCATTCTTCTACAACTTCTAACCTAAGGATTCAAGGGTGTTCTCTTTGTCCCATTAACTATATTTAACCAATATATTTTTTGGGTTAACATTTTTTTCGTTAAACATTAAGATGTGTTGAAATTAAGATTTTGGTTTAAGTATATATTAACAATTGCCCTACAAGGTGCAAACAGATTTTGATGAGATTGTTAAATTGAAAAAATTGTATTTTGGTTTGAAATAATAATTATTGTATTAGATTTAGGTTGTTTAATGTATTTGTGTTAAGTTGGTAATACACAATTAAAATAATAATTGAAATATTGAAATGAAAGTTAACAACCATATTATAATAAAATTCCTCATTTTTTAAAAATATATTCAAAAAAATAACTATGTTACATCTAAATGTATGAAAGGATATTAACAAAAAAAATATTTATAAAAGACATGATACTTTCTAAATGTATAAAATGATATTAACAACAAAATGTTAATAAAAGTATGAAAACACATTAACAACAAAATGTTAATAAAAATATGAAAAAAACATTAACAACAAAATGTTAATAAAAGACATAATGCTTCATATTAGTAAAATTTAATATTTTGTTCATTTTAAATAGTGAATTTAATTATCCATGCTTCCACCGGCTAAAAAAAGTACCTCTTAAATTGTCACATAGTCCATCATTGAATTTAAAATAGCAGATTACTTCACAAGTTTATATATTTTTCCAAATAAAAAGAGTTACTGGTAATCAGTAGTAAAGCACAACCATTGGCTGACATCAAGTTTACACCATAGCCTTTTATTTGTTTAATTAAATACGAAACAACACTGTGGTGTCTTCGTGCCATCTTGTTGTCAAAAGTTTGACTTAAATATTGTTGTTTGAAGTTTGACTTAGATTTCTCACAAAACAACATTGTCAATCCTTTGGTTACTTTACATCGTCAAATTTTATGTTACATAAATCTTGATTCTAGATATTAAAAATATTAATATTTAGCTCTATCTACTCTGTAGACATTACCATTCTGTGTAACCAAGGTCCACTGTAAATATATAAATGTCAAGAGAATCAAATCTAAGGAGAGCAAACTCAAGAGCTTATGCCTTTCTGTGTAAGGATTCATTGAAACAATATTTTTTCCTCATGTAGAGTTTGGAAATTTCAAATTATCTTTTTAACTATATTGCATGTATGCTTTCACCATACATATAATTACTAAACAAAAAAATAACTCTAAAATACTAAATTTAATATAACAATTATTATTCAAAACCAAAATATTTTTTTTCCAGTTTAATAACCCTATAGTAATAACCCTATAGTTTAACATAAATTTTAACAAGACAAACTGTAAAGTAAAAGACCGGTAAAACCTGATTGACAAAAATAAACACCAGAGACTTCAAACATAGTATAAAATTTAAAGGTTACTGAGCTTACCTGCATATTCACCAAACCGCTCAAATTTCTTGACATAACTACCTTCTGTCAACTCTATGTATGGTATCAATTTTTGATGTTGTTTGGGCCTCTTAAAATTTTGATATTTACGAAAAGCATTCATGAGTCCTATTGCCTTTAAAACGATTGCTGCTAGCATATATCCCATGGGTTCTGCAAAACATATTTCAGACAAAATAAAACAGTTGACAAAGAAAACCAATATGATGATAAAAAGGGTTTTTCCCTACCGGACACTCAATTGAAATATCTCCTATACCCTTGGGTGCATTCTTCTATATACTCCCACTTTGCAAGCTTATTGCATTAGCTTCTAACACAATTCCATTTGAAATTGTGATAAATATTAACTTTAAAATACGTGTATCAAAGCACTTCCAGCGTATAATCAAGCACTCATATTAAATGACTCTTATTCTTATTTTTTTAATATTGTATTTTAGTCCATATTATTTATTTATTTTTATTTTTTATTTTTTTTGCGTTTAAAATGAGATCGTCATTCATATTAAATGATTTTTATTCTTATTTTTTAATATTGTATTTTAATCTATTATTTTTTTCTTGAAAAAGACAGCGCCATAAAAGAGAAGTGTCTGTTGGAAGAATCACCACACCTCTATAGAATCTGTAATTTCTACTGTGGGGATCCTAGTTACTGGTTTGGAGCGTTTACCAACACCTGTTGGTTTTGATGTAACAGAAAACCTCTTCATGGTATCAGAGCCTGGACCCTCTTCATGGTAGCAGAGCCTGGACCTAGGTCTGATTGCGGGAGTTGCTTTTGGAAGGGGTGTTGAAAGAATCACCCCACCTTCATGGAATCCGTAATTTCCACCCTAGAGATCCTAGTTACTGGTTTGGAATGTTTAAACAGAGTTCATTTGTTATTAAACATTATGAAAAAATTAAAAACTTTGTTGTGAATTCGTAGCCTTTGCCTCCTACAACTATAACAGTTTAGAAATCCCTTTTCTACTCTGTTGTTGAGACTATTAATATTAGATAATAGAGGAGGAACTCAAAAACTGAGATCTCTGAGAACGTAGTTTTAACATGTTCATCAAAACTAAAATAAAGGAAATTTTAGTTTTAAAGTCTAGCAAAATATTTAATAGATTTTAGAGTTAAATATTAGGTTAGATTTATCTAATTCTGGATTTATCATGCTTCCGGGTGCAAACTTTCTTTTTAGAGTGTAGAATTTGAAAAAAAGTTGACCTTTCAAGGGATTTGATCCTGACATATGATAAATCCGAAATTAGATTTGATCCTGACATATCATAAATCCGAAATTAGATAGATCTAAACCGATAAATATTAATATAAATAAAAAATTAAAATATTATAATTATAAATATAATATTCATTAATTTATAAATATTAATATTAATAAACAATAACATATTATAATTATGAATATAATATTTATAAATTTACATTTATACTTGGGTATAAGCCTAATTATAGATGAGTGCAGCAGCCTCTTGGACCTATGGGACCGTGGCATAAACATGGTAGTCTGTATCTTTATACTAGGTCCCTCATTGTGCCATTTTTCTGACAAAATTTTCAGGCGGAAACAAATGCTAGCTCATTCTCAATTTCAATACATGCTAGCTCATTCTCAAATCAGAGGTAAATGCACACATCTCTTGGCAGTGGAAGATTGGCATTCCTAACGATCTGATTGTATGCATCTTGATCAAATCTTGGAAGAGCATTCTTCCCGTCTAAAGAGCCCTAGCTTTCCGAGTTGCAAGGATGACCTGTTTGATCAGCTTCTCTGGGGAGCTTTGTGCATCTCCTGGCTATTCCCAATCCTTCATTTCAATGCAAGTAAAATTGAAAATCACCCCTGCCTACCAAACATGGAAGCTATTTGCCGATACCCATCTCTGAACCGGGTATTATAATATCCAGTGGCCATGTTAATGTAATAAAGGTTAATTGTACTGCACTATGCCAACCAAACATGGAAGCTATTAGCCGATACCCATCTCTGAACCGGGTATTATAATATCCAGTGGCCATGTTAATGTAATAAAGGCTAATTGTATTGCACTGGAAGTCATGTTACTGTAACAAAGACTAATTATGCTAAGTTGGCATAGCCATTAAAAGCATGTCTTTGCAGAAGATCACATGGAGGAGCAAGATAGGTGAAATAACACATTAGTTTAATTCCAACAATAAGTATGTTTTACATACATTCAGATTTTGCTTGGTACATTCATATTTTGCCTGCTCTACAAAAAGGTGTGCTTTAGGCCTAATTATGCATAAGTGCAGCAGCCTCTTGGAGCAATGGGACCGTGGCATAGACAAATGAGTCTGTATCTCTATGTTCTTGCTCCCATGAATTTGAGGCCCCCCCTTGTGCTATTTTTCCAAAAAATGAGACAAATAACCTCCAGTTTTCATGCTGAAACAAATGTTGCCTCGTTCTCAAATAAGTGAATGTACACATGGCTTCCACTGTCGTGTTGTGACCATCTTCTGGCAGTCAGAGATTGGCATTCCTAACGATCTGATTGTATGCATCTTGATCAAATCTTGGAATAGCATTCTCCCTTGCTAGAGAGATCCTTTAAACCTTCTTCAACACTTCAACTATTTCTGTTGAAAATAGATTCCACTATCTGAACGAAGACTACATTAAACAAACAAACCATGGAAATCAAATGTATCTCATGCCATATATTTAACCTTAATGCATACTGCATCTGGTAACAAGCTTCCTTAAACTAACAAAAAGAACTCGTTAGGCTTACTGTATATGGAGCAGTTGCAGGGCTTACAACTAGAAAACAAGACTATAAACTTAAAACAAACAAGTGAAAGAAGGCTACATTAAACAAGCAAACCATGGAATTCAAATGTATCTCAATGCATATTAACCTTAATGCACACTGCACCTGGTAACAAGCTTCCTTAAACTAACACGAAATAACTCGTTAGGCTTACTGTATATGGACCAGTTGCAGGGTTTACAACTAGAAAACTAGACTATGCAGTGTGAACTTAAAACAAACAACAGAACGAGACACATTAAACCTTTGTTACCAAAGACAGCCATTTGAGTCTCGACCATGTAAGATAGTACACTCATAATGTAAATTTTAATGGGTCTGTTCCCTCTCTTGAGACTGCCCAATAGCTATGGTTAATTTCAAAAAGCCTTGCAAAAGTAGGGTCTGTATGTAGCCTTCCGATTGACAACCTTGCATCTACAAAAATGAGAAGCACAAATTAACTAGTTTGGATATCCAATTTGTTTTGATGGCAGGATACTTGCCTTTTCATGAATCAAATCTTCTGACACTATAATGCCAGATCAACCCAAAGTTACATACTTTTGCTGTATCTACTTTTCTTTTTAGCACTTCTATAAAAATGGAACCGAATGACTGATGTGATGCTACTGAACTGTAGATTTATATAGCTGATTTCACCTTCCCTCCATGGTTTTCTTCTAGTGCAAAAATACTGATTTTGAGAATTTTGGACCCAGAGCCAAAGACAGCAAGTGAAATGGTATTGAATTGTATCCTATAACATTGCAAATATGTTCAGCTTGTCCCATGGATTACCTTCACTGTTATCTGAATCCATCTCATACTTGACAGCCATAGAATTTGAAAAGATTAAAAAGTCATGGATTTCTGTGTGATGAGATTGCGACTTTTTTTTGGAATGAGCTTTGCAACAAAACATGCGCATTTATATCCTCCATTGGTACCTGAGATTTTAGAGAATGAATGTTTTAAGAAGGCTTACAAGCCACCCAAGTGTTTCAAGAAGGAGATAATTCGGATGAAGTAGATGTTTTAATGACTCAGAAAAGTAAGATCTCGCGTGCGATATGTTGTTTTTCAAATTCTGAATATTCAAGGAACAATCTTTTGACTAGGTTTTTGCTACTTCTTTTAATTAGGATCATCTTGTCACAGAGAAGAAAGAAACACAGCCTGTGTTAATGAATGCATCTGAATTCATCTCCATGACACAAAGTCTCAACCTCAACAATTTGTTTGAAAAGGCCAACGCAAGCTATTATGTGTTGAATTACTATAAGAGGTGTTCTATACCCTGCGATGGAGAAGATCCCTGAGTATGTGTTTTCGTCTTTGTATTACTACATGTAGAGAACGATTAGTTTTGCATAGCTCCAGGATATATTACAAAATAAAAAGTATAAAAACAACCAGTTTAGTATAGATCCACATTAACTTTGGAATTACATGCTAACGTAGTTTACTTCAACTTTAGATATGCCTGTGTTAAATTTTGATTTTTTAAGCTTTAGCAGGGTCAAAAACGCGAACTGCAAGGAGTGCCAAGAAAAATGGATACCTCTGAGTACCCAATAGATCTGGGATAATATGGCTCCGAGCTAGTATAATCTCCATCTATCATTTCTTAATAGATCTGGATTAATAAGGATCTAAAGCTATTATGGAAATGGTGTCAGAAAATACCAGATGGACAGAGGTGGTTGTAAGAGACTTCTATTTGAGGAATCAAGTTTTCCCAAATCCGTGTAACCAAAGTAAAAGGTAACCTTGTTGTCTTGGACCCGGTGGTTTTGAATGGCCCTAATGATCATAAACCACGAAGGCCCAAGCCAACTGTTAGACGCTACTAGGCCAACAACAAATGCTTCTTCTGACAGACTGACAGTACAATGCAAGGGAAAAGTGATGCCCCTCCTGCCACACGAATACAATCACAGTATTGTTGCAATCCTACATCTGCTATTTCCTTCCCTTCTTCTAAAATCAATTGCCTTGTGTTAAAGGAAATATCTGCTACACTTTCTTCTCTAACCAGTGCACTTGCACTCTGTGTCCTGGTAAGTTCTAATGGGCTTATGTTAGTCTGTTGAGATCAAACTGAAGCAGGATAATTCACTGGATTAGCAGAAGTCATGGCTTCCCTGTGCGCATTAACAAGTTTCTTTTGTCTTAATGTTAATATTTGCTCATAGCTCCCGGCTTCCTTGATTTCTCCACCCTTCTATGACCTGTGAAGATAGATGAGATATGCCACCATATTCAAAACTCTAGAAGGAAGAGTAACTTGTAAGAAACCACGATATTTTATAAAGTGAATTTTCTGATTGAGTCCATAGAAGATAGATTATGTGTCTAGACTCTACCAGGATTTTATCGAAGGTAGGAAGAAATTCCACTTGATGTGTGACTAATACTATTGTTTTCATTGTCAATGCTCCCGTCACACAGTCCTGCAAGTAATTTAAGTTTATAAGAATCATACATTCAATCCCTATTTTCAATTGTTTCAAAACTGAATACTCCCTTTATGCATATCAAAGAGCAAGAAATCAACTCGGACAAAACCAATAAATCAAGTCACAAAACAAAATGATTTCTCAAATTAAATAGAGTTGAAGGTGTCATCCAATAGATTAATGTCGGCATCATTATATCGTGCTCTGGCCAACAGAATCCTCTATTTTTGTCCTCCTCTCATATTTAATCCTCTCTCCCCAGTCTCTGTTATGTCTCCATGAGAAAAACTCTCTATATCCTTGTATAGTATACAATCTTTTATTGCCTTCATGTACTGAATTTTGTCCATTGGTTTCCCATAGAATATGTTACTTCTGACAGTCCCACTCTGAATCCAAGCTGTTTGTGCCAAGTTGGCAACACTACCATATAGTTGAACCTGCAATCAAAAAGTTTATGGAAAAATTTCTATATAAATATGTGCTACAAAACACACTATAGAAAGCAAAGAAACTGCATCTAAAATTTTGTTCAACTATGAAATGGTCACTGCTGCTCAAGAATAGTTTATGTTCAACTTACATCTCCTGAAATCTTTGGGATTTCTCCAAGAATTGTATATAGCAGAGCAGATGTCCCTAATCCCACTGAGCCACAAATTGCTACCTTTACTCCCTTTTTTTAATTTGCAGATTTATTCCCTTCAATGTTGGTTTTTGCAGTGAAGACCCGGATGCCAACTGAATATACCTTGAAGAATTTCGATGGTATACTGGGATCCAGCGAGTGCTTTCCTCACAGCAACATCTTCTCTCAGCTCAGCATCTTGTAATAACATGTCCAGACGATCTAGGGAGACTTTAACTTGAATTAATATAGCCAAAACGTCAGCTAGCATTCTGAATGGCTCTTGCATGACATGGAATATTGCTAGACTGTAAATATGGACATGGCAGTTAACAGTGGATCACCTATGATAGCACACCCTGCAAAAACTATAGATGCAGTAGAGTATGGTGCCATGTGTTCTATTAACCTGTGCAGAAAACAACAATTGAGCTCAACAACTCAGATTTTCTGTGAACTCTTTGAAATTTTCTTCCCATGCTTGTAGTTTGATTATTTTCGTACTATTCAGAATTTCATATGTTATTCTGAGTCGTTCATCTTATGCAGTCGTGAACTCAGCTTGGCACTTTAGGAGGAATTTTGATAATCAAAGCACATCTTCTAGGATCCCTTGCGGCTTAATAGCGGACTTGTCAACCATTTGAAGAACAATGGAGGTTTGCCTTGACATCCTTTGAAGATTTAAATTCTCCATGATGTCTTTTGTCATGACATTGATGGCTCCTCGCAAATAAATATAAGTGTACTCTGGGAGTGTCTTCTCTGTGCAAACATCTACAACAGGTCATGGAACAATTCTCCCAGATAGAACTGGATCTGCATCTGCTATCAGATTACTGGTTGCTATACCAGCAGCAAAAGCATTTGATCTGCTATCTCATCTATAGGTGTTGCTAGATGTGAGCTGCAGGGAAGTGAAGCTAAGTGAGCGGAGGGTAAGCTGCTTCATGTGGTTGGCTGACGTCCTTGGTCAATAAAAACAACATGAATCAGTAATTCGTCAGGTATACTGTATGCATTGCGGACTTGATTTAACTAATTATCAAACTGATCATACACATTATTCATATATACCCTGGCTTTGAGATGGTACAGTTGCTTTGGTTTATATTCATTTAGATAAAAATTAAGATTACCATGTAAATAGAAACCTTCTCATTGCACAAACCGCTTCTGCTTGCTTCGCTTTTCCGGCTTCTTCTTGCTTGGCTTTTCACGTAACTAGCACGCCTGCCTTTAATCGTCGGCGAAGCTCGTCCCCCTCTTACTCCCACAACGGACACTGTAATTTGGGACATCCAGAGAGATCGAGCTCCTCCAACCACGTACACTGTTCAACACCTTTCACTTCTTCTAGCTCCAAGCACCTACCAATATCTAGCACTCTAAGCCTTGTCAACTGCCATAACCCTCTTATACTTTTTAGCTTCACACATCCATATCCGTAAAACTCCTCCATAGATACCAATGCTTCCATATTTGGCAACTCTTCTAACTCATAGCAGTTACTAACATCCAGCACCTGAAGCTTTGTACACTGCTCCAACCCTTTTATGTGCTTCAGCTTCACACATCCATCTGCATAGAATTCCTCCATAGATGCCAATGTTTCCATATTTGGAAGCTCTTCTAACACGGAGCACCCATCAACATTGAGCACCTGAAGCTTTGTACACTGCTCCAACCCACTTATGCGCTTCGGCTTCACACAGTAGCCTGCGTGAAATTCCTCCATAGATGCCAATGTTTCCATATTTGGAAGTTCTTCTAACTCGGAGCACCCAGCAACATTGAGCACCCGAAGCTTTGTACACTGCTCCAACCCACTTATGCGCTTCAGCTTCACACAGTAGCCTGCGTAAAACTCCTCCATAGATGCCAATGTTTCCATATTTGAAAGTTCTTCTAACTCGGAGCACCCAGCAACATTGAGCACCCGAAGCTTTGTACACTGCTCCAACCCACTTATGCGCTTCAGCTTCATACAGTTAGCTGCTTAAAACTCCTCGGTAGATACCAATGTTTCCATATTTGGAAGTTCTTCTAACTCGGAGCACCCGAAGCTTTGTACACTGTTCCAACCCCCTTATGCGCTTCAGATTCATGCAGTCGGCTGCGTAAAACTCCTCGGTAGATACCAATGTTTCCATATTTGGAAGTTCTTCTAACTCGGAGCACCCAACAACATTGAGCACCTGAAGCTTTGTACACTGCTCCAACCCCCTTATGCGCTTCAGATTCATACAGTCGGCTGCGTAAAACTCCTCCAAAGAGGTCAATGTTTCCATACTTGGCAGCTCTTCCAGCTCACAGCACCCAGTGACATCTAGCAACCGAAGCTTCCGTGTATGCTCCAATCCGGATATGCTCTTCAGTTCCACACAACTGTCTATTATCAACTCCTCCAAAAATTCTGCCAGCTGCAAATATTCACGGTTCCACGACAAAAAAAGATATTAGAAAACCGTTAGCGGTTCAATATCCAAAAAAAACGTTCGATTTCTATTGAGACGTTGTGGCACGATATTAATATCGCCTAAACATACCAAGATAACACAACAAATTTCTAATTACCTGTGATTGGTTTTCAGTTTGCCACAATGTATTGAGATCGCTCTCAGACACTTCTAGATACCTTACATTTTTCACTGACATCCAGGAAGGCAGGGAAGAGTACGGACAGTTTGTCCAACGGAGCCATAAGATCTGTGGTAACACCACATCTGGAGACTCCACAATCCCCAAAATGCGCTCCATAACATGATCTTCAGTATCAAGAATTCGCAACCTCATCGTGCCAATACGGCCCAAGACATGATCACCATAGTTATCATAATCACTTCGATCCATCTTAAGTCCCCGCACCATTAGCTGACCCTTTTTGAAAAAGACCGTCAAAAAAGACGATAGTTATTTTTGGAAAGTACGATGGACTAAAAACATATCCAAACTTTTATGAATTGAACAAATAATCTATAAAGGATTTATTTACTGAACACTTACAGATGGTTGCTGTAATAAATAATCAATAACGTCCTCTGTCCAACGCCAAAGACGAAAAGGCGACGATTTCTCCCCGATTTCTCTTCCTAGATCTCGCAGCTGCTCATGCATATGGATCAAATTCGGACTGTCCACTTCCACGAGACATCTGTCCTGTAGATTTTGAAAACCCCGCCTTCCTTTCCAGCCTGATGCGTTCCATATGTTTATGGCTGTATCTCTGTTTTGTCCACTCAGAAAACATGCAATGTCTAGGAATATCTGTTGTTCCTGGTGATCGAGGGCATCATAACTAATTTTAAGCTTTCCCTTTACCTCATTGGGAAGCCTCCCCAATTCGTCTTCCCACTTTGATATCTCTTTTCCATAAAGATGTGCCCCTATCACTTTCAATGATAAGGGCAATCCATTACAATATTCTACAAAACTATCTGTAAGATCTTGAAACGCTTGAGGCGGATAGGCTTGGTTGAAGGCATGGGAGCAGAAGAGCTCTCGCGAGTATTTTGTGTTAAGCCCAGTCAACATATAAATTGATGGTATTGCCACTCTTGCTCTTATGAGAACATCCCTATTTCTAGATGTAATCAATATTAAACTCCCAGCAAGGAAATCATGGTTTTCAAGGGGTAAAATTGCTCTGACCTGATCCTCATGGTCTATGTCATCTAAAACTATTAAAGCTTTAAAAGATTCCTGATGCTTTGTGGGCATCTCTTTACCTGCATCAGCACGGTCTACTGGATTATGAGATCGAGTCAAAGAGTTAGAAGGTTTGAGATGCTCAATGAGCATCGCTTTACCTTCATCAACACTGTCTATTGGCTTATCGAATCGAGCCAAATCCTTCAAAAGTTTTCTCTGCAGAGAATTTAAATACCCATCTTTGATGTCAGATAAAAAACAGGATTTAGGATAATCTGATTTCTTCCTATTGAAGAACTGTTTTGCTAACGTTGATTTTCCTACTCCACGTAACCCTGTGATTCCCACGATCTGAGGTTTTCCCCTTTGTGGTTGCGGTTGCTGCCACAGGACTGTATTCTCAAAGTCTGACATCTTGTCATCCAAGCCTGTTGGATATTCGGCCACGTACAGGTCTGGTTTTTTCACCATTTTCGCCAAACATTCAATTACCTTGTCTAGCAGCTCCAGCTCCAACGCCTCACTGGTTATTGAGAAGAAAATAAATAAAACTAGTAAGATAAACGTTTGTCTATTTATCAAAAATAAAATTCTGCCATATCGAGAAAGGGAAGGCTGAGTTCTAACTTCTCACCCGTTGCGCACCTCCAGCTCGAAACCGTGATTGTTTGCAACTTCAAAAAGTGCGTTTCTCCACTTTTCAATAATGTGGGAATTATATCGCGGCGTCCCTTGATCAGTTGTCTTCTCTGCCAGTGTTTTTAGGTGTTGACCATACTTTCCCTTCGTCCACCGAACCTCATCGGGCTTGACACCGTAAAAAATAGGGATAATCGGAACCTTTGACTCCAACATCAGTAGGAGTTCATCTAGGCACCAACGTGATTCAGCATAATTTGGGGAGAAGATCGTCAGATGAACGGAGGCAGTTTCAATAGCATGTTTTATTTGATTAAGGAAATTGTATCGAACCTCATCGGGCTTGACACCGTAAAAAATAGGGATAATCGGAACCTTTGACTGCAACATCATTACGAGTTCATCTAGGCACCAAGGTGATTCAGCATAATTAGGGGAGAAGATCGCCACATGGACGGAGGTGGTTTCAATAGCATATTCTATTTGGTTAAGAAAATTGTATCCGGGTTGCATTTCAGGTTGATCCAGAAATGCCCTCAAACCTTTGTGGTGAAGACGAAGGTAGAGAGACCTGGCGAATCTTTTCTTGACGTCGAAGCTGTGCTTGACATCAACACCTCTATGGTTGATGAAAACGTCGTACGACTGAGAAGCGGTGGAGGCGGAGGCATCGGTGGAGGCGGATGCACCCATTGCCGGGGTGGAGGCGCATGGATCGGTGGAGCTGGATGCAGCCACTGCGGCGCTGGAGGCGGAGGCAGCGGTGGAGGAGGATGCTGTAGTGAAGGCGAATGGACCCACTTCCGCGGTGGAGGCGGAGGCAGTGGTAGAGGATGCCGCAGTGGAGGCGGATGCAGCAGTGGAGGCGCATGGATAGGTGGAGCAGGATGCACCCACTGCGGCGCTGGAAGCGGAGGCAGCGGCGGAGGATGCGGCGCTGGAGGTGGATGCACCCAGTACAGCAGTGGAGTCGCATGGATCGGTGGAGTAGGATGTACCCACTTGGCAAGGGCTAACTAGCCATATATTGAGTCATAAATGCCCTTGCCAGCTATGTATGTGGTGCACGTCAGGCAGGATGACATAGGATGGCATACATAACTCCGGCGGGCGACCTCGCGTTTCCGGTGACATACGCGGGACCCACCAACAAGGGCCCGCCCGCCCCGTCTCGTTTTTGACTGCAGGGTGGAAACGACGGCTGTTAACAAATTCCAACACGGCCTGCATTTGTTTAATAACAGCAATGGCAGAAGCTCATAAGTGCTGTCCTGTTTGAATTTTAATGCGTAAAACTGTGATTAAAAAATTCAGTTCACGGCTACATCTCATGCACAGCACGAGCGTTGGATTGCCAACCTTTCAGTCTGAATTTTTGTGTTTTTTCACTAATCATTTTTATTTAAATTTGGATTCAAATTAGCAACACGTTTTGTAGGTAACAATGTTTAACAATTATATCAACAATTCTGCGTACCAAATCACATAACGATTTTTAATTTCTACGCATTTCGAACCAGTTTAATAAAAAAATTTAATTTATATTTGATATTAAATTTAGTTATAAAAATATATTTTATCATGAACTGAATATTCATGAACTGAAAGAAACCACATATCTGGAATATAAAAAGTTAATTTATATTTGATATTAAATTTAGTTATAAAAATATATTTTATCATGAACTGAATATTCACTTTATGACACTAGGTTTTCTTGTTGTGGTTCTTGACATGTTGAGGACAAGAAGGCCATTTACAAAGTCAGATAGTGGTTTTAGGGTAGTGTCAGTGTCTTCATGCAGCGCTGGACTCCCATTTTTGATATGGTAACAACATCAATCTCCACAGCTCCAGTTTGGGTAAGGCTTCTAAACCTTCCCCTACAACTTTGGAATCTTCCATCGTTATCTGATATATTAGGACTGTGTTAGGAATTTTTTCTTTCCATAGCCCTAAAACTGAATTTTTTTATAAGACTACTTATGCTAAGATATGTATGGAGATGGACTTCAACAAGGGTTTTCCTGCTGAAATTAATTTAACGGCTCCAAACTATGTTTAGGTCCAAAATCTCGACCATGAAAATGTTTCATTCAGGTGTAGAGTATCCTATGAAATTGTGCATGTAATTAAAAATTGCCCCAAGTGTTCACATAACAACAAAGTTCAAAAAAAGAACCAAAGGTCCAAATGGTGGGAAGGAGCTCAAGGTGATCACTATATGGTATACAAAGAGGAAGAGTCTCAGAATAAGAAAGAATCATAAGATAAGTAGGAAACCAATACTACAAAAAAAATGCATCAATGGCAACAAAAATCAAATAGGAAAAAACACATGCCCGTGAGGATCCTCCAGACTCGGCGAAAGTGGAAAAGCAGCAAACCCTCCTGGAACACAGATCCTTTCCAAAATCCACAAGGAATTTTGCTGGAAAATTATCTTCTTGGGCAAATCGGGCAGATGAGGAAGAATTCCAAAATATAATGTTTACTTGCTTAAGAATGATCCGACGAAATTAGCAGAAAACACGGGGTAGACTCAAATTGGAAAGAAAGGAAAAGGTATTCCACCAAGAAAAACAAGAAGTCAGACTAAATCAAAATAAAAGCAATGAATAATGGGATGTAAATGTGTCTCGATATTGTGGGTTTCCTGGAATTTTTTTAGTTAGAAAGGGACTAAAATTTGTGTCATGGGGAACTAGCTAGCTTGAGGGTTTGGGTTGAGCATATGTGCTCAATTTCAAACCGGCAAGGAAGATTGGAATATGTAAAGGTTGTGGCCTTGTAACCATATTTTTTTAATAATACACATCTCCACCCATTTCTTTAAAAAAATATTATTAAAAAGAGATAAAGTTAAGTGGAAGTTTTATTGTTATCATAAAAAAATGAATATATATATATATATATATATATATATATATATTAACAGGAATGAGTACTCATTGTACTAAATTCGCGCCTCATCACTGTAAATACCTGGGAGAATTACATTGTCAAGTTGTTCTTGGGCATCTGGGATGTCAAATTGTAACTAGCTACCCTTACCCAGATTACAACAAAAACCCCATAGTCTATCAATACTTTTATTTTCTGAGTAGTATGTATACGACAAAATTGGAATAAAAGCCATAAACATTTGAAACCAAACATTACATAATTGTTTAATTAGAAGTATTTGTTAGGTGATTCAGGTCAATGTCCCGAGGTGGTTCCATCGTTGGGCTAGCTAGTTGGGCACCTTGTAGCTTGAGGTCCAAAATAATGTTGCAGGGAGCATCAACTAAATCCTCCAAGCATGAGATTCTCTACTGCTAAGCCACAATTATGTCCATGGTGTTGCAATTAGAGGCCCTTTGTTGGTATAACATGACATGCAAGTTATGGATTTTGAAATCGATAATTGCATGCTCTTTTTTGCAGTGGTCACATATAGATGGGGTTAAAGAGTCAAAAGTTGATGAACTTGAATCCATGGGAGGGGCACACTGAAGTTGGAGATGAGAGAGTAATGAAAGACCAACTAGGGAAAGAACAAAGACAAGTTGTAGGTGGCCAATAAACTTCCCAATATTCAGAATATTTCGTTCAAATGGCCAGATAACACAAGTAGAAATTGCAAGCTCAAATATAGAGATAATACCCAGAAAAGAAAGGCAGACCACTCTTAATTGTGACTCATTACCTCTGACAAAGCTATGAACTGAGACCATGAAGCTATCAGAATTGTTCTAGATTCTCACAAGGCTAAGGGAAGAGAAAATTGTAACGTTTACCTCAGAGCCAGAGAGGGAAAGATGTCAACTTACCCAACTACAATGGTGCTTTACCCACGAATAGAGCTCACAATGGAAGGAGGTTCAAGGAGCAACCCAAAGCTTATTGTTGAGATTCCAGTTGCTCCAATGTATGGACACCACTCTTGCTATCGAAACTTCCCTTTGGAAATTTCTCAGTGGATAACAAAACCAAAACGCTCGCAAGGAGTGAATAATAATTTGTGTCCTCTCCTCAATTTATTCACGATGCAATCCAATAGCCACATACGATCTTGAAATTCCACATTATGGGTTCTAGTGTGTCGAGACAATGCAATCATCACAAAACTAACTAAGAAGACACCTTCCTCATATGCCATGAGCTCAAGATTAAGAGCAAGTCTAATCTTCAACATTATGATTAAATGAGGCACAATAGTAGAGATGAAACTTTGGCAAAGCATGAAATCTTGCACAAGGGTGAGTTTGATCTGTGCATGGGACCATTAATTGTGTCACACTTGCATGAGGTCGGTGCCCAAGAGATGCCACATTGGGCTGGCGTGAGGCCTCCCTTGTAATCATTCTTGGATGTGAAAAATTAAAATTATGCATAAACATATTATATGAAGAAAGAGATATGGGAGGGGATTCAGAATAGGTAGGGGGCGTGGCTGAATGGGAGGATTAGGAATAAGGGATATTAGGGAGTCAACCATGGACACCATTGGGGAATGGGAACAAAAAGGACTAGAGGGAATATGGTAGTCAACCATGGGCATATTTAGGGAATAGTAACATAACCACTGATACCATTTATATTGGTTTGTTCTTCACCCAAAGGACAAGCCTTATTAGCGAGGAGATTTGCTTCAAAATTGAGGATTTTGAGTATATGGAAGGAGGAGGAGCTACAGAAAGATTGGAGGATACCTTTGATTCGTTGAAACAACAAACTTAACATGTTATTTTTTGGAGTGGTGTTGGTTCTCAAGTGTTGAATAATAAGGAAAGAGTCTCCCAAAATGGTAATGTCTTAGACACCTCGGTGGTGAGCTATTGCTAATCCCAAATAGAGATCATATATCTCTGCTTGGTTGTTGGATTTTCTGCCTAGTCCCCATGAAAATTGGTTCACAATTATTCCTTCGAGACTTAGTAGTATCCTTCTCCTCCTGCCACTCCTTAAAAAAATGAAAAAATGAAATACCTTCCCCTCCTGCAACTCCTTAAAAAAATGAAAAAATGAAATACCTTCCCCTCCCGCCACTCCTTAAAAAAATTAAAAAATGAAAAACATAAAATTTTCTTTTAAATTTAATAGTGTTAAAAAATGATTTATATATATATATATAAATTTAAAAAAAATGAAGTGAAAATTTTAACATTATTAATAAAAATAAATAGAAATTTTATTCAAATTAATAAGGAGAAAAATAAAATCATTAAAAATAGAAAAGAAGTTAAGTATAATATTTAAATCTATAAAGTATTTAAAAACTAAATTAAAAACTAATTCTATGATGACAAATTTTATGATTATTTAGAAGAGAAAAAGGTAAATAAATTATTTATTTTAATTCAGAAAGAAATAAAAGTAAATTTAAGAAAATAATAATCCTCTTTAAATTAAAATTAATGTATAAAATGACTTAGAAACTTCATAATAATTAAAAAAAAATATTGTTAAATATAATTAAATTTAACTTATAATAAAAGTAAAAGATTAAAAATATGGACGGAGTCTCTTCAAATATAAATATATACAATTAGCATCCAATATGAAATAGTTTTGAGTTTAAAATTCAATTATAAAGGGAATGACATCGGTCTCCTGCATTATTAAGGAGAATCGATTTTATGACTTCTCAATCAATAAGAATTTGATTAATTAAATTAATTCTTTGAGTTTGATTAATAAGAATTTGATTAATTAAATTAGTTTTTTAAGTTTATTTTTTCTTTAATAAATTATATGATGAGGAGGTATAATTTTAAAATTCATTTTATTATGTTTTTGAGTTTATGATTCAGTCAATCTAATTTTCATAACACTTTGATAATGATTAATGTCCACTAATGTTAATATGTAAAAATTTAATTCTTTATATAATAAAAAAAATTATTAATTTACTATATTTTAAATTCAAAGTTCAATAATATGTAAAAATTTAATTCTTTATATAATAAAAAAATTTATTAATTTACTATATTTTAAATTCAAAGTTCAATTCTAGTTCTAGTAAGTTATATAAAATAATTTAATATATAAAAAATAAAGAAATTTAATTATATGATGAGGAGGTATAATTTTAAAATTCATTTTATTATGTTTTTAGTCTATGATTTAGTCAATCTATTTTTTTGATGATGATTAATGTCCACTAATGTTAATATGTAAAAATTTGATTCTTTATATAATAAAAAAAATTATTAATTTACTATATTTTAAATTCAAAGTTCAATTTTAGCTCTAGTAAGTTATATAAAATAATTTAATATATAAAAAAATAAAGAAATTTACTAATGTAGAATTTAGTTTTAATTTTAATATTAAATTATATATAAAAAATCAAATTTATATCTAAAAATTTAAATTTATTTTAATAATTATTTTTAATATAAATATCATGATAAAATATATTTTTATAACTAAATTTAATATCAAATATAAATTAATCTTTTTTTATTAAACTGGTTCGAAATGCGTAGAAATTAAAAATCGTTATGTGATTTGGTACGCAGAATTGTTGATATAATTGTTAAACATTGTTACCTACAAAACGTGTTGCTAATTTGAATCCAAATTTAAATAAAAATGATTAGTGAAAAAACACAAAAATTCAGACTGAAAGGTTGGCAATCCAACGCTCGTGCTGTGCATGAGATGTAGCCGTGAACTGAATTTTTTAATCACAGTTTTACGCATTAAAATTCAAACAGGACAGCACTTATGAGCTTCTGCCATTGCTGTTATTAAACAAATGCAGGCCGTGTTGGAATTTGTTAACAGCCGTCGTTTCCACCCTGTAGTCAAAAACGAGACGGGGCGGGCGGGCCCTCGTTGGTGGGTCCCGCGTATGTCACCGGAAACGCGAGGTCGCCCGCCGGAGTTATGTATGCCATCCTATGCCATCCTGCCTGACGTGCACCACATACATAGCTGGCAAGGGCATTTATGACTCAATATATGGCTGGTTAGCCCTTGCCGTACCCACTTCCGCGGTGGAGGCGGAGGCAGCGGTAGAGGATGCTGCAGTGGATGCGCATGGATAGGTGGAGCAGGATGCACCCACTGCGACGCTGGAGGCGGAGGCAGCGGTGGAGGAGGATGCGGCATTGGCGGAGGCACCCAGTGCAGCAGTGGGCGCGCAAGGATCGTTGCAGCAGGATGTACCCCCTTCCGCTGTGGAGGGGGAGGCAATCGTGGGGGAGGATGCTGCGGTGGAGGCGGAGACAAGGGTGCAGCAAGATGAACCCATTGCAGTGTTGGATGTAGTGGCAACTGTGGAGGAGGATGAATTAAGGGTTTCAAGGGATGAAGATGAATCAGGGGTTTCGAAAAGCCTGAAGCGTCTCGCGTGCATATATATACATCCAACCTTAAACAAGCCCTTCACCGTGGTTAATGCGGGGATGTGCACCCACTATATCTCTTTCGCTTGTTTGGTCCCGTGGTGTCATGCCCCCAATTCTTTTTTCCTTAAATTGGCCCGGTGCGACATCGCCTAAGTTAATAACTTGTTCCATCGTTAATTAACTTTACGAACTACGCCTTAACAATTCATAATAAACATGAATTACATATTATTATATAAGAATGATAATAACTCAACAATAATATAAAAGAAGCGATCTTTTATTATATAAGAGGAATTACAATGACCGAGAGCCGCGCTCCACCGGCGTTAATAATACAAGTGGGCGCCCGCCCGTGCAAGAGCGCACGGCAGTCTGCCTCAACCATCCACCGAATACAAAGATAACAATACAAGTCTAGCGTTGGGCGGGTGGGCGCACCCGTGCACGACCCGTGCCCAAGCCTCAACCCAAACCAAGTATTCACCATGCGGTGGGCGCCCGTGCTCACCACTCAACCCTACCACCGTGCACCCGAAACCTTTGCCCAACTCGGCGGGCTCATTCCCTTTGTGCGAGCTGCGATAGACTTTCGCTCATCTCTTGTGCGCACAACTCTTATGCGAAGAGACTTGCGAAGACTTCGATGATCCAAATGAACCTGCGCCTTCAAGCTTTTATGTGCTCACTTGGTGTGTCGTCCTCCATGCGGCCGACCTTCATTTCTATAACAATAACGCCCAACGATTATGCCAATCACCGTCGGCTTGCCCCAACGCTTCGTGCATACTTTCGTCGGCTCGTTCATAAGGTGAGTTGCCTGTCCGCCTTATAAATGGGCGAGCGCCCTCCACAACCGCGCGCATTTTAACTCATGCCTTTGTCGTTTGGAGCGCTCGCTCTTCAACACTTAGTCGATTTTCAAGCGGAAGGGGCGCGCGCCTTCACACGAACCTGCGAGACGTTACATCCTCCCCCACTGGAAATCATTGTCGCCCTCGACAATCCTGCTCTCCTCCTCAACTTCCTGTCGTACTTCTCGATCTTGTTCTTCCATCTCCAAAGTGAGTCCTCTGATTCCCAACTCTCTTCCTCCGGTGCATTCTTGCATCTGCAAAGAAATTCCCTTCTCATGTGGCAACCAACTCCTGTAATTCTGAGCCTCAAAATCTTCTCTAACTCCAATCTTGGCTTGTCCACAATCCCGGCTGGTCCTCTCGTCAATTCAACTCTCTCTGGATGGTCTGAATCAAGTCTACATCTCTTCAACTGACTCACATGAAAAACTGGGTGCTTCATGTGCATATGGCGTGGAAGCTCCAGCTCGTAAGCAACTTCCCCCACTCTCTTCTTCACTCGGAATGGTCCCTCATACTTCCGTGTCAGTTTGCTCGTCATCCCCTTGGCTAGCTGAAACTACTCCCCGGTAATCCTGAGAAACACCATATCTCCCACACTGAAGTGTGCCTCCCGTTTTCCACGATCAGCATACTTTTTCATCCTCCTTGCAGCATCGTGCAAGCGCAACCGTGCTAACTCCAAGGTCTCCTCCCAAGCCTTCATGAACTTCTTCGCATGAGGACTTCTCAAGAAGCCTCCCGTCATTACGGTATGCGGTGCAACCGGCATCTGTCCATTTACCAACTCAAATGGACTATACCCTGTCGCGGAACTCTTTTGAATATTGTAGCTAAACTGAGCAATATCCAAGAGTTCAGGCCAATTCTTCTGATCACCCGTCACATAATGTCGCAAGTAGTCCTCCAGCAATGCGTTGATCCTCTCGGTCTGCCCATCCGTCTGCAGATGGTAACTCGAACTCATCAACAACTCTGTCCCGACTAGCTTGAACAATGTGGTCCAAAATCTGCCTGTAAAATGCGGATCTCTATCCGACACAATGCTCAATGGCATCCCCCAATACTTCACTATGTTCTTAAAGAACAACTCCGCAGTCCGCTCGGCTCCACATGGTATCTTTGTTGGAACAAAGACAGCATACTTGGAAAAACGATCAACCACGACCATAATCCCATTATACCCCTGAACCTGTGGTAACTAAGTGATGAAGTCCATCGAGACACTTATCCATGGCCTCTCAGGAATCGGTAAAGGCTGCAACAGTCCTCCTTGCCTCTGAGTATCCAATTTGTCCTGCTGACAAATGATGCACGTATGTACATACTCCTCTACATCCTCCCGCATCTTCTCCCAAAAGAATCCTCTCTCCAACAATGCCAAAAGACGACGCATCCCTGGGTGGCCAGCCCATGGCAAGTCGTGGCACTCCTTCAAAAGGTGCCTCCTGAGCCCAGATGACTTTGGAATATAGAGTCAGTTTCCAAAGAACAAGAACCTGTCTCGTAGAAAGAACTTTCGTGTCTTCCCCTCCTTTATCTGCTTCACTATATTCTGCGCCAAAGTATCTGTTTCGACACTTTCCTTGATCTTATTCTGCATCTTTTCTGACATCTGAACTCGACTCCTACTCCTAGCTGCTCGGTCTTCTCCTTCCAATGCTGCAAGTTGTCCCTTCCTGCTAAGGGCATCTGCTACCGCATTGTGCCTTCCTGGTCTATACTTGATAGTCATGTCGAACTCTGCCAAGAAGTCCTGCCAACGAGCTTGCTTCGCAGAAAGCTTCGGTTGTGATGCAAAATAACTTGCTGCAACGTTGTCAGTCTTGACAACAAACGGCTTCCCAATCAGGTAATTCCTCCACACATGAAGACAATGAATGATCGCAGTCATCTCCTTCTCATGGACCGGATACCTTCGTTCTCTATCCTGCAACTTCCGACTCTCATACGCCACTGGATGCCCATCCTGCATAAGAACCCCTCCTATGGCAAAATATGAAGCATCAGTTTGTACCTCAAACGGTCTCTCGAAGTCAGGCAACTTCAGTATCGGTGCTGTAACCATCCTCTTCTTCAAGTCATCAAATGCCTCTTGACATTTGTTCGTCCAACTCCACCTCTTGTCTTTCTTCAATAACTCTGTTAGTGCCGATGTCACCTTGGAGTACCCCTCTACAAACTTCTGTTGGTAGTTGGTCATGCCCAAGAACACCCTCATCTCATGGACATTCTTCGGTTCAACCCAGTGCTCAATCCCCTTCACTCTGCTCGGCTCCATCCGTATGTACCCTTCACCAACAATATGTCCAAGGAACAGAATCTCGGTCTGAGCGAACACACACTTAGACTTCTTCAAGAACAACTGATTTTCCCTTAGTGCCTCGAACACCATCGCCAAGTGCTTCTTATGATCCTCCATGTTGTCACTGAATACCACTATATCGTCCAAGTATACTACTACGAACGAATCCAAGTATGGTCGTAGGACATCATTCATCAAAGTGCAAAACGTAGTAGGAGCATTGCACAACCCGAATGGCATAACAAGGAACTCAAAGCTACCATACCTTGTTACTATCGTGGTCTTCTTCTCGTCTCCTTCAGCTATCCGCCCCTGATAATACCCATGCCTCAAGTCCAGCGTGGAAAACACTCGGGCTTTCGCAAGCTTGTCAAAGCAATCAGCAACCAATGGCAAGGGATACTTGTTCCTTACCGTCTGCTTGTTCAATGCACGGTAATCACAACACATCCGTAGCTCATTCGAATCCTTCTTCCGCTGGAACAATACCAGAGCTTCATAAGGGGACCTTGAAGGTCTGATGAAACCTGCATCAGTTAACTCCTTTAACTGTCGTTTCAACTCCTCCAACTCAGGCCTTGACAATCGATAAGGTGCTTTAGCCAGGGGTTGCTTTCCTCGCTCAAGCTCAATGCTATGGTCCACTGCACGCCTTGGTGGAAGTTTCTTCGGAAGCTCATCAGGCATCAAATCCGCATATTTGGTCAGCACATCAGATATCTCAGCTGGAACAGGGGTCCCCACTCCATCACCTTCGACATCCTTGAATATCACCGCATATGTCTCCATATCTGACTCCTTCGTAGCCTTCTCCAAACTCAGTGCCGAAACATGCTGCACCTTGACTTCCCTCCTTTGCCTATGAGTGGGCAAAGTCCAAGTTTGTGACTGTCCAACCAGCACCACCTCATCACAGAAGGGGACAACAATAGCCTTGTTTCCCTTCAAGAAATCATGTCTGAGTATCACATCAAAGTCATTCATCTCCATCACCGTGAAGTCCAACTGACCCTTCCAGTCTTTTATCTGCACAGGTACTTCGTGTACCAACCCTGCCACCTTAGCTCTAGAGTTCACTGCCTTGACTTCCACATTCGATGGGAAGATCATCAATCCAACCTCTTTTGCCAACCGTGTCGTCATGAAGTTATGAGTGGCCCCCGTGTCCACCAGAGCTTGAATGGTCTTGCCATGCACCATCAAGTCCACGAAACCCGGACTGTTCATCCACGATTTCTCCATAACTCTTCCCTGTTCACCAACCTTCTTCAACCCTGAATCAGCTTCACCTGTCATAAGCAACGGCTTCACCACCTGTGAACCTGCTCTATCAAGCTTCATCAACCCTGAATCCGCTCTGATACCACCTGTCACGCCCCCAATTCTTTTTTCCTTAAATTGGCCGGGTGCGGCACTGCCTAAGTTAATAACTTGTTCCATCGTTAATTAACTTTACGAACTACGCCTTAACAATTCATAATAAACATGAATTACATATTATTAATGTGCAGAATCCATCAACAATATAAGAATGATAATAACTCAACAATAATATAAAAGAAGCGATCTTTTATTATATAAGAGGAATTACAATGACTGGGAGCCGCGCTCCACCGGCGTTAATAATACAAGTGGGCGCCCGCCCGTGCAAGAGCGCACGGCGGTCTGCCTCAACCATCCACCGAATACAAAGATAACAATACAAGTCTAGCGTTGGGCGGGCGGGCACACCCGTGCACAACCCGTGCCCAAGCCTCAACCCAAACCAAGTATTCACCGTGCGGTGGGCGCCCGTGCGCACCACTCAACCCTACCACCGTGCACCCGAAACCTTCGCCCGGCTCGGCGGGCTCATTCCCTTTGTGCGAGCTGCGGTAGACTTACGCTCATCTCTTGTGCGCACAACTCTTATGCGAAGAGACTTGCGAAGACTTCGATGATCCAAATGAACGTGCGCCTCCAAGCTTATATACGCTCACTTGGTGTGTCGTCCTCCATGCGGCCGACCTTCACTTCTATAATCATAACGCCCAACGATTATGCCAATCACCGTCGGCTTGCCCCAACGCTTCGTGCATACCTTCGTCGGCTCGTTCATAAGGCGAGCTGCCTGTCCGCCTTATAAATGGGCGAGCGCCCTCCACAACCGCGCGCATTTTAACTCATGCCTTCGTCGTTTGGAGCACTCGCTCTTCAACACTTAGTCGATTTTCAAGCGGGAGGGGCGCGCACCTTCGCACGAACCTGCGAGGCGTTACACGTGGGGCCCTGGCTTCGCTGTGTCTTTGATTTCGTTTGTTTCCCAATATCATAATCATAAAACACTGGAATTTGATAATACACTGGAGTTTGGATTTTCAATAGGAATTTTTGGCCACCTCGATTTGCGTACTCGTCTGGCTTCCACCAACTAGGGTGGGAATTGGAATTTATCAAATTTGATGAGTGTAAAGACGCATCTTGACAGTAGCGCAAATCTTTTAAATATATCTGTCTATCTCTGGAACGTTCACCTCCCACTTTTTCCCAACCTTCGTCCATTTGGTATTGTATGTTATACTCTTGTAAGTGATGGCCATACATAATGCTACGTTTACACTGAAATAGAATATATGTGAATAAAGTAATTTAAGGAGGTGACATTTTCACTTAGAAAAGAATCGAAAATTTGGGATGATTTTGAAAATTTTGGGTTACACTTGATAAGCTTCATAGTTTTTGGTGCCTTAGGGGTTCTTAATGGTGTTGAATCTATTTCCACAGTGAAAAAAATAATTCAAACACTCTCACAATTAGATTTCTTGAAAAAAAATCATCAGATTCCGACGAAAAATTCTTTTTCCGAGCGAAATCATTATCTCGTTAAACAAAGTCTGTGTGAATATCTTCATCCATTCCATGTTTTCAAATTGAGCACGAGATAATTAAATTTTGAAATCCCAAAAAAGGTTTACAGAGAAGCAGTTGTGTCTTCTTGCTCTTCAAAAATTGAGTAATCCAAAGATACTCTGTTATTGTTGCTTTTATATCTAGTTCAGCGTGACATCATTTTGGTGGCAGTTGGTCGCAAGTTCTCTAAGGGAATAAACTCATAGGTGAATCGGGAAATGATTGTTGCCCACTACCCAAAAACGGTAGAGACACCTAGTGAAGGTTTCCTTGACATCAATACTCCAATGGTTGATGAATACGTCATATAATATGTTGGAATATAGGAAATATTTTGGTGGCAGTTGGTCGGAAGTTCTCTAAGGGAATAAACTCATAGGCGAATCAGGGAATGATTGTTGCCCACTACCCAAAAATGGTAGAGACACCTAGTGAAGGTTTCCTTGACATCAATACTCCAATGGTTGATGAATACATCATATAATATGTTGGAATTTAGATTTCCTATATTTGGTATTCACGTTTCCAATTTTATAAGGCGTTGTCTATTTATTCTAAGTTTTAGAGTTCTTTTTACTGGAAAATATGTTTGGATTTTTTTTTTTAATGTAGAATAGTCACGTTATCACTTAAATTTGATTCCATCTCCATAAGTACATTTTGGGATTTTATAAGATTGTTGTTTGACGAGTTTTCACATACCCGTCCATGTTTGTGATTCATGACCACATTCTCTACTTTTATAATAAATTGGAAATTGGGTTCCTCGTATCTTCGTCTACGTTTCCTACTTTTTATAATATATATAAATTTAATCCATGAAGTGTAGATTAGTTGGTTTGTGTGGGGTTTAATTCCAATTAGGTCTCAGGTTCAAACCTCATGGGGAGGGGTTGAGTATGGAAGCCACCTTTGGAAGAATTAATATTCCAAGGGGCGTCCAGGCTCAAGCGAGCCTTGCACAATCCTGGTGGGTACATAGTTCCTCCATCTTGGTATAATCATGGTGATAATATCCCATTGGTGAGTAGATAATTTTTCCGTCCAACTAACTAGCCCCTACCTAGATTCAACCTAATTACCCAAAAAAAATATGTACAAATTTGGGTTCCTTGTTTGCCCATCCACCTTAATGTTCGTTCTTCACTCGTTTAACTCTATCATTGTTAACATGTTCTCCCTTATCCATATCTAAACAAATCTATTTCAAAAGGACCATATGAATAAGTTGGTTTCTGTTCTCATAGGACTAACATCAGTACGGAGTGGTGTTGTCAGACCCTCACATTTGGGCACCCACGCATGTCACGAGTTGGGCAAGTCAAGTCATAAGACAAGACAAGCATTACATGATTTGTGATGATTGTGTGACATTTTGGGGTTTCTTAATTGAGCAAGTTGAGATGGTCAAGATGAGCATGCCAATGCCCAAGTTGTGCCGATTGAGATGAGTGTGCCTATGCTTGAGTTACGTCAGTCAAGACATACAAACCCAAGTGCAATGATTTGAGTGCGGACGAGTCGGCTCAAGTGTTGAGTGCTTGCCTCAATTTGAGGTTTCATATACGATAGAATGATTTGACCTTGTCGTGCCAACCAAGCCCACACATCGCCATGTTGGATATTTCACAATATGTTGATTCAGATTCATGAGAGGAGGAGTTTTTGCGCATGAGTTGGAGGAGGATATCAGTCGATGGTTTGGACTTGTAATTGCAACAATAGGATAAGAGGTTGAGGCCTCATTTTGATAGCCATACACCATATGCTAAATTCTATTTCGCAACCAAAGGTGCGAACTAAAGAGTGGATCAAGTAGGGTGTTTTGCATGTAAATTTGAGGTTTTTGGTTGGGAGTAAACTATATTTTGGAGTAAGCAAAAGGCCTAGCTCTTGGATATTTTGCAACACTGTAATGTATTTGTGAAGCTTATATAATAATAATTGCAGGTGGATTGAGGGTCCCTTTTCCATATCTTGGTGTACATCTTTATGAGCATTATTGTAATTCTATGAATGTGACATAATATTGTAGCATGATGATAATGATATGATGATTGGACTTTTGCACATGAGATGAATGTTAATTGAATATGGGGCATTATAAATGTGCTATGATTGCATGTTAGATTCCACACACATAATATATCTAACATGTGAATAGTTGTGATATCCCTTGACTTGAAGCTTTTGTTGTAAATTTGTATTTATGGTTAAGTATGATTGTGTCTTAACTTTAAAATACTTATTTGAAAATAGGTTATTAGTGTGATAAACTGATAAAGGTTGAATGTAAATATTTTATTTATAATGTTGTTAATAAAATAAATATCTAGAACTGATGTTGAAATTACACCTCGCTGAATGAGTTATGACTGTAAGATAATTGTTGATATTGATTACCACTCATTAAGTCTTAGGCATTTAATCTAAATCATTAAATTCTTAATGATCATCAAAGTAAGTGATCATTAACTTCCCTAAAATATAGGAAGCTATCCTGGAAAGTGGGGAAGTGTAGCTCATAAACGAGCTAGTAACTACTTGCTACCAGTTGGGTGAGGGGTAGGTAGTTATCAACTAACAAGTAAACGGTAGAGAGGGTAATCCACTTTTGGTCACCTTGTTGAGTAGGGGAATCACGCAATGATGATCTGGAGAGAAAGCAAGAAAGGACAAAGTGAAACAAAGTTTATTACTTGCAGTCAAAAGTGCTCGGTGGGGTAATGTGGAGGAAAGTAACAAAGGTTAGGAGGAGCCAATTAATTATTGTATCAGTTCCAAACTTAAAAAGTTTCAAGATGATATTCTCAACTGTGAATTTGAGAAAATTTGTGTTGCAAAAACACTGTATAGAACTTAGTATTTGTTTTCTTGTGAATAATAAGAAATAAATTGAAATGAATGATGTTAGTGAAAAGATAGAGAGTTCATCCATTTCAAAACTATTAAATTATTGTAGTAAACCTATTTATGTGAATTTTATTTACTAAAATTGTTATGGCTCCGTGAAAAGAAGTCTTTTTGTTATAGGATATTGTGATATTATACACACTAATTTCTGAATATGGAAATGGTAAATAACAACTTATATACTTGCTTGAATTTATTTCCTAATTGGAAAGAAAACATATCATTTTTCTTTCATGCATGGTTACATCACAAGTTAAATTAGCAAGTTGAGAGACTAACAAACAAAACTAGAAATACATGAAATTTTTGATTGACTAAAATATGAATAGTATGTCAAAATAGTACTACTAGCGTAGTGGTTGCTTTGCTTTTAGAATAATATATATAGTAATGGAATCTATAGCTTCCAAGCACAAACCGTATGGTTATATTAAGACCTATTCATTTAAAATTGAACAAAAGAAACATAGTGAAATATATCGATGGGTACAAAACCAGGAATAACCATATATAATGAACAATCAATACATTTATGAAATTAAATCGTGTTTGATAACAATTTAATGGAAAATATACAAAATGAATTATTGAACAATATAGGTCGATGTGACTTTAATAAGTTACAAATATTGAAAGTTCTAGGTTGGAAGAACCCAAAACTAGACACATCTTTATGCATGAACGTCAATATAACCTAAACCCTTCCACGAAGGAAGAGAAAACTTATTACTATCAGCATATAACATAAAAGATAAATAACAAAAGACTCTGGTGAAAATTCCTGGAAGCTATAATCACGAACACGTAGATAGAACAATTCAAGGTTTTGGGTTCATCCAACCTAGAATGAAAAATCCAAAGTCTTCATGAGCGAAAAGAAAACCCCAAACTAACGCTAACAAGGAGAAAGTTTCTAAAATTTCACTCTGAATACAATGATACTTATGAAAAAAAGAGAACTAGAGTAAACAATTAATAACTATATACCAACATCTAACTAAATTGAAACAAATTTGATTAAGGTGGATGTTGGTGACCACTCGCCTATTTTACTTGGACTCCCATCACTATCTCTTTCAGTTTTCAGTTTCCTTAATTCTAGCACAATTTACTATTTTTGACAGTTTTGCGGGTCCTAAACTTCAGGAGCCATTTTGAGGCCCTAAGCAATGGTTTTTGGGAAAACAAGGGAAAAAATGAGTCTTTGAATGATGTTTGTCATTTTAAAGTTGTATTCCTCGGATAGATATTTTTAACGAGTTATTTTGTGCGTCAAACGAAGATCGTATGCCAAAGTTACGACCCTGGGAAGTTGATATACCAATTTACCCAAACGGAGCCCATAGTTTTGGCGCTTCATCTCCTAGGGTTAGTTTCTTGGATGTTTAGTGTTTTCCATTGTTTTTGAATAATAAATAGGCCTTCGAGCCTCATTGTAACACAGTTCATAGGTATGTAGCCATCACATCTCTTCTCAGAGATAAGTTACCATCGCCTGAGAAAAGAGATAAGGCTCTGCATAGATTACCGTAGCCTCAACAATGCTTGTGTCCATGACCAATTCCCCATGTCGTTCAATGATGAGATCTTGGATAATGTTGTGGGGAACAAAGCCTACTACTTCATAGATGGGTTCTCAGGGTACCATCAGGTCTGCATAGCAGAGGAGGACAAGAGGAAAACAACATTCACCACAGAATGGGGCTTGTATGCATATCACGTCATGCATTTTGGCCTAAAGAATGCGCCTATGGTGTTCTCCCGAATTGTTATCACAACTTTCAGAGACTACATTCACCATTCTTGGAGGTATACATGGATGATTGCATAGTTTACAACCTATTGAAGAAGCATGCTATCTTACTTAGAGTAATGTTCGATCGATGCAGACAGCTACAAATCTCCCTAAACCTGAAGAAGTGTATCTTTGCAGTTCCATTTGGTACATTGTTGGGCCACATTGTTTGCAAAGATGGTGTTTGTGTGGACCCTGCAAAAGTTGCGGAAATTATGAATATGGATTCGTCATCCAATGTGAAGCAGTTGCGATCGACGTCGGGCCACACAAGGTATTATCGTTGATTCATCCATAGCTATGCATCCATAACCGCTCCCATGGAGAAGCTGCTCAGGAGGATGGAAACATTCAACTGGACGGAGACGTGTCAAGCGACATTGAACATCCTCAAGGAAAAGTTGATAAGTGTGGTGGGCTCCAGTATTGCAGCAATAATGCTGCAACTCCTGGGACTCCCTTCTTTACTTTTATTAACCCGGTAGTTCGTAACAAACTTGGAAGCGACGATGCTATATGCACAAGTACTAGCTCTTGCCGCAGCTGTCACTTGGTCAGCTGGCACAAGTCTGCTAGGGCTTAAGCCAACTTCTATGAGCTCTTAGAAGAAGCCTTTTAACTGATGGATGAAAGCTAACTCAAAGGAAGCTAATCTATTTGTGGAAAGAAACTGAAAGCCAAAAGGTAACGCAAACCCTAGCAAACCCTAATTCTACCAACTAGTCCTACTGATGCAAGAAGGAAGATGCAAGCTCCTGAATGAGATGCCATTACTTCTATGAAGGTAATATACATGTGTCTAGACTACCTCTACCTGAAGAAAACGTCTTTTTGTATTTTTGAATAAGTTATTGGAATTACCATGCATGTGCTCTTAGCTGGCTTTTTACTGTGCAGGGGTGGATCAAGGAGGAGAAATGCTTGAAAAAGGTTGGGAAGGTTCAGAGAGGGTCTAAGGAGTCCCTAACACCCTTCCAGAGAGTTTCACAAAGTTTGTCTATCAAGAAACCTCATTTGTGAGCTTCTACAGGAAGTTTGCAGGGGTTCTACAGGATGTTCAGAGATTTCTACAGGATGTTCAGAAATTTCTACAGGATGTTTGAAAAGTAGATTTTAGAGGATGGGTGAGTGAGGGAAGATGCATGAATGGATAAGGAAGTAGGATAGGGGCCTGGAGTGACCCAGGGACTGGTGGATGGAGTGGTGAGAGGGTGTAGAAGGCTGACTTGGTCTAAAGAAGGCTAAGACAATGATGGAGCAAGAAGGTAGGGTTACGTGGGCAAAAGGACAGGTATGAGACGAAGAACCTAGCAAGGAGAGGGAACAGCTGGCTCTGAAGAAGCTTAGGCGGATGAGAGAGTGGTAGAGATGCCCTGCACGGTGTACATTTAACCGAATCAACAAAGCCTTACAAATAATCAAAGTCCTAGCTAATCTAATCTAACTGTCAATAAAACGAATGAACAACAGCTTTATTTGGAAAGAAAACCATGGACATCAATCATGCAAAGAAGCATTTCAGAGAGCTGAACCCATAGCTAACTTCTGCAAATGGAAACAGTACACTAAGGATTGCATGGTCAAGCAAACTAGTGTTTTTGTTGGGGCAGCACGGTTTCTTCAATTCCAGCCCCTGATCCAATAAGGACGAGGAGAAACTGAGAGTGTTGTTGACCCTTTTCTGGGAATTCTTTTGTTATTATCCTACCAATCTATTTTAAACATCTGAAGCAATTCTATTCATAACAGTGCCCTATTTAACCAACACAACTAAATCTGCCCAACAGAAATACGTTTCAAATGCAATAAAGGAAATCAACGATGCATAAGGGAAAGGTAACAGTACAAAAAGGAAGCCCTAGGCTCTCAGGTTGGGCCCAACCCTGAGAGCTATGGCTCCTATAGAAAACTTAGAGTTGATATAAAATCGGACTGCTTCCCATTATCAAAAAATAGTCATAAGTCAAGAGTTGTGCCAGAATGGCTACAAGAGAACAAAGTAAAGCTAACAACACTGTAGTGCAAAATATGCAATAGTTTCAAAAGTCCCTTACGAAGGCTGAGGCCTTAACATTTATACACCATGAGGGCCCTAGCTGGCCTCCGAAATCTATGAGGCTTGGCTGTCCAAACTGTGAGTAGACAATCCCTTTTCCAAAATCTGCTTGGCTACCTTCAAAATCCGGGTTTGGTGGCCTGTGAGCTCGGAGTTTGGGGGTGAAGATCCCGAGGAAGGGTTATTAATGTCATAGACAACCCCCCTACGAATCCTCACCTCAAGCTTGGCTGTCTTCTAGCTCATGATTGCTCGGTTTTGCTCCAACATGTGTCAAAAAAACCTGAAATAAGCACATGTTAGCCACATAGGAAGAGTGACCACCCTTATTCGTACAAATGACATAAACATACTAAAAAATAATGCATAAGCTATGAAAAATGGAGGATTAAACAAGGACTGAACAAGGATAATGAGGCAAAATGAGCCCAATAGGTTACCCAATTTGGGGCTCATCAAAGTGCCCCCATCTTAGTATACCCGGACTGGAACAAGCAATTCCACATACATATCGATGCATCAGGCATTGCGCTAGGGGTAGTGTTGATGCAACCAGGGGAAGGGAACTTGGATTATCCAATTTACTCTCCAAGTAGGAAGTTGTTGACGGCAGAAAAGAACTATACCATGACTGAGACAAAAGCACTAGCCATGGTATACTCCTTGCAAAAGTTTTGACAGTATTTACTTGGAGCTCCATTCAAATTCTTTACAAATCACTCAGCATTAAAATACTTGGTCAACAAGCCAGTTTTAGAGGGAAGAATCTTCAGGTGGCTACTGTTGTTCCAACAAATTACATTCGAGGTTATCATTAAACCAGGTCGGTTGAATGTGGGACAAGATCATCTCTTTAGACTATAATCAAGGGAGAGTAGGGGCTCCCTAGATGATCAACTACCAAACGTTGATTTATTCCGCATAGAACCAATTCTTGACTACTTGGAGGAAATCATAGCTTTTCTAGCCACAAGACAATGTACAAAGGGACATACGACGATGCAGAAGAGACACATGGTGGTGCGAGCAGCTGACTATCAACTAATAACAGGACATTTATATAAGTTAGGTCTAGATCAAGTTTTGTGGCGATGCCTCCTTCATCATGAACAACAGGATGTCCTATGGGACTACCACTTTGGAGTTGCGGGAGGTCATGTCGAGAGGAAAGCAACAACGAGGAAGGACTTAAAAGCAGGGTTATGATGGCCTACGCTCTACAAGAATGCCAAATAATATGCGAAAGGCTGTGATGTGTGTCAGAGAGTTCGAAAATCATCACATCGAGATGAATTACCACTACAACTGGTACGTACAGTGCAGATTTTTGAGAAGTGGGCGGTTGATTTTATCAAGGCGATCAATCCACCAACACGTCATTCTCACGCACGACATATCATCACAGTTATCGAATATCAACAGAGGCTGCACCAGTGAAAGATTGTATAGTAGACACAACAGCGAGGTTCATCTTTGAAAACATTGTATCAAGGTTCGGATGCCCAAAAATCCTAACAAGTGACCAAGGGACTAATTTTATAAATGAGACAGTTGTGTCACTACTGTAGAAATTCCTAGTACAACATCACAAGAGCATCTCGTACCACCCACAGGCTAATGGGATGGTTGAATCATTCAACAAGATACTATAAAAAGGACTAACGAAGATATGTTCAACAAGTTGAGATGATTGGGATGAGCCTGTACCAGCCACACTATAGGCGTACCGAACAACAGTCAAGCGCTCACACAAGGAAACACTGTTCCAGTTGGCATATGGACAGGAAGCCGTGGTACCCGTTGAATTTGCAGTATCGAGCATCTTCATTGCCCAGGCTACAAAGATGACAGTCGATACATCGCTACAAAAGCGGTTGGAGGAATTTATGGAATTAGATGAAGCCATACTTCTAGCGGAATTCCACGAGTCTGTCGAGAAAGCAAGGCAGAAAGCATGGCATGACAAGCACATTAAGAGAAAATTGTTCACAGTTGGAGGACAAGTTTTATTATACAACAAGAAGTTTCAGAAGTTCCTGGGAAAGTTGTAGATGCATTGGCTTGGTCCATTCACAGTTGCAGAAATCAGGGAGTCGGAAATGGTGAAACTTGTGGAACTGGATGGAATATTGATACCAAGATGGGTGAATGGTGCACGCCTGAAGCATTTCCACCAGCACAACACACAAACTTCAAATTGATGAGGTATCTAAAAAGGGGTTGTAGGTAGGTTTAGAGTCAGTGGGAATAAGACAGTCAGGTAGTCAGTCCATTTAAGTTTCGTTTTCTTTATTTTCCATACAATAATCTCATGTGTCAGTTCAGTTGTGGCACCTATGTTGCCTCACCGCAACCAGTTGTGGTCGGGGAGGCCAGTCACATGTTTCACACATCTAATCCACCGTACTCAAAGTCTTTTCCCTAATAATTAGGCAATAATACCCCTGTCCGGTAAATTTCTGTAGAATCTTTTCCCATTATGGAAATAGTTAACCAATAAAACCGCCATCACGGTCACATTATTACCCATCTTCTCCACTTTGTACGTTTCCTGTCATGTGCCTTCCAAGTTAAGTAAAACTCAGCCAGAGGCTAGTTAACATGGTCGAGTCTGCATAGGGACAGTTGTCATAGTAATTAGTTAGCGAGTCTAGTAAAAAATGTCGTGTCGAAGCCGATATACTTAATTTGCATGGCTATGCAAGAATTTTCAGAAGTTCAAATTCAGGGGACAGAATTCTTCAAGTTTCGGTTCGAAACTCAACAACGTCGCTCAGGCACTAGCTATCGGCCTCCTGTAACTGTTGTATATCAACGATGTAGAAGTATGATGAAGATAATCTCAGTTATAGAAGACAAATTAGATGACCGCATTACAGTTATAGAATCATGGTATGGTAAATATGATAAGGCCACACTGGTAGACGATGATCTTTCAGATTGTTTCCAGCTTCCAGCGCTCAAGCGAGAGATATATACAGAGGAAGTGTCGAAGGGTGATGGCGCAATGGTGACAAAGATCAAAGGAACATTTTGATGACTTCAACAGTCGAATTTGATTAAGTTGAGGAGTCTACCAATTTTCGGAACGTCTTTTGCTGCAATGTAGTGTACTAAACTTTTGTTGAGCAGGATGCATGGTGGATCGCTCTGGTCAGACAAGGAATATCTTATTCATGTGGAAGGCATTCAACGGCTCACTGGACTCTCAACAATAGGAGATCACGGGGGATTCATTCAATGAACCCTTGACATATTACGTGCGTTCGTGGCATATTAAACAATACCCTTAATTTCACTACATATTGGAAAATCCCTCTAAAAATCACATTATTTAACCCCCTACCAATATGAACCCAATACAACTTCCCAAATAAAAAAACCTCTACTTTCACTAGATATTGTAGGTATCCATTTTTTCATTAACATTTTTTATACCCCTTTATATTTTTCATTAACTTTAAGCTCCAATTTTTATATTTGCCAATATAAAAACCCTTTACCCCCTATATATCCCCCAATATATTATGCCATTTTTTCCTCAATATATATTCCCCAATATGAACCCACATGGTATGATATTTCTCCCCCAGTGAAGCCCCCATTCAGGAGATGCAGTCTCAACAACGTTCCAGACCGGGTCAAAGAGAGCCAAGAAAGAGGGGGGTAATGATTATTACACCAAGTATACCACCGAGCGAGGAAGAAAGGGTGCAACAATATATTTGATCAAGAAGTACCACATCAAATTTGCCTGCTACATCATTGCAGGGAAGGTAATGAGACACTTCTCCAAAAATGAGTGTACGTTGGACACCATATCAGTTGCGGAGCACTATTGCGAAGGAGTTTTTCTCAACAAGTCGACATTTCTGTTGAATGAATTATTTGAAGCTTGCGAAGATGTATACAGGAGAAGCATGAATTTCATCTTTGGGTATTTGATTATGACTTTCACGATGTGGAAATGGTGCCTGCAAGGAGGGAGGAACCTCGCAGAGATCACAGATGAGAAACCACTGGCACTTAGATACACACCATGGAGGATGTCCGGGTACCCCAATAATAGAGAGATCAACGAGACATGCTTTAAGGACTAGTACCAGAAGATCCTGACAAACATAAGGGCGGCAGAGAGAATCCCCAAGGGATTGATCGATAGCTACTCACAAGAAATCTGGTTTTGGGGTGACCCACGACCAGAATTATATCAGGCCACAATGCGTCCATCTAGAGGCTTTCCAAATGAGGCCGCAGAGGTTCACATTATCAGAAGGGGCATTCCATACGGAGGTTGGATAGTGGCCAAGGGTTACCTGCTAGATTACAAATAGCCAGTTCAAATACTTGTTTGAGGGCATGTAACTACTCCGGTATTTTTCAAGGGTTTAGTTCATTTAATCCAATCATAAACACTCCCCTCGATGTGTTTACACCCCCTCACGACCCTCACTCTCAGACCAAGCCAACCATCCCCAAACCTAGACAACCAAAAGGTACCAAAGAACCAACGACCAAGAAGCAAAAGACAATTCCTGTTGTGACCATTGTTGACCTCAATGGGGATGGAATCCAGTCAACATAGGCCTCCCCAATTGTTGAAGAACACCCACCATCCACCTCTATAGTTTAACCCGGGTTGCAAGATCCCTCCCCCCATACTGCTTCCACCTCTGCAACCCTGTCTGACGTGATCCCTCCAAGCACCTACATGACCACAGAATACATGGAAGGTGACTCGGTTATCCAGTCCACTTAGTCGTTGAATGGGGGTGAAGGCCATACTTATGTTCAAACCTCCCTGGTATCTCTATTTCTGGGAATGGGCCCACTCCCGGGAAAAGAACCAATCACTTCACAACCACAATCAACTACAATCAAATCGTTTGAAGGAGCATTTCATTTAAATTTCCACGTTGTCCCAGAACTAATCATTCTTCCTCCTGCTCACCAGTTTCTTGAGTCCACGTTGCATGTAACTTCCCCCCAAGGCCACTCAGAAAAATCCATTACTAGTGGCCAACCCCTACAAAGAAACTTCCCGAACCCATCAACAATGCAACCAAAGAACCTTTAGCACTAGTCATCCACACAACTGTTTGGATTTATCCAACACGCAACTTAGAGGGATGAGCAGATCCACAATGACCTGGTCTCCAAGCACGAGCAGTAGAAGCAACATATTATCGTTATCACGATAGAGCGATATCAGCTCTGACATACCAATCAACAGCTACAAGTGCAGGTCGACGAGGTGACATCAAAGCTCAAAGCACGTTAGCGATTGGTGGGCGATTTAATAATTGAAGCACCCAAGGATATTTCATCCATCACATTGGTTGACAGTTGCGACCATATTCAGACAACATGCACCAAACTTGTGGCCACCAACAAGGAACCGAAGAAGAGTTTAGACACGGCCAGAGTAGCGCTACCCGATCCAACTATAAGCTACATCATGGGAATTGAGCAAAAACTCAACACTACCGTTGCCCTAAAAGTTGCACTAACTGATGTCCTGGCGGATGGGTATGTGCTACTGGAGCAAGTTAATGGTTGGTCAGACAACTTGGCCATAAATAACCAGCCAGTTTATCCACTTCGCAAACAACTCGAACAACGCATCGCTAACAGTAACAAAGAAGATAATTCGAGACCTGAGGCCCTCGGTTCGTAAACAGGTCAGAGTGCTACGGGAGGTATATGATGATGTCGAAGAACTATGGAACACACTGCAAAATGCCGAGCCTGAGCAGACGAACTCCATATTAGTGACCAAATTTATCCAACAAGAAGAAACCCTTACAAGCGTTTGGTAGACGACATTAGAAGATTATAACCGCATCCGCCAGGAAACAATTATCATAGTACCAGAGTTGGGTCCTTCGTTTGGAAAATAAGGCTAGGATGTAGTAGAAACAACAGGACCAACACAGCAAGGGGCAGAAGCAGCAACGTCACAAGAGGAGGAATCAACACAGAAACAACCAATGGCGACAGAGACCCCACCAGGAGCAGCTACAAAGCAAACAACATTGGAGATAGATTAACTCGAAGACGAGTCAAAGGACTGTGGTCGGGGCCTGTTGGGGCCTTTGTTTTGAATTTTGATTGTTGGAGGGAAAAAAGGTCAAGAACAGGTGGCGGGGACAACGTTCAGGTTACGGAGCTGACAACCAAAGGAAAGGGATAGGAACAAGGAGTGAATGGGCAGTTGCGGCAAGGTGGCGAAAGAGGACAGAGGTAGTCGAGTAGGGGAAACAACCGAGGTTGGATTCAGCTGAACGGAACTGGCAGTAGGTATGAAAAATAAAGGATAAAAGGAAAGAGACAACAAGAGAAAGGGTTGGTGATCAAGTTGGTGAGCCACGACCGTATCCTGAGAGCTGGATCGGTTGCGGAAAAGCTAGGATTGTCCTTGGCTCTGCTTATGTTCACTTATATTCTATGAAAGTATTCTTTGTGTATTTGATGAACATGTCTTGAGCCTTTTGTATTCTGTCATGTACTCTTTTATATTCCAAGTAATGAAAGAAGCAGTTTGTGTCCTGTATTGTATTGTTGTGTTTCTTATGGGCTCTTTAAAATTTTAAATGAATGATTAACAGCTAGATATTTTCATGTGATGATATGAATGGGATGACAGTCTTAGATAGTCTAGTGGATTGAGTTTGATGAGCTATTGTTTCATGTTCTTTACATTCCCTCGATACCCTCCCAGCTCCATTTAACTTTTGTCACAACACGCCTCAGGTGAGACTCCTTGCCCTTTGGACTCTCAACCAAGGCGTGCCACAGCCGAAGTTAGATAGAGCTGGGAGGTGTATCAAGGGAATGTAAAGAAAATGCAACAATATCTCATCACACTCAATCCGTTGGACTATCTAAGACTGTCATCCCATTCATATCATCATAGGAAACTATCTAGTTGTTAATCATTCATTTAAAAATTTAAAGAGCCCATAAGAAACACAACAATACAATATGGGACCCAAACTACTTCTTTCATTACTTGGAATATAAAAGAGTACATGACATGATACAAAAGTCTCGAGGCATCTTCATCAAATACACAAAGAATACTTTCATAGAATATAAGTGACAAGAATGAACATAAGCAGAGCTAAGGACAACCCTATCTCTTACACAACCGATTTGACTTTGGGGATACAGCCCTTGCTCACCAACTTGATCACCAACCTTTTCTCTTGTTATCTCTTTCCTTTTATCCTTTATTTTGCATACCTACTGTCAGTGTTGTTCAGCTGACTTCGACCTCAGTTGTTTCCCTTGCTCGACTACCTCTGTCCTCTTCCGCTACCTTGGCGCAACTGCATGTTCACTCCCATTCCTATCCCTTTCCTTTGGCTATCAGCTCCGCAACCCGAACCGTTGTCCCCACCACCTGTTCTTGAATTTTCTTCCCTCCAACTTTCAAAATTCAAAACAAAAGCCCCAACAGGCCCCAACCACAGTCCTTTGACTCATCCCTAAGTCAATCTATCTCCAATGTTGTCGGCGTTGTAGCTACTCCTGGTGGGGTCTTTGTCGTCATTGGTTGTTTCTGTGTTGATTCTTTCTCTTGTGACGTTGTTGCTTCTGCCCCTTGCTGTGTTGGTCCTGTTGTTTCTACTACACCCTAGCCTTATTTTCCAAATGAAGGACCCAACTCCGGTATTACGATAATCATTTCCTAGCAGAAGTGGTTATAATTTTCCAATTTCATCTACCAGACGCCTGTAAGGGTTTCTGCTTGTTGGATAAATTCGGCTGCTCAGGCGGGGGGTTTTGCAGTGTGTTCCATATTTCTTCGACATCATCATATACCTCTCGTAGTGCTCTGACATGTTTACCGGCCTCTGGTCCCAGGTTATCTTCTTTGTTACGGTTGATTCCTCCTCGATTTGTTGTATTTTGGCCTCGAGAGAGGCGATCTCATCATTAATTTGCTTCAGCTGGCCCTTATCCTTACAGTTCTTGCTGTCAACGATGCGTTATTGGAGTTGTTTGCGAAGTGGATATACTGGTTGGTTATTTATGGCCAAGTTGTCTGACTAATCATTGAATTGCTCCAGTAGCACATACCCATCCACTAGGACATCAATTAGTGTAGCTTTTAGGGTAGCGGTAGTGTTGATTTTTTTCTCAATTTTCATGATGTAGCTTGTAGTTGGATCGAGCAATGCTAATCTAGCCGCGTCGAAACTCTTCTTTGGTTCCTTGTTGGTGGTCACAAGTTCGGTGCATGTTGTCTGAATATGGTCGCAACGGTCAACCAATGTGATGGATGAAATATCCTCGGGTGCTTCAATTACTAAATCACCCACCATTGGCTAAAGTGCTTTAAGCTTCAATGTCACCTAGTCGACCTGCACTTGCAGTTGTTGATTGGTTTGTCGAAGCTTATATTGCTCTGTTGTGACAACGACGATTTGTTTCTTCTATTGCTCATGCTTGGCGTCCAGGTCATTGTGGATATACTCAGTCCTTTGAGCTGCCTGTTGGATAAATCCAAACAGTTGTGTGGATGACTAGTGCTAAAGGTTGTATGGCTGCATTGTTGATGGGTTCGAGAAGTTTCTTTGTAGGGGTTGGCCACTAGAAATGGATTTTTCTGAGTGGCCTTGGGGGGAAGTTACGTGTGGCATGGAATCAAGAAACTGGTGAGCAGGAGGGAGAATGATTGGTTATGGGACAACAAGGAAATTTAAATGAAATGCGCCTTCAAACTGTTTGATTGTGCTTATGAAGTGATTGGTTCTTCACCCGGGAGTGGGCCCATTCCTAGAAATAGAGATACCAGGGAGGTTTGAACAGTATTATGGCCTTCACCCACGTTCAACGACTAAGTGGATTGGATAGCCGAGTCTCCTTCCATGTCTATACTTCCTATTGCTCCCAGTTGTGTCTCCTGTCTACGGTTGTGGTTGCATTCCCCCAAACAAGTATTTGAACTGCCCATTTGTAATCTCGCAGGCAACCCTTGGCCACTATCCGACCTTCATATGGAATGCCCCTTCTAATAATGTGAACCTCTGCGGCCTCATTTGGAAAGTCTCTAGATGGATGCATTGTGGCCTGATATAAGTCTGGGCGTGGGTCACCCCAAAACCAGATTTCTTGTGAGTAGCTATCGAGAAATCCCTTAGGGATTCTCTCCACCTCCCTTATGTTTTCAAGGATATTCTGGTACCATCCTTAAAGCATGTCTCGTTGATCATTCTATTATTGGGGTACCCAGATGTCCTCCATGGTGTGTATCTGAGCGTGAGTGGTTTCTCATCTGTGATCTCCGCAAGGTTCCTCCCTCCTGGCAGGCACCATTTCCACATCGTGAAAGTCATAATCAAATACACAAAAATGAAATTCGTACTTATCCTATATACATCTTCGCAAGCTTGAAATAATTCATTCAACAGAAATGCCAACCTGTTGAGAAAAACTCCTTTGCAATAGTGCTCCGCAACTGATATGGTATCCAATGTACACTCATTTTTAGAGAAGTGTCTCATTACCTTCCCTGCAATGATGTAGCAGGCGAATTTGATGTGGTCCTTATTGATCAAATATATTTTTACACCCTTGCTGTCACGTTTGGTGTTATACTTGGTGTAATAATCATTATCCCCCTCTTTCTTGGCTCTCTTTGACCCGGTCTGGAATGCTTTCGAGACTGCATCTCCTGTTGCTGAGAGTCTAGTGAGTCGTTGAATGTCTTCCACATGAATTGGATATTCCTTGTCTAACTAGAGCGATCCACCATGCATCCTGCTCTCCAGAATTTTATTACATTGCATTGTAGCAAAAGACGTCCCGAAAATTGGCAGAATCCTCAAGTTGATCAAAGTCAACCGCTGAAGTGATTGAAATGTTCCTTTGATCTTTGTCGCCATTGTGCAATCACCCTTTGACACTTCCTCTGTATATATCTCTCGCTTGAGTGCTGGAAGCTAGAAACAATCTGAAAGATCATCATCTACCGGTGTGGCCTTATCATATTTACCATACAATGATTCTATAACCATAATGCGATCATCTAATTTGTCTTCTAGAACTGAGATTATCTTCGTCATACTTCTGCGTCGCTGATATACAACAGTTACAGGATGCTGATAGCTAGTGCTTGAGCGAAGTTTCTAAGTTTCGAACCGAGACTCGAAGAATTATGTCACCTGAATTTGAACTTCTGAAAATTCCTGCATAGCCATGCAAATTAAGTATATGGCTTCAACACGACATTTCTGACTAGACTCTCTAACTAATTACTATGACAACTTTCCCTATGCAGACTCGATCGTGTTAACTAGCCTCTGGCTGAGTTTTACTTAACTTGGATGACGCATGACGGGAAATGTACAAAGTGGAGAAGATGGGTAATAATGTGACCGTGATGGCAGTTTTATAGGTTAACTCTTTCCATAATGAGAAAAGATTCTACGGAAATTTACCTGACTGGTGTATTATTGCCTAATTATTACGGAAAAGACTTTGAGTACAATGGATTAGACGTGTGAAACATGTGACTGACCTCCCCGACCAAAACTGGTTGCGGTGAGGCAGCATAGGTTCCACAACTGAACTGACATACGAGATTATTGTATGGAAGATAAAGAAAATGAAACTTAAATGGACTGACTACTTGACTATCTTATTCCTACTAAATCTAAACCTACCTACAACCCCCTTTTCAAATACCTCATCAATTTGAAGTTTGTGTGTTGTGCTAGTGGAAAGGCTTCAGGCGTGCACCATTCACCCATCCTGGTATCAATATTTCGTCCAGTTCTGCAAGTTTCACCGCTCTAGACTCCTTGATTTCTGCGACTATGAATGGACCAAGCTAATGCATCTACAACTTACCCAGGAACTTCTGAAACTTTTTATCGTATAATAAAACTTGTCCTCCAACTGTGAACGTTTTTTTGTTAATGTGCCTGTCATGCCATGCTTTCTTCCTTGCTTTCTCAACAGACTGGTGGAATTTCGCTAGAAATATGGCTTCATCTAATTCCATCAATTCCTCCAACCTCTTTTGTAGCAATGTATCGTCTGTCATCTTTGTATCCTAGGCAATGAAGATGCTTGATACTGCAAATTCAGCGGGTACCATGGCTTCCCGTCCATATACCAACTGGAACGGTGTTTGCTTGTGTGAGCGCTTGACTGTTGTTCGGTACGCCCATAGCGTGGCTGGTACATACTCATCCCAATCATCTCGACTTGTCAAACATATCTTCGTTAGTCCTTTTTCTAGTATCTTGTTGAATGCTTCAACCATCCCATTAGCCTGTGTGTGGTATGGGCTGCTCTTGTGATGCTGGACTAGGAATTTCTGCTGTAGTGACAAAACTGTCTCATTTATAAAATGAGTCCCTTGGTCACTTGTTAGGATTTTTAGGCATCCGAACCTTGATACGATGTTTTCAAAGATGAACCTCACCACTGTGTCCACTGTACAATCTTTCACTGGTGCCGCCTCTGCTGATATTCAGTAGCTATGATGATATATCGTGCATGAGAATGACGTGATGGTGGATTGATCGCCTTGATAAGAGAAATCACCCACTTCTTAAAAATCTGCATTGTACGTACCGGTTCTAGTGGTAATTCATCTCGATACGACGGTTTTCCAACTCTCTGACACACATCACAACCTTTCACATATTCTTTGGCGTTCGTGTAGAGTGTAGGCATCCATAACCCTGCTTGCATGACCTTCCTCATTGTTGCTTTCCCCTCGACATGCCCTCTCGCAACTCTAGAGTGGCCCTCCCATAGGACATCCTGTCGTTCACGCTGAAGGAGACATCGTCACAAGACTTGATCTAGGCCCAACTTATATATATGTCCTGTGATTAGTTGATAGTCAGCTGCTCGCACCACCATGTGTCTCCTCTGCATCGACATATGTCCCTTTGGACATTGTCTTGTGGCTAGAGAAGCTGTGGTTTCCTCCTAGTAGTCAGGAATTTCTTCTATGCGGGATAAATCAATGTCTGGTAGTTGATCATCTAGGGAGCCCCTACTCTCCCCTAATTCTAGTATAGAGAGATGATCCTGTCCCACATTCAACCGTCCTGGTTTAATGTTAACCAGTTGAATGTAAACTGTTGGAACAACAATAGCCACCTGAAGGTTCTTCCCTCTAAGACTGGCTTGTTGACCAAGTATTTTAATGTTGAGTGATTTGTAAAGAATTTGAATGGAGCTCCAAGTAAATATTGTCGAAACTTTTGCAAGGAGTATACCATGGCTAGTGCTTCTCTCTTAGTCATGGTATAGTTATTTTCTGTCGTCGACAACTTCCTACTTGCAAAGTAAATTGGATGATCCAAGTTCCCTTCCATTGGTTGCGCCAACACTACCCCTATCGCAATGCCTAATGCATCGATATGTACATGGAATTTCTTGTTCCAGTTCGGGTATACTAAGATGGGGGCACTTATCAACTTTTCCTTGAGGATGTTCAATGCCGCTTAACACATCTCTGTCCAATTGAATGTTTCTGTCCTCCTAAGCAGCTTCTCCATGGGAGCGGTTATGGTTGCATAGTTGCGGATGAATCGACGATAATACCTTGTGTGGCCCAAAGTCGATCGCAACTACTTCACATTGGCTGATGAATCCATATTCATAATTTCCACAACTTTTGTGGGGTCCACACAAACACCATCATTGCAAACAATGTGACCCAACAATGTACCAAACGGAACTGCAAAGATACACTTCTTCAGGTTTAGGGATATTTGTAGTTGTCTGCACCGATCGAACATTACTCTAAGTAAGATAGCATGCTTCTTCAATAGGTTGTAAACTATCTAATCGTCCATGTATACCTCCAAGAACTGGTGAATGTAGTCTCTGAAAGTTGTGATAACAATTCGGGAGAACACAGCAGGTGCATTATTTAGGCCAAAAGGCATGACGTGATATGCGTACGAGCCCCATTCTATGCTGAATGTTGTTTTCTTCTTGTCCTCCTCTGCTATGCGGACCTAATGGTACCCTGAGAACCCATCTATGAAGGAGTAGGCTTTGTTCCCCACAACATTACCAAGATCTCATCATTGAATGACATGGGGAATTGGTCATGGACACAAGCATTTATGAGGCTATGGTAGTCTACACAAAGCCTTATCTCTTTGTCAAGCGATGGTAGCTTATCTATGAGAAGAGATGTGGCAGCTACATGCATATGAATTGTGTTACAATGAGGCTCGAAGGCCTATTTATTATTCAGAAACAATGGAAAACACTAAACATCCAGAAAACTAACCCTAGGAGATGAAGTGCCAAAACTATGGGCCCCGTTTGGGTAAATTGGTACATCAACTTCCCGGGGTCGTAATTTTGGCATACAATCTCTGTTTGACGCACACAATACCTCGTTAGAAATATCTATTTGAGGAATATAACTTTAAAATGACAAACATCATTCAAAGTCATTTTCCCTTGTTTTCCCAAAAAACATTGCTTAGGGCCTCAAAACAGCTCCAGAAGTTTAGGACCCGCAAAGAAACCAAAAATAGTAAATTGTGCTACAATTAAGGAAACTAAAAACTGAAATAGACAGTGGTGGGGGTTCAAGTAGAATAGGCGGGTGGCCACCAACATCCACCTTGATCAAATTTGTTTCAGTTTGATTAGATGTTGGTATATAATTATTAATTGTTTACTCTAGTTCTCTTTTTTTCATAAGTATCGTTGTATTTAGAGTGAAATTTTAGAAACTTTCTCCTTGTTAGCATTACTTTAAGTTTTCTTTTCGCTCATGAAGACTTTGGATTTTTCATTCTAGGTTGGATGAACCCAAAACCCTGAATTGTTCTATCTACGTGTTTGTGATTATAGCTTCTAGGAATTTTCACCAGAGTCTTTTGTTATTTATATTTTATGTTATATGTTGATAGTAATAAGTTTTCTCTTGCTTCGTGGAAGGGTTTATCTTATATTGACGTTCATGCTTAAAGATGTATCTATTTTTGGGTTCTTCCAACCTAGAAGTTTCAATATTTGTAACTTATTAAGGTCACATCGACCTATATTGTTCAATAATTCATTTTGTATATTTTCTATTAAATTGTTATCAAACATGATTTAATTTCATAAATGTATTGATTCTTCATTATATATGGTTATCCTGGTTTTGTACCCATTGATATATTTCACTATGTTTCTTTTGTTCAATTTTAAATGAACAGGTCTTAATATAACCTTACGGTTTGTGCTTGGAAGCTATAGATTCCATTACTATATATATATATATATATATATATATATATATATATATATAATTCTAAAAGCAAATCAACCACTATGTTGGTAGTACTATTCTGACATACTATTCATATTTTAGTCATTCAAAATTTTCATGTATTTCTAGTTTTATTTTTAGTCTCTCAGCTTGCTAATTTAACTTATCATGTAACCATGCATGAAAGAAAAATGATATGTTTTCTTTCCAATTAGGAAATAAATTCGAGCAAGTATATAAGTTGTTATTTACCATTTCCATATTCAAAAATTCTTGAGTATAATATCACAATATCCTATAACAAAAAGACTTCTTTTCACAGAGCCATAACAATTTTAGTAAATAAAATTCACATAAATATGTTTACTACAATAATTTAATAGTTTTGAAATGGATGAACTCTCTATATTTTCACTAACATCATTCATTTCAATTTATTTCTTATTATTCACAAGAAAACATATACTAAGTTCTATACAGTATTTTTGCAACACAAAATATCTCAAATTCACAGTTGAGAATATCGTCTCGAAACTTTTTAAGTTTGGAACTGATACAGTAATCAATTGGCTCCTCCTAACCTTTGTTACTTTCCTCCACATTACCCCACTGAGCACTTTTGACTGCAAGTAATCAACTCCGTTTCACTTTGTCCTTTCTTGCTTTCTCTCCAGATCATCTTTGGGTGATTCCCCTACTCAACAAGGTGACCAAAAGTGGATTACCCTCTCTACCATTTACTTGTTATTTGATAACTACCTCTCCCTCACCCGACTGGTAGCAAGTAGTTACTAGCTTGTTTATGAGCTACACTTCTCCACTTTCCACGATAGCTTCCTATATTTTAGGGAAGTTAATGATCAATTACTTCAATGATCATTAAGAATTTAATGATTTAGATTAAATGCCTAAGACTTAATGAGTTGTTATCAATATCAACAATTATCTTACAGTCATAACTCATCCAGCCAGGTGTAATTTCAGCATTAGTTCTAGATATTTAATTTATTAACAACATTATAAATAAAATATTTATATTCAACCTTTATCAGTTTATCACACTAATAAACTATTTTCAAATAAGTATTTTAAGGTTAAGATACAATCATACTTAACCATAAATACAAATTTACAACAAAAGCTTCAAGTCAAGGGATATCACAACTATTCACATGTTAGATATATTATGTGTGTGGAATCTAACATGCAATCATAACACATTTATAATACCCTATATTCAATTAACATTCATCTCATGTGCAAGAGTCCAATCATCACATCATTATCATCATGCTACAATATTATGTCACATTCATAGAATTACAATAATGCTCATAAAGATGTACACCAAGATATGGAAAAGGGACCCTCAATCCACCCACAATTATTATTATATAAGCTTCACAAATACATTACAGTGTTGCAAAATATCCAAGAGCTAGGCCTTTTGCTTACTCCAAAATATAGTTTACTCCCAACCAAAAACCTCAAATTTATATGCAAAACACCCTACTTGATCCACCCTTTAGTGCGCACCTTCGGTTGCAAAATACAATTTAGCATATGGCATATGGCTATCAAAATGAGGCCTCAACCTCTTATCATGTTGCAATTACAAGTCCAAACCATCGACTGATATCCTCCTCCAACTCATGCGCAAAAACTCCTCCTCTCATGAATCTAAATCAACATATTGTGAAATATCCAACATGGCAATGTGTGGGCTTGGTTGGCACGACAAGGTCAAATCATTCCATCTTACATGAAACTTCAAATTCAGGCGAGCGCTCACCACCTGAGCCGACTCGTCCACACTCAAATCATTGCACTTGGGTTTGTACGTCTTGACTGACGTAACTCAAGCATAGGCACACTCATCTCAATCGACACAACTTGGGTATTGGCATGCTCATCTCGACCATCTCAAATTGCTCAGTTAAGAAACCCCAAAATGTCACACGATCATCACAAATCATGTAATGCTTGTCATGTCTTATGACTTGACTTGCCCAAGTCGTGACATGCGTGGGTGCCGAAATCTGAGGGTTTGACAACGCCACTCCATACTGATGTTCGTCCTATGAGAACGAAAACCAAACTTACTCATATGGTCCTTTTGAAAAAGATTTGTTTAGATATGGATAAGGGAGAACATGTTAACAATGATAGAGTTAAACAAGTGAAGAACGAACATTAAGGTGGATGGGCAAAAGGGAAACCTAAATTCGTACATATTTTTTTGGGTAATTAGGTTGAATCTAGGTAGGGGCTAGTGAGTTGGATGGAAAAATTATCTATTCACCGATGGGATATTATCACCATGATTATACCAAGATGGAGGAACCATGTACCCCCCAATGGGATGCTATCACCAAGATTGTGCAAGGCTCGCTTGAGCCTAGACGCCCCTTGGAATATTAATTCTTCCAAAGGTGGCTTCCATACTCAACCCCTCCCTATGAGGTTTGAACCTGAGACCTAATTGGAATTAAACCCCACACAAACCAACTAATCTACACTTCATGGATTAAATTTTTATATATTATAAAAAGTAGGAAACGTAGACGGAGATATGAGGAACCCAATTTCCAATTTATTATAAAAGTAGAGAACGTGGTCATGAATCACAAACATGGACGGGTATGTGAAAACTTGTCAAATAACAATTTTATAAAATCCCAAAATGTACTTATGGAGATGGAATCAAATTTAAGTGGTAACGTGACTATTCTACATTTATAAAAAAATCCAAACATATTTTCCAGTAAAAAGGACTCCAAAACTTAGAATAAATAGACAACGCCTTATAAAATTGGAAACGTGAATAACAAATATAGGAAATCTAAATTCCAATATATTATAATAATAGGGAACGTGATCACAATATTGACGTGAAAGAGACAGTGAAGCCAAGTAGCCACATAACCACGACAAATCGACAATGCTACTCTAGGTGCGTAACCGTGTACTAACCAAGGGTCAAGGGTTCGTTATATATATATATATACACACACACAAATATATATATGGTTCACGAACCTCAGGGATAGGCGACTATTACGTCCAAGGAATATTTGTACCAAGAAGATCCACCCAAAGGGATCACTTCCTACCGACTCAACCACAGACTCACCTAACGTCAAGGGCGTTGAGAGAATTGAACCCATGACCTCTCAGTAGCAATGTTGCTTTAACGACGAGGACTCAACTAGTTGAACTAACCCTCAGGGCTTATGTATATATAGTTGAGCTAACCCTTAAGGCTATATATATATATATATATATATATATATATATATATATGATCATCTATAAGGCTTTAACTTCAAACATGATTACTTTTGAAACTCCAATTCACGACCATACTTCCCATTTTTATTTACTAATTAGTAATATATACATCCTCCTCCACCACTACCTCTACCTTTGCCTCCACCACCTCCACCGCAACTCAACTATATGACGTATTCATCAACCATTGGAGTATTGATATCAAGGAAACCTTCACTAGGTGTCTCTACCGTTTTTGGGTAGTGGGCAACAATCATTTCCTGATTCGCCTATGAGCTTATTCCCTTAGAGAAATTGCGACCAACTACCACCAAAATGATGTCACGTTGAACCAAATATAAAAGCAACAATAACAGAGTATCTTTGGATTTCTCAAATTTTGAAGAGCAAGAAGACACAACTGCTTCTTTGTAAACCTTTTCTAGGATTTCAAAATTTAATTATCTCGTGCTCAATTTGAAAACATGGAATTGATGAAAGATTATTCACATAGACCTTGTTCGCTCGGAGAGAGAATTTTTAATCGGAATCCGATACATTTTTTTTCAAAAAATCCAATCATGGGAGTGTTTGAAGTATTTTTTAATTGTGAAAATAGATTCAACACCATTAAAAACCCCTAAAGCACCAAAAACTTTAAAAACTATCAAATATAACCCAAAATTTGTGAAAATCATCCCAAATTTTCTATTCTATTCTAAATGAAAATATAATATAGCATCCTCAAACTAGTTTAATGAACTCACATATATACTATTTCAGCGTAAACATAGCATTATGTATGGCCATCACTTACAAGAACATAACATACATGAATACCAGACGGACGAACGTTGGGAAAAGGTGGAAGGTGAACGTTCAAGAGATAGACTGGTCGTCTTAGTGATTTGCCCATCAAATATATTTAAAAGATTTGCCATACTGTCAAAATGCATCCTTCAACGAGTGAAATATATGTGACACTCATCAAATCTGACAAATGGACCCAACAAATATATTTAAGAGATTTGCGATATTGTCAAGATGCGTCCTTAGCAATGTTAAAACGGTTGAAATATATATGACAGTCATCAAATTTGACAAATGGGTATGTTTTGAAAGTCGTAGTCTAATTAGTTGAAAGAATGGTCTGGAAAGTTATAGAAATTCCGGTCATATTTAAAGAAAATCTCGCAAGAATTTTTGTAAATCTAAATTAGAGTTGTTAAATTTCAAAATTTTAAGTGTTTTAGACTTTTTTGATGGTGCTGAATCTATTTCCACCATTAAAAACACCATTCAAACACTACTTCTACAAATTTTTTTGAATTTTTATATCAGATTCTGACTATTTTTAGCAATCCAAACAATTCCTCCACCTCTATAAACTACTCCGTTTTGAAATTCCAATTGTAAAAAAAACCAGACGAGTACGCAAATCGAAGTGACCAAAAATTCCTATTATAATATTGGGAAACCAACGAAATCATAGACACAGCGAAGCCAGGGTCCCACTGGACCGAACGAAGCGACAAAGAAATAGTGGGTGCATAACCCCGTATTAACCACGGTGAAGGGGTTTTTAAAGGTTGGATGTATATATATATGCACGCGAGAAGCTTCAGGCTTTTCGAAACCCCTGATTCATCTTCATCCCTTGAAATTTGTGTGGACCATCCCTTCTCATTTTTATTTACCAATTTACGGAGTCCTGTAACGAGGTGGAGTGAGGAATTGCTACATCTAAAATTTTAAAATTTAACAATTATAACAAGTTTATAAAAACTAAATATAACCAGAATTTTCATAACTTTTTGGACAACTCACTACGCGTTTACCAATTGGCAAACCGCTGCATCCTCCTCCACAGTTGCCAATACTTGCAATGGGTTCATCTTGCTGCACCCTTGCCTCCGCCTCCACCGCAGCATCCTACCCCACGATTGCGTCCCCCTCCACCGCGGAAGTGGGTACAACCTGCTGCAACGATCCATGCGCCCCCACTGCTGCACTGGGTGCCTCCGCCAACGCCACATCCTCCTCCACCGCTGCCTCCGCCTCCAGCGCCGCAGTGGCCGAATATCCAACAGGCTTGGATGACAAGATGCCAGACTTTGAGAATACAGTCCTGTTGCAGCAACCGCAAAGGGGAAAACCTCAGATCGAGGGGATCACAGGGTTGGGTGGAGTAGGAAAATCAACGTTAGCAAAACAGTTCTTCAATATGAAGAAATCAGATTATCCTAAATCCTGTTTTTTATCTGACATCAAAGATGGGTATTTAATTTCGCTGCAGCGTAAACTTTTGAAGGATTTGGCTCGATTCGATAAGCCAATAGACAGTGTTGATGAAGGTAAAGCGATGCTCATTGAGCATCTCAAACCTTCTAACTCTTTGACTCGATGCCATAATCCAGTAGACAGCGTTGATGCAGATAGAGAGATGCCCACAAAGCGTCTCGAATCTTCTAAAGCTTAAATAGTTTTAGATGACATCGACCATGAGGATCAGGTCAAAGCAATTTTGCCCCTTGAAACCCATGATTTCCTTGCTGGGAGTTTAATATTGATTACATCTAGAAATAAGGATGTTCTCATAAGAGCAAGAGTTGCAATACCATCAATTTATATGTTGACTGGGCTTAACACAAAATACTCGCGAGAGCTCTTCTGCTCCCATGCCTTCAACCAAGCCTAACCGCCTCAAATGTTTCAAGATCTTACAGATAGTTTTGTAGAATGTTGTAATGGATTGCCCTTATCATTGAAAGTGATAGGGGCACATCTTTATGGAAAGAGATATCAAAGTGGGAAGACGAATTGCGGAGGCTTCCCAATGAGGTAAAGGGAAGGCTGAAAACTAGTTACGATGCCCTCGATCACCAGGAACAACAAATATTCGTAGACATTGCATGTTTTCTCAGTGGACAAAACAGAGATACAGCCATCTATGGAGGAGTTTCACGCAGGCGACTGTGTGAAGCTGAAGCGCATAAGTGGGTTGGAGCAGTGTAGAAAGCTTCGGGTGCTCAATGTTGCTCGGTGCTCCGAGTTAGAAGAACTTCCAAACATGGAAACATTGGCATCTATGGAGGAGTTTCACGCAGGCGACTGTGTGAAGCTGAAGGGCATAAGTGGGCTGGAGCAGTGTACAAAGCTTCTGGTGCTCAATGTTGATGGGTGCTCCGCGTTAGAAGAGTTTCCAAATGGGTGTTGGTATCTATGGAGGAGTTTTACGGATATGGAGGGTTATGGCAGTTGACAAGGCTTAGAGTGCTAGATGTTGGTAGGTGCTTGGAGCTAGAAGAAGTGGAAGGTGTTGAATAGTGTACATGGTTGGAGGAGTTCGATCTCTCTGGATGTCCCAAATTACAGTGTTTGTTGTGGGAGTAGGAGGGGGACGAGCTTGGCGGACGATTAAAGGCAGGCGTGGTAGTTACGTGAAAAGCCAAGCAAGAAGAAGCCGGAAAAGCGAAGCAAGCAGAAGCGGTTTGTGCAATGAGAAGGTTTCTATTTACATGGTAATCTTAATTTTTATCTAAAAGAATATAAACCAAAGCAACTGTCCCATCTCAAAGCCGGGGTATATATGAATAATGTGTATGATCAGTTTGGTAATTAGTTAAATAATTATCAAATCAAGTCCGCAATGCATACAGTATACCTGACGAACTACTGATTCATGTTGTTTTTATTGACCACGGACGCCAGCCAACCACATGAAGCAGCTTACCTCCGCTCTCTTAGCTTCACTTCCCTGCAGCTCACATCTAGCAACATCTATATATGGGATAGCAGATCAAATGCTCTTGCTGCTGATACAGCAACCAGTAATCTGAGAGGCAGATGCAGATCCAGTTCTATCTGGGAGAATTGTTCCATGACCTGTTGTAGATGTTTGCATAGAGAAGACACTCCTTGCATGGAGAAGACACTCCCAGAGTACACTTACATTTATTTGGGAGGAGCCATCAATGTCATGACAAAAAGACATCATGGAGAATTTAAATCTTCAAAGGATGTCAAGGCAAACCTCCATTGTTCTTCAAATGGTTGACAAGTCCGCTATTAAGCCGTAAGGGATCCTAGAAGATGTGCTTTGATTATAAAAAAGAATCCTAGATGTGCTTTTATTATCAAAATTCCTTCAAAAGTGCCAAGCTGAGTTCATGACTGTATAAGATGAACGACTCAGAATAATATATGAAATTCTCAATGGTATGAAAATAATCAAACTACAAGCATGGGAAGAAAAATTCAAAGAGTTCATAGAAAATCTTTGAGTTGTTGAGCTCAAATTGTTGTTTTCTGCACAGGTTAATAGAACACATGGCACCATACTCTACTGGATGTCACCCATCATTACTACATCTATAGTTTTTGCAGGGTGTGCTATCATAGGTGATCCACTGTTAACTGCCATGTTCATATTTACAGTCTAGCAATATTCCATGTCATGCAAGAGCCAGTCAGAATGCTAGCTGACATTTTGGCTATATTAATTCAAGTTAAAGTTTCCCTAGATCGTCTGGACATGTTATTACAAGATGCTGAGCTGAGACAAGATGTTGTTGTGAGGAAAGCACTCGCTGGATCCCAGTATACCATCGAAATTCTTCAAGGTATATTCAGTTGGGATCCCAGTCTTCACTGCAAAAACCAACATTGAAGGGAATAAATCTGCAAATTAAAAAAAGGGAGAAAAGGTAGCAATTTGCGGCTCATTGGGATCAGGGACATCTGCTCTGCTATATACAATTCTTGGAGAAATCCCAAAGATTTCAGGAGATGTAAGTTGAACATAAACCTTGAGCAGCAGTAACCATTTCATAGTTGAACAAAATTTTAGATGCAGTTTCTTTGCTTTCTATAGTGTGTTTTGTAGCACATATATGTATATAGAAATTCCTCCATAAACTTTTTGATTGCAGGTTCAAGTATATGGTAGTGTTGCCAACTTGGCACAGACAGCTTGGATTCAGAGTGGGACTGTCAGAAGTAACATATTCTATGGGAAACCAATGGACAAAATTCAGTACATGAAGGCAATAAAAGATTGTATATTATACAAGGATATAGAGAGTTTTTCTCATGGAGACATAACAGAGATTGGGGAGAGAGGATTGAATATGAGTGGAGGAAAAAAATAGAGGATTCTGTTGGCCAGAGCACTATATAATGATGCCGACATTTATCTATTGGATAACACCTTCAACTCTATTTAATGTGAGAAATCATTTTGTTTTGTGACTTGATTTATTGGTTTTGTCCGAGTTGATTTCTTGCTCTTTGATATGCATAAAGGGAGTATTCAATTTTGAATAGGGATTGAATGTATGATTCCTATAAACTTAAATTACTTGCAGGACTCTGTGACGGGAGCATTGACAATGAAAACAATAGTATTAGTCACACATCAAGTGGAATTTCTTCCTACCGTCGATAAAATCCTGGTAGAGTCTAGACACATAATCTATCTTCTATGGACTCAATCAGAAAATTCACTTTATAAAATATCGTGGTTTCTTACAAGTTAATCTTCCTTCTGGAGTTTTGAATATGGTGGCATATCTCATCTATCTTCACAGGTCATAGAAGGTGGATAAATCAAGGAAGCCGGGAGCTATGAGCAAATATTAACATTAGGACAAAAGCAACTTGTTAATGTGCACAGGGAAGCCATGACTTCTGCTAATCCAGTGAATTATCCTGCTTCAGTTTGATCTAAACAGACTAACATAAGCCCATTAGAACTTACCAGGACACAGAGTGCAAGTGCACTGGTTAGAGAAGAAAGAGTAGCAGATATTTCCTTTAACACAAGGCAATTGATTGCAGAAGAAGGGAAGGAAATAGCAGATGTAGGATTGCAACAATACTGTGATTGTATTCGTGTAGCATGAGGGGCATCACTTTTCCTTTGCATTGTACTGTCACAAGAAGCATTTGTTGTTGGTCTAGTAGCATCTAACAATTGGCTTGGGCCTTGGTGGTTTATGATCATTAAGGTCATTCAAAACCACCGGGTCCAAGACAACAATATTACCTTTTCCTTTGGTTACACGGATTTGGGAAAACTTGATTCCTCAAATAGAAGAGTCTCTTACAACCACCTCTGTCCATCTGGTATTTTCTAACACCATTTCCTTAATAGTTTTAGATCCTTATTAATCCAGATCTATTAAGAAACGATAGATGGAGATTATACTAGCTCGGAGCCATATTATCCCAGATCTATTGGGTACTCAGAGGTATCCATTTTTCTTGGCACTCCTTGCAGTTCGGTTTTTTACCCTGCTAAAGCTTAAAAAAATCAAAATTTAACACAGGCATATCTAAGGTTGAAGTAAACTATGTTAGAATGTAATTCCAAAGTTAATGTGGATTTATACTAAACTGGTTGTTTTTATACTTTTTATTTTGTAATATATCCTGGAGCCATGCAAAACTAATTGTTCTCTACATGTAGTAATACAAAGACAAAAACACATACTCAGGGACCTTCTCCATCGCAGGGTATAGAACACCTCTTATAGTAATTCAAACACATAATAGCTTGCGTTGGCCTTTTATAACATACAATATGCTTTTCAAACAAATTGTTGAGGTTGAAACTTTGTGTCATGGAGATAAATTCAGATGCATTCATTAACACAGGCTGTGTTTCTTTCTTCTCTGTGACAAGATGATCCTAATTAAAAGAAGTAGCAAAAACCTAGTCAAAAGATTGTTCTTTGAATATTCAGAATTTGAAAAACAACATTTCACACACAAGATCTTATTTTTCTGAGTCATTAAAACATCTACTTCATCCAAATTATCTCCTTCTTGAAACACTTGGCTGGCCTGTAAGCCTTCTTAAAACATTCATTCTCTAAAATCTCAGGTACCAATGGAGGATATAAATGTGCATGTTTTGTTGCAAACCTCATTCCAAAAAAAAAAAGTTGCAATTTCATCACACAGAAATCCATGACTTTTTAATCTTTTCAAATTCTATGGCTGTCAAGTATGAGATGGATTCAAATAACAGTGAAGGTAATCCATGGGACAAGCTGAACATATTTGCAATGTTATAGGATACAATTCCATACCATTTTACTTACTGTCTTTGGCCCTGGGTCCAAAATTCTAAAAATCAGTATTTTTGCACAAGAAGAAAACCATGGAGGGAAGGTGAAATGAGCTTTATAAATCTACAGTTCAGTAGCATCACGTCAGTCATTCGGTTCCATTTTTATAGAAGTGCTAAAAAGAAAGTAGATACAGCAAAAGTATGTAACTTTGGGTTCTTCTGGCATTATAGTGTCAGAGGATTTGATTCATGAAAAGGCAAGTAACCAGACATCAAAACAAATAGGATATCCAAACTAGCTAATTTGTGCTTCTCATTTTTGTAGATGCAAGCTTGTCAATCGGAAGGCTACATACAGACCCTACTTTTGCAAGGTTTTTTGAAATTAACCATAGCTATAGGGCAGACTCAAGAGAGGGAATAGACCATTACATTTACATTATGAGTGTACTATCTTACATGATCAAGACTCAAATGGCTGTCTTTGGTAACAAAGGTTTAATGTGTCTCGTTCTGTTGTTTGTTTTAAGTTCACATTGCAGAGTCTTGTTTTCTAGTTGTAAACCCTGCAACTGCTCCATATACAGTAAGCCTAACGAGTTATTTCGTGTTAGTTTAAGGAATCTTGTTACCAGGTGCAGTGTGCATCAAGGTTAATATGCATTGAGGTACATTTGAATTCCATGGTTTGCTTGTTTAATGTAGCCTTCTTTCATTTGTTTGTTTTAAGTTTACAGTCTTGTTTTCTAGTTGTAAGCCCTGCAACTGCTCCATATACAGTAAGCCTAACGAGGTTTTTTTGTCAGTTTAAGGAAGCTTGTTACCAGGTGCAGTATGCATTAAGGTTAAATATATGGCATGAGATACATTTGATTTCCATGGTTTGCTTGTTTAATGCAGTCTTCGTTCAGATAGTGGAATCTATTTTTATCAGAAATAGTTGAAATGTTGAAGAAGGTTTAAATATCTCTCTAGCAGGGGAGAATGCTATTCCAAGATTTGATCAGATGCATACAATCAGATCATTAGGAATGCCAATCTCCGACTGCCACAAGATGGTCACAACACGACAGTGTAAACCATGTGTACATTCACTTATTTGAGAGTGAGGCTACAATGAACATTTGTTTCGGCCTGATAATTGGAAGTTATTTGTTTCATTTGTTGGAAAGATAGCACGAGGGGCCTCAAATTCATGGGAGCAAGAACATAGAGATACAGACTCATTTGTCTATGCCACGGTCCCATTGCTCCAAGAGGCCGCTGCACTTATGCATAATTAGGCCTAAAGCACACCTTTTTGTAGAGCAGACAAAATATGAATGTACCAAGCAAAATCTGAATGTAAAACATACTTATTGATGGAAATAACTAATGTGTTATTTCACCTATCCTGCTCCTCCGTGTGATCTTGTGCAAATACAGGCTTTTAATGGCTATGCCAACTTAGCATAATTAGTCTTTGTTACAGTAACATGACTTCTAGTGCAGTACAATTAGCCTTTATTACATTAGCATGGCCACTGGATATTATAATACCCGGTTCAGAGATGGGTATCGGCTAATAGCTTCCATGTTTGGTAGGCATAGTGCAGTACAATTAACCTTTATTACATTAACATGGCCACTGGATATTATAATATCCGGTTCAGAGATGGGTAGCGGCTAGTAGCTTCCATGTTTGGTAGGCGGGGATGATTTTCAATTTTACTTGCATTGCACTGAAGGATTGGGAATAGCCAGGAGATGCACAAAGCTCCCCAGAGAAGCTGATCAAACAGGTCGCTCTAGACGGGAAGAATGCTCTTCCAAGATTTGATCAAGATGCATACAATCATATCGTTAGGAATGCCAATCTTCCACTGCCAAGAGATGTGTGCATTCACTTCTGATTTGAGAATGAGCTAGCATTTATTGAAATTGAGAATGAGCTAGGATTTGTTTCCGCCTGAAAATTTTGTCAGAAAGATGGCACAATGAGGGGCCTCAAATTCATGGGAGCAGGTGTATAAAGATACAGACTCACATGTTTATGCCACGGTCCCATAGGTCCAAGAAGCTGCTGCACTCATCTATAATTAGGCTTATACCAAAGTATAAATGTAAATTTATAAATATTATATTCAAAATTATAATATTTTACTGTTTATTAATATTAATATTTATAAATTAATGAATATTATATTTATAATAATAATATTTTATTTTCAGAAGGGATCTGCGGCTCTCGGAGGTTTTGATCCCGCGCGAACTAAAAATGCAGCAGGCCGCAGCAAGGAAACCTGTCATCGAGGACTCTCTCGGCAAACCCATCAACCTCTGGATCGAACCGCCTCGCAGGGATTTAGATGGCTACATCGTGGGGAAGATGTGGGTGCAGGCACCCAAGAACTGTCTTGAAAGGAGAACGCAGAACAGCATTGGCGATTTCTCCGAGGCGATCACTGATGCCGAAAACCTGCAAACGGAGGAAGGGAGACTCCCAGGACGAGATCGAAGTATCTATGCTGCTGGGAGAACAGATCTCGAGCCACAGGCCGCGTTGGAGGCTGGATTTGGAATCAGATCTACTTTTCTTGCCATGAATTTCTCTTTTCTCTGGTTTGACACGGCTTGGATCAATAAGGAATGGCCGTTCCATAGCCTACGATCAAGGTAGAAATCGGCTACATCGGGCCTTCAACTATTAGGAATCAATTCCCAGCGGGATCCAAAGGGGCAGCCGGAAAACACCCAATGCCGGCACTCTGGACGAAAGGATTCTGGGGTCGTGACCAGGTCTGTGGAGCCAGACCTGACGCAGATCTGATCGAGTCGAATCTGGCAAACAGGGCAGATTTGGAATTAAATGACTGCTTCCAAATCTTTGTTAGAAGGCGAGCCATATTTGCCAGGCTATCGGGCCATAAATGAATGGCGGGTGTTTATGTCCACGGTTCGATTTCAGGCTTAGCAAAATCGAACGGTAGGCATATACACCCGCCGTTCATTTATGGCCCGATAGCATGGGATTTATTGATCCCCTTGTTAGAACGCCCCAGGGAACTCAACAATGATATGGGTTTCAGCGACAGACAGTGTAAGAGATCTGAAATACAACATTGCAAATCAGATCGGCTATCCCGCTGGTGAGCAACACCTATTAACAAGAAGCAGATCTCTTCACGACTTTCGATCCATAAAGGATTACAATATAAAGCCATGAACTACAATAATTCTCAATCTGAGACTACAAGGAGGCGCAGCATCTGGCAAAGGCACTGTAGGAGGCAGCGGATCTAAACCAACCCACATCCCAGATCCACTCCAGCAGCATAGAGGTGACAGAACATCTTACAAGCAGATTTTACAAGGAGGGAAAGCTTCTCCAACAGATCCGAAACAGGCTGGATCAGAACCGAGCCCATACATAGTGGAGCAGCTGCAGCACACTCCAGAACTAACAATTGAAACAACAGAAGCAGAGAAGGTATGTAATAGTTATGAAAAGCAAGCTATCATCTGCCGTTTTAACGGTTTTTGGCCCAAACCATTTGATTTGTTTCATTGGATTCTCACAAAATGGTCTCTAGACTGTGAGATCCACCTCTGCTCAAAAGGGTTTTTTATAGTCAAATTTCAATCCCCAGAAGTCAGAGGTCTTGTGATCCAAGAAGGACCTTGGTTCTGGGGATCTTCGGGTTTTTTCATCACTTCATGGTTCCCAGATTTTGATGCAAACACTTTCGTTGTATCTAAGATGCCAGTATGGGTTCGTCTTCACAACCTCCCTATCCATTTTTGGGATCAAAAGGTGTTGGCAAGCATAGGCAATGCCATAGGCAATATATCAAAATGGATACACAGAGAATAGAGGAAATAATTTTTACTTTTGCACGCATATGCGTGGAAGTAGATCTCAGTAAAGGATTACCGGGAAGCATAAAACTGAAACATAAAGACCGCAGCTAGATGCAGTCGTTAGACTATGAAAATACAGCTTTCAGATGCAGAATATGTCGGCAAACTGGACATCTCCAAAATGCTTGTTCGGAATATAAAAAGAACAGTGGCAGAAAGAAGAGAACTGGCGGTCAACAAAAAGGATGGAAATTCAGCCATTCAAATTCGGAAGAGGAGGAAGAGGATGAAGAGGAAGACCCTGATCCAAACAAAAGTATCCCAACAGAAACACAAAAGACTTCTATACAAGAGACCAATGAATCACAAGCTGAGAAAATGGAAATTAGTGGAACCAAAAGGCAGCATTCATCAGATACCTCAGATTCAGACAAAGAAAATCCTAGACCCGACGAAGAAAATTCACTCCAAATTGTTCCCATAACCCCAGCACAAGGAGAATGGTGAAAGCTGGAGAAGAAAAAGGGGAGGAAGTCTTGATCCTTCAAGTTTGGCTCCTCTGTTCTCGCTGTGGTTGTTTGAAATTTTGCTTCTACTTCTTGTCCATTCTTTTCTCATCATTGCTCTCATCTCTGACAGGCACTGGCTTGAAATCTTCCTCATCCGAGGAGGCCGTGCATTTTGCTCATTAACGTTCTCTACTTGTTTTCCGCTGGACTGAATATTCATCCAGCGAGCTCTATGATTCACACATTATAGAGCAAAATGAATGCTTTAGCATATACTATCCTGGTAATAAAAAGTTTGATTTTTTCTTTGGAAAAAAAAATAATATTTTATTTTCTATTTATATTAATATTTACCTGTTTAGATCTATCTATCATGTGTCTAGAGGGATCAAATTCTTTAAGGTGTAAATTTTTCTTTAAATTCTACACTCTAAAAAAAAAATTTGCACCTCAAAACATGATAAATCCAAAATAAAAAAAATCTAAACTATATTTAAGTCTCTATTGAATATTTGGCTAGACTTTGAAACTAAAATCTCCTTTATTTTAATTGCGATGAACATGTTAAAACTACGTTCTCAGAGATCTTTGAGTTCCTTCTCTATTATCTAAAATTAATTGTCTCAACAACAGAGTAGAAAAGGGATTTCTAAACTGGGGATTTCTAAACTGTTATATTTGTAGGAGGCAAAGGCTACGAATTCACAAGACGATTCTTAATTTTTTCATAATGTTTAATAACAAATGAAGTCTGTTTTACAGTGGGAAACCTGTCTTTTATGGCGCTGCCTTTCTCAACAAAGGAAATAATATTGCCTAAAATACAATATTAAAAAAGTAAGAATAAGAGTCATTTAATATGAGTGCTTGATTATACGCTGGAAGTGCTTTGATACACGTATTTTAAAGTTAATATTTATCACAATTTCAAATGGAATTGTGTTAGAAGCTAATGCAATAAGCTTGCAAAGTGGGAGTATATTGAAGAATCCACCCAAGGGTATAGGAGATATTTCCATTGAGTGTCCTGTAGGGAAAAACCCTTTTTATCATCATATTGGTTTTCTTTGTCAACTGTTTTATTTTGTCTGAAATATGTTTTGCAGAAACCATGGGATATATGCTAGCGGCAATCGTTTTAAAGGCAATAGGACTCATGAATGCTTTTCGTAAATATCAAAATTTTAAGAGGCCTAAACAACATCAAAAATTGATACCATACATAGAGTTGACAGAAGGTAGTTATGTCAAGAAATTTGAGCGGTTTCGTGAATATGCAGGTAAGCTCAGTAACCTCTAAATTTTATACTATGTTTGAAGTCTCTGGTGTTTATTTTTGTCAATCAGGTTTTACTGGTCTTTTACTTTACGTTACAGTTTGTCTTGTTAAAATTTATGCTAAACTATAGGCTATAGGTTATTAAATTGGGAAAAAATATTTTGGTTTTGAATAAAATTGTTATATTAAATTTAGTATTTTAGAGTCGTTTTTTGTTTAGTAATTATATTTACGGTGAAAACATACCTGTAATATAGCTAAAAAGATAATTTGAAATTTCCAAATTCTACATTTTATTTAAAGAAAAAAAATATTGTTTCAATGAATCCTTACCAAAAAAAAAGCATAAGCTCTTGAGTTTGCTCCCGGTATATGTGATTCTCTTGACAAGCTCTTCAGTTTGCTCCCCTTATATGTGATTCTCTTGACATTTATATATTTACAGTGGACCCTGGGTACACAAAATGGTAATGCGTGCAAAGTAGATAGAACTGAATATTAATATTTTTAATATTTGGAGTCAAGATTTATGTAACATAAAATTTGACGATCAAAGTAACTACAAAATGGCGTGAAGGATAGACAATGTTGTTTCATGAGAAATCTAAGTCAAACTTTTGACAACAAGATGGCACGAAGGTTCCACAATGTTGTTTCGTATTTAATTAAACAAATAAAAAACTATGGTGTGAATTTGATGTCAACCATTTTTCGGATGGTCCACAATGTTGTTTCATATTTAATTAAACAAATAAAAGTTTATGGTGTGAACTTGATGTCAACCAATGAATTTGGCAGATTGTTTTTTGGATGGTCGTGCTTCACTCGTGATTACCAGTAACTCTTTTTATTTGGAAAAGATATATAAACTTGTGAAGTAATCTGCTATTTTAAATTCAATGATGGACTACTTAACAATTAAAGAGATACTTTTTTAGCCGATGGAAGCATGGATAATCAAAATTCACTAGACAATTATTTAAAATGAACAAAATATTAAAGTTTACTAATATGAAGCATTATGTCTTTTATTAACATTTTGTTGTTAATGTTTTTTCATATTTTTATTAACATTTTGTTGTTTCCTATTTAATTAAACAAATAAAAGGCTATGGTGTGAATTTGATGTTAACTAATGAATTTGGCAGATTGTTTTTTGGATGGTCCACAATGTTGTTTCATATTTAATTAAACAAATAAAAGTCTATGGTGTGAACTTGATGTCAATCAATGAATTTGGCAAATTGTTTTTTGGATGGTCATGCTTTACTTGTGATTACCAGTAACTCTTTTTATTTGGAAAAAATATATAAACTTGTGAAGTAATCTGCTATTTTAAATTTAATGGTGGACTATGTGACAATTAAAGAGGTACTTTTTAATCCCGTGGAAGCATGGATAATTAAATTCACTAAAAAATTATTTAAAATGAACAAAATATTAAATTTTACTAATATGAAGCATTATGTCTTTTATTAACATTTTGTTGTGAATGCTTTTTCATATTTTTGTTAACATTTTGTTGTTTCATATTTAATTAAACAAATAAAAGGCTATGGTGTGAATTTGATGTCAACCAATGAATTTGGCAGATTGTTTTTTGGATGGTCCACAATGTTGTTTTGTATTTAATTAAACAAATAAAAGTCCATGGTGTGAACTTGATGTCAACCAATGAATTTGGCAGATTGTTTTTTGGATGGTCGTGCCAATGATAGACTATGCGACAATTAAAGAGGTACTTTTTTAGGAGGTGGAAGCATGGATAATTAAATTCCCTAAACAATTATTTAAAATGAACAAAATATTAAATTTTACTAATTTGAAGTATTATGTCTTTTATTAACATTTTGTTGTTAATGTTTTTTCATATTTTTATTAACATTTTGTTGTTAATATTCTTTGATACTTTTATTAACATTTTGTTGTCAATATTTTTTTATACATTCAGAAAGTATCATGTCTTTTATAAATATTTTTTCATACATTTAGATGTAATATAGTATTTGTTTTGAATATATTTTTAAAAATGAGGAGCTTTATTATAATATGGTTGTTAACTTTCATTTCAATATTTCAATTATTATTTTAGTTGTGTATTTCCAACTTAACACAAATACATTAAACAACCTAAATCTAATACAATAACTATTATTTCAAACCAAAATACAATTTTTCCAATTAAACAATTTCATCAACATCTGTTTGCACCTTGTAGGGCAATTGTTAATATATACTTAAACCAAAATCTTAATTTGAACGGAAAAAATGTTAACCCAAAAAATATATTGGTTAAATAGTTAATGGGACAAAGAAAACACCCTTTAATCCTTAGGTTAGAAGTTCTAGGATAAAATGAGGTCAAAGACTTATAGAATATATTTATGCCATACCTTTTTAAGGCTTTCTTTAAAGAATTGTCTAAGCATAAAAGTGCATATATGGTTGATGGTGTTGTGTTCTAATGGGAAGTGTCAAACATTTGTAGAGTGCAAAAAGAGTCTGACATTGACATCATTACTCATTATGTTTATAGGAGGAACCACTCGCTTGTGGCTATTCCCATTGGCATAAAGGTCATAGTATACTAAAGATTATACTTTATGGGCCACATCTCTCAACCAATGTGGGATTATTTTTAGTATAGAGAGATATTTATATCATAAAAACAATTCAAAAATGCAAAGAGGGAGAGGCAAAGGGGGGGAATATTGACACCACAACCAATTAACCATTATGTTACTCACAAATACCACTTGTACCTTCAATGGAAAAATGATCATGGTATATCGAAGGTTTATATGTTAGTGTGAATTATATTTATCTATCAGTACAAAATGAGTTTTTTGTATTGAAAAATATTTATATCATAAAAACAAGTTCAAAATACACATATTTGAAGTGTATCTAACTTAATACTATTTGTTTTTTAAAGATAATATGACATAATGTTAAAAATGATTTTTTAATGTTTCATTAACAAAATTAAATAACAAAAAATACTTAAAAAAATAAAACTTCGTACCATAAATTAAAAAAATAGAGAAGAGAAAAGAGAGATTTTTTAAGGATAATAGTGAAGAGAGGAAATTTTTGATAACATTATATGAAAAATGTTTTAATTATAAAATATTGTAAAGAAAATACTTTCAAATTTATGTTCCAACTTTTTAAGTGATTTGTTTAGTAACATAAAATTACATGTTAATTATGATAAACTCTATTGGTTTAGTAACATAAAATTAGATATCAATCATGATAAGCTATAAAATTAATGATCAATTTTTTGTTAGATAAAGTTTAGTATTTTTTCTTTATGTTGTAACTTTTAACTTATTTGTTTAATAACATAAAATTACATGTTAATTATGATACATTTAAAGAGAGAACACATACAAGTGATTCAAATTTGAAAAAATGTTTTGGAATAACTTGTTCAAAGTTCTTTTTTATTAAACCCAATGTTTCAGACTTCTATGTGAGTCTATCTTCAGGGGAATGCCCAGATTCTTGAGAAGATTGATGTGGATTAGAGCAAAGAAAATGCAAGGATATATATAGTGATAGATGAGAGGAGTGTTCTGGAGTCCACTGTTAGGAATTTTAATTTTAATTTTTAATATAATTTATTAGGTTAATTTAAGAGATAAATTTAATTATGTAGGAGATAATTTATTATTATGCAAGTTAATACATGAATACTCATTCTTTTTATATATTGATTAATTCTTTGTATCTATTATTCTTATCATATTAATATATAATTAATTATGGTTCATACCTTTATTCAAAAAACTATTTTATGATTCGTACCTTTATTAAAAAACTATTTTATAATAATTTTTTAATATTATAAAAACCACGATGAGGTGAAAGAATTAATCTAAGTTTATATGATTTATAAATAAATTAATGTTAAGTTTATTAGATTTTTTTGTAATTAGTTAAATTTAATTAATTAGGATATAGCTATTCTATGTTAATTAGAAATGTAAAATAGTAATTCTTTTTAATTTGAATCTTTATTACTAAGCTTTAATTTATCAGGCCTATTTTTTTAATATATATTTTTAATTATTTTTTATTAATTATGAAAAATTCATTATAAGTTAGAATAATTAATCTAAGTTAATAAGATTAAAATTATAAGTTAATGTTAAAGTTATTAGATTTGTTGTTATGAGAGGTATGATTTAATTAAGGGTTTCAAGTTGTTGCTGATTATAAGACCACCATCTCGGTTCATATTGTTCTTTCTCTTTTCGATTTCTATGGCTTCTTTTATTTTTTGTTTTAGGTAGTGCTCTTCCTTGATGACAAGTTTGGCATATTCCATACAAATATAGTGTGAGGAGGAGAAAGCATGATCTACAAGAGCGATTTTGATGTTTTGTTTCTAGATATGTCTGTAGCATGCTCCTTAAGCCTAATGTTTAATGATTTGCCCATTTCACCTATGTATTGTTTCCCACAAGAGAAAGGGAATATGTACACTCCTTTTTGAAGTCTAGGGTTTATAGGGTCCTTGGCTGAGTCTAGAATTTTCTTAATAGTGTTAGGGGGAGTGAATGCCATGTTGACGTTGTGATTTCTTAGGATTCGTGAAATTTTATCAATTCATTCCTTTTATTTAAGGTAAAGAAATTTCGGGAATGTCAAAGGTTTTCTTTTCAATATTTTTCTTTAGGGTTTTATTAATGATGTTTTTTATTAACGATGTTTTTATTATAGCCATTGTGTTCAAAGACTTGTTGGAGGTGTTTTAGTTCAAGATTTAGGTGCTTAGGGTCAAAAATTCTAGAGGCTCTAGTAGTTAATGTTTTAATAATTCCATATTTTTGTTTCGGATGGTGATGAGAGTTGTCATGAAGGTATCTTTTGATCTGGGTTTTCTTCCTATACACTTTAGAGCTAAGTTTCCCATCTTTTTTGGAAGAGGATGTCAAGAAAGGGAAATTGGTTATTCTTTTCTACTTCAATAGTGAATTTAATGTGATTTGAGAGACTATTAATGTGAGTTAAAAATTCTTCAAGTTTGTCCTTACCATGACTCCATTTTGCGAAAACATCATCGACAAATCTTTTCCATTCTTATGGGGAATAAGGAAAGGATTTGAGGGTTTTTTGTTCAAAATGTTCCATGTATATGTTTGCAATTATTGGAGATAGAGGTGAGCCCATTGCTACTCCATGAGTTTGTGTATAATTTTTTCCTTTAAAGCTAAAGTAAGATGATTTTAAGCAAGTTTTCAGGAGATCTACAGTTTTTCTATCAGTGATAGATTGCATAACATCTATGGCTTCATCCAATGAGATCTTCATCATTCATTTTAAGGTCTTTGGTCCATTGAACGAATGATGCAGAATCTTTTATATAGGATGATGTGTTACTGGTTAGGGGACGCAGTTTTCTGGCAAGGTATTGAGCAAGGAGGTAGGTGGGTGAACCTATGGTATTAACTATGGGTCTTAATGGGTTGCCTTCTTTATGGATTTTGGGAGCACCATATATTCTAGGAGTGATGGAGCTAGTAGGGGTGATTCTCTTTTTTGTAATAGCGTCTAGAGAGGAATTTTTAATTTACTTGGTGACCTCCTTAAGAATTTTAGCGCTAGGGTCTTTATCTAAAATTTTATAACATCCACTATTGTTTATGTGATCTTCCATTTTTTCATCATAATTAGATTGATTCATAATCACTGTTGCATTTCCTTTGTCCGCTTTTAAGATAATTATGTCTTTGTTCTTTTTTAGTTTGTTTAGAGCTATTTTTTCTTCCTTAGTTATGTTGCATGATGGAGGTTTGGCATATCTAAGAATCTTGGCAATGTCTTGTCTAATCTCTTCAACTTTGGTTAGATTAAGATCCTTTAAGGCTACTTCTATGTTACTAATTATATCATCAACCATGATTTTATTAGGGGTGATGGCGAAATTAATCCCTTTATGAAGGATGGAATGGGAAGCATAGTCCAAGATTATGCTTAAAAGGTTGATGATAGTGGGTCTATTGAAGCCTTCGATTTTAGAGATGGCTAGCAGATGATACTCCATTTTGAGGCAGTAAAACATAAAGAATGGCAACAGGCTATGGTTGAAGAATATCAAGCAGTAATTGATAACAACACTTGGAAACTTGTTGATTGTCCAACAAATGTTAAACCCATCAGCTGTAAATGGGTTTACAGAATTAAGTATAATCAAAAGGGTGAACTTGAAAAGTATAAAGCACGACTTGTCGCAAAGGGTTTTGCGCAGCAGGAAGGCATTGATTATGAAGAAACTTTTGCTCCAACAGCTAAATGGAACACCATCCGATTAAAACTTGCATTGGCCGCTCAAAAAGGATGGAAAGTTCATCAAATGGATGTGAAAAGTGCTTTTCTCAACGGGGATTTACAGGAGGAAGTGTATATGACCCAACCACCAGGTTTTGAAGTTGAAGGACAAGAACATAAAGTCTGCAAATTGATCAAGGCTTTATATGGATTAAAACAAGCTCCCTGAGCTTGGTATGCAAAGATGGATGAATACCTTAAGAAAGTTGGTTTTCAACGAAGTGAATCTGATGATACTTTGTATGTGCGACAACAGGGAAATTATCTGGTAATTCTTGTTATGTATGTAGATGATTTGATCATTACTGGCAACCATGATGATCATATTGCACAGGTAAAAAGGGAGTTACATGCAGGTTTTAAGATGACAGATTTGGGATTACTTCACTACTATCTTGGAGTTGAAGTCTTCCAACGTCCACATCATATTTTCATTTCTCAGAGTAAGTATGCCACAAAGGTTCTTCAGCGATTTGGCATGCAAGATTGCAAGCCCGTTCTCACCCCCATGGAGCAAAACTTGAAACTTTCAAAATTTGAAGGGGGGGAAAGGTGGACAATACAACTTACAGACAGTTGATTGGCAACTTGATTTATTTGACAAATACTCGTCCTGATCTATCTTATGCAGTTAGTATTCTTTCACGTTTTATGCAGGAACCACGAGACAGCCACTGGAATGCAGCCAAAAGAGTTCTTCGATATATCAAAGGAACAAAAGATTTTGGTCTTCTTTACACAAAGACTAAAATTTTTGTACTTGGTGGATATTCTGATGCCGACTTTGCTGGGAGTATTGATGATCGAGCATCAACATCAGGTTATTTAATGAACATGGGATCAGCAGCAGTATCTTGGAGTTGTAAGAAACAAGCTACAGTGGCCACTTCTTCAGCAGAAGCAGAGTACATTTTAGCATGGGAAGCAGCATGTGAAATTGTTTGGTTGCGCAGAATTTTGTAGGACTTGGGCATTTCTCAGGCAGAAGCTACATCATTATTCATTGACAGCCAGTCAGCCATCAAACTTGCCAAGAACCCAGTTTTTCATTCAAAGACAAAGCATGTGGACACCAAGTATCATCATATCAGATCTCTCATTGCCAAAGATGTCCTCAAGCCAGTTTATTGTCCTTCCGAAGATCAGATCTCCGACATTTTCACGAAACCGCTTGGTAGAATAAAATTTACTAAGTTCAGGGATGAACTTGGTATCTGTTGTAATGTATCTTTGGATCATAGGGGGGAATGTTAGATGATCCAAAAATAATTTATTATCATAGGTTATAAAATTGAAATAAAATAATTATTAATTTAAGAAATTAAATTAATAATTATTATTCTAGAATGATTAATTAATGGAGACAATTAGAAATTAGTATATTGTTGTAACAAGATATGACTCTCCAAATGTGTCGTATCTTAGGCTTTATTTTAGGAGATTAGTTAGCTACTTGGTTTGAATAGCATTTAATGTAAATGGACACTTGTTTTTTTTTTTTTTTTCTTTTCTGAATCAGACTATGCTATTTATATTACAAAAAAGGCAAAAATTACATCATCATTGTTACAGCAGAGCCGTAGCTCTGTGATTCCTGTCGAAGGACTGACAGTAAGCTCATGAATCATCTCCAAAATTACAAAAAACTGACACTAAACCAGGCCAACAGTCTTGAGACCGACACTGAACATACATGATTAGCCGAAACTGAGACATATAGAGACTGGGACACATATAGATATCCGTCACTGTAACAGATAAGGACAGAATTACATAAGAAGAAGGACCTAACACTTAAATGATAGCGGTGAAAACAAACAATGAGAAAATTACAATCTCAGTGACCTGAGGCGGACTGAAGAGCGAGCTAGTCTTCATCGGTAGTGTGCGGGTCTTCCTTCATTCTGCATCCAGGAGTGTTCTGCTGCGCAGGTTCACTTGGGCCTGCCCCAGGATCCGGGGGGAAGCTTTCATGGACAGGGCGCAACATATCAGTAGTTGGAAGTTGCATATCAATTGTAGGAGCCAGCCCAGGAATCCTCGGAGGGCTAGCTTGAGGAGCAGCATCCTGACCTCCCAGATTTCTGCAATGCTCAACTGAAACCATGACAAAGAAAGTAGAGTTAGACAGGGTGCAAGGAATGCGATATCTCACCATGGGATGCACAGCATGCCCACATTCCATGATCTCCCGTTGTTCTACTGCTCTGCCCCTACCAACCGCCCTCCCTCTGTAATCCGCAGCTCTGCCTCTACCAGCCGGCCTTCCCCTGGGGCATCTTTGTTCTGAAGAGATCTCGAATGAGGATGTAGGGGAGGGGGCTCGCCTCTGAGACGGGGCCTGACTTCTAGAGCAGCCGCGTCGATTGATCATCCTTCGTTGCCCGCTTTGCTTCCCTGAGCTATTTAAATTGTTGTTGTATCTCCTCTCAATTTCCCGTGAGACCAATGCATAAACCAGCCCAACCTCCAAACACTCAAACTCTTTGCTGGACTGCGAGATAATAACAGAGATGTCGTGCCTTCCCAAATTGTTCTGAGAGCAAGGATACCCCCTCACCGCCTCCCTCAGAACCAGAGAGAGAGCGACCACGACCTCCCTCAGATCCAGAATACAAGCCCACACCAACTGCGAGAGAATGACAGAGTGTCCATGGCTTTGAATCGCCATGTTCCAGTTACCAAGACGCGCAGTGAATGCCGAAAGGACTCCGCTGAAATGAACCACCTCTGAACTTAAATGCATCACATGGCCTGACCAGGTGTGAATCGTCCTGGGATAGGTGGCTCGTCCGGGCTGACACATGCCCTTATGACGAGCCACCCAACTGTCATGCTTGAAAACCACCCGCATCCGGGAGGTAAATGGACACTTGTTATTTAATAAGTGATCCATAATTAGAGGTAGTTAGGACATGGAGCTTATAAATAGCTCATTGGAAGAGTGTTTGGTTGTTCGGGTGTAAACTCTTGCAAAATCAATTATGTAATTGTTTTTTTCTGATTAATAAAATTACGTGTCTGAGGACACTTCTGCCATTATGTTAGGTAATTTTGAAAATGTATTTTCGTGGGGGAGGGTGTTTTGGATGGGCACAAAGTTTTGTGTAGTTGCAGTGTTCTGCTCGGAGTCATTTTGATTTTGTTTTGGAGTTATGTTTCCAAGAAAGGTGTTGTGCTGAATGCCAATGCTCGATGCAACAAGATTTGTGCAGTCAATGTCACAGCTAGTGTGGTTTTGTTCTGGAGCGGGAGAGGTAGTGATGATGTGCGACTTGCTAGCGATGGACAAAACCCATCTTGCGATTTGAGTATCATCCAATATTTGGCAGGAGATGTCATGGCCATTGTGATTCTGTTATGGATTTAGAGAGGTAGCAGTGATGTGCGACTTGCTAGTGATGGACAAAACCTGTCTTGCGATGTGAGAATTGTTCAGTCTTCGGTTATGTTTGGAGATGTGTTGAGGACTAGTCTGTTGATGATCAGGAGAGGTCTTAGTCCTCATGTTGACAATTAGCGTGTAGTCCTTAATGGATTTTGATTTCGGCATGCTCGCCTGCACGTTGTTGATATTTGCATTGGTGTATGGAGAGTTACGACTTAGTCCCCGACACATCTCCATAATTCATAACTCTCCATACACCAACGCAAATATCACTAGCATGCAAGAAAGCATGCCGAATTCAAAATCCATTAAGGACTACATGCTCATCGTCGACATGAGGACTAAAACCTCTCCTGATCATCAACAGACTAGTCCTCGGCACATCTCCAAATATAACTGAAGAGTCGACAATTCTCACATCACAAGATGGGGTTTGTCCATCACTGGCGATTCGCACAACACCACTACCTCTCCAAATCCAGAACATAATCACAATGGCCATGACATCGCATGCTGAAGATTGGATGATACTCACATCGCAAGACGGGTTCTGTCCATTGCTGGAAAGTCGCACAACATCACTACCTCTTCAGCTCTAGAACATAACCACATTGGCCCTGACATTGACTGCACAAATCTTGTTGCATCAGGATTGGCATTTGGCACAACACCTTTCTCGGAAACATAACTCCAGAACATAATTAAAATGACTCTGAGTAGAACGCTGAAACTACACAAAACTTTGCGCCCATCCAGAACACCCTCCCTTACGAAAATATGTTTTCAAAATTACCTAACAATCATCCGCTAGCCATCTCTAAAATTGAAGGATTCAATAGACCCACTTTCATCAACCTTTCAAACATAATCTTGGACCACACTTCCTATTCCATCCTTCATAAAGGGATTAATTTTGCCATCACCCCTATTAAAATCCTGGTTGATGATATAATTAGTAACATAGAAGTAGCCTTAAAGGATCTTAATCTAAATGAAGATGAAGAGATTAGACGAGACATTGCCAAGATTCTTAAATATGCCAAACCTCCATCATGAAACATAACTAAGGAAGAAAAAATAGCTCTAAATAAACTGAAAAAGAACAAAGACATAATTATCTTAAAAGCAGACAAAGGCAATGCAACAGTAATTATGAATTGATCTGATTATGATGAAAAAATGGAAGATCACATAAATAATAGTGGATGCTATAAAATTTTAGATAAAGACCCTAGCGCTAAAATTATTAAGGAGGTCACCAAGAAAATTAAAGATTCCTCTCTAGACGTTATTACAAAAAAGAGAATCACCCCTACTAGCTCCATCACTCCTTGATTATACGGTGCTCCTAAAATCCATAAAGAAGGAAACCCATTAAGACCCATAGTTAATACCATAGGTTCACCCACCTACCTCCTTACTCAATACCTTGCCAGAAAACTACATCCCCTAGTTGGTAACACATCATCCTATATAAAAGATTCTGCATCGTTCGTTCAATGGACCAAAGACCTTAAAATGAATGATGAAGATCTCATGGTAGGTTTTGATGTCGTTTCCTTATACACTATGATACCTTTGGATGAAGCCATAGATGTTATGCAATCTATCACTGGTAGCGAAACTATAGATCTCCTAAAAACTTGCTTACAATCATCTTACTTTAGCTTTAAAGGAAAAATTTATACGCCAACTCATGGAGTCACAATGGGCTCACCTCTATCTCTAATAATTGCAAACATATACATGGAAAATTTTGAACAAAAATCCCTCAAATCCTTTCCTTATTCCCTAGAAGAATGGAAAAGATTTGTCGACAATGTTTTTGCAAAATGGAGTCATGGTAAGGACAAACTTGAAGAATTTTTAACTCACATTAATAGTTTCTCAAATCACATTAAATTCACCCTTGAAGTAAAAACAGATAACCAATTACCCTTTCTTGACATCCTCTTATCCAAAAAATATGGGAGACTTAGCTCCAAAGTGTATAGGAAGAAAACCCACACCAAAATATACCTTCACACCAACTCTCATCACCAACCCAAAAAAAAATATGGAATTATTAAAACCCTAACTACTAGAGACTCTAGAATTTCTGACCCTGAGCACTTAAATCGTGAACTAAAACACCTCTGACAAGTCTTTGAACACAATGGTTATAATAAAAACATCATTAACAAAACTATCCATCAAACCCTAAAGAAAAATAATGAAAAGAAAACCTTTGACATTCCCAAAATTTCTTTGCCTTACATAAAAGGAACAACTGATAAAATTTCAAGAATCCTAAGCAAGCGCAACATCAACATTGCATTCACTCCCCCTAACACTCATCCAAGTACCCTATAAACCCTAGACTTCAAAAAGGAGTGTACATAGTCCCTTGCTCTTGTGGGAAACAATATATAGGTGAAACAGACATATCATTAAACATTAGGCTTAAGGGGCATGCTGCAGACATATCTAGAAACATAACATCAAAATCCTCTCTTGCAGATCATGTTTTCTCCTCCTCACTCTACATTTGTATGGAAGATGCCAAACTTGTCATCAAGGAAGAGCACTACCTAAAACGAAAAATAAAAGAAGCCATAGAAATCGAAAAGTGAAAGAACAATATGAACCGAGATGAAGGTCTTATAATCAACAACACATGGAAACCCTTAATTAAATCATACCTCTTATAAAAACAAATCTAATAACTTTAACATTAACTTATAATTTTAATCTTATTAACTTAGATTAATTATTCTAACTCAGAATGACTTTCAAAAATTAATAAAGAATAATTAAAAAAATATATTAAAAAAATAGGTCTGATAAATTAAAGCTTAGTAATAAAGAATCAAATTAAAAAGAATTACTATTTCACATTTCTAATTAACATAGAATAGTTATATCCTGATTAATTAAATTTAACTCATTACAAAAAAATATCTAATAAACTTAAAATTAATTTATTTATAAATCATATAAATTTAGATTAATTGTTTCATCTCATAATGGTTTTTACATTATTAAAAAATAGTTTTTTGAATAAAGGTATGAATCATAATTAATTATATATTAATATTATGAAAATAATAGATACAAAGAATAATAAATTAATCAATATATAAAAAGAATGATTATTCACGCATCTAACTTGCATAATAATAAATTATCTCCTAACTAATTAAATTTATCTCTTAAATTAACCTAATAAATTATATTAAAATTAAAATTAAAATTCCTAACAGTGGACTCCAGAACACTCCCCTCATCTATCACTATATATATCCTTGCATTTTCTTTGTCGTAATCCACACCAATCTTCTCAAGAATCTGGGTGTTCCCCCGAAGATGGACTCACATAAAAGTCTGAAACGTTGGGTTTAATAAAAAAAAAACTCTGAATAGGTTATTTGAAAACATTTTTTCAAATTATGATACACCTTATTTGTTTAGTAACATAAAATTATATATCAGATATGATAAGATATAAAATTAATGATTAATTTCTTGTTGGATAAAGTTTAGTATTTTGTCTTCTAGTGGTTAGCTTAATTAGTGATGGTTGTGATATGAAGTCTTATGTAAAGATTGTAGTTTAAGGTTTAAATCCCCCAATTAACTTTGTAAGCAATGCATGAAGGGTATATGAATTCACCTAAAAACTATAATGATACCTACAAATTATAATGGTAATTGTGGAAATCAACCTCATGTCATATAAATATGACTCAATTACCAATTCCTTTATATAGCAACCAAAAAAACTCAAAAGTACTTCAATGATAAGTTTGGCCAATAAGTAATATATAGTTTTATGATTTACAAGGTATCTCATACTATTTAGAAACAATATTTTGTTTGAACCATCCTTAAAGTGTCAAAACTATTTTGTTTGAACCATCCTTAAAAAGCATAACTAAAATTATCCCATAAATATTATTGCAAAATCTAAATGGCAGTGGGTTTGTAAAAAAACCACAAAATACCTTTTAAAAATAGTAGATGAGGTGACTTTTTTGTTGGCATTATTTTGATGAAATTCAATTGAAATCTATATTATAGTTGTTAAGCTTTGGGTGTTTTATTGGTTTTTGATGGTGTGAATCCATTTCTACTATACAAAAATGATTCAAGAGTGAATTTCTTAAAAAAAATAAAAAAAATTGGTGGTGTTGAATCCATTTCTACCTACAAAAATAATTCAATATGAAAGTTCTTGAAAAAATCGATCAAAATCTGATGAGAAATTGGCCCTCCGGTCAAAATTGTCACCTCGTTGTATCTAATAAATATGTCCAGAAAGAAATCCCCTTTATATTGCATACAACAGTGAACAATAAAATGAACACATGAGAACCAAAAATTGAATGATGGAAGATGGTACGGAATTGGTCAGACCAGTTTGCAAGACATTGTTGAGACAAAGGAGCTTATAGTCTCCTCTGTTTGCATTTATACACATCATTGCTTTTGGGTTCCCCATTGATCTTTAGAAATCTTTACTGACAACATAAATCATGAGGAATTTCCTGGGTTTTCGCTAGCAAAGTCTTCTAATATATCGTGATTATGAGATACATGCTTAGAGAGGAAGGAGAAATAGGAGGGAAAGCAAACAAGGTTCAAAATCTGAATATATAGGTGTCATAGGCGGTTTCTAAACTATATCTTTCATGTGAATCGACTTGCGATTTTTGCTTAACGTTTACAATTCAGATTGGATTGATTTTCCCACCCTACCCTCTCTGTCATGTTTTTTTCATTGTGGACTCTCCTTATAGTATTTAGTTATCTAAAATCACAGGTAGATTTTCAAGCCAGACAAGCACTTCAAAATGCAGTGCCAAATTTCTGTAGATTTTTTTCTATACTTTTACGCCCTATAGATACTTTCAATATATAATTCTCTTAGACACGATCTAATGTAAGTTAGCAATGCACTCAAGTGAAAAGTTCCGTAAGGTTTTATAAACCCACAATGTTGGCTTCAAGCAAAGTAATGAACATAAGCAATATTTAGATATTCAAAAAGAAAACCTTTTGCTGAAGCTAATCCCAAGCTGACAACTGAAAATTTGTGGAAGTTTTTGCATGAAAATATTTATTACTGAGGGACGATATGATGATAAAAACTAGGAAATTGAATCTACAATAAAAAAATTAAAGGTCCACAACTTCCTCAATACATGTGCACAAATACATGCAATGAATAAGTAAAAAAAAAATCTTATGAGCCCATAAAAGCTCTACAACTCATCTCCTAAGAATTGATTCATTTCAATCTAACAACGGGCCTCAGAAATCTGAACTCTGAAATTGTTTGAAAACCAATACAAGTAGAAACAAAATTTTTGGTAATGACAGGGAAATTCAGCCTCTAGTTGTTTTTGTGATTGATGAATTATCTCTCCTAGTGACCTGCCAGTATGGTTTTATGAAGCAAAGCAATGTTTCTCAGATGTCTTCCCAAATTTCAAGGCGAATAGGCTTGAGTATATAATCCTCTGAATGTAGTTGGCCTGGTTTAAACAATATATGCTTGTTGAATGGCATTGATGTCTAATCCCTTTAACCGAACAACTGATTCCATGTGTCCCTTCAATGTATGTAGTTCTCTCAACCTGCACAAGTACTATTAGCATCAACATGTTTTTCCATCCCTCGGCAAAATGGTCAAGTGAAGTTGAACTCAGAGATTCTAGATGAATCACTTTAGTATAATTTCTTGCATGAAGCAAATGGAAGGGATAACTCATGTGTAGTCTTTTAAAACAATGGTTCTTTCCCAATGTTGTTTCCAAAATACAAAAAAAGAATCTCCTATAATTGAATAAGCACGAGGATTGAGTTTTTGGTTTAACTGATAATAAAAAAGTTGCAAATATTAAAAATGAGTTTTTCTTGGGTTAGATCATTGGTGAAATGGAATTGAATGCAAGCCATGTAGATTTTCCTAAATAATGAAACTTGTGCAAAAACACAGTGAACACACTTTTGCTCAGGGAATGACATTTTCAAGATGTAGAGATTCGAATCTATTTGGTTTTTCTCATGAAATAGGATTAAGGTGATAACAAACTCTTAAAGCATTATGCATTTCCATGATTTGTTACCTTGCAATTTCTGCACGTCTTCTGGCTTGCTCTGCAATCATGGATGAACTCCCAACAGAAGTGTAGGCATCATGAGCAATCAAAGCATGTAAAGTTCTTTGAGCAAGTGCCTATTTGGCTTCTCTGTCCTCTCTTCCGTAATACTTCTTTGTTGTCAAATCCGTCAGCATGGTGTCATTGTTACTAATGGGCCTTGGTATTGCAACAAGAATGCTACAACTCCCAAGGCTACCAACTTTAATCATCAACCTAGGGTTCATACAAACTTAAGAGGTATCGGCACTATATGTGTAGCATACAATGTGTCCTTCAATGCATGTACTGAATCAAATCCTAAACTAATTGCAGAAAATGAACTACTCGAAATGGAAACCCTAACCTATTGCAAGAAATAAAGTACAAGGAAAGAAACATGTTCTAATTACATAAAGATCATGAACTAAATGTAAAAGAATCCTAACTTAACCCTATTTATCACATGTGATGATTTAAACTAACTGAGCATGGAATTTGATTTAGGGAGTATTAACTACTGCATGCATGTGCTAATTAAGAAATAAAAAGAACTATTTTTCTTTATCTTTTCATTTTATAAATGCAAATGCTAATCTTTCCTTGTTCTTTGGTAGGGGAGACAGGTGTGGAGGAAGAGGGGTATAATAGTTTTGATGGCTTGGAGGTTAAGTAGAGGCCTAATCCTAGCTTCAATGATGATTTTTCTCAATTCGGGCTCAAAACAGGGCGCTACAGGATTTCCTACAAGATGTCTATAGGATGTACTAGTTCCTACAGGATCCCCTGTTTTATTACAAGAACAAGCCGAAAGCTTAGGAAGTGGTCTAGGAGGTGGAATGGATCTTGGGAAAGGTGGATAATGTAAGAATAAGGCATGGAGGTGGTAGACACTACCCAGAACTCAAGCAAGGGCTTCAAGATGGGTAGATTTGCTCAATGGAAATGGCAATGTTTGCTTATAAAACAAGAATTCGAATTGAGACTTTAGTGCATTTTGGCGACATGGGTGGATGAGGCTTAAATGAGGCAAACGAGATGAGGTCTCCCTTCAAAGTAGAAGCTCTTGCAAAAACACACATTATTGTCTACATCTATCCACAAATTCATTTATACATGAGAAATATTTATTAAATAATGAAAAATTACTAGTCTAAAATCCAGAAATTCGAGAACTAGTGAGCTAGTAAATCTATCAAATGCCTAACCTAATCAAGTGAAAATGAAATGGGGTAAATTTTGCTGTTAAATAGAATGCTTTTTTGATCTAATGCAAGTGGAATCAACTTGATTGAAGCTCGTTAGCATGCTCTAAAAAATAGCATAAATTTAATGTTCTTTTGCTACAAAGGAGTTCCAAAAATCTAGATTTGGGAATAAGAAAACTAATCCAAGTAGATCAATGATTATTATGACCTTCCAAAGATTTTCCAAGGATCAAATGATGTTTGTGATCCTGCAAAATAACTTACATCAACCATTTAACCCAATCATACAACAAGAAATCATCAATATTAAATGCAGAAATAGAAAGAAACAAGAACAAGAGATGCATGTGAATAAGAAGTGACAAGAAGAAAAGCAAATGATACAAAAGGGCTCTGAGGCTCCTGGGATGGCCAAGCCTAAGGAAACTCAGCGACCTATGGAGCAGAACAAGATTTAGAAGCTGAACATGACACCAAACTTCATTGTTTTTATCAATACAATTACATCCCTGCAAGAAAATACAATGGAGCTGCAAAAATACGAGTTCTCTCCACGAGAAGACTAATAAAAAATATCCCCATAGAGGCAAATCTGACTTGGTACTTATAAAAAATTATTAGGAATCATTCCCCATGAAAGGAGGAAGCTTTCCCTACCAAAATCCCTTGATTAGTGAATCTGGTTCTCAATACTAGGAATCTGCATTAAATGGCAGGGGACGCAGTCCTAGATTTTCTCAATCATTGGAGTTCCACAATCTGTGCCATAATTCCATAATATATTATTGATTTATTATTTAATATTGATTCTCTTGTACTAGGGATCAAGTCCCTAAATTATCTCTTCCAAATCTTCATAATCTGCCCAATATTCTCATAATATTCCACAAAAATAAATAGTATTAAGCACAAATATGCAAATATTCATAAACCTTCCTAATGAACATATTAAAGTTAAAAATACATTATCTAATGCAAAAAGAAAGGTTTAATATGCTGAAGGATGGTCAGATGGGCCTTAATTTATGTTTAATTCAGAGGCATGGGCCTTAATTTATGTCTAATTTGGAGGCCCATCATACCCCCTGCTGAAAGTGTTGCTCATCCTCTAAGAAACTTAGTGACCTCATTATGCCTCATTCATGGCCCTATTGGCCTCTGTCTTGTGCATTCCTCTATCCTTTCTCTTAAGAATCTTGGCTGTAAGTTCTGCAAGGACAAGCCCAAAAACATATTTGTTCATAGAAAAATCATTGTTTCTTGAGACCATTAGCTTACCTTCTTCCTTTTCTTTTGTGGCCTAAATGATTGCCTAATGGCCTTGGAGTTTTCAGTTTTGATTAGGTCTCTCTTAGGCACTATTTTTTTTTTGGTTTTAGCACCATTTGTTCATTTCTTCCTTCTTGTAGAAACATTTTGTCTTCCTGTAGCAGTCATTCATTCTCTTTCAGAGTCGTTTAACTGCATGGGAGTGATGAGAAATGATGTAGAGGGTTTGGAGGATGATGTTAGGGCTCAAAGGGAGTAGTGTAGGTTTGTGAAAATGGAGAGGATGATCTGTTTGTTTCTTTTCAAGAAATTTTCACTGTGAGACAGAGTGTAGGGTTTGTTCTTGAAATTATGAAATGGGATGGATGAATGATGGATAAATAGTGGATATGAAGTGGATGGAGGACTTGTAGTGTTGTGGTGACTTGGCCTTTGCAAAAATTTATTCTTTTAACTATTGTCCCCATTCCTTGAAATCATCACCCTTCATAATTTTGACTTTTCAACATTGCATGAGTGAAGGAGTTGTTAAACACACATGGGCAACAAGAATAATCTGAAGGATAAAACATGAGACTACAATTTTTATTAACAACTGATATACATTTATAGTACATATTGTGACAGTTGGTTCCACATCCCAAGGTCTCTTGGACTCCTTTTGTCTATTCGGCTTCCACACTAACCCATTGAGGATTAGGTGTCCAACATTCCCCCTCTTAATCCGAAGGGTTATGTATGAGTCCAAGAAGAGAGCTGTAATACAAAATGTGCAAAAATGCATGGCAGCACTAGGCTGAATGTGCTCTTTGAAATCTTGGTATAAAGGGTGGTGGTTTAAGGATGACCACCAACACTAGAACGCTTAGTGCAATTCCCAGAACTCTTCCAAAACTGGCAAGAAGCTGAAGTCTTCTGCTAGAGGGAGTGCTCCTATTGTTTTGAAGAGGGAAACCTTCAACCAATAAAGGGAGGCCTCACCCCGCATAAAAGGGAGAACTTCAACCTGAAAAGGGAAGTCTCAACCTGTGATGGTTTAAGGATGACCAACAACTCTGGAATGCTTAATGCAATTCCTGGAACTCTTCCAAAACTGGCAAGAAGCTGGAGTCTTATGCTATAGGAAGTGTTCTCAATTTTGTTCCTGGAATTCTTCCGAAACTGGCGAGAAGCTGAAGTCTTCTGCTAGAGGAAGTGTCCCAGATTACCAACTGAAGGCATGTTCACGGGCATCTTTGTCTCTGGCTACAACTCTGAATCTGGTGTGACAGGTTGTGGCTTAGGCTCGCTTGATGTGACTTTGAAGCTTGTAGATGACCATCATTCCCCCCCCTGTCAGATACAAGGTGAGATGATGGAGAAAACTCAACTGCAAGACTGTTCAATACTCTGGAATATGTTCTGACATGTGATTGGAATATTTTCTTGGCTGTTGATGCCCATTGCCAAGAAGCGATCCATCCAAGATGAATCTTTGTTCTTGCAGGACGTTTGTTTATGAAGCATCTGTTTGAAGAATGAGTGGTTTTATGACAGTGCTTACATGGATGAAGATCAAAACAATGATCTTTCATATGGCCAACTTGGTCACAGTGTTGGCATTTCATAATCTGTTGTTGTTGTTGTTGTTGTGGAAGAGGGGCAGAATCTGGAACAGCTGGATGTGAATTGTCATGAAGGAATCCAGCACTCTGAAACTGAATGGGCTTTGAGTAGTCTGGAATATGAAAGGACAAGTCCTTGTCATATCCAAGACCAGTTCTGTGCTTGTTGTGGACAAGCTGTTCCCAAGGTCTGATGATGGGCTTGGGAGGTGCAGACTGAGTTTCTGCATCTGTATGTACAACTGCTGCTTTATGGGGTACTAAATCTGAATGAACTGTAACATTATTGTCTTGCTGTTTATGGGAGTCTGTTTCAATCTTCTGAACAGAAACAGGTTTAGAATGATGACTCCACTGCTGTAATTCTTCCTGCTGTAGCTTTGTCTCAAGCTGCAAAAACTCAATATTCTCTTGTACATTATGCAAACAGGTTCTAATGTCAACAAGAGAAGCTTTGCTTATTCTTACTGTACCATGATCAGAGGAATGTATCAGAGTTTTTAAGAACTCCAATACTTCACCAATTCTGGCTATTTTATTCATTGTCAAAATTACATTAATCACAACTATGAACTTGTACAGAAAAATCAATACTCACACGCAATATGTCAATACAATTGGATTTTACAACAAATTGCAATTGTCTTCAAAAATAGTGATGGCTCTCGATTTTAGTTGTGTTTGGTTATATAAGCTTCATATTCCAACACATTTGAAATAACATAAAGTAATCAACGCCATATAAGGAGCATGAATCGACAAGAAAAATGACCAACGCATATGCCAGAATGAGGAGCAACCATGGGATTTTAACAGGCAAATTTCTTAATATATAAAACCTAAAAAAGGAACAATGCTTTGAAATTTGGATCCAAAACCTCTCACGCTTCCATTTCTTCATCGGGAAGGGATCCATTTAAAACCATTTTCACACCATACACTGTCATACCATAAGCGACCTCTTCATACGCAGTGCATACACTTTGGGAAAGACTGATAAACACGACCTCCTCACCTCCGCTTTACAATGCCTACTACAGCCATGGTTGAATATGCACGTCCAACAACCCGACCTTTCTGAAATTAGCAAAGGAATTCACACCCAGATTTGTGCAATCCCAATGATCTCTGGCAATACTAAGTTAGCCTCCAACTATAATCGAATTTTGTCTCTGGATTAAGCAAATTGACTTGCCTAGAAAATAATAAATTCGTTCAAGAAGATTATTGCTTCAGGAATTAAATGCATAGTTGCATCACTCATTACAGGACGATAGCAACAATTCTTATACCAGTGAAGTATTTGATCTCCAACAATCACACTACAGGCGTCTAGTCTTTGAAAGCGACAACGTACACAGAATTTGTTCAGAATTTCAGCAAGCATTCATATGTGGCAGCAGGTTTCAGTGGATTAAGACCCTTACACCCTCAATTTGGACATTGCTCACACCATCGAACCATGTACAAGGGAACTTGTCCATCAAGCCATGCACAGAGAAACCTGTCTCAAAACTTGATCTGCCCAAATGAGGATGACTGCAATCAGCACCTAGCTTACTCGAATAATAAATTTTGGCTTAAATGAATGGCTTTCCTCAGCCCAGCGTCCTAGCATATGGAAATTTCGCGACTTATCCTCGGACTTCTAAAAACGACGTCCCTTCTCTGGCATCAGAAATTTCTGGAAGTATCCCTAAATGTCCTGCGGCTCTGCTTGTGACAATATTTCACATCCTACAGTCCATACGCTCCATACTTCAAGTAACACGCAGCCCAGTGATACATGAATTTTTTTGACATTGATTTAGCAGCCTTTAAACAAGTATTCAGCTCTTTCCATAGGGTACAATCAATTCAACATTCATGATAGTCATTGATGTTCCAAAAATAATGCGACCTTCTCCCCGATACGTTCAGGTGACAGAGCAAGGCTCTCAGCCTCCCAGAGCAAAGGAACACAACTCTTCCCGCAAGGTTTGACCTTTAGTTAGGAGGTTCACTCAGTCAGCATCAAATAGTTGATGTATCATTGCCACAGTACTTCACGTTCCGTACCTCTAGCCATATGAATACAACCCATGAATCTATTGACAACGCTTAGAACAATTTGGACCTGGTGTTCAAACTACTTCTTTTGATATTAACTCGGCCTCTAATCTCTAGGAAAGAACAACGACTAGGTTTTGTTGAACACGACTCTCTTTAGGCATAAGAAAAAACATTCGGACTCCTGAAATTTCAATGGGATTTGGCTCTTTCCCATGAGTTCGACTTCTACGAATGGTGGTGGAAGATGTATTTTTGGAATATGATACATAGTAGACAATAAGTCTAATGCATCAACACCACACTCATAACACTCACCAAATGCAGGATATTCAGGATTGCTTCAGCGACTTGACCACATTCAACGCACAGTGATTCAAACGAGAGTGATTCCAGGCACTGTCAGTAATCGAAGGCTTGTAATGGTCCCTTTGTATAGCAGATGAATTATGATTGATTACAGGGCAGAGAATCGACAGAGTATATGGGCAGAGATCCAGGCATTAGGTAGGCAGAGAGACAAATGATACAAGGAACATTCGTGCTGACATTTTCTTCAACTAGAGGAGGCAAACAATGTATCTGTTATAATAGCGGATAGTGGGCAGCGTAGTTGTCTGACATGAAAAGATGGTAGAGGAATAGAATCATACCACCAGAAATTCCATTCTAGCAAGTCGGACCAACGATATCACTGAGCATAACGGTTTGGAGGGTGGAACATTTTAGAGAGAATAAAACGTATATGACAGATACCACAGATTATATGAGAGCTGGCTGCGTATTACAGCAAGGAGCAGCGTATATATTAGAAACTGAATTATGTCAGATGGGCAGTGTATTATATGGGAAGCCTGAGGTTTCAACGATGGGTCTCTCAGCAAGGACACATGCATACAGTGTGCAACAGTAATAAATAAACCATTTCAAGGCAGCAAAGACCCAAATTTTAAATCCTCCATAGCAGTACAAAGCGGTAGACAACCTTTTTTTTTCTAATACAACGGGAAACTCAAAAACAACGTTTTGGGGTCTTGAGATTTTATTCTAAATCAACTTTATAAGAACAAATCTTGTAATTCATTATTTCATCGCTTTATTCTGAGTAACACTTCAAATACCAACATACAGAACTCAATGCAGCTGACTGAAATGAATGCAATGTCCAAGCTTTCAATGTTTTCAACCAAATTCACAGTGTCCAACACAATCCAATGTATACCTCCTACATATCATGAGCAGCGACCAGAATGACACGCAAAGAAAGACCACACAGACATAGTGGCTCACACTTGAGCAGGGCAGGAATTCGCCCGCTCTGATACCATGTTAAACACACATGGGCAACAAGAATAATCTGAAGGATAAAACATGAGAGTAAAATTTTTATTAACAACTAATATACATTTATAGTACATAATTTGACCGTTGGGTTCCACATCCCAAGGTCTCTTGGACTCCTTTTGTCTATTCGACTTCCACACTAACCCATTGAGGATTAGGTGTCCAACAGGAGTGAGCTGCAATTAACTAGTTGAAGGCGGCTGAGACTGCTGACCCATCCTTAGCTTATAAAACCTCGTCTCTCATGCATTGACAAAAAATTTCTAACTCTAATATGATAAAGAAGAGGTCAAGAATATTGCATACCTGTACCTACCTGATGGTTGTTGGAGAGACATGCATGTAGCTGCTGAGTTGATGTTGCCGTGTTGCTAATGACTCATGTACATCTTCTTGACTGTCTTTCTCTTTTTTGTTGATCTCATTTTGTTGATGGGTTGTTTTCTTGTTGTTGTGTAGGTGTTAGGGGACCTATATCAACCTTTCCTAAAGAATACCTAACCTTTTGACTCATTTCTACATCATATTGCCTCTTGTAGCTTCTTCTCGACCTTCCTGTAGAGATCCTGTAGTAATTCAGGACAACCTCTTGTAGCAGACTTGTTTTGTCCATATCTCCCAAACAATATAATGGATTGACCCGAAATTTTCTAAGCATGTTGTCATAATTATTACGCACCTCCCCATAAAAAAATCTTGGCCAATGGATGCACGAATCTCGAGAAAAACTAAAAATGGCTGAAGGTGATGGAGGTTGATTTCTTGAAAACCATGCACTAGAATTTGCTGAAATTTCTTAGACATGTTACTATCATCCATATGCATCACCCTATGAAACATATTTTTAAATGGATGCACGAATATCGAGAATATTAAAAAATGGCTATAGGTGATGGACGCTGATTTCTCGAAAATTGTGCCCTAGAATTTGCTGAAATTTCTTTAGCATGTTACCATCATCAACATGCATCTCCCCTTAAAACAACATGGCAAATGGATCCATGGTTTGCAAGATATGGAAAAAATAGTTTTATGCTTTATGTATTTCTATTTCCTGTAGTAAAACAGAGCCTTCCTATAGTATTTCGGTGCAGCAAGGAAAATGAGAGGGAAAATTTTTAGAATGATGGGTGGATGGTGGAAATAGATGAGGGTGATGGATTGGCATGACCTTGGCCTTGTTGAAGCATTTGAGAAAATGAGGAGAAAGTCAAAATTTGACTTCTTTTGACTAGGTTTGACCTATTTTTTCTTTTCTTTGGTGCCAACTTGTTTTTGTTCGTTGCAGATGTTGGAGAGCACATGCATTCATCAGAGAGATACATGGAACACATATTTTTTTCTTTCTTTTTTTTCCTCTTTTTTTCTTCTAGCTCTACTAGGCCTCAATGAGGTTTTCAACTAGTAGGTCTGCCTAGGCGCCTCAAAGGAGGTTTTCACCTAGGATCTTTTCTTTTTCTCTTTTTTTCCAACCCATTTACCTCCTCCTGGAGGTTTTCAATCAATGAGCCAATCTCAGGCGCCTCAAAGGAGGTTTTCACTAAGATTTTATTTTTTCCTCTTATTTTTCATTTTTTAATTATTTTTTCTACCCTACTCTACTTGAAAAACAAAATCACTTTCAAGTATAAGAATACTTCCAAATGCACCATGTGCACATCAAGATGATAGGCAAATTGATGTGTACGCTTTCAATATCTGATTTGACATGTACCTGGATTCCAAAGACCAAATGATTTGACTTTGAAAGGATCAAGCATAGTTGAAGAAGAGAGTGATGCCTCATCTTGTTGATTTTTTGGAACCAAACCTCAATATAACTTTGATGTCCTTGGTTTTCTTGCTTATTTGGATCATTCTTCTTGTCTTCTTCTACCATGACCTTCAAATCTTCCTCTTTTTGTTGATTGTTCTCTTGAATACATTGAGGATTTGATGGTAGCTATGAGGGAGCTTTCTCAATCCCTATTTTTGATGTTTGCTCTTCATCAAGTGTAGCCCATTATTCTTTGGTCTTCTCATTTGAATCTTCTTCTTCTGGATGTGGTCTTTCAATGATATCAAAATAATCTCTTTTTTGTAAACCCTTCCTGAGCTATGGTGAATACCATTGAGCTCAAGAGGAGATGTTTGGAAGTGTTGTACCTCAGCATTATAAGTGGGCTGAGCTACTTCAATGTGTGGGTTTGGAAATGGTGGCACAGGTAGTTGAGTGGGAGTGGATATTTGAGATAAATGTGGTTGTGGTGGAGGTGAATGGTAGAGATAACATGGAGTTGGGTATGGAGGATATTGAGGAAAATATTGAGGATATTGTGGATGGCTCCCATAAGTTCCTTACCAACCTTGTTGCCAATATTGGTTTTGGGGTTGACATGGCCAATGTTGCCAAGGAAAGGGTGCGTTCCAATTACTTTGAGATGGATGTGCATAAGATTGATATTGTGAATTAGGATCTTGCATTATATTAGGTTGAATAAGCTGCCATGGTCCTCTTGGAGCTACATAACATAACTGCGTTGGCAATTGACTTTCTCCATTGTCCTCTTGGTAAACTTCCTTCAACCTTGGTAATGATTGACAATATTTAACATTATGTGATTCTATATGGAAAACACAAATATCAACATCTTCTTTTTCTCCATCTTGCATTCTTAACATTTCTACTTGTTCACTTAGATTGCTAAGAATTTCTGTTTTAAAGTTATCAAGCAAATTTCCAAGTTTAGATTGACTTATTGATCTTGAAGTTGATTTACTTACTCTTGCCCTTCCTCTTGATATTTGTTTTCATGTTTCACAAATTTTTTCAAATGATAATTGGTATACATCACCTTTACTCATGAGATCAAGGAGATCAATCCACTCATCCCTAATTGTTCTAAGTAAGAGTGTTTTAGTGTGTCGGATCCTAAATGATGTAGTTTTTTCCTCTTAACATTATACATGAACCTATCTATTAGATCCTCAAGGCTCTCATCTTCTCTTTGATTCATTCTAAAAATTTCTTCCTTAAGATCATGATCTTTATATTTTTCTAGAAATATATTTTGCATATCATTCCATGACCTTATTGAATTAATCCCTAAACTTATGAACCATTTAGGAGCTCTATCCTTCAATGTTGCCGGAAATAATCTCAATTTTTGAGTTTTTAATAAGTAACCATAAGAGCTACAAATAATTTCAAATTCAAAGAGAAAGGTTTCCAGATCTTCTGACCTTAGACCATGGAATTTTGGATGAAAAGATGGAGGGATGTTCTTCATGTGCACATTGATATCAGTATCTTGAATGGGAAATCCAAGACGATCTTCCTCATTGTCATCATCTCCATCCATTTCTTCTACATTATTTGTCATTTCTTCTTTTTCTACCTACAAAAGTGAATAGTGAAGTGGCTCTTACTGCACCATGTGATCAAATGGGGGGTGGGTTGGTGTTGGAGAAATTTTGTTTTGTTTTTATGATTGAATGAAAACTATAATGCAATGCAGTTTTCTACTTTTGAAATTAAATATGCCTAATGCGAATATTTTTTGTTTTTTGCACAAAGTAAAAAGAAATTAATCAACTAGGAAAGAAAACAATGCATACTTTGACACCTCCCTGGAAACGGCCCCAAAAAGTGATGGGCCTCAGTATTGCAACAAGAATGTTGCAACTCCCAAGGCTACCAACTTTAATTGTCAACCCGGGGTTCGTACAAACTTAAGAGGTATCGGCACTATATGTGAAACATACAATGTGTCCTTCCTTTTTTGTCATGATGTAATGGAATACATGTACTGAAATCAAATCCTATACTAATTGCAGAAAATGAACTGCTCGAAATGGAAACCCTAACTTATTGCAAGAAATAAAGTACAAGGAAAGAAACATGTTCTAATTGCATAAAGATCATGAACTAAATGTAAAAGAAAACTAACTTAACCCTGTTTATCACATGTGATGATTTAAACTAACTAAGCGTGGAATCTGATCTAGGGAGTATTAATTGCTGCATGCATGTGCTAATTAAGAAATTAAAAAAACCATTTTTCTTTATCTTTTCATTTTATAAATGCAAATGCTAATCTTTCCTTATTCTTTGGCAGGGGATACAAGTGTGGAGGAAGAGGGGTACAATGGTTTATATGGCTTGGAGGTCAAGTAGAGACCTAATCCCAGCTTCAATGATGATTTTTCTCAATTCGGGCTCAAAACAGGCCGCTACAGGATTTTCTATAGGATGTACTAGTTCCTACAGGATCCACTGTTTTATTACAAGAACAAGCTGAAAGATTAGGAAGTGGTTTAGGAGGTGGACTGAAGGTTGGGAAAGGTGGATAATGGAAGAATAAGGCATGGAGGTGGTAGACACTACCTAGAACTCAAGCAAGGGCTTTAAGATGGGTAGATTTGTTCAATGGAAATGGCAATTTTTGCTTATAAAATAAGAATTCGGATTAGGACTTTAGTGGATTTTGAGGACATGGGTGGATGAGGCTCGGATGAGGTGAACGAGGTGAGGTCTCTCTACAATGTAGAAGCTCTTGCAACAACACACATTATTGTCTGCATCTATCCACAAATTCATCTATACATGGGAAAGATTTATTAAACAATGGAAAATTACTAGTCTAAAATCCAGAAATTCGAGAACTAGTGAGCTAGTAAATCTATCAAATGCCTAACCTAATCAAGTGAAAATGCAATGGGGTAAATTTTGTTATTAAATAGAATGTTTTTGTGATCTAATGCAAGTGGAATAAAATTTATTGAAGCTCGTTAGCATGCTCTAAAAAATAGCAGAAATTTACTATTCTTTGCTACAAAGAAGTTCTAGAAATCTAGATTTGGGAATAAGAAAACAAATCCAAGTAGCTCAATGATTACTATGACCTTCCAAAGCTTTTCCAAGGATGAAATGATGCTTGTGATCCTGCAAAATAACTTACATCAACCATTTAACCTAATCATCATCAATACTAAATGAAGAAGTAGAAAGAAACAAAAACAAGAGATGCATGTGAATAAGAAGTGACAAGAAGAAAAACAAATGATACAAAAGGGATCTAAGGCTCCTGGGATGCCCAAGCCCAAGTAAACTTATAGACCTATGGAGAAGAACAAGATTTAGAATCTGAACATGACACCAATATTCATTGTTTTCATCAATACAATTACATCTCTTCAAGAAAATACAATGGAGCTGCAAAAATACGAGTTCTCTCTACAAAAGGACTAATACAAAATATTCCCCTAGAGGAAAATTCGACTTGGTACTTATAAAAAATTATTAGGAATCATTCTCCATGTAAGGAGGAAGCTTTCCCCACTAAAATCCCTTGATTAGTGGATATGGTTCCCAATACTAGGAATCTGCATTAAATGGCAGGGAACACATTCCTAGATTTTCTCAATCATTGGAGTTCCACAATCTGTGCCATAATTCCATAATATCTTGTTGATTTATTATTTAATATTTATCCTCCTGTAGTAGGGAGCAAGTCCCTAAATTATCTCCTCCTCCAAATCTTCATAATCTGCCAAATATTCTGATAATATTCCACAAAAATAAATAATATTAGGCACAAATATGCAATTATTCATAAACCTTCCTAATGAACATATTAAAGTTAAAAATGCATTATCTAATCCAAAAAGAGAGGCTTAATATGTTGAAGGATGGTCAGATGGGCCTTAATTTATGTTTAATTCAGAGGCATGGGCCTTAATTTATGTATAATTTAGAGGCCCATCAGTTACCAAAATAAGCATTTGCAAGAGAATAATATATGCTCCAAGGAAACTTTTCCGACACATAAAAAAACAAAAAACATATGAAGAGTGTAGAATGCCTGAAATTGACGTTCCCAAGCTTGTCCACTAAGAGTGTAACACATTGCAAAGTTTATTATATCTAAAGGAATTTAGAATACCACATTGTAAAGCTAGATCACTCCAGCCCATCCCCATATGATGCCTTTTATGGAAGCAAATCCCCAGTGTGCATATACTGCTATCAACGTTGCAATCTGAAATGAAGATATTTAAACATGAAATTTGCACAGAGAGATAATACTGGGCTTGAAAGAAGGAACAATTAAAAGGTAGTTACTGAAATAATATTTGATCTGAATCCTGAATGTTTAATGATTTTTTTTAAATGGACACTCATATTGTATCAATGCAAAAGTTACCAAGCACAGGTTCTAAAGTTTCAATTTTCAAATGACAAGCTTAGTCATAATTACTAGAATCAGCTTAGAAAACTAATTAGCAAGATAAAACAATCAAGAAAAAGAGCAAATGGTGCCATTTTATGGGAGATATAGTCTATTGGCTGAGTCAAACTTGTTAACCATGAAATTGGCTGAGCCCTAGCAGGAGAAAAAAGTTTGATTGCCAATCAGAGTTAAACTCACAATTCAGCAAGTCAAACTCTGGATTCCTTATCCTTCATGTCCCTTATCTTTCTGTCCCTTTCCTTTGGTAGTCATCTTCGTAACCCAAACCATTGTCCCCGCCACCTATTCTTGAGTTTTCTTCTCGCCAACACTTGAAATTCAAAATGAAGGCCCCAATAATCCCCAACAACAGTCCTTCGAATCGTCCCCAAGTCAATCTATCTCCAATGTTGTCGGCTCTATAGCTACTCCTGGTGGGGTCTCTGTCGCGATTGATTGTTGCTGTGTTGATTCCTCCTTTTGTGGCGCTACTGCTTCTGCCCCTTGCTATGTTGGTCCTGCTGTTTCTGCTCTACCTTGGCCTTCTTTTCCAAACGAAGTCCACAACTTTGGTATTGTGACAATCGTTTCCTCGTGGAAGTGGTTATAATCTTCTAATGTCATCTGCCAGATGCTTGTAAGGGTTTATGCTTATTGGAGAAATTTGGCCGCTAATATGGAGTTCGGTTGCTCGTGTTGGGAATTTTGCAGTGTGTTCCACTATTCTTCGACATCATCATATACCTCCCGTAGTGATCTGACCTGTTTATGGACTGGGGGCCTGAGGTCTCAGATTTTCCTCTTTGTTACAACTGATTCCTCCTCGATTTGTTGTATTCGAGGCTCGAGAGAGGCGATCTCATCATAATTTTGCTTCAGCTGGCCCTTATCCTTGCAGGTCTTACTATCAGTGATGCATTGTTGGAGTTTTTGGTGAAGTGGATAGACTAGCTGGTTATTTATGGCCAAGCTGCCTGACTAATCATTGACTTGCTCCAGTAGCACATACTCATCCATCAGGGCATCAGTTAGTGCAGCTTTTAGTGCAACAAAAATGTTGAATTTTTGCTCGATTTCCGTGATGTAGATTGTAGTTGGATTGGGAAGCGTTGCTCTGGTCGTGTCTAAACTATTCTTCAATTCCTTGTTGGTGGCTAGAAGTTCCGTGCATGTTGTCTAAATAAGGTCGCAACAATCGACCAATGTGATGGCTGAAAAATGATTGGGTGCTTCAATTACTAAATCAACCAGCATTGGCCAAAGTTCTCTAAGCTTCGACATCACTTGATCAACCTGCACTTGCAGCTGTTGATTGGTCTGTCGGAGATGATCTCACTTCGCTGTGATAGAGACAATTTGTTGCTTCTATTGCTTGTGCTTGGCGACCATGTCATTATGGATCTGCTTAGCCCTCTGAGCTACCTGTTAGATAAATCCAAACAGTTGTATGGAGGGTCAGTGCTGAAGGTTCTTTGGCTGCATTGTTGATGGGTCCAGGATGTTTCTTTGCAGGGGTTAGCCACTAGCAATGGATTTTTCTGAGTGGCCTTGGGGGGAAGTTACAGGCTGCGTGGACTCAAGAAACTGGTGAGCGGGAGGGAGAATGACTAGTTTTTAGACACTGGTGCTTTGGTAGCTTTGGGATGTCTGGGTTTGGGGATGGTTGGCTTGGTTTGAGAGTGAGGGTCGTGAGGGGGTATAGCCATAGCGAGAGGAGTGGTTATGATCATATTAAATGAAGTAAACCATTGAAAAAGACCAAATTAGGGAGTCATACCTAGTGAACCCACGAAACTGGCAATTTTCTTCTTAAGGGAGCTTAGTCATTACTCCATTTGATAGACCATCGACTGTAAATCCTCCTTAGACCCCCTTTTCCTACAACTCCCAGTTGTGTCTCTTGTCTGCGGTTGCGGTTGCGTGCCTCCGAACAAGTATTTAAACTAGCCATTTATAATCTCGCAGGCAATTCCTAGCCACGATCTGACCTCCGTATGGAATGCCCCTTCTGATAATATGAACCTCTTCGGCACCATTTGAAAAATCTCCGGATGAACGCATTGTGGCCTGATATAAGTCTGGTCGTGGGTCACCCCAAACCAGATTTCTTGCGAGTAGCCATTAGGAAATCCCTTGGGAATTCTCTCCACCGCCCTTATGGTCGCTAGGATCTTCTGGTACTAGTCCTTAAAGCATGTCTCATTGATCTCTTTGTTGCTGGGGTCCGTGGACATCATCCATAGTGTGTATCTGAGTGCCACTGGTTGCTCATCTATGATCTCCGCGAGGTTACTCCCTCTTGGTGGACACCATTTCCAAATCACGAAAGTCATAATCAAATAACCAAAAATGAAATTCGTGCTTCTCCTATATACATATTCACAAGCTTGAAATATTTCATTCAACATAAATGTCGACCAGTTGAGAAAATATCCTTCACAATAGTGCTACACAACTGATATGGTGTACAACGTGTACTCATTTTTGGAGAAGTGTCTCATTAGCTTCCCTCCAATGATGTCGTAGGAAAATTTGATGTGGTCCTTGTTGATCAAATCTATTTTGGCGCCCTTGCCACTACACTTGGTGTAATAATCATTATCCCCCTCTTTCTTGGATCACTTTGACCTGGTTTGGAACGCTTTCGAGACTGCATCTTCTGTTGTTGAGAGTCCCGTGAGCTGCTGAATGTCTTCCACATGAATCGGATATTCCTTGTCTAACCAAAGTGATCCACCATGCATCCTGCTCACCAGAAGTTTAGTACATTGCATTGTAGCAAAAGACGTCTTGAAAACCGACAAACTCCTCCACTTGATCAAAGTCGATCGTTGAAGTGGTTGAAATGTTCCTTCGATCTTTGTCGCCATTGTTCCTTCACCCTTCGGCACTTCCTCTGTATATCTCTCGCTTGATTACTGGAAACTGGAAACAATGTGAAAGATCGTTGTCTATCAGTGTGGCCTTATGATATGTACCATACAATGATTCTTTAACCGTAATTAGGTCATCTAATTTGTCTTATGGAACTGAGATTATCTTCGTCATACTTCTGTGTCACTAATATACAACAGTTATAGGAGGCTGATAGCTAGTTCCTAAGCGATGTTGTTGAGTTTCGAACCGAGACTCGAAGAATTTTGTCACCTGAATTTGAACTTCTAAAAATTCCTATGTAGCCATGCAAACTAAGTAGACCAGCTCCGACACGACGTTTTTTACTAGACTCACTAACTAATTACTATGACAACTTTCCCAATGCAGACTTGATCATGTCAACTAGCCTCTAGTTGATCTGTGCTTGACTTGGATGATGCATGATGGGAAATGTCAAACTGGACCAGATGGGTAATAATGTGGCCATGATGACAACTTTATTGGTTAAATCTTTCCATAACGGGAAAATATTATATGGAAATTTACCTAATAGGGGTATTATTTCCTAATTATTACAGAAAAGACTTTGAGTATGGTGTATTAGACGTGTGAAACGTGTGACTGACCTCCCCAACCACAACTAGATGCGGTGAGGCGGCATATGTGCCGCAATTGAAATGACACGCGAGGTTGTTATATGTAAAATAAAGAAAACAAAACTTAAATGGAATGACTACTTGACTGTCTTATTCCTACTGACTCTAAACCTACCTACAACCCCTTTTAAGAGACCTCATAAATTTGAAGATTGGGTTTTTTGTTGGTGGAAAGGCTTCAGGCATGTGCCATTCATCCATCCTGGTATCAATATTCCATCCAGTTGCACAAGTTTCACCGCTCCGGACTCCCTGATTTCCGTGACTATGAATGGAACAAGCCAATGCATCTGAAACTTACCCAAGAACTTATGACACTTGTTGGCGTATAATAAAACTTGTCCTCCAAATGTGAATGATATTCTCTTAACGTGCCTGTCATACCATGATTTCTGCCTTGCTTGCTCAATAGACAGGTGGAATTCTGCTAGAAATCTAGCTTCATCTAATTCCGAAAATTCCTCCAACCACTTTTGTAGCGATGCATCGTCTGTCATCTTTGTGTCCTGGGCAATGAAGATACTCAACACGACAAATTTAGCAGCTACCACGGCTTCCCGTCCATATACCAACTGGAACGATGTTTGTTTGTGTGAGCACTTGACTATTGCTCAGTATGCCCATAGCGTGGTTGGTACACAGTCATCCCAATCGTCTCTACTTTCTGAACATATCTTTGTTAGTCCTTTTTCCAATATATTGTTGAATGCTTCAACTGTCCCATTATCCTGTGGGTGGTACGGGCTACTCTTGTGATACTGGACTAGGAAGTTCTGCAGTAGTGATGTAACTGTCTCATTTATAAAGTGAGTCCCTTGACCACTTGTTAGGCTTTTTGGGCATCCGAACTTGCATATGATGTTTTCAAGATGAAGCTTGTTGTTGTGTCTATTGTACAATCTTTCACTGGTGTTGCCTCTGCACATCACATGAGATCTTCGGTAGCTGTGATGATATATCATGCGTGAGAATGACGTGCTAGTGGATTGATTGGCCCAATAAAAACAACCTCCCACTTCTTAAAAATCTACATTGTATGTACCAACTGTAGTGGTAATTCATCTCGATGCGATGGTTTTCCAACTCTTTGACACACATAACAACATTTTGCATATTCTTTGGCATCCTTGTAGATCGTAGGCCACCATAACTTTGCTTGCAAGACCTTCGTCATCGTTTCTTTTCCCCCCACATTCCTTCCTGCAACTCCAGAGTGGCACTCCCATAGGACATACTGTCGTTCATGCTGAAGGAGACATCGCCGCAAGACTTGATCTAGGCTAAACTTATATAAATGTCATGTGATTAGTTGATAGTCAGCTTCTCGCACCACCATATGTCTCTTTTGTGTTGTCGTATGTCCCTCTAGGCATTGTCCTATAGCTAGAAAAGCTGTGATTTCCTCCAAGTAGTCAGGAATTGCTTCTATGTGGAATACATCAACATCTGGTAGTTGATCATTAGGGAGATCCCACTCCCCTGATTCCAGTCTAGAGAGATGATCCAGTCCTAGATTCAACCAACTTGGTTTAATGATAACCTTGAATGTAAACCCCTCGAACAATAGTAGCCACCTGTAGATTCTTCCCTATAAGATTGGATTTTTGACCAAGGATTTTAATGCTAAGTGATCTGTAAAGATTTTAAATGGAGCTCCAAGTAAATAGTGTCAGAAATTTTGCAAGGAGTATACCATGGCTAGTTCTTCTCTCTCGGTCGTGGTATAGTTCCTTTTTTCCATCGACAACTTCCTACTTGCAAAGTAAATTGGATGATCCAAGTTCCCTTCCCCTAATTGCACCAACATTGCCCCTAGCGCAATGCCTGATACATCGATATGTACGTGGAATTTCTTGTTCCAGTCCAGGTATACTAAGATGGGATCACTTATCAACTTTTCCTTATGTTCAATGCCGCTTGACACGTCTCCATCCAATTGAATGTTTCCGTCTTCCTAAGTAGCTTATGCATGGGATCAGTTATGGATGAATATTTGCAGATGAATCGACGATAATACCCTGTGTGGCCCAATGCCGATCATAACTGCTTCACATTGGCCAAGAGATTCATATTCATAATTTTTGCAACCTTTGTGGGGTCCATAGAAACATCGTCATTGCAAACAATGTGGCCCAACAATGTACCAAATGAAACTGCAAAGATACACTTCTTTAGGTTTAGGGAGATTTGTAGCTGTCTGCACCAATCGAACATTACTCTAACTAATATGGCATGCTTCTTCAATAGGTTGTATATTGTCCAATCGTCCATGTATGCCTCCAAGAACTGGTGAATGTAGTCTTTGAAAGCGGCGATAACAATTCGGGAGAACACCACATGTGCATTCTTTAGGCCAAAAGGCATGACGTGATATGCATACGAGCCACATTCTGTGTTGAATTTTGTTTTCTTCGTGTGCTCCTCTACTATGCGGACCTGATGGTACCCTGAGAACCCGTCTGTGAAGGAGTAGGCTTCGTTCCCCGCAACATTATCCAAGACCTCATCACTGAAAGGCGTGGGGAATGGGTCATGGACACAAGCGTTGTTGAGGCTACAATAGTCTACACAGACCCTTATCTCCATGGCGTCCTTCTTGTTCTAGATCACTATTGGGCTGATCCATTCAACTTCGTCTATCGGAAAGATGAGTCTTACCTCCAACATTTTATCTATCTCCTTCTTGACCTTTTCTTTTACTCTTGGGTTTATCCTATATGGTCTATGCTTAATAGGCTTGGCATCATGCTTTAACACAATTTTCATTTCGCCGATATCTCCTTTGATTCCTTTTAACTCCACAACTGAAGTTGGGAATAAATACTCATACTCACGAGATAGATCAAAATTTTCCTTAGTCATGTGCTCATCCCAGTAATCCCCTATAGATGCAATCTTTGGATTATCCTCTATCTTGATGTTATGTTTTTGGAGTTTCATTGGGAGTAGGTGGGGAGCATTTGTTATTGGTCCCTCTTGAATATCCCTTTCCCCTTCAGTCTCTTAAGATGTTAGGGGCCTTGACCCTCTAAATAATCCTCCTCTGGATCCACGCTGACCATCCCACAAGCCATGGACTCTGGGTACCCAGACTCGTAAAAGTATTGCAGGAAATTTTCGTCAATGCATCCCTCCCATAACTTTCCTAAGGTGAAGAGTATATGTTTGATGGCATACAGAGCCTTAGTTAGTAGTCTATCACCATATTTGAATGAAATACTTCTACGGAACTGTTCATAAAGTGTATCCCATTTCCTAGTTTGTCTTCGAATTTCTTCTTGTATATACCAAGCCTGCGGGATTGTACCTAGGTTGTGTAAAAACATGTGTACCCTTAGCTCCTTCAGGATCCGTTCCTTGTTCCATCTATCTGTGTAGTGTTCTAGGTGTTGTCGGGGATTAGAGTCCCCCCTGTATTTTACACTTTCTCATTGTCGGTTCCCTTCTTGCTTGAATCTTTCTCTCATGGCCCGCTTAACCTTGTCCCAATCATGAAGGGTGTTACGGTGAGATCCCCACCACTGTGTTGGGATTTCTTGCTGTGTAATGTCCAGCAATGGTACTTTGTGGCTCTCCCTTATGTTTCTATCAACTTTACTTAGAAATACGTCTACCGAGTCTATTCCATGGAAAGTAGGATAATCACTTACCTTTGTCCCAATCCAATTGATGCGACATATTGTAGCACAACATCTTGTATTGACTTCGTATCCTCCTTTGTATTGACTTCGTATCCTCCTTGCTTCTAGGCATCCCACACAGCCTTAGAGCCCACCTTTGAGCTCTGTATGCTCCTTCGGTTGACTGACCCCTTCGCTTTGGAATTGATGTAATCCTCCCTCCTTCTAGCTATTAATTGGTATGGCTGGTCTAGTGTCTCAGGTTCATCTACTGGTTTCGTGCATCTTGGTCCTTGGTACAGATCCAATGGATGTAATACCCACATCCTGTCTACTTCAAAGAGCATCAACTCCTTCTTGAGATCAATAAAAACATAATTATCATAAGCCCAGTTGATGTTGAGTAGTGCTGGGTAAGGATCTTTGTCCCCCATTATGTCTATTACCTCAAAGTCTGCGTGTGTTTTCACCCCTCCAACGTTTACTTCCACCTCTTCTAGCCTCCCAATGGGAAGAATGCAGTATTGGTTGGCCATCAGCAACTGGATTGGTGTATACTTCAACTGTGGTTTTCCCAATGCATCCCATGTTTTCCTAGGGAAAATGTTGACGTCTGAACCCAGGTCCAACATTGTCTCTTTGATTTGGAACCCTGCCACTTGTGCGTCAATTCAGAACTCCATGCCTGTTATTTTCTTGTTTATTCAAATTCTCCTCATGTGCTCCTCTGACAAATTTATTGAGATTCCTTCTTCCCCCATTTCTTCTTTTGGAAAAATTTCTTTCAGACACCTGCATAGCTCTCCTAGCATCTGATCGTTGTCAAAAATGTGCAAGAAAATTTTGAACCATTCTTCAATTTGGCGTGACACGGTAGGCTTTTCTAGATTTGATACCTTGTCCTTCTGAGGTTCCACCAAATTTTCAAACATTTTTTCTGCCTCCTAACAATATCATTTATGTTGTCCTAGGTTGTATGATTGTTTTGGGGAAGCTACTCGAACAATCGGGGGTTGCTCTGGCACACCTTGATCAGACCCCGTCTTCTTTCCTCCTCTGGTTACTATATTTATGTTAGATAGAGGGATTATTTCAGTAGCTCTCAGTTTTGCATTGATCAAGTTATCTCCCCTTTTCCTGGTTCACTCTTCCCATCTTGTGATCAACTTGGGGTAGTCCTTTTTTGCATGTGCATTGACCCGACATTGAGAGCACTAAGGTGTTCTTGGAAGAGGACAGTCTCGGGCGACATGACCCTCCTGATCACAGTTGTAGCATCGCACAAGTCCCCTAGCCCCCTTTTCTTCCTCCTCTCGTTCCTCCTCCCATTCCTCGCCCTCCGTGAGTGGTCTCATTGATTCTGAACTTCGACCAATCTAGCCTCTCTATCAAAGAATCCAATGCTCGACACTGTTCGGTGTGGTGAGTCATGGATGCACAGAACTCACAGTAGGTACTATTTAGTACGGTTGAATATTTTTGCAATATCGGGCACAACTGAGGTGAGTGTCCATAGCTCCTATAGAGCTCATAGTACTTAGGTTGGTTTTGGCCCAGAAATGCCCCTTGCAATTCTAGTGCTGCAACCCCATCTTTAGGTGAAGCCCCCAATGGTCAGACGAGCCTTGATGTTAGATTCATGCCCCTTATCCTCGGGCATTCAGTGGCGATGTGACCTTCAACCATGCAACAGGGGATGCAGTCTCGACATATCACTCAAGATCACTTAAAAGATAGCTACTCACAAGAAATCTGGTTTGGGGTGACCCACGACCAAACTTATATCAGGCCATAATGCTTCCATCTAGAGACTTTCCAAATGAGGTCGCAGAGGTTCACATTATCAAAAGGGGAATTCCATATGGAGGTTGGATCGTGGCCAAGGGTTGCTTGCGAGATTACAAATGGCCAGTTCAAATAGTTGTTCGGGGGCATGCAACCACAACCGCAGACAGGAGACACAGGTTGGAGCAGCAAGAAGAGGGGGCCGGAGGAGGATTTACAACCGATGGTTTGTCAAATGGAGCAATGGATGAGCTCCCTTAACCAGACAATTACCAGCTTCGTGGGTTCACCAGGTATGACTCCCTAGTCTAGTCTTTTTCAAGGGTTTACTTCATTTAATATGATCATAACCACTCCCCTCGTTGTTGCTATACCCCTTCACGGCCCTCACTCTCATACTAGGCCAACCATCCCCAAACCTAGACATCCCAAAGGTACCAAAGCACCAGCGGCCAAGAAGCAAAAGACAATGCTTGCTATGACCGTTGTTGACATCACCGAGGATGGACTCCAGTCAACATCGACCTCCCCAATTGTTGAAGAACACCCACCATCCACCTCTACAATTTCACCTAGGTCGCGGGATCCCTCCCCCCGTATCGCTTCCACCTTTGCGACCCTATCTGACGTGATCCCTCTATGTACTCGTATATCCATAGAAGAAATGGAAGTCGACTCGGTTATCCGGTCCACTCAGTTGTTGAACGGGGGTGAAGGTCATACTACAGTTCAAACCTCCCTGGTATCTCTATTGCTAGGAACGAGCCCAATCCCGGGCGAAGAACCAATCACTTCACAACCACAATCAACTACAATCAAACTGTGTGAAGGTGAATTTCATTTAAATTTACCCATTGTCCCAAAACAAATCATTCTCCCTTCCACTCACTAGTTTCTTAAGTCCACACAGCCTGTAACTTTCCCCAAGGCCACTCATAAAAATCCATTGCTAGTGGTCAACCCCTGCAAAGAAACTTCCCGGACCCATCAACAATGTAGCCAAATAACCTTCAGCACTGGTCCTCCGCACAGCTATTTGGATTTATCCAATATGCATCTCAAAGGGATGAGCAGATCCACAATGACCTCGTCATCGAGCATGAGCAACAAATCGTCGCTATCACGGTGGAGTGAGATTAACTCTGACAAACCAATCAACATCTATAAATGCAGGTCGACTAGATGACGTCGAAGCTCAGAGCACTTTGGCCAATTGTGGCTGATTTAATAATTGAAGCACCCAAGGATTTTTCAGCCATCACATTGGTCGACTATTGTGACCATATTCAGGCAGCATGCATGGAACTTGTGGCCACAAACAAGGAACTGAAGAAGATTTTAGACACAGCCAGAGCAACGCTTCCTGATCCAACTACAAGCTACATCATAGAAATCGAGCAGAAACTCAACAACGTCGCTTCCCTAAAGGTTGCGCTAACTGATGCCCTGGTGGATGGGTATGTGCTACTGGAGCAAATCAATGATTGGTCAGACAACTTGGCCATAAATAACTAGCGAGTCTATCCACTTCGCCAAGAACTCCAACAACACATCACTGATAACAAGACCTACAAGGATAAGGGCCAACTGAAGCAAATTGATGATGAGATCGCCTCTCTCAAGGCCAGAATACAACAAATCGAGGAGGAATCGACCGTAACATAGAAGAAAATCTGGGACATGAGGCCCTCGGTCCGTAAAGTGGTCAAACCACTACGAGAGGTATATGATGATGTCGAAGAATAGTGGAACACACTGCAAAACGCCTCGCCCAAGTAGACGAACTCCATATCAGCGACTGAATTTCTCCAACAAGCAGAAACCATTACAAGCGTCTGGTAGACGACATTAGAAGATTATAACTGCTTCTTCTAGGAAACAATTGTCATAGTACCAGATTAGGGCCTTCATTTGGAAAAGAAGGCCAGGTTGTAGCACAAACAATAGGACCAACACAGCAAGGGGAAGAAGCAGCAGCGCCGAAAGAGGAGGAATCAACACATCAACAACCAATGGTGATAGAGACCCCGCCAGGAGTAGCTACAGAGCCAACAACACTAGAGATAGATTGACTTGGGGACGAGTCAAAGAACTGTGGTTGGGGCCTGTTGGGGCCATCATTTTGAATTTTGAGTGTTGGCAGGAAGAAAAGTCAAAAACAGGTGGCAGGGACAACGGTTTGGGTTGCGGAGCTAACAACCAAAGGAAAGGGACAAGAACAGTGAGTGAACGGGCAGCTGCGACAAGGTGGCGGAAGAGGACAAAGGTAGTTGAGCAGGGGAAACAACCGAGGGTAGAGTCAACCGGATGAAAATTGAAGTAGGAATGCAAAATAAAGGATAGAAGGCTAGAGACAACAAGAGAAGGGGTTGGTGATGAGGTGGGTGAGCCAGGGCAGGATCCCAAGAGCTAGATCGGTTGTAGAAGAGCTAGGAATTTCATGGGCTCTACTTATGTTCATTCATGTCAATTATATTCTATGAAAGTATTCTTTGTGTATTTGATGAACAGGCCTCGAGCCTTTTGTATTCTGTCATGTACTCTTTTATATTCTAAGTAATGAAAGAAGCAGTTTGGGTCCCATATTGTATTGCTGTGTTTCCTGTGATGATATGAATGGGATTCCAGTCTTAGATAGTCCAACAGATTAAGTGTGATGAGCTATTGTTGCATGTTATTTACATTCCCTTGATACCCCTCTCAGCTCCATCTAACTTTGGTTGCGGCATGCCTCGGGTGAGATTCCTTTCCCTTTGGGTAAGGTGAAAATGTTGGTATTGTCCTAGACTACAATGGAGCCTTGTTGGCCCTATGAGCCTGAACCCATGGTATCTTCCCTATTTTCATTTTCATTCCAACACATGGAAAACTGGGTGTACTTGGGAAGATGTAGTTAGCTCCAATTTGTATGCCATAGTACCAATATTTTTCAACACCTTGAAAGGACCATAGTACTTGGGTGATAATTTATTATCCTTCTTAGCTCACTTGAGGGACATTTGTTTATATGGTTGTAGCTCTAAAAATACCGAGTCACCTACATCAATGTAGAATTTTTCTACAAATCAACTAGTTCTGATACCATGTAGAAATTTCACCTGTAGAACAAATCGATATATGCAATGTCCTAAAGCATAATACTTGTTCTACTTCTACAAAACATTAAGCAGAAGCATAATCGAATTCATGAGCAACGCATAACTGATCAAGAGAAATAATCACACATAACGCAAGATATATCCAGGGGAAAGCACCAGCATAAAACTCCAACCATGTATTATCAATAAAGTGGAAATCCTCCTCACAATACAAAAAGAATCAGCTCTCAAGCTATCCAGCTATCAATGAACTATGAAGATATGAAGATATGTCTCATGAACCAACCAAGCCCTATATATAAAGGCTTTACCTATGGTCCAATCCCTATTTCCTTGCATAGTCTGCTTAGGAAATAATAGCAAAAGCATATGCAATTAATTCCAAACATACCAAGTCAACCTATGGTCCAACTACGCAATCTTTGAGGACACTAGTTCCTCAACCATGCAAAAACTACTTACTAGAAATAGTCAAGCATCTGATAGTACATTGTCCCACATCTGATCTTAACTGGGTCTCTGACAGAACTGAAATACAACAGTTATCCATGAGTGAATCCTCAGTTATCTAAAATAATAGTTGTCACATGCATGCAAGCATTAACAAACTATATTTTATTATTTTAACAACTTGTTCAAATAATCTAACTGGACTTGACTAGTTAGAACTAACTCAAATGATTCGGTCATTATAGAACTCATACTTATTCCCTCAATCAGTGGAGGAAATTAAGGATAAATTCCTCAATTAGTGGGACAACTCATGTTCACGCTCACAAAGACTTCAAATTCGAATTTCCTTAACTAATTAACTCAACTGAATTAATTAATTAATATTTCCAACTGCTGTTAAGACCAAAATTAATTTTACTTCCTATAGGTAGACTAGGGACTGCTACAAATAGGAAGGGACCCAGAAATGCTATTTTTAGAACTTTCTATTTTTAGTAGTTTCACCTCTCACCCAATGTGGCCAATGACCTCATTGGCCAAATTGCTATTTTTAGCAGGTCTATTTTAGCACATTCTAAAATTAACATTTCTTGTTTCACACTTTTCAACACTCCCTCTCAACAAGAAAAGGCTTCCTCTCGAACCCGATCTTATAACTATGGAATGTTCTGCATGCAACACATCTACCCAGTCCACTTGCTCCAACAAAACTTGGAACAAAAACACTCCCAACTGACCACTCTGTTGGGCTAAGAACATACTCTGATGTTGAAGCTCTACCTGCTGCTGACAAGTGCTCCCTCTATGACATCTGCGCTACTGCAACATCTCCATGCATCTTGCACCATTGCACACCTCTCTGTGCCACCTAGCACTATGCAAAACACTTGTGCCTCTCGCATTGTTGTAGCCTGCTAGCTATGCACTGTCCTGGGATTCCCTGCACTGTCATTCTCTATGCCGCTCCATCTGCATCTGTCTCTACCCAATTAGTCAATTCCTGCTACTCCACATCGGGGCTCTTGTAGCAAGGTCTCATCCAAGAGGTTGGGTACCTCAAGGATCTTGCCCCTCCTCCTTGGGACGATCACTCTATATCGCCCCACCTACTACCTGGAGGTATGGTTGCATGTGATCCCTCTACCCACCTGGCTCGAAGTTTCCCCCTACTGGAGGTCTCTGCATGAGTAGATGTCTCTACTCGATCTCCACTCAGATTTCCCTATTGTGTCTGCTCCACAATCTCCTGAAGCTGCTGCACCAATCGTGGCTCCTCCACAATCGTCTGAGACTTCTTCTGGCTCTGCATGTTGAGAGGTAATATAACCTCCCTCTCAACCACAAAGTCTCTATCAGTTTCCTTGCTTCTCAAGGCTTTGCATGCATCTTGAGCCTTAAGAGCATACAGGTTCTTGACCCGTGAACCAATCTGCTTCACCTGTCTAGTGATGATGTGTCTAAGGAAAACCTTTCCCTTACTGAAGACTACATCATAGCCTCTGTCTTCCAGCATCGCAATCGACACCAAGTTTCTCTTCAGTCCTGGTACATACTTGACATCGGTCAAGGTAAGGCAAGATCCATGCTCCCTTTGAAAAATAACCATGCCTACACCTGAGGCACTATACATATCATCATTACCCATCGCTATGAGTATCTGGAGATCTTTCTCCACCAAAGCACTGAAAAAACTCTTGTCACCGGTCAAGTGGAAAGAAGCTCCATTGTGAAGAAACCAACCACTTCCCACCATGGAAGAAATCATGCATGCGAAGAGTGTGAAATCCAACTCAAATTGTGAAGCAAGTGCCTCATCTTCAGATCCTTCCCTGGATCCCTTCTTGGATTTCCTCCGTGGACAATTTGTAGCATAATGGCCCACCTCATGACAACGAAAGCATCGCACTTTCGATTTGTCAACCTTCTTCCCATTATTGGAATAACTGTATTCGGAAAGAGAAACCTTCTCCTTCCCCTTCTTTTCCTTACTCGCTAAGGCACAGTTCTCCTCATCATGCATGGATGAAGAATTGTCTTTGGTGCTCCGTCTGATCTCCTCCTGCATCAAATCTGACCATAGTCGTTCCCAATCTGGCAGTTTCTCCCTTCTATTCACCGAGTCCTGGTAGCTATGCCAGCTCTTAGGAAGGCCAAGGAGTGCTAGACTCAACATATCCTCATCGGATGTCACGACCCCTACACTTGCAAGCTCATCCCTGCATGTGATGAGCTTGGTTAGATACATAGAGATTGTCTCATCCCTTTCACACTTGATCTTTCGAAGTTTGTCCTTCAGTGCCAGCTTCCTTAGATCACTGCTATTCTGATATAAATCTTTCAATGTTTTCCACATTGCATGTAGAGTCTCCTTCCCATGGAGGCTCAAGACAATGTGATCTCGCACTCCCTCGAAGAGAATTCTCCTAGCTCTAGCCACACACTTCCTCCATTCCACCTGCTCAGTCTTGTCAGTAGGCTTAGGAATTTCTTGATCAATGAAATCCTTAAGGCCATTATCTTCCAAAACTGCCTCCATGCGATCCTTCCAAGCTATATAGTTTGAGCTACCATCAAGGGCATACTCAAGCCTCAAACCATAGAATGCCATCGATGAAATAGATGTGATAAGAACTTGAGATCTATATCCCAAATAATAAACTTCGAATTTCTCCTGCTAGTATATTGTTCTTGCTTGATCACCTATGCTCCGATACCATGTAGAATTTTTCTACAAATCAGCTAGCTCTGATACAATGTAGAAATTTCACCTGTAGAACAAACCGATATATGCAATATCCTATAGCATAATACTTGTTCTACTTCTACAAAACATTAAGCGGAAGCATAATCAAATTCACGAGCAACATCAAGTAGAAACATGCATAACTGATCAAGAGAAATAATCACACATAACACAAAATATATCCAGGGGAAAGCACCAGCATAAAACCCCAACCCTGTATTATCAATCAAGTGGAAATCCTCTTCACAATACAAAAAGAATCAGCTCTCAAGCTATCCAGTTCTCAAATATGAACTATGAAGATATGTCTCATGAACCAACCAAACCCTACATATAAAGGATTTACCTATGGTCCAATCCCTATTTCCTTGCGCAGTTTTCTTAGGAAATAATAGCAAAATCATATGCAATTAATTCCAAACATACCAAGTCAACCTATGGTCCAACTGCGCAATCTTTGAGGACACTAGTTCCTCAACCATGCAAAAACTACTTACTAGAAATAGTCAAGCATCTGATAGTACAATGTCCCACAAATGATCTCAACTGGGTCTCTGAGAGAACTGACATGCAACAGTTATTCATGAGTGAATCCTCAATTATCTAAAATAATAGTTGTCACATGCATGCAAGCATTAACAAACTATATTTTATTATTGTAACAACTTGTTAAAATAATCTAACTGGACTTGAGTAGTTAGAACTAAGTCAACTGATTCTCTCATTATAGAACTCATACTTATTCCCTCAATCAGTGGAGGAAATTAAGGATAAATTCCTCAATCAGTGGGACAACTCATGTGCATGCTCACAAAGACTTCAAATTCGAATTTCCTTAACTAATTAACTCAATTGAATTAATTAATTAATATTTCCAACTGCTGTTAAGACCAAAATTAATTTTACTTCCTATAGATAGACTAGGAACTGCTATAAATATTAAGGGACCCAGAAATGCTATTTTTAGAACTTTCTATTTTTAGTAGTTTCACCTCTCACCCAATGTGGCCAATGACCTCACTGGCCAAACTGCCATTTTTAGACATGTTATTTTTAGCAGGTCTATTTTTAGCACATTTTGAATTTAGCATTTCTTGTTGCACACTTTTCAACAATCAATACTTCTTTCATTGGGATGTTGATATACCTATTGTTTCATTCGATTCTACGCCAGGGTGAGGTTATCCTTTAAGAGTTGGAGAAGTTGTTGTTGATTCTCGATGTGATCTTACATTGCTTTAACCTTAGAATTTTCTCTTAAATATGATGTGATGGATGGTGGATGATATCCATAAAGTGCCATAAATGGGGTCATTTTTGTTGCAATATGGATGGAAGTGTTATACCGCCATTCAACTAGAGGTAACCACTTGACCCATTGTGCTTGTTTATCAGATACAAAGCAACAAAGATATCCTACCAAACATTTGTTCACTATCTTAGCTTTCCCATCAAATTGAGGATGATAAGATTCAAGCTATGAGCTAATTGAGTACCAAAACAAGAAAATAATTATGTCTAAAAATTTCCAGTGAAAATGGGATCTATGTCACTTACAATAATCTTTGGGTTTCCATGTAGCTTTTGAATTGTTTCCATAAATCCAGTAGAAACTGTATTGGCTTTAAAAGGGTGAGATAATACAAAAAAGTGTTAATAATTGGTAAGTCTATAACCTACCACCATGATGACACTTTTTTTTTAGACTTGGGTAAACTTGTGATAAAATCCATTGGGACCTCCTCCCAACGCTGACTTGGAATGGCTAAAGGTTGTAATATACCCAGGGTCTTAATTGTCTCAACTTTATTTTGTTGGCAAACCAAACATTGTTCCACAAAATTTTGAATATTAGATTTAAGGTCATCCAAAAAAAATTCCTTCTTGACCCTGTGGTAATTTTTTTAAAATTCTGACTGCCCTCCTAAGGGGAATTTTTGAAATTCCAAAATAATGTTTTTCTTGAGTTGGGAATTCTTATAAAGATATAAATGATCTTTGTACCATAATGAATCATATTTCCAGCTAAATGTATCATATGTACTGGGATCTTTTTGCAACTTTTGAATGAGTGTCCACACCTCTTCCTCATTCTTCCATTCATCCCTTGCTTCGATTATCCAATCAGGTTGGATAATAGAAATGGCACAAATAAACGCTTCGACATCCTCATCCTTTCTTGAGAGTGCATTTGCAACAACATTTTTCTTCCTTTTTTGTAGATTATTTCAAATTCATTACCCAACATCTTTGTGACCCATTCTTGCTTCTCTTCTGAAGATAATCTTTGTTCCAAAAGGTATTAGAGACTATCATGATTTCTTTTTACCTTGATCTCTTTTTTGTGTAAATATTTTCCTTTGATTGGATGACTTTCAAAAGCAATGGGTCTTACTTCTTGCATTAAAACAACACCAATTCTTTTTCCTAAGGCATCACATTCCATAATAAAGGTTTTTGTGAAGTCTAGCATAGCTAAGATTGGTGCTTGACACATTTACTCTTTAAGATGTTCAAAGGCCTTAGTTGCTTTTAGATTCCAAGAAAATGCATCTTTCTTCAGTAATGTGGTTAGAGGTGCTGTTATTCTACCATAATGGTTAACAAACTTGTGATAGTACCATGTCAACTTGATAAATCCTCGAAGATGATTTATGGTTGTGGGGATTTTCCATTCCTTAATGGATTTAATTTTGTTAGGGTCTACCTTAACACCCTCATGAGATACAATATGACCCAAATATTCCACCTCTTGTACTCCAAAGAAACATTTGGAGTTTTTTGCATATAATTGTTTCTCCTCCAATATTTTGAGCACCCTATCAACATGTTGAACATGATCCTTCCAAGACTTGTTGTATATTAGTATGTCATCAAAAAATACTAACACAAATTTTCTAAGGAAGGGTTTGAAAATGGAATTAATCAAACCTTGAGATGTGGAAGGTGCATTAGTAAAGCCAAAGGGCATGACCAAAAATTCATAATGACCCTCATGAGTTCTGAATGTTGATTTTGGAATGTCTTCAGTATTCAATCTAATTTGATCATATCCCGAACGAAGATCCAAATTGGTGAAGTAAATTTCTCCATGTAATTCATCCAACAATTCATCAATGACAGGAATGGGGAATTTATCTTTAATAGTGAGCTTGTGGATCTCCTTTTAATATAGACACATACACCATGATCCATCCTTCTTATGCACTAATACTACTAGAGCAGAGAAAGAACTTTGTCTAGGTTGAATTATACCAGCCTCTATCATTTCTGCAACCATACGTTCAATTTCACTCTTTTGGTCATATGGATATCTGTAAGGTTTGATGTTTGGAGGAACACTTCCTGGAATCAAATGAATAACATTAACATGATCACAAATAGGTGGGAGGCCTTTTGGAGCCTCAAATACCTTGGAATGATTGTCCAAGGCTTTTTGGAGATACAGAGAAATAGATGATTTTGATGTTTGAACCTCTAGTGAGCACAATTGTGAAATTACGCCTCATTGTTCTTTCTTCATAAGCTTTGTCATGCCATTAGAGTTGATTATCTTTCCTGGTTTCCCTGTGATACCCCTTAATTTAACTTTCTTTCCTTCCTAAAAAAATTCAAGAAAAGTTCATGAAAATTAATCGTCCCAAAAGATTGTAACCATTGGACTCTTAATACAACATCAACACCACCCATTGGGATGGAAAGCATTGGATTATTCAATACATATTCCCCCATTGTTAGCTTGATATTATGACACTTTCCAAATAAATTTATAGTTCCTCCATTTGAAACCATCACTTGACACTTTGGTGCTGGATAGAAGAAGCAATTCAATTCCTTGGCTATCTTACAATGAATAAAATTATGGGTACTACCTGAATCAATCAACACTATTACCCTTTTCTTCTTGATCTATCCTTCTGTGTTGAGAGTTTGAGTGGTAATTCCTACCAATGCATTACAAGATATGGTCGGATTCATTTCTTCTTTCTCTGGGGTTGGTTCTTGGTGTACATCATCCTCTTTTGATGTTTCTTGCTCCTTTTCTTGCTCCTATTCACAATCTACGTAGAATAATTTCTTCTCAGCACACTTATGACCTTTAGTGTATTTTCTATCACAATTGTAACAAAGCCCTTTTTATATTTTTTTCTCCATTTTTTTTGGCGTCAACCTTGTAGGTTGTGGAAGGCTAGGAGCAACAACGCTTCCATCTTTATAGTTGTGAGTGGTAGACTTCCTTGTTACCATAATTTTTCTTTAAAATTTTATTGCCACCCTAAATGCCTTGTCCAATGAATCAGGTTCCCAAAGGCAAAACTCATGTTGGATGTTATCCTTCAAAGTCCCTATGAAGACATCAATCCAATACTCCTCTGGAATATCAGTTACCCTAATATTTAATTTTTCGACGTCCTCAATGTGCTCTACCATTGAACCCTTTTATTTGAGATTTATCAATTGGCTAAAGAAGGTGTTTCTCTTTTTATCCTCATAATGTGATATCATTTCCTTCGTAAAAATTGACCAAGTGATAAGTGGTTTACGAGAAAAAATTCATCAATGCCATACAAATTGATTGGGTTCTAAATATAAATATGCAATGCATACCTTTGGTGTGTGTTGCACATCATGGAGATGAAAATATTTCTCCATCTGTATTATCCATGTCACCGGATCCTTTCCATAAAAAATTCCTCATATCTATCTTTGGAATATGGTGGTTCTTAAACCCCACATTGGAGTCTCTAAAATCATAATTCATATTCCTTTTGTCCTCATCACGATTTTCATGGATTACCTTGTTACCACTAGGAAGCCTTTGTTGCAACAACTCTATCAACCCTTCCAACTTGACATTCATTGCATCCATGTCTACTTTAAAAACCTCCATGTTTCCTTTTATTTTTTCTTCTAAACCATCCATCTTAGATTCCAATTCATTTTTGGTTACTTTTTGCGAGAGCGAAATTTGTTGCACTTGGTCTTGTAATTTTGATATATCATGTTGCATTTGTTCCTCTTCTTCATTCATCATAGAAGAGATTTCTGGTTGCTTACTAGGTGTATCCATTTTTTTGTTTAGAGATATTTTGGAATCAAATAATGAAATTTATGCTTCACTATTCCATTTGAATTACTTCAAACTGATTTTTCAAATAAAAGTTATGCAAAATTTTAAAAAATACACACCTTTTTCTTGCTTTTTAGGAGCTCGATATTGAAGTTGTTGTATCTCTGTAATTTCGGACCTCCAAGGTCTGAAATTACATCTTGTGGTAGATATTTGTTTATTCTTTCTAAACCCACAAGTCAAACCAATATTGCATTCTTCAAGAAATATTTATTCCCAATCTTCCACGATGCCCTAATTATAGACTGGTTCAGTATAGCGAACTTGTACAGAGTGCCATGTGTCACAGTTTTGACTTTCATCCCTAAAAATGATATATGAAAAAATACAGTCCGTGAAATTTCAGTCACTTTTTACAAAATTCAAATCCAATGCTCGGAGAGAAATTTATGACAATTTTCTCTAGGTCACCTGTTTGAGATGGAATTCTGGATCCTGCAAAAAAACCCCAACTTCCTCAGATCAAATATCTAAAAATATGGTGAAACAAGATCTTAAATGTGTACATGAAGTTGAGAAATAATTCAGCTCCACGTGGTTTCAATTTTAGTTTCTGAAGCCTCGTACAAAAAAAGTTATAGTGAAAATTCCAAGATGGCATGTTTGAAGAATTGAAACCCTATAATCCAAGCTTTGATACCAAATGTTATGCAACCAACTCACAAAAATATAGATCAACGACTTAAAAATTATCCTCTTCGAGAGAGAAACATCCTTTACGTTATATAAATAAACAATTATTGGATGATACAAATGATAAGACCTCCTTGGTATATATAGGAGTCTAAGGGGTCACAATATAATTAAAGCCTACATAACAATAATAATGTAAGGGCACAACAATAACAATAGTGGGCTTCTATGGGGGCACAACAATAACATGTGGGATACATGGGCATAACAATAATAATAAAGGGCTATAATAACAATAACAATATGGAGAATACACTAGTATTATAGGGACATAACATAAGTTAGAGTTCGGGAGTGGAAGCTATCAAATGTTGGAGAGATTGGAGTTGTTGGAGTGTGAGAAAGTAAAGAATATAGTGGGACCCCATGATGTGTGGGATGACAAAACAATGCCTAAAATTTGGTTTTTTTAGGATAGTACAATGTTTATTGTTGAGGAGATTGCCGAGAGGAATGAAGAAACTCTCCAAGTTGCATAAAATAATTGATTGAGAGGTGGAAAAATCTAATTTGGGAAGATAAGAATGTGAAAATTAATTGTTCTCATCTTCTCAACAGGGAGAACACATTATAAGTATTTTTGTTATATATCATATAACTTAAATGTTATAATATCTTTCGGAATATAATTATCACATACGAGCTTTTTGTTGACGCGTTTCGAACCATCCAGTGTGGTTCATCATCAAGACTAGATGCAGAGTCAGATCATGGTGTTAGATTAAATAGCGATGAGGAGAGCTAATTTTTTTACTGTTATAGTGTAACAACTAGTTTGACTAGGTAATAAACTAACTAAGAATGTTAAAAAAACATTAGATTATAAAAAAAACCCCATGAAAACTAAAATCAACTACCCAATTAACTAACTACTTTTTAAAATATAATTAAACCAAAAATTTGTAATATTATTTTTTAAATATTTTTTTTTTTCCTTTTGTTGTGTAGTATTAAATGTCATTTATTTATTTTTAAATCATTTTTTAATACATTATAAATTATTTATAATTTTTTATTTTATTTTATTTTTTATTTGGGAATATTGATAATATCATATTTTATTATTTTATATTTGGATTAAATATAAGAATTTCATATATCAATACATAATGTTTAATATTGGAGATTTAGAGAGGTGGAAAAATTTAATTTGAGAAAATTATAATGTAGAAATTAATATTTCTCATCTTGAACACTGAATACAAAGAAAGAATATATATATATATATATATATATATATATATATATATATATATATATATAAACATTATGTTTATATAGATGTTATAAACCAAAAACTTGTAATATTATTTTTTAAATATATTTTTTTTCCTTTTGTTGTGTAGTATTAAATGTCATATATTTATTTTTAAATAATTTTTAATACATTATAAATTATTTATAATTTTTTTATTTTATTTTTTATTTGGGAATATTGATAATATCATATTTTATTATTTTATATTTGGATTAAATATAAGAATTTCATATATCAATACATAATGTTTAATATTGGAGATTTAGAGTAGTGGAAAAAATTAATTTGAGAAAATTATAATGTAGAAATTAATATTTCTCATCTTGAAAACTGAATACAAAGAAAGAATATATATATATATATATATATATATATATATATATATATATATATATATAAACATTATGTTTATATAGATATGGATAATACACATGTTACTATCAGAATGACTCATCAATATTCAACATCTAAAAGTCCAAATAACCACTTAAATTATGACATTAAATTCACCATTTTTATTGACAAAACAAAAACATTTCCATAATGATAACAAAAGTTGATGCTTAACAACTTATTCAATAAACATTTCCACATCAAAGGGATACCAAAAATGATGAGCTACAAATAGTCATAATTAGAAATGAAACTCCACGATTTCCATCTCCTAGCTATCCAAGTACTCATAGAAACCAAAAAGTATAGGCTATAATTCCAAAAATTCCTCTAATAATTCATCTACCTTTTTATTCAAACTTTGTAGTTATGCTTGAAAGAGTACCATTGAAAATGATAGAATAATATTTTTGATTTCTTAAAGAAGGGGGACAAGACATACATTATCCAACACAACATTTTTGCATGTCCAATCTATCACCAATTTAGAGTCATCCATGACCTCTAATTTGGATACTCCATGCTTGCTTGCAAAATGAAGAAAGGTCCATAAAGCTAAAAAATCAACCTTCGTGTTTGAGACTTTGCATGAACAATGTTGAATATGATCTATAAATTGTCGTAGATATTCCATTGGAATCATTTGTCAAATCTGAAAAAATAATTGAAAAATTCACTGTTAATTTTTCCTATTCCAAATTCCTTAGTTAGTTGATTTTTTATTTGATTAATTGAGATAAATAGAAAAAAAAGATGCACATTATCCACAATAGACACAAAATTTTTTCCTAAGAAACCCTTAGGATGAGATACCTAGCTAGAAGGTGAGGCTACTCTACTATGTTGTTTTTTTTCTCTAGAATTTATTTGATGCCATTTAAAAAAAACCAAAGAAATTGAACTCCTCTGGCGTGTACCTTATGCCTACAAGGATTTCCATTGTTCTGGGACATTTATGTTAGTGTAACTTTCTTCTTAAATTTAACCTCCTACTACATTCTTTATAAGATATATAAAAACTCAAATTTTGATTGTATTTCATGTCCATATATTTCACTTGCTTATTTCCTTCCACATTCCGCAATGACTCCTATCGGCGTTCTGTTGCACTTCTTAGTGCAATTGCTAGTTTAATATTTTCCACCAACCTCATCAACATATAATGGTGCTAATTTTTCATGTTTTCTTTTTTTGGTTGATGTTTCTTTCTTATTTTCTTGTGTGGATCTTCCTTTCTAACATACTTGTATCATGTTAGTTATATTTCAACGTCATGATACCATGCCAGTATATGCCATGATAAAAATAAAGTAAAGTATAATCAATAATGAAATTAAAGTAAATGATAACAACTTTCAATTTTATTTAATTATTTTTTCTAGATAGTCTTTGGTTTAAGAAAGAGTGGAGGTGAGTTTCTATTGTCCCATTGGGCCACATTCTAGGGACGTGGCACCACACTATCATAAAGGTTTTAGTGATACATGCATGAGGTATAGGGAACTTTTTATTCGACCATCCCTGGACTCATACAGTGAATCCACCACTTGTTGCAACTACATATTGATGGTCCTTGGTATAGTTATAGAGGATTATGCATCCCTTAAGGAAATTCTCCTACCTAGATAACCTGTCTCATCACACTGAGGCATTAAAAAGGTATTCAATGATTATCATGCAAAGCAGGATTACAACAAGATGTGGCCTAATTGGTTTTTTGTACATTTTAATCATAACGGCTCCCTACTCCATCTCACACATTGATGCTTTAGCGTGGAGATGAAGAATTTTGGATTTTTCTTGTGGCAGGTGCATTTTATTTATTCCACCCATTTGTTGGTTGATTTTTCTCCCAATCGAGTCCAATAGGCTAGTATTTTGGTCCTTCATCTAGTTAGGTTCAAGCCTGGGGAAGGCATGTAGAAACAGTAAGCAGTTGGTTGTTGTTTCCTCACCTCACCCCACAACTTTTGTTTCAATAGTTGTTTCTCTTATTTCTTGTTTGGGTTGGTGTTGTATTGGGAAATATTTATTTCTTGTCATGTGCTAAGCAAACGAATTCATCTTGCCAAGACCTTTCCTTAGCGAGAAATCATGGGAATAGAAGTGGCAAGTTTGTTCTTTGGTTCTCAATGCTTTCTTTTATTTTCTTACTCACTCCTAGTTTCCTGGTAACTAATGTTACAAGCAAGAGGCAAAAAATAGGTCTCCTTGAGGCTGGTGCATATCATCCACTGTTTGAGGTTGCTCATTCTTGGGTTATTACATCAAATCCTAAGTCATTAGCGGGGGTTGGGGGGAATCTGTCCCTAGAGACTGCTCTCTTCATGAGTCTCTCCATATCTCTTTGTCTCTCTGAAGTTAGTCGGATCCCACACCCTCTTCTAGGTCTATATCACTCACATTTTTTTAGCATGCCACATGAGAGGGCTTGTGTTCATCTTGGAGTGGCCTACTACCAAGAACATGGGCACAAGTGAGGGCTGAAAGTTTTGTAACAAGATTCAAAAATATCACTCATCAATTTATTCAAGAGGAACTTTCTCAAGTTGAGTAGAAATTGGCTAACCAACAATGCAACCTTACATACATGGCAATATTAACTAAAGTGGTTGATTGGGTTCCTGATGTTGGGCATATTTGTGAGCATTACAACAACTACATATATACAATGGATGCTAATTGGCATCTCAATTTCCTCCTTGGTCGAGTCTAGGTAGAAAAAAATTAAAGTAGAGAGGACATTCTCCTCTCTTTGAATCACATACAGTGTCAATTGATAGCTCTGGATCAAAGATTGAGTTGTAAAGAAAGACACATGGGCATTTCTCTTAAATCAGATTACTCTCTGGGTAACAACATGGAGCCCATACTAGTTGAAGCTACAAATATAGACAAATCCCCTTGATTAGTTTCTTTCTTTCTTATTTCTACATGCTCTCTGTTTGAAATTATAAGTCTAGTATGGTTTTCCTAGTAACAAACCAACCCATAATTTTATGAATTAATATGTACTTAAGAAATACAAAATATTTACCCATACAAGTAAATTATAGATATTTTTTCTAATTAAATATAATTATAATATTTATCATACACTATTTATTAATTCAAAATAATTATAATAGTAAATTCTTAATTAAAATTATCCCATTTTTTTATTGTTATATTTGTCTCAATGAGGATATATGTAATTTGGCTTTAAATATTTTGTATGAGACTTTCAAAGTTTTTGGTTTTATTACTAAATATTTTGTATGAGACTTTCCAAGTTTTTGGTTTTATTATTATTTTTAAATTAATCTATTATTGATAATTTGTATTTTATAATTGGTTGGTTGAAGATCTTTTTGAGATAGGTTTTCTTAATTATTTTTAGTTTTTGCTTTATAATCAAATTTCAGCTTAATTATTTCCTCCATTCCAAAAAATATAAAAATTCAATTTTATTTGTTGAATGTTTAACATCAATTAATACATAAATATTTATTTATTTAATATATTATATTTTATTTTTCCATAAATCATAGGTTTTTTTCTTATATAAATATTTAATTATTTAATATATTATTTTTTTATTTTACTATAAACTATGTTTTTCCATTGTTTTTATATTATATATATATATCTATATATATATATATATATATATATATATATATATATATATATATATATATATATATATATATATATATATATATATTATATTATATTATATTATATAATATAAGGTTTTGATTCTTTTATATGTTTTTTCTTATTTTTAATTTACATGTAATTATTAAGGGCTTAGTTTACCGAGAGTGTTTTTTTCCCTGAAAGTTATGAAAATTTTGGCCATATTTTTAAAAAAATCGATAGGGATTTTTGTAAATCCAAGTTACAATTGTCAAATTTCAAAATTTGAGTGCCCTCGAAGTTTTTGATGGTGCTGAATCCATTCCCATCATCAAAAACATGCTTCAAACAGTTCTTTTACAAGATTTTTTGGAAAAAAAATTACCGTGGCCACTTTTGGTCATCCGTAGATGACTCCATTATTAAGTGCCTATTCTATTTCATTTTTACTAAGCATGAATAAGTTACCATGCAACACATACCATAGACAATATATATAGCAATATAACAATATTGTGCACAACACTCCAAAGTTATATTTAGATTACTTAATTTTTTTATTTACTTATCATGGTATAATCACATTCAATTTTTCCTTTGACTGGGTATTAGTTTGTCTTTGACCAAAAAATTATGACATTTATGCATAGTTTAACATTAGGAATTCAATTTTTGTTATTTTTTATTATTATTTAAATTTATTTATTTGTAAGGTGATTGGTTGAGGTCTTATTATGGGTTGTTTAGTAACTTCCATTTCTATTAGTTATTAGTTTTTTGTTTTTTGTTTTATTTCCTTTTTATTTAACTTTTTTATTTTTTCTATTTTCATGAATTATAATTTTTCACAATATTTTCAATTTAAAATGACTTATTATTATATTAAAAACATATTTTAATAAATTTAATTATAAACAAAATTATATATATATATATATATATATATACGCATAGATATATGTATGTTAATATAAACAATATTAATCAAATTTCTTAATTTTTGGTGATGACATTCAACAATATTATTTTGTATGTTAATATAAATAACATTAATGATATTTCTTAATTTTTGGTGATGGCATTCAATAATATTGTTTAATTTTTGTGATGAAATCTTTGTCTTTATTATTTTCTTGTTTAATTAAGCTATATTTAAACTAAGGGAATGTACTAGCTACTATGTAGCTCTTGTTTATTTATCTATTTTACCATGAATTCTTTAATTGGAAGTCTTGTTGCCACATTTTTATTTTTATTTTTCTTTTATTTTTCCTTATGTTTTTTCTTATTTCCAACTCTATTATTGTCTCTCAATTAGGTTTTTATTTTAAATTTTATTGATTTTTATTTTTGATATTTCCAATTTTTTACATTTTTGTATGAAACATTGCAATAAAATTTCAATTTTCTTCACAATAAAATAATACAAAAATCAAATTTTAATACATTATAAAAATATCCCCGAATCTGGGTGGTCCTTTGCGTAGTGTGATCTGGGTTCTCTATATGGAGTCTTGTCAGAACGGGTTTGGTGGGTTGCGGGCTCAATGTAGCCGCTGACTCGACTTTCTTTTAAATTCCTTGTACAATGTTTGGTTGGTGAAGTTGACAAGCTATGGGATGTATCAGTATAATTTTGAGGTCCTGAACATGGATGGCATGACCAGTCCATTCAGGTCCCATAATGGGAAAAGGAAGATGAATGAAAACAATGGCACCCTTATCTTGTGTTGGCAGTCAGTCGACAGAAAATTTGGAGTGGGTTCCTTACTTGGCTGGTTTCATGTGAATTTGATTTAATAGCTTTGCAGTTTGGGCACGACCTTTGGCAGCGTTGGACTCCCAAGTTGCGACCTTGTTTCACTCGGTACCCAGAGTTGGGAAAAGAGAAGCCTTTATCACGCAGCAGCAAAAGCATGGCCTAGGCAACTAGTACAAGAAATAATGGTCATGGGGGCTGAGGCCGGGAAAAATAGAGTAAGGCCTCTTCGTCACTGGAAAGCCAACCCAACTCTTTTGGTGGGGCTGTTGGGGCGGGTCGTGGGCACAAGTTGACCTCTTGTATAATTCAGGAAGTAGCTCAAGCATACCATGCTAGCAACTCCAACCCAGTCAAGCAATTAATTGTAGATTGGGAGGCTGAGATCTGACAAATCGAGGAGGATTTCGAATTGGACATGGATGAGTGGAAAGCAGCGATCTCAGATCCAGGCCACACTCATGGCAGATCATCTCAATACAAGCAGACAATCCATATGTTCTATATGATGAAGAGAATTTTGGTGAAAGCTCTAGGGCAGTTTCCTCTGACATGCATGTAGCTCCTCGGGGTCATTTAGATTATACTGAAGAATTTCAAAAAATTTAGTTTCAATTACAGCAACAAAGTGGTCGGTTGAGCTGAATTGAGTAGCATATCCCTTGCATACCCCACACGAAGCTGTCAGGTTCCACTATGAAGGACCCTGCTTCAGTGGATTCAACTAATGATGAGTAGTGATAATGCATCCTTGCTTTTCATTTTGCATGATTCAGTCCCAAATTTTTAGGCTTATTAGTAGTTATGTTTATAGTTATTTGGAAAATAGGAAGTACAAAAACTCTCAGGTTTACATACCGTGACTAGATAAACTTATCATTTATTGTTTGTGGATGGTATATTTCGCAATTAGGTGGCCAACAAATCTGATTTCCCTCTGGGTAGGTTGAGGCCACCTAAATCTTAGACATATGGATGTAACCTGCTTTATTTAGGAAAATTAATGGAAATGTACCACCAAGCTTACAAAAAAAAAAAATTCGCATAAGCAATAAGAAAAATAATTTAATTTTAAAATCGTCGCTAAGTTAATTAATAAATAAAATTATATTCTCTCAAATAAAATAAATTTTTGTTTGAAATAAATAAATTAAATTAAATAAAAAGAATCCATGCAAAGGTTGGGCTACATATCATGGTCTCCTCGGAAGCTCTTTGGTGGCGCTCTCTTGTAGCGAAATACATCTTTTTCACACTCTGATGGCAAGGCAGAAAGGACAGAGAAGAAGATCAAAGATGATCACTTGGGCCGTCTCGCTTATTCTCAGCCGAAATGCGAAAGGCAATCTTATACTGGGTAGAGGGTGGCCCTACAACATTGTAGTTCAGATTATCGTTTGGTCTCGAATCAATTCTGATATTAAGGATTTGCGATCATTCGAGGGCTTCAAATTTTGTTTAGGTGACAACAACATAGCAGAATCAGGGGAGGTTGTGGTGGTTAAGCCTACCTGGGTTGTTGCCTGATTATTCTTCTACTAAGGGCCCGTGTCACTGCTCTACTCTAACATAAATGCAGGTTGTGGAGGAGAAGGTACCCATAGTTGTGTGTGGCTCTAGCTGAGAAAGGAAGAGTTGGAATAGGCAGACTTACATATCTTCATCAAGAATCTACAAGGAAAGTCTACCTTTCTTTGGATCACGAATTCAGACTCAGTGGAAAATATAAAGTCGTGTATAGAGAAGAGGTTGGGTATTCCTGCAAATACATGGTGTCTTTTTTTTAAGAAAATATGCTTCATGATCATTCTTAGATGAAGGATTATCTCATCTCTATAAGCTCTACCATAATCTTGAATCTGAGGTTGCATGGAGGTTCTCAGGGATCTAGAAATCTGGGTGGATTTGTCTCCCACAACGATGCAGTGCAAGGGAAGGGTTCCAAACTAGTGGATCTGCATCAATATAACCTAGGACCTTACATTGTAGAACAAATGGAATAAGTGCCAACCATGGAGGTAAATATGTCATAGGTAACCCACCTTTTTCTTGCTCTCCAATCTAGGGTTGCGATCTACAAGTTCAACTATTTTGGTCCTAGAACGGATGCTTTACATCATTGAGTCTTGTCAACTTGGACCACAAATTGTGATATTAATTTATGCTCCAAGGGTTTCTTTATTTTTTAGTAAGATACTCAGGAAGATCTGGAGAAAGTATTAAATGATGGATCATGGTTTTAAGGAAGAGTTGGGCTCTTCATCACCCCGAGGTTCCCAGTTTTTTATGCCGCAAAAATGGTGATCTCAACATTGCTAGTATGGGTGAGGCTATCAAACCTCCCCCTTCATTTTTGGTACCACAAGTTTTTAGAGGAAACCGAGAACAACCTAGGAACATTTGAAAAAATGGATCACGAAAGAATGGAGAAAGGTCTATTCATTTTCGCCAGAATGTGTAGAAATAGACCTTAGTAAAGGTATATCAAATCGCATTCAGCTAAAACAAAACAAAATTTGGTGGAGACAATTGTTAGATTATGAAAATACGACATTTAGATGTTGTATATGTTACCAAACAAGACACTTGTAGAACACATCCCAGCAGGAAAAAATATGGTAAGTAAGAAAAAGGGGTGGGCCTGAAAAACAAAATGATGGCGGTCTTCTTACCCTTATCTCTCACAAGAGGAAGAAGAAGAAACTACAGAGAACCCTATAGACCAACTAGAAGGAGATGGATCAGTTCATAATGGAAATGTAATCCTACCAAAGACATCAGGAAGTAAATTGGCAAGACCCCAATTCAAGGGGGTGGTAGAAGGTCCAACAAAAACAAAAGCTAAATCATGTTTGAACTTTAATTTTTCACTTTACTCTTAAATATTTGAACCTTGAATCGCAATGTTTACATAATACTTCATATCATGGCAATCGTCAATTACAATAGCCCTATGCATTCGAATTATTGTTTTTAGTTTTAGTTTATCTTTAATTATTTTAATTAATTCTTCAATTTAATATTACTAAATTTATTTTATGAGTTTGAATTATTGTTTTTAGTTTTAGTTTATCTTTAATTATTTTAATTAATTCTTCAATTTAAAATTATTAAATTTATTTTATTAATTTTTTAATTGGTTGTAATTGATTATTTTATTAGTAAAATTGTTTGAAAATTAATTAGTAATTTACTTAATCACCTAATTTAACAATAAAATATTCTTTTTCACTTGAGTTATTATATATTTTAGCAATTTCCACAACTAATTATAATTAAAAAGACCATAAACACTAAACTAGTGCACCCATATAAATTTAATGGCTAGTAAAAATGGATAGGAAGTACTTTAAAATAAGCATTAAAATGCTTACTTCATGATACATCTCAATTTACTCAAATTTAAAAATCATAAAATCATAACTTTATTTTAAATTTTATTTATTATAAAAATAATTAATATATAAGTTAAACACAAGTACATTTCAAAAAACATCAAACAAGATTCTTAACTATGGAAATTTATCCTTACTTTACCATGGAGATTCTTAGTCTTTAAGTAGGCTTTGTCATAACACTGTGGGCCAATATCAAGGTTTATCAATACCACATGCCCAAAAAATCATAACTCGCACTCGTCCATATGATATTTCTTAATTAATCAATTTAGTTAAAATAATAAAACGGCATAGCTACTTTGAAAATAAATCTCAATTATTGATTTGTGGATACTACTCAGACTACTACCAATATTTTAGAATATTACATAGAGGCTAAATCCCTATCATCCACCCTATAATTATTTATAGTTAAATTAAAATTTTAGAAGCCCTATTCCAAAATAAACACGCTTATCAATATAATAAAAATAAATCTCATATATATATATATATATATATATATATATATATATATATATATATATTATTTATTAATTTTTTAATTATAGTATCTAGTCTCCATAACCACGAGAATTAAACAAATAATTATCATTCATATATCATCTACTAAATAACTATTTACACTTAATTCTACATTATTTTGCAACTAAGCCAAAACATATTTATCAATGTGCAACCACCCCAAGTCAACATTATTAAATGACAAATAAATTATATGTAAACAATTAAGACTTAATAACATGAATCCATCATTCACTAAAAGTTTCAATGTCAACCCAAGCAATAAGAAAATCTCATAATCTCAATTTTCCATTGTAGTTCTCTTATATGCATAAAAAAAAATAATAAATAAATAAATTAAAAAAAAAATAAAAAAATCTAATATGTTACTTTAACCTCTCTTGAATTCCATTATCTCTACATAAACCCAATTGCTCAGTGTAGTAAATATATTTCAACTATAAAATCACAAACACAACAAATAAAGAGAGAACTCATACTCATACACCCCAAAAAAAAACATATATAAATAAGTAGAGAAAATATGATAGGTTAATGTTATGCATGGATATGAGAAACCATAACTAAATGAAAAGAAAAAATATGGTGTGTAACAAAAATTGGAAGATAAATTATATTATGTAAAAACATGTGTATATTATTGTCAATGGGTAAAGGTACAAAAATGATTCAAGAGTCTGTAATTCCTATAGTTGGGTGGATTTAAGAAACTAGATTCTTGGTTGGAAGTAACAAAAATAATTTAACTTTTTAGATGGGGCGACGGGATGGGATCTACACTTCATGATAACCCTCTGCCACCATATCTTCTTGCCTTGGGACAAGAGGAGACGGATGGAGGGATATCCTCTACTTCATAGCATGCATGTTATAATGGTTATGGGTAACTATGATCTAGGAGTTATTACCTCACTCATGGTTCTCATTCAAGGAACTTTCCTTCAACATTATAACCTTTGGATTGTTCATGGCCTTGTCCAAGTTATGATAGTTTTTTCAGTTGACAACATAAAGGGATGGAACTCATTCATTGGCATTTCTATCCATACTCAACCCCCACCTCCATTTAACATGAACTTTGCCCGGTCGCTCTTCTTTGTCTCTATTATTAGTCTAATGTTTGTTGGTGGCCCTTTCTTACTTCCAAGCATAGGATTCCCAATCCAAGCATTCACTGCTTTCTAACATACACCTTTGCAATGATTGCTTCTTGGATTTATTTATTTACAGACCCTAATATTAAGGAGTTTGTTCACCAACCTTATCCAATCTTTGCTCAAACCTTTTGCTTCTTCACTCAAGGAAATGGTTAGAAGAGGTTATAGCCAAAGCATGTTGGGTGCACACTCAACAACCTATCTCATGTGCCAGATGGTGCTAAGTCATCAACAATGGCCTTCAAAAAATATATTTCAATAGCAACACAATAGGAAATCACCTCTACATAGGAGGAGGTTAGTCTAGAGTGCATCTTCATCCTAAATGAGGAAATCAATGATGAGCTCAACCAATAGATACCAAATATTTGTAATATGAGGAGTCACATCACTAAATATTATCATAAAGTTGATTTATACTAGAAAATCATGATAATGGGCAAGGTATTGATGGAAAATCATGATGCCAATCAGGATATTGTACTCCAACTGGATGAAGTGCAACTTCAAATAGATCAAGTTTATCACAAGGTCATAGTTCTAGCCAAATAGCTAGCATATTTGGAGGTTTAAGCATATGAAGACCACTTAGGGTAGGTACGCATTGATTTTGACACCTCACCCTCTGCATAATTGACTATATGGACAAGCCTTAAACAAATGTTCTTTTGTTTTGTGATAGGAAAAGTGGCGCTAGTATCCCTCAATATAGTAGCCGTAGGATACTAATTATATTAAAGTCTATAATGGATATTTATTATAATTTTATATTAATGTTATGGCTCATATATTATGAACTAAAAAATGCTCCTATATTGTTGATCTGCTTCCCCTAGTTGCAGACTAATATCTTTGACTATGCATAATTTATTTTCTAGTTAATACAAATTGAGGGATAACTTATTAAAAAATAAAAGCTAGCCAACTACTATACAAAATATCGACAAAAAATCTAATAGAGAAAATTTTGCAAAAGGTCCCTAAGATCCATAAAACTTTAAATAACATAGACATACTAGATAGGAGGGTGGTGCCATTATCTTCAATTTCCCCTTCTGACATAATAGTGAGAGGGTCTTGCATTGGCTAATTTAAATCTACTATCCTAGGATTTGTTATTTTCTCATCCTATCTTACTACTAGAATTTCCATGATAACTAAAGGGCTAATAGAATTTCCTTGAGTTAATTCCCTAAAGATGAAGTGGAGGGTTTCACATTCCTTTTCCAATTTATAGGTGTGCATCTTCTACCTAACCATGATGTTCATGACAATATTTGAATGCATTGTTGCATTTTTCACATCGTCCTATAATTAACAAGTTAGAGAAAAAATGGAAGCCTTGTTATCTTCAATTTGTTGTCTTGGAGATGAACAAGATTCCTTAAATGTGCTCTCAATATCATGAGGACTCCTTGGGATGGACCATGTGACAAGGAGAAAAAATCCAACTAAAAATGAAGAGTGGACTGTAGGAGGATTTAAGGGGGTAGATTGAAAGGTTTTCCCCATAAACAAAACATGATAACAAAACACATCCATGATAAGAGGCATCAATTACCTAGAAAACCAGTCAAGCTGGTGTGGGGATCTTCCCTTAAACCATAGAGTGACCATGAAAAGGAAAATCACCATATTATTGCTAATGAAAAGATATGCACATACATAGGGTAGAAAAGCAATACAAAGGAGTCATAGAAAATATGAAGGAAAGAGATACCTAAGTCCTTAAGGAGAGAAAACTACAAATTCAACAAATTAGGCATCCAACTACGCCCAAATTCAACACCAATCAACCAGTGCCAAAATCCTATTGAGCATGAAACATGCAGACCCAGAATCAAAGAAGAAAAGGCTACTATTAAAATTTGATTCATCCAATTCATAATCCCTCCATGAACGTGTGAGGCAAGGGTGATTAGTTCATAATTACAACTAAGATTTGAAGTGGTTGATGTGGAAATGGATCTATCACATCACCCTCAAGAGTATAACATGGCACTCTTACTTCTATATGGGGTCCAAGTGATCCATTAATATTGATTTGAAATAGGGAGGTGGGTTACATGTCATAAAAGGATTGATTGTTGAAACACTTTGCCATTAAGGTTAATATATCCCCCTTTTCCTTAATTGCATAATTAGCAGAATAATCTTCCTTTTGATTGTTCTCTTATAAGACATGAAATCATTTTCCCTCCCGGATACAATGCAACATTTGTTGGATTCTAGAGAATACCATGAAAGCTCTGTAATATAAAGGATTAATATCTTACACCATGTGCCTAGTAAAATTCAACAAGTCTCCCATATTAATAATTTATAAATATGTAGGAAAGTTGCAATTCAAACCCATTAAAGGAGAGAATATGCTTCTATGAGGTTATTTGTTAGGAATCCAAGACTCCATATATAAATTCACTTAATAATCCCCCTTAGGTTTGTGAGAACCCCACTCATGCCTACCACCCCATAAAATCTTATGGACGTGGGGGTGGGATTTGATCCACTTATGTGTGCATGGGTCATGAAACATTATGCATAGAATATGAGGAACTGAAGCTTTTATCATTGAAAACAAGTTTGATGAGAAACTATAGCTTTTTCTCTCTTTCATTTTTACTCCACACTTGTTAAAGTCAAAGTTCTTCCCTTTTTCCTATGGCATTGATTTTTATACTCATTTTATATTTTTTGTGGATTAAATTTATATTACCGCAAAATTTCAAAACACATCATCGAGATAAACATAGTTCTTCTAGAGTTCACAATAAGTGGTCTCAATCCACCACCAGGGAAACTAGATATATTGACCATTTACTGAGGATCAAGTCTAACCAAAATAAGCACCATATGCTATTGATTACAATCAAAACTACCATCTATTGTACTGCATATAAAGGGAAAACATCTTCTTAAATTGATAACATAATATCAAGAGTCTAAGGAGATCACCGGAGCTGGATCCTGGGAATTGGTCCCTATGGGAGCTGAAGGCTTAAGTTCACACTAGTGGTGAATCTACATGTGCACTAGTCATGCATCCATACTTTCCAAGATATGAACATTGATATCATTGGACTTTCTTAATTTCATTCAAGGCAAAAATAACATCTTTTCAGTCCTCATCCTTCTCTTTCAAGACTCTACTCGGAAGGATTTTCACCTTCCAGTGGAGGGTGATGGAATTTATATATTAGCTCCATCCTCCCCTAGTATGACCAGGGTCAAGAACCTAGTGGGCTACCTCCTCCAAGATTTAAAAATTGGAGAAATCTTCGTGATCATTAGTGGTGAGGGCCTCTAGTTGGAAAATCTCTTCATGAATTTTAGGAGGGGTAGCAAAATGAAAGATAGTGGAAGCTTCATGTGCCTAGGATTTAGCTCATGGCTTACCCTGTGGGCCATAGACACCCCCCCAACAATAACAACATATGGGCAAATGCATGAACATGGGTTACACTTTTGGGCCAAATGTTGCAGTGAAATTTCAAAATTTTACTCTTTTATCGAATTGAAGCCCTCAAAGTTAATATAAGCATTGTGAATTTTGATTCAGAGTAAAAAGACAATTTATGGAGAAGTAAGTTGTTGTCCTAATGATATTTTTTTCAGACAAATTTAGTGTCATATGATATGTCAATTTTCCATTAAATGAAATGTTTGTCCTTGCAAAGTTTCACACATCTTAAGAGGTATGTGTGTGTTCGCGCGACATAACTTAATGTATATATATATATCTATATATATATATATATATATATATAAGCATGATCTACACAGAAAGAGCTAAGTTTTTCATATTAAAATTTTTATTTTTTATGCAAAATTATATTTTTTTTAATTATTTTTCGAAGTTAGTGAAGTAATATTTCAATTGCATTTTGTAGACACATGTGTTCACTTACGACTTTTTTTAACTATTTAAAGAAATTGAAAAATCAAGAGTGCCATTTTGAAGAGGACTTGTAAATGAAGATAGTGGTATTTAAAAATAAAAATAAAAATCATTGCTTATATTTTATGATATTGATTTGTTATCAAACCTCTTTAAAATAGTACAAAAATTTTCAAGCATTATGTTTAAAAGAAATTTGATAAAAAATATCATATGAATTCGAAATTGTTAAACTCATATGTCATTGGATAGAGGATTCCATCATGAATCCAACATGATCAACTTTGCCAACTAAGGAAATATTTTTTCCCTAAGTCTACTCGGGTACAAAATGGTGTTGCAGGAAATTTTGCAGAAGGGGTGTTGAAATTGTGGATTTTAGGACTTCATAGACTCGATTGAGCACTTAAATTTCAAATTCATATATCTTGATCAAGAGTTTCATAAACCTTCGATCGAGCCATTTATGTGTTTAATAAGGGCTCAATCGAGCCTCTATAAAAAATTAGATCTAAAATTTAATCCATCAATAAAAACCTAAAATTTAATCCATTAATAATTTAACCAAGTGATATGATATTATTTTACTAAAAATGAAAATTCAGTTGAATCTAGGTTGTGAACAACATTAGAAAATTTGTATGTTATTGCACCGAGCTGCACATTATACAACCCAATATTGGAGCAATGTGTAAGTATGTTGTCTGTTCTCAGAATATACCAAGTATCATATACCTTGAGCTTGAATAGATCATAAATTCACCTTCCACAAAAGTTTTTACCACATTTTAAAAGTCCAAATTTTATTATAATTTTTGTTATCATGTCATGTAGAAACCTTATTAAATTTAATATTAAAACTAAAAAAACATTATTATTATTATTAAATTAAATTAAGAAATATGATATTATTATAAACATTTAATATTAATATATTTTAATAATGTTAATATTATTAAATTTATTAATCTTGGATTAGTATAATATTAACTTTAATATAATATAAAATTTGTTATATTATAATATATATTAGCACAACCACATTAATAAATGTGGATGTTATACTTCATAGGTGTGAGTAAAAGAGTCATTAGCACAAAAAGAGTCATACAAGCTAACTCAATATGTTAATTTTATTTAACCTAATTTTTGTATAAATCTAAAACAATAAAATATATAATATTTTTAAAATCATGAAGTAATCATAATATAAAGCTACCTAAAAAAATAAAACCTAATAGTTTCAATTGGAAGACAAAGCATTTTATGTATCTATGATAGAGGTAACTAGAACATTAATATTTTGGAAAATTTCAAATAAGATTTCCATGGAAAATTAGCATTTTCCCTCCAGGTGAATGTACAACACACATTGATTATTATTACATTTTGTAAAAATTTTACGTTGAATAATTTTTTCGAGCTCTACAACTTGAGAAAGGTTTGAAGTTGGCGCCGATTTTGGTTTTAGGGTTCTATGGCGAGTCGTGCAAGGGGGAGCGTCGCTCCCTACTACAATCAAGCTGTCACGGAGGGAGACAAGGAGGCAGGAGGTAAGCAGTTCAAAACAGCGATGGAAAAGATTTCAGAAACAAGAGGCAAGGAAACAGTGGGAAGAAATGAGATCCAGAATCAGGAAGAAAAACAACAGAAATCGAGTCAAGAAAGGGAGAAGGAAGGCAGCAGCAGGAAAATGCCTCATACGAAAACTACGGGAGTCTGCAAACCCAAATCCAGCATCATCCCCAGGGTTATTTTAAGTGATCCAGTGATTCAAGTGCATAGAGACCATATGAGAGAACATGCGATCATCTGCAAGTTCATGGGGTTATGGCCAACAGAGAGGGCTTTATACATCTGGATCAGGAGCCATTGGAAGCCCAAGGGAGAAATACATTTGCATCTGGGTTCTAAGGGCTTCTTCACGGTGGTGTTTGCGAGCCTAGAGGACAAAGATAGAGTGTTTGAGGGGGGACCTTACTTCTATGCTGCGGCAGGACTCTACATGCATCCTTGGATGGTGAAATTTGTGCCGAAACATGAAACATTCACATCTGTACCAGTTTGGATCAGGCTATACTCATTACCTCTGGACTACTGGCAACCAGAGTCCTTGAAAACTATAGGCAATAAGCTGGGGCATTTTCTGAAAATTTCAGAGGCAACTCTCAAAGGTAAATATACCTCCTTCGCTCGAATATGTGTGGAAATGGATCTATCTGGAGCCCTTCCGGAAGCAATAATCTTAGAAGTATATGATGAGGAATGGGTGCAAATGGTAGACTATGAGCACATACCATTCAGATGTCGCAAATGTCATGAACATGGCCATCTATTTAGAGACTGCCCCACAAACAATGTGGAAAGCAATGGGAAAACCTCTGTGGACAAAGATCATGAGGGTTTTACCAAGGTTGGGGGCAAAGGGAAAGGGGGTAAAAGATCACATAAGAAGACAAGCAAAGACAAATAGACAAGACACAATAGTTTCAAAATCCTAGAGGAAGTGGAGGAGAGCATGGAGACAACCCAAGTCAAGGAGAATGTCCCCAAGGAGCAGGATATGGAAACTGAAATGGAGGATATCCCAGTAAACAACCAGCAGATAGAGGAGCTACAAAGCTGCATGGAGATCGGCAAGGACCATGAGATGACCCCAAGTGAGGCAGGTATGGAGGATCATGAACTGCAGGAGATTCTAGACAGGGAAAATCTAGATCTAGAACAATTTCTGGAACAAGGAAAGAACAAAGGAGTGGACTCATTGCCAAAAGAATATTATGATCGAGTCCAACAACTCTATCTATGGAGGGCACAATCGAACAGGGAAAATTTTAAGAACCCCCCCTAAATTTATAAATATAATAAATGGGCGAATCTCCATGGTATATAGGAAAAATGGAAGGCGATTTTATCAATAATATAATATGTATATATAATTTTTTGGCGAATCTCTCACCAGGCATGGCGAATATTTTACTCAATTATAAAATCTTGTAAGATCTTGGCGAGTCTTTCACTAAATAATAAAACTTTGTAAAGTCCTAGTGAATCTTAGCATAGGCTACATGATGGTTTAATTCCCCCATTTAAATAGGCTACATTCCAGGTGAATACCATGGGTCAATACCATGTGCCATTTTGGTGAATACCATGGGTCAATACCATGTGCCATTTTTATTTTTATTAATTCTAATATTAGGGTTAATAATGGTTTTTTGCATGGTATTAATAACAATCTAGTCCATGGTATTTGTCCCATAGTATTTTGGCCATAGGTTTCACCTAAATATAACCCATTTTTTGAGTGTTCGTAAATATAAGGTGACTTATGGAGTAAATATAAAAAAATGTTTTATTTGTTTACCATACCTCTCGTATATTTATATTTTTATTAATTTACCATACCTCTTTTACAAATATGGTATTTGGCCGATAGGATTCACTTAAATAAAACCTCTTTCTTGAGCCTTCATAAATAGAACGAGGGTTATGGACTAAATATAAAAAGAGGTTTTATTTATTTACGATACGTCTAGTTTATTTATATTTTTATTTATTTACCATACGTTTTGAGTAAGTATAAAAAGACGTTTTATTTATTTACCATACCTCCACTTTACTTATATTTTTATTTGTTTACACCCTTACATGTATATAAGGTGACTTATGGAGTAAATATAAAAAATTAAGGTGACTTATGGAGTAAATATAAAAAATGTTTTATTTATTTACCATACCTCTCATTTATTTATATTTTTATTAATTTACCATACCTCTTTTATAAATATGGTATTTGGCCCATAGGATTCACTTAAATAAAACCTATTCTTGAAAATGGGCGAATGGAAGGTTGTAAGTCCTAATTTCAAGGGCTAAATTTACCTTTTTTACCCTCTCCCTTAAAATAAGGTGGGCTATTTGAGGTGATTTGTAAAAATGTACTATGATACAAAATATTCGCCCAATAAAAATTTAAAACCCCTTAATTTCGCCAAAGGGCGAACATTCGCCCCTAAAATTATCCTTGAAGGGAACTGGTGTCAAAAGAAACCACGAAAGCCAAGAGCGGAGTGGGGTCAAAATGATGGAGAACCCGCAGACACTATCTCCAAAAAACTCAGGAAGGAAAAGACAGAATGAACTGCTAACTGAATGTGGGAAACTACTAATTAACTCAGGTAAGATGAAAGATCTTACCAACTATTCTTTTACCAACCTTTCTTAATGAATCTTACAACCTGGAATATTAGAGGTTTAGGTAGTAGAAGGAAACAGAGAAATCTCAGCAATAGAATAAAAGAAGTAAAACCAGATATGGTCTTTATTCAGGAGACAAAATGTTCTATGGAGAAAATAAGGGAAATGCATAATAAATGGTTAATCAAGTATGATTATTTGGAAGTTAAAGCTAATAAATCTGTAGGTGGGATTCTCACGTTGTGGGATCCACAGAAATTGGGAATCCTGGATGCTGAAGCGTCCAGGAACTATCTTTATTTGGTGTGTAGTCCCGTAGGTGACAAGGAGACTTACATGATAACTAATGTATATGGCCCTCAACAAAAAGCTGATAAACTCAAGCTTATCACCTCCTTGGAAGGTCTCAGAGCACGTTATCCAAATATACCCTGGATACTTGCATGTGACTTCAATATGATAAGATCTCTCTTGGAAAAAAAAGGAGGCACTAGACAGCTTGGTAGAGACTCTGAAGCCTTCCAAGATTTCCTCATGAACATGGGGCTGGTGGATATTGAGACTATAAATGGAACCTTCACTTGGAACAACAAAATAGGAGGGGTTTCCCAAGTGACGTCGAAACTGGATAGGTTTATCGTTTCTAAGGATCTCATCCTCACAGGATCAGCCATCACAGCGTCCATTTTGCCCTTTGGAGGCTTAGATCATTGGCCCATACAGCTAGAAGCTTCCTTTATGGGCACTTGAAGGAATAGGCCTTTTAGATTCGAAAACGCCTGACTCTCTCACCCCAATTTCACCAGTAACATTTCCAATTGGTGGAAGGAGGATTTGAATATTCAGGGTACCAAGATGTACATGCTCCAGCAGAGACTGAAACACATTAAATCCAAACTTAAGGACTGGAACAAAAAAGAATTTGGGGATATCATCAAGGCCAGAATAAGTACTGAACAAAAACTCTAGGAACTCAATCAAATCAACATCACAGAGGGCTTCAATGAGGAAAGACAGAACCTAACTGATTCTCTACAGGAAGAATGGGAGGAGCATTGCCTTTAAGAGGAAACATTTTGGAGACAGAAATCCAGAATTTAATGGATCAAAGAGGGAGAAAGGAACACTAAGTTCTTCCACAAATCCACTATGGCCCACAGGGCACATAACAGAATCACAAAGCTAAAGGATTCTCAAGGTATGGAGCTTGTCGCACACAAGGACATGGAATCAACCCTAGTACAACACTTCTCTGACATTGCAAAGGAGCCTATGGAAGACAGATCTAGGTTCATTGATAAGATCACCCAGCACATTCCCAAGTTGGTCACTAGCGAGGACAACCACAATCTCAACAGGCCAGTCTCGGAAGAGGAAGTCAGTGAGGTGATCAAGGAAATGCAAAATGGAAAATCACTAGGCCTAGATGGTTTCAATGTTGATTTCTTCAAAGCTTGCTGGGATACAGTCAAACAGGACATCCTAGAGGTGGTGGAAGACTCAAGACAACACAAAAAGGTTCTGAAAGCTCTGAATGCGACCTTTATAGCTTTAATCCCCAAAAAGGAGAATGCCATTACTCCGGATGGGTTTAGGCCCATTGCCTTATGTAATGTGGTGTATAAAATTATCTCCAAAGTGATAGCCAACAGACTCAAGCCACTGCTACCTTCGCTCATCTCAGAAGAGAAAACAGGCTATGTGGAAGGAAGACAGATTCTCAACAACATCATCCAAGCACATGAGGTGGTACACTCTCTCAAAAGAAACAAGCAAGCAGGTATGATCATTCAATTGGACCTTGCGAAGGCATATGAAAAACTCAATTGGTCTTACATTAGAGCCATTCTAAAAGCATATGGCTTTAACCAAAATTGGATAAGATGGGTTATGGCACTAGTCACCTCGACCAGTTTCTCCATTCTGCTTAATGGAGCTCCCTCTAACACTTTTACACCCTCCAGAGGGCTCAGAGAAGGTGATCTGCTCTCTCCCTTCCTCTTTGTCCTCATGATGGAAGGGCTTGGTAGGGCAATCAAATTGGCAAATGTTGAAGGTAGAATTTAGGGGATCAAGCTCACCCTGGATGGAGAGGCTAACACTCATCAACAATTTGTGGATGATACTATGCTGCAGGGTGTACCCACAGTTAGGGAGGCAAGGGAAATCAAAGAGATCTTAAACGATTTCACTATGGCAGCAGGCACAAAGGTAAGCCAAAACAAGTCCAAAGTTTTCTTCTTTAACACTAATATTGCTATACAGAGAAATATCACCAGGATTCTTGGTTTTCAAAGGGAACAGTTGCCCTCCAAATATATTGGCATTCCTCTTACTGACAAACCTCTGTGTAAGCAAATATGGGAACTAATTCTAAACAAACTTCAGGAAAAAATCAACAATTGGACATGTAGAGCTTTAAACTTTGCAAGGCGACTGGTGCTCACTCAGGTGATATTGCAGGTCATTCCCATTTTCATGTTTGCAGCTATCCCTGCTCCTCAAGGTATTAAGCAGCAAATAAGAAGCATTCAAAGAAACTTTCTGTGGGGCAGAGGGGAAAAGAAAAATAAGTGGGCCCTAGTTGCCTGGGACAAGCTCTGCAAGCCCAAAAGCCATGGTGGTTTGGGGCTGGAGGATCTGAAAACTCTAAGTCAAGCTTCAAGAGCCAAGCTTTGGTGGCAATGGATCAAGGAGCCGAGAGCACCTTAGGCCAAGCTTTGGACACAAAAGTATGCCAAAAATTGGCAGGAACAGGATCACATTAGAATTACCGGACAAATCAGGGGCTCACACATCTGGAACCTTGCGTGGAAGAACAAATTTATTGTTCAGCACCATTGTTTTTGGGAAATTAGAGCAGGGTATTGGGCTCGCTTCTGGAAGGATAGTTGGCAACAGGAACCCATCCTGAACATGATTGATCTGGCAGACCTTAAGAGAGACACAAACAACAAATGTATTTTACTAGTGAAATATTTCTGGGATCAGGGGAGGGACAAGGAAAAATGGAGGAAATGGAAGGACCTAAGTTACAATGAAGAGAGCCCTTTGAAGGCCATGGAAGAGGTCCTTGCCAAGGATTTAGAGCAAAGAAGGATTCTGGTTTCCTCCTTACCTGACCAATTAAGATGGGGTAAGAATAATGAAGGCAACTATAACCTCAAAGAGGCTAAACAGACAGTCACAGGTTTTAACTTTGTAAATGTTGAGAAAGTATGGCAGGATTTGTGGCAAACTCCTCAGTGGATGAAAATAAAATTGTTTATCTGGCTTGTCCATCAAAGGAAAATTCTCACTTGGGAAAACCTTCTTAAGAAAGGCTTCATCGGCCCCTCTAAATGTCACCTTTGCAGCTCGCATGAGGAAATGATTGAACACCTTCTAAATCTGTGTTCCTTCTCTGATAAAATTTGGGATTGGGTGGCCTCTAGCTTCAGACAGACCGACAGGGACAGGCTCAGTATATCCAATACTTTAACAAACTGGAGGAAGAACTTCTCAGAGAATGAGATCATCAACAAGGCCTGGATGCTTGTACCAGGCTTTGTCATCTGGAATATTTGGAAAGAACATAATATGCGAATCTTTAAAAATAAATCCAGAGAGCCCTTGCTTATCATCAATCAGATTTTGATACAGCTCAAGGAAACAGTTAGGAGCATTCTGAGATCAAATCCTTCGAATCCTCCTCTGCCTCATGAGGTACACATTCTTACTAATCTGGGTCTTCAATCCATCAACCCTCAAGGACTAAAGAAGGACGTGAGAACAATAAACACAGGAGATAGGGGTTGGCAGCCCCCTCCACAGGGCTTCTTCAAAGTAAACATTGATGGAGCTTCTAAGGGCAATCCTGGGAAAGCTGGCTTCGGGGGTGCAATCAGGGATTCGGAGGGGCTTATAAAATATTTTTTCCATGGCCACCTGGAAAAGGGTACCAATAATATGGCTAAACTTTTGGCACTAGATCAATGTATGGAGATCCTGGTGGAGGAAAATTTACAGAATGTTATAATTGAAGCAGATTCGGATTTGGTCATCAAAGTAGCCAAGAAGATTCAAAATGGAACCTCACCAGATAAAGTGTCAAAGCACTGGCAGCTGCTACAGGTGTTTCACTGTATCCACTCGCACTTACAAATACTTAAAACGATAAGATTTGTTCATGTTAGAAGGAAGGCAAATATGCTTGCAAATAGGTTGGCCAATGAAGGAGTGACCAATAAGGACAGGGATTCTCGGCATCCATGGGAGTCACTTCCTGTTGGGAAGCTGCGGGAGGATTGTTTCACTCTGGCAAATGCAGATTGGGATTTATGGATGGACAGCGCCGATACTGGAGAAAGGGCGGATTGCTGATGGCGACTCCAGATGGACAACTCGGAAAGGCCGGGTGCAGAAAAGCCGGTGGGAGCAAATGGATGGTCATCACTTGGCGAACGGGTGCAAAAATACCGGCTAGGAATGAATGCAAAACCACAAGTGGTATATCGCGCAAGTTGCAGATGGTTTTTGGTTTAGTGGAAAAAGCATGCCATTCCAATTAGGGGGTGACACGTAGCATTGTGATGAGAGAGGAAACCACTCTCATCGCGTGATTAAGCCCCGCGCTTCTTTGTCGTGCGATATCTCCGAGGGGCATTGGATCGGGACGCTTCTCTCAACGGTTGGGATTAGTCGTGCTGGTTACTCAAAGGTTCTGTACCCGACTTGGTCAGGTGGTCCCCTTCTAGTGATGGTGTCGGGTTGGTCAGCCTGGAGCCACTTGGCCCTTGGTGGGTCCCTTTGTGGGCCCACCACTCCGCAAAACCACGTTCATAGATCCCATATCTCTGAATGGTTTTCACGCAGCACTATGTTGGTTTCTGGTTTTTTGGTTTTTGCTTGCGATTCCATTCAAGGGATGACGCGTGGCATTAAGAGGAGAGAGGAAACCGCTCCCTTCACGCAGTTAACCCCCGGGCTTCTTTGCCATGTGATTTTTGCGCTGGCCGTTGGATCGGGATTCTATCTTCAATGGCGGGGATTGCTCGAGCTAGTTGCTTGCTGACCTCTGTTTATGTTGTTGTTGAGTCTGTTGTTGTTGAGTCAGTTAGTGCTTCTTAGGCCTGGCTGTTTAGGTCGTTTTTTCTTCCTTTCTGCCATGCGGTCTGGGGCACTCTGTATATTATGTAACTTACTTTGATTAATAGAAGGCTCGTCTCTTACTTATATAAAAAAAAAAGAATGTACAACACACATTTGAAATCTTGAATTTTAAATATGTATTATATATAATAATAAAAAAATATTGTATGACATCAAAATAATTTATTTTATCTAAACATAATATTTTAATTGTCAAAGTATTTTAAAATTTTTGAAATATAGAGGGAGAGAGAAGGGTAAGAGATAGAGGGACACGAAGATGGAGAGAAGGAGAGGAGAAGAGTGTGGAGGAGAAAGAAAGGGAGCTCGAGAGATGGAGTTGGAGGAAAAGATAGGGAGTGTAGAAGTTGAAGACATATAGAGAGGGAAAGGTGGAGAGAGAGAGAGGGAGAGAGAGTGTGTATGTTTAAGGGTGAGATATAAAGACAAATAAGGAGAGATGAAGAGGGAGAGAGAGAATGAGAGAGGGAGGGAGATAGTCAACAGAGTTGTTAGGGAGATAGTCGGGGGGGCGGGGGGGGCGAGAGAGAGAGAGACTGACGAGGGGGAGAGACATGGGGAGGTGGGGGAGATAGGAAGAGATAGAGGACTTGAGAGGGAGGGAGAGAGAAACATGGAGTTGGAGGGGGAAAGAGAGGGAGGTAAGAAGAAAGACATATAGCGAGAGAAAGGTGGAGAGAGAGAGAGCGAGTGACAAGGGAGATGGAGAGAGGGGGAGAGAGGAGAGGAGGAGGGAAGAGAGATATAAGGGGAGACAGAGGGAGAGAAGGGGAAGAGAGAGGGAGAGGGAGAGGGAGGGAGATATAGATAGATATGGAGAAAAAATGTGTATGTTTGTGGGGTGATATAGAGAGATGAAGAAGGAGATACAAAGGGAGATAGAGATATAGATGGAAGGGGGAGAGAGGGAAGAAGAGAGAGATAGAGGGAGGAAGGGAGAGATAGATAGATATGAAGAGAGAGTGTGTGTGTCTAGGGGGGTGAGATAGAGAGACAAGGAAGGAGAGGTGGAGGGAGATATCAATATAAATGGAGGGAGGAGAGAAAGGGAAGAAAATTGTGTGCTCTAGATGCATTGATTTCAGTGTACAAAAGTTGATTTCTAATCCTATTTGATTTTTTGTATTAGATGCATTGATTTTTGTGTAGATGTTAATTTCTAATTCTATTTCATTTCTTACATTAGATGCATTTATTTCATTAAATATGTTAATTTCTAATATTGATTTATTGATCTTGCATTAGATGCATAGATTTTAGCATAGATGTTGATTCCTAATCCTATTTGGTTGCTAGCACTAGATGCATTGGTTTCAGTGTAGATGTTGATTTCTAATCCTATTTGATTGTTTGCAGCATTAGATGCATTGATTTAATTGTAGATTTTGATTTCTAATCCTATTTGATCGTTTGCATTAGATGCATTAATTTTAGTGTAGATGTTGATTTCTCATTCTATTTGATTGTTTGCATTAGATGCATTGATTTCAGTGAAGATGTTGATTTCTTATTTGATGTAACTAGATGTATGGTGTACATTCATTTCAAGGTAATTAGTTTAACATTTTGCATTGATTTTAGTGTAAGCACAAAATATTATTGACAAGGTGCATTATGACTAAGATTTTATAGATAACCTCAAACAAAATAAAATCAAATAAAACTTGTATTTGTAACTTTTACATCTCCACATATTTTAAAATTGAATAGAAATTATTTCAATCATATTTGAGTTTTTGAAAATTGAATAAAACTTATTCCAATAATAAGGAATTGATTGAAATACTTGGTTAACTAGTAAATTTAAGAAAGTTGATTTAATATTATATAAAATTATAAAAATGTTGTCATATATTGTTTTTTGACCTATATATTAAATTTCAATATGGTTGACTTATATCATGTTATGACTAAGCTCTTGTAGCTAATCTCAAAAGAAATAATACTGAATAAAACCTATTTGTTATTTACATGACATTTTTTAAAATTGAATAAAACGTATTTCAATCTTATTTGTGTTTTTTAATTGAACCTTGAGATAAGAAATTGATTGAAATACTTTAAAAAGTTGTTCATGCAATGGTATATGGGTGGGTCACAAAAAATTTCACATATATATATATAAAATGATTTTATAATTCAACTAATTTATTTTTAAAATTGAATTGTAATAACATACATGTTGATTGCACTAAAAGGCACTTTCTCCAAGCCAATATGAAGCATGATTGTAATTCTTTCCATGCTCAATATTATATTGGTACATGATATATTTTAGTTCATTTTAAGTATTAAAGTGACTTGCATCATAACCTAAGATTATACTTATTTTCTTAGTCTATGAAACTGGAAATCAAAATTGTTATATTTTGTAATAAAAGCTATAGCATATAGAAAAAAATTTAAATTAAAAAATAATCTTAACAGATCCATAAACTTCAAAAATTAATGAACATCCATAAAAAATATTAATACAAATCCATAAACTGAAACACTGAATGTATCAATAAATTATCCATATGAAAATATATACAAATTACAAATATCACATGAATATGCATAAATTGAAATAATAAGAATCCATAAACTAAAATAATGTTCATGTACATCCATAAATTGTCCTTGTATGAAAATATACAAAGTTTGTATCACATGTGAATGTGTCCTATGAAATGAGCCTGAAAATATATAAACTATCCACTCTGCGTACCACGAGAACTCCTATGTGAGTTATGTCATGCAAAGTAAGTGTACATTAGCTAGAACTACAATATAACACATTCAAATTCAAACTAATTAGATTACTATTTGTACAAAATAAACAATATGGAAATAAATGGCTTCAAATCACATTTCTAATTACATATACATGAATCTACTAACCTCAGTTGAGTCCAAATGCAAGTCAGATAGGATGGGGCTCTGATGAATCTGGATTTGGTGCTCCCCTTCCTGTGGCTCAATGATTGGGGCCTGCATCGATGGAATTGCATCATTAGTGCCTCTAAAATCCAGCATTCGAATTATGTTTCCATATAACAAGGAAATTAACACACTATGCATATGGGCCTGCGTACATAATGGCAAGGAAAAATTATAATTAGTATACAAATTAATTAGCATATATGTGTAACTTAAAAAAAGAAAGGGTTGAAATCTTAGGAATAGTTTTTTTTACCTCAACTATTGGTCCATGTGGTTGTACAAAGTAATTTTTCTCCACATTAGTTTCATGAGATGGAGGTGGAGGTGGAGGAGAATCCATGGAAACACACTCTGGTGGAGAATGGCCTGGTTGATCAATTGCCCCCTCGGATGACCTCATAAGCTCATCCATGTAGTTGGGTTGTGTTTACATGTTATCATGAACTTATTAATATAAACACAATCTAATATGAACTATACATTACTATAAATAATTATGCATAATTTGAAAATAAGAGTCAAAATTTGTGTGTGTGTGTGTGTGTGTGTGTGTATACCCTCCAAGTGTCACAAATGACATCGTGATACATACATGCATATGTCAAAAGTTGGTCAATGCATAAACTCTGAGAAATGAATCATAATATAAGGGCAATGATGGGTGATGAGGCAATGGTGATGGTCTCCTAATCTCTCCATCCAATTCAACATGCACACTGACCAATGACGTCTGCATATTGTTTGTAATAGTATCGCTAGTCTCAACACTGAACTGCGACAACTGCTCTAGATCTGTCTGTAATACCAAGCTCTAAGACGATAGTGGTAAGAATCTCGGAGGTGGTGGTACATTCCCATGGTATCTATGATCCTCTTTATGATCATAGGTACGTCCCATGCCAAGTCCATAATAATGCGGTCTTGTATCAGTGGCCTTATATGTAACACGAACTCTGCATATAGATGCTTGGAAAAATAAATAACAACTTGGTCATGGTGGGGCAACTGGCCCCAAGCTGCAATGAATCAATCATACGCATAAGGGGCTGCACCAACACTCCTAAAATATTTTAGTGGAATCAGACCTCTATGTCTAGCAAGGCGATCCGGAGGGATGTTGAACAACTCCCCACGAACACCAATGTTCTTGGCGGTGTCTTTCACGACCTCCCAAGTATATGGGCCTCTAACCTCATGCCTCCTAATCCTCTGTATGGATTGTATGAGGTGGTTTTGTGGGCCCGACCTCTAGTATGTCTCGATCAACCTATTGATGTTATCCAACATCAAAGACAAACTACATCTAGTAGGTGAAGTGGCAGGGATGTTACACAACTCTTGTGTGATCCACGTATGTTGGGTTGTAACATCCTCTAATGTGATATGAGCTTTAGTATTGTCCCGCGGAGGGATCTATGCTATCTTGTGATCCTCAACTTTGGCCTAATGGGGGTTTAAAAATCATAAACACAATTTAACATATATAATTAACAAACTATAAGCATAATAACATATACATTAAATTCAAACACATCAATTGAAGACAATTTAAAAATTAAAGACAATTTAAAAGTTAAAGACAATTTCAAGACATAAACACATAAAGTTTAAAGAGGATTTCAAAATGTAGGAGGTGTACCTAAAGTAGGTGAATAAGGTCCACTAGAGGTAGCATGATCATCGATAGAGACAAAAACATTGCCTCTAACACTCTGACTGGTGTCGGAGGCGGGATCTATGAGTGGAACGTGCACTCTCGGTGGCCTACGTGATCTATCACGAGCCCGAACACGTATAGCAGATCCCCTCACACTATGACGATTTGTAGTTGGGATGCGTGTATGGGATGTCTCTGCATATTACATATAATACATATAAACTAATTCAGGAAAAAAATGTCGACTAAAATATTACATATAATACATATAAACTAATCCACTAGGAGGTGTACCTAAAATAGGTGAATAAGGTCCACTAGAGGTAGCATGATCATCAATAGAGACAAAAACACTACTTCTAACACTCTAACTAGTGTCAGAGGTAGGATCTATGAGTGGAACATGCACTCTAGGTGGCCTACATGATCTATCACGAGCCCGAACATGTATAATAGATCCCCTCACACTGTGACGATTTGTAGTGGGGGTGCGTGTATGGGATGTCTCTGCATATTACATATAATACATATAAAATAATCCAAGAAAAAAATGTTGACAAAAAAAACCATTTCTAAACTCAAGAATAATAATCTAGCCTAAAGTCTTAAACTTTAGAGTAATTTTTAATAATTTATCAACCAAAGTATGTTGAGTTCCATGTAAACACAATCAAAAGAAGTGATCAAATCTACCTTCACACTTTTTCTCATTTTTAAATAATGCATTTTATTATGAAGGCATAAATATGTAAAAATTTGAAATAAAACTATTTACAAAACTAATAAAATTTCATTCCAACTAAATACTCCAATAGACCTTAGGTCATTAATGTTTGACTTTGACACATGACATATACTAGGCGCAAGCACATGAAGACAATGTTTCTTGTAGACTACACTACATAATGAAACAATATGGTACAAATTAGAAAATAGTCAAAATGCTTTTATTCACTAGACCAAATGCACTTTTCATGATGGATTTAATGTATCTATTAATGATGCATTGTTGAAACATGAACTTATATATATAGTTATATGTTAATATATATGTATATGATAATGTTATGTTTTAAATAATTATGTTATCTTAAATGTTATAGTTATATTATGTTATAGTTATGCACAATACTATGTTATGTGATGTTATGTTACACTATGTTATATTATGAACTATATATATTATGTCAAATAACTTTATGTTAGGATATCTATATATATATGTTATGTTAAATAACAAGTTAAGTTATAGAGCTATGTTATGTTATAAACAATATATATATATATATATATATATATATATAGATATATATATATATATATATATATATATATATATAGATATATATATATATATATAGTTATGCATTGTTATAAATTTATAATTGTATAGTTATATAGTTATGTTATGAACTATAGTTATGGTTAGGTTGTAACATGTTATGTGTGTGTGTGTTAAATAATTACGTTGATAAGTGTTTTTCTCTGCAGGGTTCGGGTATGAAGGCATTGTTCACCCTGACCAATGGCAGAACATTATTTTCGTCCTCCTTCAGCAAATTACAATCTGATATGTGGAACGAGTTTTGCAGAGTTTTGGGTAGGTTTCGGTCTATAAACAGTCTCAAATCGAGTTTTCACCTGGTAGTCATTTCAGGAAAGCATTCAACATGACTTGGGCAATCTCAGTAATCCATTATGAATTATCGTTTTGCAGGTTCAACTCTTCTATAACACGGGGATCCACTTTAAAGTTTAGGGTTAAACGAAAATATCATGAAGAAGCCCCTCAGTAAAAAAATTATCATGTACAACCAAGTATTTGAGATTTCTCAAACCAAGAAGCTTAGAAGGTAGAGACCCAGAGAAAAAATTGCTTCCCACAACCAAGAACTGCAGGGTTGTGTAGTCCCCCAATTCGTTAGGAAAAAAACTCATAAGAAAATTCATGTTAACGTTCACATGAGCCATAGAAGTTGGAATGCAGACTTCACTTGACAAGTTTCCAATAAGGCTATTGAATGACATATTGAACCCCATAAGCCTCCCACATTGTGACGATTTAGAGGGATTCAAATCATTGACAGCTCGTAAGATCTCTCATGGCATTTGCAACCAATACATTTAAAGTCTTTGTTTTAATTTCTTGGAGGGACATTTGAGTCTAGAAATCATTCTATATGTATTTTAGTGTCGAGGTTAGAATATTTTCAGAGGATTTTTTTTCTCCGTAACTAGATCTCTTACTCGTGGCTTCACATGACTCACAAGGTATGTCAATGAAACAAACAATGAAATTATTCATGGCCATAGACTGTATTTAGACGAAATACCAACAATAATGTTTTAAAAACTTGTAAATGGAGCTTTTATGTGTCAAATCTTTAAAATTTAGTGAATTTAGTGTTAATTTCTCACACTTGGTCTTCATATAATATTTGATGGCAGTTATTGAATCAAATCCATGCATTATGTGTATTTAATATGGATACTGGACCCAATGTGTAGCCTCGAAAATTCCAAATATATATTTCCAGCTTAGCTTCAGAAATCCCAAATACATATTTCCATTTTACCTTTAGAGATCCCAAATACATATTTCTAGTTTATCCAAATCACATAGTCTAAGTCTTCTGTGTTTTTTCTTTTGATCAATTTTACTCGAAATCCAATGAGCTCTATAGCCTCTAAGTACATATCATACCCATGTTTACATATATCTAGTCCATTGTATAAAAGTGAATGAAAGTGTAGATATTAGAGAATAAGAGGAGAAAGGTTCAAGTTGTCTAGGTAAGAGGGAAATAGACACAATACAATTAGAATTGTAAGAGATGGCTTGTTATTCAATGCTTTGAGTAAGAATCAACAAATATGAACAAGAGATCGTATTTAGACCAAGGGTTGACCCTGGCTATGGAAAAAGAGTCTCCATCGCAAGCATTGAAGCTCGATGGATACTAGCTTGGGCAAAGACCTAAAGAACAAATTACTGCCCACAACTAGGAATTGTAGGTTTTTGCAGTCCCTAATTCATCAAGAAAAAATCTCATAAGGAAATTTGGTTTAACGTTCATGTGAGCCATAGAAGTTGGAATGTAGATTTCATTGGGCGAGTTTCCGATAAGGCTATTGAAGGACAAATCGAACCCCACAAGCCTCCCACATTATGACTATTCAAAGGGATTCAAATCATTGACAGCTTGTAGGACTTCTCATGGGATTTGCAATCAAGAAATTTGGAGGCTTTGTTTAAACTTCTTGGAGGGGCATTTTAGTCTAGAAATCATTCTATATGTCTTTCCGTTTTGAGGTTAGAATCTTTTCATAGGATTTTTTTTGTTCGTAGCTAGATCTCTTACTCATGGCTTCACACGACTCACAAGGTATGTCAGTGAAACAAACGATTAAATTATTCATGACCATCGATTGTATTTAGATGAAATACCAATAATACTACTTTAAAAAATCACAAATGGAGCTTTGTTTTATCAAATATTTAAAACTTAGTGAATTTAGTGTTGATTTATGACACTTGGTCTTTGTAGAATATTTATGGCAGTTATTGAATCAAATACATGCATTAGGTACATTTAATATGGATACTGGACCCAATGTGAAAATTCAAAAATCCCAAATACATATTCCTAGTTTAGCTTTAGAAATCCCAAATACATATTTCCAGTTTATCTTCAGAGATCCCAAATACATATTCCTAGTTTATCCAAATCACATAGTCTAACTCTTTTGTGTTTTTTATTTTGACCTGTTTTACTTGAAATCCAATGATCTCTACAACCTCTAAGTACACACCAGACCCAAGTTTACATGTGTCTGATCCACTATATAAAAGTGAATGAATGTGTATATATAAGAGAAGAGGCCGAGAAAAGTTCATGTTGTCTATGTAAGAGGGAAATAGACACAATACAATTAGAATTGTAAGAGATGACCTGTTATTTCAATGCTTTGGGTAAGCATCGTTGAATATGAATAGGAGATCATATTTAGACCAAGGGTTGACCTTGGCTATGAAAAAAGAGTCTCCATTGTAGGAACTAAAGCTCAATGGCTACTTGCTTGTGAAACATGTTATTGTTGTTGTGAGGTACTGTAATCTTTGTAAGGCATTAATAGAAAAAAATTATTCATCATGCAAAAGGGATTAAAGTATGGTCCTTCTATTGAAAGAGACCAAAGAGTGGTTGTCAATGACCATGTTTGGAGTGTAGAGTCCCCTTTTCTATATTATTTTATAAAAGATGGCCCTTTTCCTCTGCATTCAAATTGCAAGGTAGATGGTATTTTGAAGACTGCAATTCACATTCCTACAACAAACTCTTCAGCATGTCTTCATGAAAATGGCATGTAAAATGGTCAAAGAGCAACCTACCGACATAGCTTTGTTCTTGGGTTTGATTCCTAGCTTGTCCATTTTTCAAGATGTTGTAGTTTGACTTCAAAGATGAAAGTACAAAAAATTGGTAGGAAAAGTTCTTAACATCTTAGTATAAAGATTTGGTGTGAAACATTAAAAACAAGAAATTAATAGTTTCCCTAAGAAAATGCTTCAGGGATTGCTTGCCAACCTACTTTCTCTATCCAGGAATCTGGATTTTTTCTTGGCAACTTGTGGACAAAATGCAGATGATTGTTGCAACTATCAAATTTACACTAGGTACATGTTTAGAAGAAGATCAATGAGAGTTTAAGAACATGTGTTTCCTCCAAACAAGTCATAAGTTCAAATATAGAGTGGGTTAGAGGATGTATGGCTTTTTATACTTTAGCAGTCAAATGGATTCCCGGAGGTGGGTCCCCTGTCCCACAAACAAAGAGATTTTATACACCAATTTTGTGTATGGCTTGGTTGTGACCCTAAAAATTGGATTATTATTATTATATATTATCCAGGAGAAACCTCTTTATATCTTGATGATGAACAATTGTCTAATCCATCCCAAATCAGTCCCTAAAGGACTGACATCCCTCTCAAAACTCTCCAAGTTTGATCATGGAAGCAACGACCTTTGATACAATTGCATATTCTTTAAAGGACCCTCTTAATGAGAAAAAAGGGCTCTAATGACTTTTCCAAATCTTGTATCCAAGGAATGTAGATAGAAGGTGTGTGTTTTCCACCATGTTGCTTACAACCGTTACCTAAAAATGCAAAACACAATGATGGTGTCTTGCATGCTAGATAAAGTTAATAATAGACTAAAGAAAGGTATAGATATGGCTGACAAGACCTCCTTCCACCTCCTTCCACCTCCTTCCAGGGAATCAAAATGAAAAATTTCACTTGAATATCTAATTAATGAATTAGAAATTCGCCACTAAAGTTCAACCCAGATTAAATAGCTTGCTAGGAAATGTTGATCTAGAAATCATCAACAAGAATTCATATGCGAAAAGATAACAATCAAAATCCAATATTGCTTCGAATGCACTTTGTCAATTACTAGAACAATAACAATGATTTTCTTTAGATTGTGGGTTGTTCAAGAGAGGAGAACTATAAAAATTTATTTTGCATATTTTGCCTTCCTCTTAAGGCATTTAAAGTATAAAAAATTTAAAGATAGTTTTACATTTTAAGGATAAAATATCTGGAACCTTTCATCATGGCACCTATAATGTCATTTAACGGGCATTGAGGTTTGCAAGTTTGATCCTCATGTTAGACCACTATAAAGTGTAATTTCCAGGGGCATATGCTAAAATTATAAATAGGATCCTGGGGCTCTGCTGATAAATGTACAAATATTTATATCTAATTTTCACACAGAAATTGTTTCCCATATGATATCAAACCAAAATAAGCTACAAAAATAGGGAGGGTTTACTCAACATCTTATCTATAATCTCTCTCCATGAAAGAAATGACTGATAAATGAGGCGAGGGAGGCTTCTAAATATTTAATATAAGGTTAGATTTTTTTTGTATTTTTTAAATGGGCCCTACATCAAGCACTAATTTTTAGAATCTTATTTTCCATCCTAAGAGTTTACATGAGACACCATGACATCACCTTGTTGAAGCACCACTTTTCTGCCCTAGGAAATAAATATTAGCATGTTAATTGCTCCCTGTACACTGACAAGGAGCATTGCATCTCCCTTCACCTTACTGCAAGGAGAAATGATAGCTTAGTTCCTTCAGCAGCAATGACCTTGTCAAGATTTTAGATTTGGTCATTTGTTAGGGGGTCAATTTGAAAAGGTTTGAATTACCTCATCTAATGGCCTGAGAACTCATACTAGAATTTAAATTCACTAGGACATAAGGGTCTGGATTCATCCTCTCCTCTCCTCACCAAGTCTATGTAGTGAATTCATTCCTAACGAAGAAAGATAGAGAGATATGTAACTACATGCTTCTTACAAATATTAGAGAGAAATTTCTTGCTGCCATGAGTTTTCCTATGGTAGAAATAAATCTCTCTCTAAGATTTTTTAGCAGTATGTAGTTACATATCTCTCTCTGGAGTGTCTTCATTATATAGAATTGGTGAGGGAAGGAGAATATGAATGTAGAACCCTAGGTATTGATAAATTCAGAGTCCACTATGAGTTCCCAAGCCATTAGATGAGACAATTCAAACCTTTTCAAAATGATCCCCTTAAAAATGAGAAAATCTAGAAGCATGACAAGGTCAACGCTTGTTGTTGAAGGGAATTAAGCAATCATCGCTCGTGGTCAATGTACAGGGAGTGATGAACTTGCTAATATTTGTTTCTAAGGCCAAGAAAATGGTGCTTCATCAAGGTGACATCAAGTTGTCTTTAAGGTAGACTCTTAGGATGGAAAATAAGATTATAACACTAACAATGACTTAACAGAGTCATTATGTGACTGGACGGAATGAGTCAACTCAGACTATGCCAGTTGTTGACATGTCTTTTGTGAATTCATTAGACCAATTCAACTTGTTTTGTCACCAAGCTAATTCAAAATCAGCTAATTCTGAGTGAACTAGCCGATTTTGACCATGCTGCTCTATATCAGGAAAAGTAATATTCCATTTATGAGATGAAAATGTCACCATTCCAATTATCTTTTTGTTCTTTACAATATAAACTCAACTTGAAGTTCACAATATGGTCATGCTCATAGGAAGGGCTAGAAATATCTAATGAAAATGATCCTAGAGGTTGTGGTTTTCAAGAAAATCCGATAATGACCCTAACACATTTTTTTGGGGGGGAAGGGGGGGGGGGGATGGAAATCTAAAAAGAAAAACTCAGAGCCCGAGACTCCTAATGTGTTTGTATGAGGCTCCATTATCCAATAATGGTGGGGGAAAATAACTTTTTTTGATGATGTTTCTTGATATTTTTCAGATAAAATTTGAAGAATTACAGTAAGTTGTAAAACAAATATTCAAACTTCAACAAAAATCCCAAAATTTTGAAAATTTTGAATGCTTTATGCAATTCTATCCACTCTTAAAGCAAGGGCCATACTAACTATACATTATACACACACGGAAAAATCAGATCTGATGCATTGAAAAAGTAATTTTCACATATCCTAACAATCTCTCACTTGGCAATAACTTCAAACAAGATTGGCTCCCCACCTTGCCCCATTAATTTATTTCAATCCATTTCATTAAAGCATTTGGAACATTATCATTGGTCTTAAAATTTAGTAGAGTTACATCACTATACTTCGTCTCCTTTTAATATAGTAGAATTTTTCCTTGATATGCTTCTATGTGAAAGGAATTTGGGATTATTTCTCAAAGAAATTACATTTTGATTGTCACAACAAATTGGCATGGTCCCCCATTCAAACCCAATATCTCTGCATTATTTCTACAATAGAATGGCTTCCTTGGTTGTTTGAGAAATTGCAATTTTCTTCGCCTCAATACTTGATTGGGAAACCACTCATTTCCTCTTACTCCAACTCAAAACTCCTTCAAAACAAGATAAATAGACAAGCACCAGTAGAATTTCCATTGTGCATATCATCTGCCCTGTCAACATCAACAAACCCATGCAGATGAAGGTTTTTACCTCCATCTTCCTCATAGAAAATAACATAGTCATTAGTAGCGCATATGTACCTAAATATCCCTTTGACACTTATCCAATGATATCTAGTCTTTTACATGCTATTACATACATAGGGATACCAACCACACTACGTATGAAACTCTTATCATCTCCTCTTCTTCTTCTTTTCTCTTGGGACACATGTGAGTGGACAAAAATAATCCCACTTGAGTTCAGGTGCAAACTGGTATACACTTATCCAACCTATGACCTAAAAAGCTCAATCATGTTTTACAAATAATTTCTTTTGTTGATAAACAATTTCCAATTTTGGTGGCCTTTCTTCATTTCAATTCCCAAGAAATAGTGCAACTGACGTAGGAAAAACTAGCTTTACCCATAGTATGCATATAACAATGCATATTCTCATTTGTCCTAGGAATTTCATGGACCTGCTTGGTCAAACCTTCATAAACTAAGGTTAAGGCCCCTTCATTTAAACCTCATGCGGAAACATTTCTTTAGACTTCCTATAGTCTAAACCTTCATTAATCCTTCTATTGGGACTCTATACTCAACCCTTCACCCTTTATGGTAACCTTGGTTAATCCTCTCACGAAACCTTATAACTCAATAGAGTATGCCTTCGAAGCTCTTAACTTGTGATATGCGACTGCCTTCCCCACCATTGATTTCATTCACCAGATCAACGACAGTCGCAAAATCGCATCAAAACATCAGAAAACCATCCTATAACCTCCTCGGGTCCATCTTCTTCACAAATCTTTATCACGATCTTTCTCCACCGTCGATCTTACTCTCATCTTCGATCGGACGACTGCTCCTTTTCCCGATCAATGAACTAGCTCAACGCTTTATAGCCATTTGATCAAGATCTTCTTGATCCGATGGTCCACAATGATGTCGGGTGGAACACTTATGCTAGGTTTAATGCCTTTTCAGACCCAATGGAAATTATAAACACTCAATCTATAGAAGTTCGGGTCCGTCCTTGTTGTTAAGCCCGATCTCTTTACGGCCTGATATCCATTGGATGACGAGGCTTTTAGATCCTACGATTTGCGGCCCTTCAACTAGCACACAGGTTAACAATCAACCTAATCCCGCGGTTGACTGTGATGTGGCATTGACTTTTGTGATCGACAGTTGAGATTTACTACAGGACTTCAACTATGATCAAGCTTTCCATACACTCTCTACCCCCGCTACACTTTACTTTGTTTTATGCCATTCCTTCAAGGGTTTTCTATGGACTCAACTTTCTTCAGGGTTCTGGTCCTTCGTTGTTCAGCCACCAATCTCTCTTTGACTTAACTCCACTCGCACCTTTATACTCCTTCACCTTCACTGTAGTACTAAAGGCTTTCTCCTGTATTCTTTTTGTGTACAAAGTCGTAACACAAGTTTCTATAGTTCTCTCCTTGAACCACTCGCTAACTAACAATTCTACCCACCACTCCCTTTTTTGGGATTGTTATCTCTAAGAAAACTCTACCCACAATCGCAATTGTGGAGCTGCCTCAACAACTTCTACCCAACCACAACTAGAAGTTGTTCTATTACGCTTCTCTATGTCTTGCCTTTGATTTTGCTGAACTCCACTTGCATATATATATATATATATATATATATATATATAATCTCTAATTCACACACAAATTACTTCATACACACACATGACTTAGAATTGAGTTGTTTGTATTAATAAACATGTATTTACACAGAGAATTCCTTCTCGGCCTGATCTTCTATGTCAGTGGCCTTTCTTCTCCTCTTGCCCGTAGGGTTACAGTTTGACTGACTGACTCACTAGCTACTCTCTAGCTATTTCTCTAAGTACTGACTAACTAACCTGTTCTCGCCTTTTAGGCTTACCTTTATACAAAAAGGTTATGTTGAACTAATTCTAGTTCAGATCCTTAATCTGCTGAACTAACTCCTCAATATTCGCTAAGTCCACTTTTAACTCCTAGTTATCCCTAAGAGTTCTCTCTAGTTCCTCGAATCATGAGACCAATAAGAGTTACAATTGATTTCCAACTCTCTCATCATCATTAATCACTCATGTTCTCCTACATTTGAGAGCATTTAAAAATATCCTCACAATATCTAATTAATTCCTATTCTAATCACTCAAAACATTAATAATTACATACATAGGAATCCAACTTCCTTGAGAACACAAGACCCCCTATGTCTACTAAAATACAATGATAGTTTTGAGTCAATGCTTCTGCATCAGACTCCCAAAGTAGAAAACATTCATGATCTCCTGATAATGTGTCTTCATGTGTTGATAGGAAAACTCTAGGGTCCCAAACTTTAGTTTGTAGTTGTCTGAATGCTCTGCACCTTTGCTGTTGTTGTAAGTCAGTTGTCTTCTATTTCATCTTCCTCTCCTTTTCAATCAGTTTCAAGTTCTGATTAATCATTCTTCCTGCTGCTATCAACCTCTTCCATATGGACTGCTTTATCATTAACTTCCATAACTCTTCAATCTCCATCTCTAGCATATCCTTGGGCTGGTCCATATTCTGTCATTTACTGCTACCTATTTCTCTCTGTTTCAGGTTGTTGTTGTTGTCCATTAACTCTTCAAACTATTGTTTATTATCTTCTCTTTGAAGTTGTCGGATTCTTAATGCCACCCTTTCATCCTTACCCTCTTTCATGATTATCTCTTTCTGCTTTGAATCCTGACTTTCCAACATTCTCTCCAGTAATCTAACATCACTATTCCATGGATTAAATACTTCCACAAAATCTTCCTCTTTCATTTTTATTTGGCTGCTCATCTGTGCCAAATTTTCTCCAGCATCTGCAACTAAACATGCACTCTCAAAACAATTATTAGAATAAAAAAATAAGGCTTCAGTGCCTCTTTTTCCTTTGGCAACACATCAATATGCTGCTCTGATTTCTCCTCCTCTATCAACACATCAGTATGCTAATTTGAATTCTCAAAAGAATTCATGAGACTGTCAGCTATTCTCTCGTCCACACCATCTGCTTCAATGGTTTCTTCCTGCTCTTGTCCACTGTAGTGAACTCCTTCCTCTACAATCACACTGTCATACTCTGAATTTCCCAACAAATACTCCAACAATTCAAGTTCCCTGTGACACTTCACAAGTACTTCATCATCACTTATAATTCCTGCATTTATACTTAAATTATCAATTTGAAAATTACAGAGTTCAACAGTCTCAACTGTTGCTTCACATATCAGTTCTTCAGACTGAATCTCATCTCCTTCTTTCACAAGAAATTGTTCTTGTCTTGTAACAGCTTCAAACATCAATGTTTTACTAAAGTCTTTCTGTTGTTCCAAGTCCTCTACATGACTCATAAATATTTCAATGGTCTTCTCTTTAGCCTCTTCAAGCCCTCCAATTGGTTGCTTGATATCCTTCTCCACTTCTTATTTTAGAACATAATTTAGATTCTGCCTGCCTTCTTCTTTATTGACTGCCTCAACAGTTTCCGTAGTTATCTCCACTGTGCCTATCATCATGATGGAATGATGATCCTTTACTATGTTTTTAGCTAACATAGTCTCTTCCTACTGTATCCAGTCAAATTCTTCCTCTTTTGAGAAATTTTCCTTGTCACATTTTACTTCTAGATTTTCATCTATTCTGAGGACATCTTCAAAAGGTTGTTTTTCTCCTACAATACCTACAATCATACACCAACTATCAGTTTTAGAAACATAAGCCCTTGTGGTCTCACTTGATGCTTCAGTCATCATATCTCCTTGTTGTTCTGAATCCTTCATATGATTCATAAGATCTTCCATAGATCTCCAATTTTCATCTTCACCCAGAATTTCACCCTGTTCTGGTTTACAAATGGACTCTTCCATTTCCAACTCAGCCTCTCTGAGTTCTTCCACCAGGCTCTTCACTTGCCTCTGTTGTAGTCTTCTTTGTAACTTAGACCACTTCACTGCCTTTTTCCTCAAGGCCCAACCTTGTCTTTGGCTTTCCTCTAGTATCCTTCTTAATGCATCGAGTTGTTCTTTGAACTTTGCAATCTCCTTGTCACGTTTCTCTTGACTCATCCTCTTGCCATTTACCTTGGCATTCTCCTTCTTCACTTTTCTTCTGCTATGGTCTTTTTCAGAACCTCTGTTATCTCTGTTATGACTATCAGTATTCATCTTCTTTTCCATCTTCATGATTTTCTCACTCATTTACTATGCGCTGCATTAAAGCCTCTACAACAGCAAGTCCTCCCTACTACCACTCACCTCACCAAGCTTTCCTTTGTACTTGGTCTTTTGGCAAGCACTTGGTTCTCTATTCTATAGAACCTCTTTGAGCACTTCTCTTCACTCCTTCTAGGCTTCAACTCATCTACACATTCTAAGAACACAACTGTCCTCTTGTACTTCAATCACAAATGAAATACTAGGTTCTGACCAACTCTTCTTTCACTTAGAGAGTCTTACTAGTTTTCTTCATTCTCGTAGCAATTCTACCCACATCCTTTGTGGAATTGCCTTTGTGAGCTGCAACAATACCTCTGTAGTAACAAGTCTCCTTCTTGCTACATATGCCTCACTAAGCTTCTCTCCTCTGAGCTCAGTCTTTTAGCATTTCTCTGGTTCTTTCCTTTGGAACCAATTGAGCACTCCTTGCTCTAGGTTGTTGCAATCTTCTCACCTTCCTTTGTTGTCACCTGCATATCAGTGCTATTCAAACCAAAGATCAATCCCAAGCTTTTAAAGCTTGCTTCTCAGCTTCCTTCTAAGAACACTTTTATCCTCTCTGTCCAACCTTCAATGGGATTCTTCAGGTCCATTTCCACTGCATGGATTCACAAGAAGTCTCCATCCATTCTTCACATTTGAGTGAACCTCCATTTTCCTCAAGAAAACAAACATCACTATGCTTTCCTTGTGGTTCTGCAATTCTTCTTAAGAGTATCACTTACTCTCATTTTATCTCATGTCTTCTTCTTATCAGATTTAAATACCCTGATCTCCTCTTTCTTTTGCAATCACACTTGTATTCTGCACAATTCTGCTTTCATAAAAAAGAGCTTTAACTGCTCTGATACCATCTGACACAGGAAAAACCTGCTTTACCCACAATATTCTTATAACAATGCATATTCTCATCTGTCCCAGGAATTTCATGGACCTGCTTGGTCAAACCTTCATAAACTAAGGTTAAGGCCCCTTCATTTAAACCTCATGCAGAAACATTTCTTTAGACTTCCTATAGTCTAAACCTTCATTAATCCTTCTATCAGGACTCTATACTCAACCCTTCACCCTTTATGGTAACCTTGGTTAATCCTCTCGTGAAACCTTATAACTCAATAGAGTATGCCTTCGAAGCTCTTGACTTGCGATATGCGACTACCTTCCCCACTGTTGATTTCATTCACCAAATCAACGATTGTCCCAAAATCGCATAAAAACATTAGAAAACCATCCTATAACCTCCTCGGGTCCATCTTCTTCGCAAATCTTTATCACGATCTTTCTCCACCATCGATCTTACTCTCATCTTCGATCCGACAGCTACTCCTTTTCCCAATCAACGAACTAGCTCGACGCTTTATAGTCGTTTGATCAATATCTACTTGATCCGACAGTTCACAATGATGTCGAGTGGAACACTTACGCGAGGTTTAATGCCTTTTCGGACTCGATGGGAATTATAAATGCTCAATCTATAGAAGTTTGGGTCCGTCCTTGTTAGTAAATCCCGATCTCTTTACAGACCGATATCCGTTGGATGACGAGGCTTTTAGATCCTATGACCTGCGGCCCTTCAACTAGCACACAGGTTAACAATCAGCCTAATTCCGCAGTTGACTGTGATGTGGCATTGACTTTTTTGATCGACGGTTGAGATTTACTACGAGACTTCAACTATGATCAAGCTTTCCGTACACTCTCTACCCCCACTACACTTTGTTTTATGTCGTTCCTTCAAGGGTTTTCTATGGACTCAGCTTTCTTCAAGGTTCCGGTCCTTCATTTTTCCGCCACCAATCTCTCTTTGACTTAACTCCACTCGTGCCTTTATACTCCTTCACCTTCACTGTAGTACTAAAGACTTTCTCCTGTACTGTTTTTGTGTACATGTTGTGGTAAAAACACAACCCCCCCATTATTGATGTGTTCACTTCAAATAATGGGGACCCTTTCTATAAAAATTTGGCTAAGCACCTTTTTTTGGATTTTTATTTTAGTTGATTACCCTACGCTTTTGTTAATTTTTAGTTTTCTTTGGATTCTTTTTTTTATTGTTTTCTTAGAATCGATTTTTTATAAGCTTCCCATTGACGCTTGTTTCGCCTCATTTGGTTAACTGGTTTGAAAATGGCACTCCTTTGAAAATCTGATTATTTATCTAACCTGGGTTAAAATTGCATAAAATGTACAATATTGCATTTTGTAAATAAATTAGTTCAATAAGGCATTCATTTTAAATATTAACCCATAGCGAATTTTTACTAACATTTTTCATTTTTAGTTATGCAGCCAAATTATTAATTATCAGGATTTTAAGAAATTCACTCCAATTTCCAAATCAATTCCTAATCCCAAAATCCAAACATTCAAGTGGCTGTAGTTTATTTTTCATTTATTTTCCAAGTGGCTGTAGTTTAGTTAATTTCATAACTAAATATCATTAAAATAAAATCAAAACAAAATATTAATTTTATATATTAAATTTCAAAATAATTAAATTAATTATTATATAAAATATAATTAATTTAATTAAAATTTAATATATAAAATTAATATATATAAATAAATAATCGCATCGGGAATTCTATTCGCAACAAATTTTAAAGACCCCCGACATACCCCATAAGCTACCCTCGATGCGAGTTGCCGATAAGCATAAGGCAATAAGGCATTGACCACTGATCACCGAAAAGCAAAAGGAATGAATAAACATATCGCATCGGGAAGCTCATGCGTCAAAGTTTAAAAGTCCCGATAACACATCTACCCCGATGCGATATCGGATCGGGGATTTTATTTTGCATTGTGCCTAAGTTGAAGACCCCCGACACCTCCCAATGCCGATGGCCGATAATAAAATGCAAAGGCATTAACTTTAAGTCTCAAGGCATTAACTTTAAGTTTCATTATAAGCTTTACGTTAGTTTTAGTTTCAAACTCATTCACGAGTGAAGAGAGGGGTAAGCTAGTGTTAATATTAAAATAATTTAAAATATTTAATAATAAATTTTAAATTAATTTAATTAATTAATATATAACATTTAATTAATTAAATTAAATTAAAATTTAATTATTAGATTAATTAATTTATAAATAGATTATATTAATTAGATTAAAATTAATTAATAATAGTCTATTAATTAATTAATTTAGTTCACAATTAAGAATTAAATTAGAATTAATTATTAGATAATTAGAATTCTAATTTAAGATTAGATTTTTAATTGAAATTCTAATTTTTAGCCCAGCAACAGAATTTACAGATTCATGCCAGATTTGACTCATCAACTTTGGAAGCTCATAGAATGAGTTATACTTGGCCAAATGAGGCCCAGGACGGCTCATTGGAAAGAGAAAATCAAGGAGAATATTTATGAGGAGATTTCATTGACAGATTAGGTCATTTATTGGATCAAAAATCAGGCAGAAGATCAAGCTCCAAATTTTGAAAACAAAATCATTTTTCTGAGTTTTATTTTCATTGGTCCAGGTCTCTTCTAATTGCAGATTCACTCGTCAATGATATTCTTGGCCAATTAAACCATCCCAGGCATCAAGAGAAAGTTTATATTTTATTTTCAGTTATTTATTTAAATAAAATTTGATTGGATTTGATTTAAATGCCAGCAATGCCATGATTGATTTTATTGTTGCATTTTAATTTATTTTGATTTCTTTTTGCAGGAAAACAGTGGAAAGAATATGGAGAAAAAGATCTCAATCAATGAGAAGGCTCCAGCAATTGAAGATCAGGATTTTTGAGCAAATAAAATTGGATTTAACAGATTTCTCTTCAAAAAACTCCTCTCCAAAATTCCTTCACAAATATTATAAATAACAGATTGCAGAATGTAAAAAAGGGCTGCTCTCCTCTGCAATGCTAGACTTCTAAAAGCACTACTGTAATAGGAATTTAGAGCTGTAGGAGAGAGGAGAGAAAATCTCAGATCTGAGGATTATTGAGGATTTTTCCTTTGTATCTTGAATTATGTATGAGGGGCAGAGTTTTCACTATTGTGGCTTTAGCTTTGAAGGCAGAAGTTCAAGCAATGTAAATGACTGTTGGAGACCAAGATCAGAGAAATGGATGCAATAAATTGGTATTTTTAATACTACTGTTTTAAATATCAGTTTCATTTTTATGGTAACAGGAATGTGTCATTTTATTCATGTTTGTGCATTATTGTCAATATGGGTAGTTTGTCTCAATGTTGTTATCATGTATCTCTGTTCTTATGGATTAATTTCTGATTTCTGAGTAACTATTTACTCAGAAATCTGCCTTATTAAAATTGATTTATTGAGTGATAATATGTTGTGAACTATTTCCACATATTATTGTTTAATTATTGGATTTGCTGATTTGATAATCAATATCATTTATGTGAACTACTTCCTGAGTGTTGTTGGTTTATTATTTTAGTTAAGAGGTCTCAATAGGATGTGTTTTGATATCCATAATATCAGTTAATTGAACTACTTCATTAACTTGGTATTCATTATAAACAAGACATATCTAAATCCCAATACTTTAATTATCCTGCTCTTAGTTGGGTTAGATCTATATCTACCTAATTAAGATAGAATTTAGATTAGTTTCTTTTGCTTGCATCATAGAATAAACTTGCATTTAGAGTAAATTCTACATTCTTTTAAGTCCTCTCCTCAAAGAAGCAAAACTTTAGCTGTGGCTTGGCTGAACCCAAATCAGCTTAAGGGTCATTTTCTTGCCTGATCAGCAAGAAGAAGTGATCTGATGTCCCTGTCTATTGGTAGTTAAAGATACATTATAAACCAATAGCAATAGGGAGAAGGTAACTGGACCTAGTTGAACAGTCGTAGCCACCACACCAAACGGAAAAGGAGCTGCTTTAAAGTCCGGACCGGGTGGTTATCCCCCAATGTTGTTGCAGCGATTTTCGAGGCATCAACATTTTTGGCGCTAGAAGGAGGGCCTGAGATTTTTGTCTATTGGAGTCTTTTCAATTTTAATATTTTATTTATTGCGATGGCTCCTCTCAAACTTCCAATTTGGAGTTGTATCCATGGACGTGCATCTTCCAATACCCCACCCGAAGTGGTAAGACTCTTGTCTCAGGTAAAATTCAATGGTAAGAGAAATTCTTCTGCTTTTAACCATGTCTTTCAATTTATTCAAAATGTTTCAAATTACGATTTTCAAAGAATTGATGAAGGCATTTTATGCAGAATTTTTACTCTCACATTTGCGGCAAAACCCAGAAACTGGTGCAAAACTCTTCCAGTTGCCTCAATCCATAGCTGAGATCAATTTTTTACAATTTTCATTTGTAAATTTGACGGCTACGATTATGAACAGGTATGTGAAGAAATTGAATATCTACGAAGGTTTAAAAATGAGTCTGTTAATGATTTTCATATTCGATTTCACTTGAATTGTTTAAGATTTAAGGACGAAGATAAACCTACAGAAGAAAAATCATTAGATTGGTTTAAATATATTTGTTCTCTTCCAGCCATTCCCAATCCATATGAAATTGATTCAAGCTTTGTTTCATCCCCTTCCAATATAAATGAGAATCGCAATTTGGATGTGCAAATAAATTGTGATGAAGTGGTTTCACAAAGCTTGGAAAATATTTCCATTCAAATGCAAGAAGACAACAATAGCAATTTTGGAGAAAAAGCCGCCTTGAAATCTGAAAGCTACTTTGAAGTAAATTCGGAAAATCAAATCGCAAATCAGCAAGTACAAGCAGCAATCAAAGTAAATAAAATGCAAACTGCTGTACAAATTTCTGAATTTCTCCATGATGAGCAAATGCCAAAATCAGAGCAGCAAAGCAGCCTTCTTCAAGAAAGCATGAGTATGCAAAGGAATGATCTGCAATCTGAAATTTACAATGAGCATAATGCACAAGAGCTCTCAAACAGAGACAGTTTTAAATGCATTGTTTCAGGTTCACATTTTTCCCTTTATCCTGATATTTTTAATGATAGTAATTTTTCTCCTCTTAGTATCAATGATATTTCAGAAATTAAAGAGGATGAATTAAATGAATTACCATTAAATTTTTATCAAGATAAAGAAACAATAATTGATCATTCTTTTGCCACTAATGAACGTGAGATTTTTGTTCCTCCTTTTTTTGGTATATTAGATGAAATCGAAGGAAATTCCAGACAATCTTGTGAGGTCATTTACGATGATTACTCTGACATTGAGGATGTTGATTTCTATTATTCTCAAGAGAATCCTCATGATAAAATCGAAATAACATCTGAGGATGAGGAACGCTTCAATTTAGGAATTATCCCAACTAATCCTCATTTTAGAGCAGCAAATTATCTTCATGATTTCACCATTCAAGAAAACATTCCAATTTATGATTCATATGAAGATCAAACTCCCATTCCTATTCATAATCATAATTCTTTTTCTATTTCACAAGTTGGAATTCAAAATTATTCAAATTCCATAATTTTGGCCATTCCTTGTGAAAATGAAATCATTTCAAAACGATCCCAATTGTGTTGTGACATTAGTTGTAAAAATAGTGATTTCATTTTATTTTTATTTCCCCACTTATTTTGTATAAAATCAGATTTAATTTTTCAAATTTTCCACACTTTTCGCTGGCATATTGAATACCTTACTATCAAACACTCAATTGATGCATTGCCCAATTGGGAAATTCAAGTTTCATATTATAATCATCAACATCGAAAGATATTAATATTCCAATTTATATCAATGCTAATGTTTCATCAAAATCTTCTATCTTTTCAAAGGCAATGTCAACAAGAGAATGTATTTTTGCAATCTGGCCAGCAATTCAATTCAATTAACAAATTGCCATTTTATCTGAAAGGCTTCCATCCATTTTTCATTGACTCATTTGAAAATTGTTTGGAAATTTTTCCTTCAAGGAAAATTGTCAATGATTTAACATTTGTACATAACACTAACAAATTTTTTCATGTCAAAGAATCCAAAAGCTCATCTTCACAATCTGGCCTGTTATCTCTTCCTTTGAACATTTCTCAATCCTTAATAGAAATCCATCCAGATTTTTATGATCCAATTGGTAGTCAATTGGAAAGGAAATTTCAGGAGAGAGAGATTTTAATTAAGTTCCTAACGATAACTGTACATTCTGATTTCATATTTAATTTTCTTAGTTTAATTATATTTGTATTTTTATTACTAACATTTGAACTGTACATAGATGCAGCAATTAAAATGAGAAAATGGCTACACTGGAAATATGACTATACCTAGTCATTTTCATATATATGGTTAGAATAGGAGTAGAATTAATTTAGTTTGTTTGTTTTATGTAGTTAATTTATTTTCAACAGCTCTGTAGATTAAAAATAAAACAAAGCAATCAGCCATTCTCATGTATGTTCACTGAAACATTTTCTCCTTATCAGAGAGTTTTAATTCTTGCTTGCCTTTTAAAATTTCTTGCAGCAATACCTTAACTCTGCTTATTTTGAATAATGTCTTGATTAAATTCAATTGAGGTTGCACTTGGCATCGATTGCCTCAAAGCCACTTTTCTTCATTTCGAGATTTCCTTCTAAGATTTTCTTTTGGGATTTATATGGTAAGGATTTGAGGATTAAAGAGCTTCATGACCCCATTATCCCATGAAATGTATGACTGTCTATGATAAGCTTAATTCTAAATTCCATCATTATTAGTCAGTCCAACCTTTCACGGTAATCATATGAAGTTCATATTATCTTTCTCGGAATTTGTTAAGGATGTTCATTCTGCTGTGTGCACACATTCAAATCTGTTCTGACATTTTTCCTCAATTAGTGGCTTAATCTCATTCTAATCTTTAGTTTATTATCTGATGTTGTAAAATGCATCATCTTTATTTACTAAAGGCATTATTGAACAGTCACTATAACAATACAGATTTTTCTCAAGATTAATTCGGAATGAGTAGAGGTAATAAATTGTTGTTTCACTTCAAAATGGAAGCATAGTTTCATATTTATTTCTGGTAAATTTTATATTCCACGGAAATCAATAAACAGATTTTATTTAGGCTGATTGCACACTTAGATTTAGAATAAATGATGAGATGATTTTGAACAAAGTCGAAATTTTGATAAATCAAAGGAAGAATTTGAAGATTCGTAAGGTAAAATTTGCAAACAATTTCCTTCCAGGTACGCATTTGCAAGTTCGTTCTAATCTCTTATTAGTTTCTCTTTTCCTTGGTTTATTTTTATTTGTGTTCTGTTTTATTTACAGGTTTTCATTCGTTTTCAAAACTTGAAGTAAGCAGCAAACCCATTTCAAATTGCAACAGGTTCAGGGAAATTTTATTTTTGATTCCTTAGAATTTGAACATTCTTTATCTTTGCTTTTATTCACTTAGAAAACCCAATTGAAATTCCAAGGAATATCATAAGACCATTCGCATCATAAGATTTCATCGGAAGTAATTCTTAGCATTTTTTTTGATAACAAATTGTTCATAAAATACCTCCGATGTATTATCTTACTTATATGCCATATCACATTTCGCATGTCAGAGCTTTGCAGTCAAAGTATACTTCCATTATTGTGAATCACCAATAATCGGCTTTACCGATATTGCAATGAACACATAATCCCGGACCCGATATGAAATTCAAATCAAGTTTAAAAAAATATCGCGTCCGTTTAATCGCAATAATGGTACGAACATAATTTTAAAGGGCTGATTTCTTGGATCCGATATGTTATTAAAATATCATCATAAATCTATCGGGTCCACTAATCATCGCATATCAACGTATCGAGAATGGTTACATCATGTGCTCAAGATTGCCGATTGCGCCGATCGCCGATTAGCCACAACATTCATCGCACATCGGCATTGCAGGAATCATATTGTGTGACATCGTGTGCTTAAGATTGCCGATCTCCGATTAGTTATGTCATCCATCGTATCGCCGATATCGCAATTGCTTCCTTGCATTTTTATTTATGGCCATATCATTATTCTGAATCTGCGATGCGCGATGTCCAAAGTACAAATCGCAAGATACGGTGTGCGATGTGCAATTTGTGACATAATTGTCCCCGATCCCTGATTTAATATTTCTTTAATGATGTGATCGCTCTATCTCATAGCACAACTTCTCATCGCATATTTTCATATCGGCGATTCGTCATTGCAACCTTTGATGCAAGAACTTCCAATGCATGCCTCTAAGCCCTTAACATTTAATCGATATGTGGCATAGCAACAAAATTGAATTCTTGCAAATTAAACTTAAAGCATGGTGAAGAAACATGTTGTGTGGATCATCCGATGAGGCGATGTGTTAAAGCAAGCTTGGGTAACCACTATGGGAAAAAGGCAATTGATGACAAATTTGCAGGATACAAAAAATCATTTCAATTTCTCATACATTTTAGCTTTAAATATATAATTCCATAATTAAAAATGGAATTCAAGACCTCTATCTTCATATTTAAATTTTATTATCTTGGATTTGGTCTTGATTCTGAACAATTTATCAAATCATGGAGTTTATATGAAACGTATAATATTCTGAGGAATTGTCATTACTGCAAATTCTCATTCTCATCTCTGATGCATTTCTTTTATTTCAATTCCCCTGAGCACTAAGCATTCTATTTTTACATTTTACTGCTTGCTTTAGTTTAAATAAAATAAATAATGATTTTGGGTTATAGGATTTTGGTTAGTGGGATTTCTTCGTGTTTTTAATATTAATTAAAATAAGAAGTCAGCCACTTTGGAGAAACTGATACCTTTCAGGTAAGATCAAAAGAAATGATCCAATGGTAAGATTCATGTACCCACTTTCATTAATTTCCATTTCATCACTCTAGTTTCATTTTTTGTTTTTAAATTATGCTGATATAAAACTCTGTTTTGCAGCTCTTCACAAAATTTTTCAATCTTCTGCCGAATCATATTTTCAAAGTCCATACTCTTCTTCTGGCTTTATTTCAATAAGCAGCGATAATCTTCATCGAAACAGCTACACCAGGAAGTTTCTGAACCTTTAATCTGTTTCTTTAAGCATTCCTTTTCTTTTAGAAAATGATTAAGATGATGCTTGGGAACAAGAAGACTCATATCAAACAGAAATTATTCATTGTGGCTGAATTTTACGATCACTGTTATCTAAAAGCCTAAAGCATTCACAACTCTGCAAGATATGTTTTTCTAAATCTCAACATAAGAAGGAATGATTACATACTTATTTTCTTTTTCTTCATATTGTTGGAGACATTGGTATAAACATTCTTGTTTGAGTTTATCTTGCGAGACTTGGATTTTCCTTTCCATTTTTAGAGATTTCTTTGTTTTTATTTTTGTTCGCTGATTTCTTTTCTCATTTTAGCATAAGAATTCTTTTCCTTTGGATTTCAGCTTTGATTTTGGTGACTTTGCCATTATTTATATGGAAGGCCTATTTGTTACCTAACAATGCTCAGGATACGTGGAGAAAAATTGTTAATAGTCATCTATTAACTTTTTCTTTTATCTCTTAGTAGAGTTTGATTTTCTTATTATAAAGGTAAACATATTTAAGAAAGAGATTACCAATCAAGAGAAGTTGGCAAAGTATCATAAAATCTGAAAATTTCTTTCTCATCAAATTGTAATCATTTTGAGATTTCAAAATTTTATTAAGATCTTGCAAAGTTTTATTATCAGTCAAGAAAAGTTATTTATAACCAAGTAAAGACACTTTACAGCAAAGCACCTTTAACTCTAAAATTGTCATTCTTAACTCTTAAGGAGTCAATGATTCTCCGTCCCAAAAAGTCTTATTTTTTTAGAGTATAATCCAGAAATATATTTAAACTTAAAAGATAAGAGGTCTCATCATGAACCTGCTTACCATGATCATAGGGGGGAAATAGGATGACATTACCAACACTGCTAAACAAACCAGGGTAATGGCTTATGATTGCAAACAATTATAAGACAAGGGGTCTCATCACGAGCCAGCTTGTTCAGCCCAATTTTAACCAGTGAATGGCATTGTCAACTATCTGGCTACCATACCAGGACAATGGCTTTTAAGATTTACTTACAAAAAAAAAAAAAAAAAAAAAAAAATTAAAGAAAATAAATATATATAAATGGATTTATCTCTAGATCAATAATTTTTAAACAGATGGGATTCTGAATCATTTATGATTAAAAGGTAACCATGTCGAAACTATAGATGTTTGCTAGCAGCAGCGGCTCTACCTATGACAAAGGAGTATATTTTAAAAGCTAAGCTGTAAAGTGACACTTGCTTTATCTCTAAAACTAATTCAAGATTGATACATAGTTTTGAAATATTTTAATTCATGAGAAATTTTGAGAAAAATTACAATTAGATGATTACTGTTTTTATTCAGGCTAATAAACTTAGTCAAGCATTTCAAGCATAATTTTCTCTTCTTTAATTATTTTTGCTTTAATTTTAGGAAAATCTCATTCATAACCCGCGTGTCGCCATTGTTGTGGTAAAAACACAACCCCCCCATTATTGATGTGTTCACTTCAAATAATGGGGACCCTTTCTATAAAAATTTGGCTAAGCACCTTTTTTTGGATTTTTATTTTAGTTGATTACCCTACGCTTTTGTTAATTTTTAGTTTTCTTTGGATTCTTTTTTTTATTGTTTTCTTAGAATCGATTTTTTATAAGTTTCCCATTGACGCTTGTTTCGCCTCATTTGGTCAACTGGTTTGAAAATGGCACTCCTTTGAAAATCTGATTATTTATCTAACCTGGGTTAAAATTGCATAAAATGTACAATATTGCATTTTGTAAATAAATTAGTTCAATAAGGCATTCATTTTAAATATTAACCCATAGCGAATTTTTACTAACATTTTTCATTTTTAATTATGCAGCCAAATTATTAATTATCAGGATTTTAAGAAATTCACTCCAATTTCCAAATCAATTCCTAATCCCAAAATCCAAACATTCAAGTGGCTGTAGTTTAGTTAATTTCATAACTAAATATCATTAAAATAAAATCAAAACAAAATATTAATTTTATATATTAAATTTCAAAATAATTAAATTAATTATTATATAAAATATAATTAATTTAATTAAAATTTAATATATAAAATTAATATATATAAATAAATAATCGCATCGGGAATTCTATTCGCAACAAATTTTAAAGACCCCCGACATACCCCATAAGCTACCCCCGATGCGAGTTGCCGATAAGCATAAGGCAATAAGGCATTGACCACCGATCACTGAAAAGCAAAAGGAATGAATAAACATATCGCATCGGGAAGCTCATGCGTCAAAGTTTAAAAGTCCCAATAACACATCTACCCCGATGCGATATCGGATCGGGAATTTTATTTTGCATTGTGCCTAAGTTGAAGACCCCCGACACCTCCCAATGCCGATGGCTGATAATAAAATGCAAAGGCATTAACTTTAAGTCTCAAGGTATTAACTTTAAGTTTCATTATAAGCTTTACGTTAGTTTTAGTTTCAAACTCATTCACGAGTGAAGAGAGGGGTAAGCTAGTGTTAATATTAAAATAATTTAAAATATTTAATAATAAATTTTAAATTAATTTAATTAATTAATATATAACATTTAATTAATTAAATTAAATTAAAATTTAATTATTAGATTAATTAATTTATAAATAGATTATATTAATTAGATTAAAATTAATTAATAATATTCTATTAATTAATTAATTTAGTTCACAATTAAGAATTAAATTAGAATTAATTATTAGATAATTAGAATTCTAATTTAAGATTAGATTTTTAATTAAAATTCTAATTTTTAGCCCAGCAACAGAATTTCCAGATTCATGCCAGATTTGACTCATCAACTTTGGAAGCTCATAGAATGAGTTATACTTGGCCAAATGAGGCCCAGGACGGCTCATTGGAAAGATAAAATCAAGGAGAATATTTCCGAGGAGATTTCATTGACAGATTTGGTCATTTATTGGGTCAAAAATCAGGCAGAAGATCAAGCTCCGAATTTTGAAAACAAAATCATTTTTCTGAGTTTTATTTTCATTGGTCCAGGCCTCTTCTAATTGCAGATTCACTCGTCAATGATATTCTTGGCCAATTAAACCATCCCAGGCATCAAGAGAAAGTTTATATTTTATTTTCATTTATTTATTTAAATAAAATTTGATTGGATTTGATTTAAATGCCAGCAATACCATGATTGATTTTATTGTTGCATTTTAATTTATTTTGATTTCTTTTTGCAGGAAAACAGTGGAAAGAATATGGAGAAAAAGATCTCAATCAATGAGAAGGCTCCAACAATTGAAGATCAGGATTTTTGAGCAAATAAAATTGGATTTAACAGATTTCTCTTCAAAAAACTCTTCTCTCCAAAATTCCTTCACAAATATTATAAATAACAGATTGCAGAATGTAAAAAAGGGCTGCTCTCCTCTGCAATGCTAGACTTCTAAAAGCACTACTGTAATAGGAATTTAGAGCTGTAGGAGAGAGGAGAGAAAATCTCAGATCTGAGGATTATTGAGGATTTTTCCTTTGTATCTTGAATTATGTATGAGGGGCAGAGTTTTCACTATTGTGGCTTTAGCTTTGAAGGCAGAAGTTCAAGCAATGTAAAGGACTGTTGGAGACCAAGATCAGAGAAATGGATGCAATAAATTGGTATTTTTAATACTACTGTTTTAAATATCAGTTTCATTTTTATGGTAACAGAAATGTGTCATTTTATTCATGTTTGTGCATTATTGTCAATATGGGTAGTTTGTCTCAATGTTGTTATCATGTATCTCTGTTCTTATGGATTAATTTCTGATTTCTGAGTAACTATTTACTCAGAAATCTGCCTTATTAAAATTGATTTATTGAGTGATAATATGTTGTGAACTATTTCCACATATTATTGTTTAATTATTGGATTTTCTGATTTGATAATCAATATCATTTATGTGAACTACTTCCTGAGTGTTGTTGGTTTATTATTTTAGTTAAGAGGTCTCAATAGGATGTGTTTTGATATCCATAATATCAGTTAATTGAACTACTTCATTAACTTGGTATTTAATATAAACAAGACATATCTAAATCCCAATACTTTAATTATCTTGCTCTTAGTTGGGTTAGATCTATATCTACCTAATTAAGATAGGATTTAGATTAGTTTCTTTTGCTTGCATCATAGAATAAACTTGCATTTAGAGTAAATTCTACATTCTTTTAAGTCCTCTCCTCAAAGAGGCAAAACTTTAGTTGTGGCTTGGCTGAACCCAAATCAGCTTAAGAGTCATTCTCTTGCCTGATCAGCAAGAAGAAGTGATCTGATGTCCCTGTCTATTGGTAGTTAAAGATACATTATAAACCAATAGAAATAGGGAGAAGGTAACTGGACCTAGTTGAACAGTCGGAGCCACCACACCAAACGGAAAAGGAGCTGCTTTAAGGTCCGGACCGGGTGGTTATCCCCCAATGTTGTTGCAGCGATTTTCGACGCATCAACAGTACAAAGTCGTAACACAAGTTTCTATGGTTCTCTCCTCGAACCACTAGCTAACTAACAATTCTACCCAACATTCCCTTTGTTGGGATTGTTATCTCTAAGCAAACTCTACCCACAATCACAACTGTGGAGCTACCTCAACAAGTTCTACCCAACAACAGCTGTAAGTTGTTCTGTTACACTTCTCTTTGTCTTGCCTCTGATTCTACCGAACTCCACTTGCATATATATATATATGATGCATAATCTCTAATTCACACACAGATTACTTCATACACACACATGACTCAGAATTGAGTTTTTTGTGTTAATAAACATGTATTTACACAGAGAATTCCTTCTCGGCCTAATCTTCTATGTCAGTGGCCTTTCTTCTCCTCTTGCCCGTAGGGTTACAGTTTGACTCACTGACTTGCACTCCTTATAAATACCAATAAAGGGTCAAGGCAATTGACCAATATGTTGTCAATTTTTTTCTTATCCACCTTAGCCACTGTTGAGTTTCAAAACTGCGCTTTCCTTAGCAACTTTTCTCATCCCTTCTTCTTTGTTTTTTCCATGGAAAAAGCATCCCTTTCATCAATAACTAGTATACATTGCCTTAAGGAGAACATTTTAGTGATTTTCATGTTATACTTTTATGTTTTCTATTTGAATAAGTTTTTGTCTTTTAGCTACGGAACATAACCTATTCTGCAGCTAATCAGCTGTTCCGCAGCTACTTCCATGCTTTTGCAGGTTCCAGGTGTTGGAAGGAGAAAATAACTACATAGGCAGCTTGGAAAACATCATGACATGGATCATGTCCTATTCACCTAGCCCAGGTCGACAAGGAAGACTCTGGTCAAAGGAAGTCAAACGTAGAGACCTAAGGCAAACAAGACTCTGTTTTGTACACGTTTCTCAATGATGGGATCTGAAACAATTTCCTGAATCCACAGACTTCAACAACCATCTATGCAAACTAAATCCAACAGCCATCGCCTTAGATTTATGTCTCCAGCAACCGAGGAAGAGAATTATGTGTGCCTATCTGCTACGTGTTTTTGGTTGTAGCTTATTTTTCTCCATAAACAGTTGTATAATTTCTTTATAAATACTTCTGTGAAGAACGCAGAACCAGTTCGAATTTGCTCATGTATTACGCTCAGATTACTACTCTGTAGTTTTGAAAACTTATTCTCTGTTTTTAATATGAAGACTGTGCGTTTCATGGATATTTGAAAGAGTTTTTGGAGTTTTGATTGAGTACACATAACCTGAGCAGTGCAGAGGGCCCCTGCGCTGACTAAGGTTTCATTTCATTATGTTTTGTCTTTTATAGTTAAACTGCAAGTTCATCATTTCTTCCATAATGTTTATAACCATTTGCTAACCTTGTTCATAATGCAGTTTTTCATCATTTTCTTACTAACACAGAATAGTTTCTTTCTGTATAGAATAGTTCTTTTTGTTTAATTTCTTTCTAGTCTTTATCAACAACTTGAAGTTGAATTCAGTAGTGTAGAGTAGTTTATTTCATTTTCTATTTCATTAATCTTTAAACTACTTTTCTTGCCATTTAATTATTAGTTTAGTGACTCATGGTATAGATGAATGTTTCTAAAAAGCCCTTCTAGTTGATAACTCATCTCAAACTAAGTGGTTCAATACTTCATTCATGCAATGAGTCTTTTCTATGTTTCTGCATTTATCTTTTCCTAGAATAAGAAAATACATAATTCCTAAAAATTTCATCCCAAGGAGGTTTTTCTCCTAAAATTGAGAGGCAGAGTAACTAAGCACTTCATTTAGCTTTTGTTTTCATAGATTAATTGCAATTTCATTTTCGGTCTTGGTATTTCATTTTGTTTCCATAATAGGTAGTTGTAATTACACTTTCAGTTTTAGTATTTCACTTGGTTTTGTTACAGAATAGACAATAGTTGCAATTTCACTTTCAGTTTTTAGTATTCCATTTAGCCTTGTTCTTGTAAATTCAATAGATAGTAGTTGCAAATTTTTTTTAGTTCATAGCTCATGATTTGGAAATGATGATATGATTAAAGATATAAACTCTGTTTTTATTTCTTGATTAAACTTTTCTTCCAAATCTTACTTAAGCTCTTTTAGTCATCATCTTTTTAGATTCTTAGCAGTCTTTATAGAAGTTAAAATTAGGATTTTGACAATCACATTGTAAATCATTAGGGACTAAAGGACCACAAACCCCCAAAACAACATAAAACTCAAAAACAGTGAAGTAAGAAGGGTCATCTAGCACATATAGTGCACTACACTTCATCAGTTTACGATACCCATATTGATAATTTATGTAGAGCAATTTAGGACACTAAATTGACCAAACATTTTGGCGTCGTTGCCAGGGAAATGTAACTAGGTAGCCTCATCTCTTACATTCAAAAAAAAAAAAAAAACAAAACAAAAAAATGACATGCATAGGGAAAGAGACTCTAGGGGTAGATTTATAGCTAGGGGCAAAAGTTCGATTCCTACAACACCACCTACTCCACCGAGAGTTAGAAAAGAAACACCTCCATCCCAAACTCATACTCCCAGCCATAGGATTCCTAGAATTCAAGGGGCAGAAACTCAATCAGAAGATTCTCCTACTTCATCTACCAAAACAGTCCTAGGAGAGAAAAAATTTTGAAACTCCAACAGCAGCGATAACCTTTTTCACCTCCACAGGAGAGCCTATTGCAGTTGAAGAACTAGGAATACCTGGTGAGGAAGAAAAAGTAAAAACTCTCTCTCATAGTCCATTAATAGAAGAACCAAAGGAAGAGGGAATAACCTTGCAGGTTGAGCCCTATACTGACTCTGAAGAAACTATAATGGCAGAAGAAGAACAAGATGGAGAATTCTCACTGTTTGGAGGAGGGGGTTAGAGGAGGAGGTAGAGGTAACAATGGAGGAGGTAGAGGTAATAATGGAGGAGGCAAAGGAAATAGGGAAGTAGATAACTCATTTGGATTCCTATAGTGGATGAGGAAACACATACAACAATGAAAAATATCTCACCATTTGTCCTCCCAAACTTCTATGGGTTGAGAAGTGAGGACCCTGAAACATTTTTGTTTAAGTTTGAAGTCTTGTGCAGAACTTATGACTACTTAGAAGACTCTCAAAAACTCAAATTGTTTCCCTCAACACTAAAAGGGGCTGCTTTGAAATGGTTCATGGAGTTAGTCACTCAATCCATTAGAACATGGAATGACATGAAACAGGCATTTTTTGATAGATACTTGGATTATTGTATGCCTACCAATCATAAAGATGAGGTGTTCAAAATGATGCAAAAAGAATATGAAAACTTAGAGGATTTTCTTGAGAGATTCAACTATAATTTGGAAAGAGCAAAGATGAACAATTTAGATGAAGAAACTTTGAAAGGTCTTTTGTTAAAGGCCATTAGAGATGAGTGGATAGATATCCTTAACATGATAGGGAAAGGAGATATCTCTCAACTTCCATTGAGTGACATAGCAGAACTATGTGTTCATCTCTCAAGAGGGAAATCTAAAATAGGAAAAGGGCCGAGAGATCCTTCTCTTGTTAGAGCAAACAAATCTACAACTAGATCTATAAGTAGGGCAGAAATTGGCAATATGCTTGATGAGTTTAAAACTGACATTCTAGGGAGCCTTAGTGAGCAACTAGACACCCTTAAAATTCAAAACAAGCAAAAAACATAGGCTGATGCTTTAGCCATTTTTTGTCCAAAATGCAGAAAGAAACATGCTCTAAGGGAATGCCCTTTAGTTGAAAAAATTGTAGAAACTTGTATGATTTGTTTAGAAAATCATGAGACCAAGGGTTGTCCTTCAATCCCAGGTCTTAAGGCTGTCTTTCAAGAGGAAACAATCCCAAATTCTGTATAATCTCTTTGTTTTGTTGCAAGAAGACCCTGGCAGGGGCCACAAAATCAAGGATTTAACAATCCAATGTATCTTTAGCCCCCACCAAACTGGAATTCTTGGCAGCAACCTTGGCCTCAACCTCAATCTCAGTATCAATCTCAACCGTGGGCACAAGGGGTACAAGATCCTTATGGGAGATTTGCTCAATATTATAAATATCCTCCATCCTATAAGAATTATCCTCCCCCACATATCAACAACAAAATTAGCAACCACAACTTCAAAATTAGAATCCTCAACTTTCATTGCCATTTCCACAACAACCTCCACAACAAAGTCAAAATCCTCAACTCTTACTGCCATTTCAGCAAAAACCAAATCAGCTACCTGCCCAACCATTACCAAACCCCAATAATAAAAGCCCTCGGAATGCTTACATGGTAGAAAGACAACAATTTCCAACTTACATGATTACTCCACTAGATCTTAATGATGTTCAACTAAGATCTGGTAGGATATTAGAAAAGGAAAAACCTTCTATAGTTATTCAAGAACAAGACACTTCTGAGGAATATTCTCTAAAATTCAATAAAAAAATTTAGGGAACATCCATCCAAAACCAAAACATTGAAAAAGAAAAACAAAAAGAATCAATAAACACAACTCCTATCATTGAGCAACCAACATCTACTTCTACACCTCCTTTTCCCAAGAGACTACAAATTAATAGAGGGGTAGAAAAACAAATCTTGTTGCCCAATTATGATTTTCTAGACGAACTGGAGAATGTCTGTATCAAAATTCCTTTATTACAAGCCATTATAGAAATTCCTATTCTAGCCAAGCCAATAAAGGATTTAAGCATCAAAGACCAGGAAGAAAACCAAGAGAAACAAAAAGAATTCACCTGGTAGGAAAGATAGCAGACATAATGATGGGAAAGATTGCCATGTAGAAATATGTGGATCCAGGAAGTCCAATTGTCAAGACACATATAAATGGAATTGAAATTCCAAATACATTGATTGACTTAGGGGCAGCAATAAAAATTATGAGTAGACAAACTATGGAGCAACTTAAAATTCCTAACCTTCTTTACACACCTACCTTACTGCAACTTGCAGATAGATCAGTAATCAAACCAGATGGTGTGCTAGAAGACATTTCAGTATCCTTAGATTCTTGGGAATATCTTATTGATTTCATGATCTTAACTCCCAAGAATAATTTAGGAGGACACCCACTCATATTAGGAAGACCTTGGCTGGCCACAACTGATGCTTTTATTAGTTGTAGATCTGGTGACATGTATATTTCTGATGGTAATTCAACAAATAAATTTACTTTGTATCCTCCAACAAAAGCAATCACGGAAATAGATGACAAGGAATGGATTGATGATGAAGATGATACTCAAACTTGTTGGCATTATGGTTTTCTGGTATGACTGTATGTTACAGATGTTGTACTTGATGGCAACTCCAGTGGTAAGGCTCTCAGTTTGTTGGAAATTAAGAAGGACGCAGGAAATCAGTTCAGAAAGTGCGTCCCCGCAGGTATACCATGCAGAACCCGCGTCCAGGGACGCCGGCCAGCCGTTCAGGGGGTGCGTCTACCCAGTGCACACATTTCAAGGCAGAGAAAAGCACGTGGGGGTTTCTTGTGTGGTATCTAGCCGACGGTTTTGTGTTTCTATGGTGTCGGCTCGTGGTATTGTTCCATGTTTTGGGGAGGAGCTTGCCTATATAAAGCAAAGGAGTTCATTTGGATTGTGTAAGTGTCTTGGGTTGAATATCTTATTTGGTGAGATCTAGTCCAGATCTAAGAGGGTGAATCTTCTAATGGACTGTGATCTCTATGGCGCATGATCAGATCTGTAGATTTGACTGTTTGGGTCTGTTCTGAAGTCTTCATATCATTTACATCTGAAGGGTCGCAGGTTCAGCGAAGGGAAAGTGCGCCGGGACGCCGATACTGTAAAGGGCAAGTGCGCCGGGACGCTGATACTGTAAAGGGTAAGTGCGCCGAGACGCAGTACAGTAGAAAGAGACCTGCGTGGGGACGCAGGGCGATCAAGGTTCAGGTGCGTCTCTGAAGCAGAAGGACGCGGCGCGATAATGTTTTCAGGTGCGTCTCTGAAGCAGAAGGACGCGGCGCGATAATGTTTTCAGGTGCGTCTCTGTAGCGAAAGACGCGGCGCGATAGTATCTTTGGGTGCGTCTCTGAAGCAACAGAACGCAGACCAGTCACAGGAACAGTGCGTGGGCACGCAGCGGAGCAGAAGGATATCTGCGTGTGGACGCAGAGTAGCAGAAAGTTAACGGCGTCTGGTCGCAGGCCACAGAAAGAAAAACTGCGTCTTTGTTTTAAGATGTTCTGTTGACTGAATTTCTCTGTTGATAAGGTGTTCTGGGCTGTTTCTGTTATTGCTGATCTGATATCTGTAGTGGTCTATATCTGTTATGTACTTGTTGATCATCTGATGCTTTATGAAAAGAAGTAGGGGGTTGTAGCTCCCTTCCAGGAGTAGACTGGAAAACGAGAAAGAGAGAGAGTTGTAGCTCTCTGCAGGTTGCAGCCTGCGTACTGGTAAAGGACTGCACCAGTACAAAATCATTGTAAAAGAAGTTTCTAAATTGAAAGAAGATAGAGACATATTGCAGCAGGTGGTTTTCACCCACATTGGGTTTCCACCTTACATATTGTGTTCTTTGGTGTGATTATCTGTTTTTCATGCTCATTATTTTTTGGTACTGACATGCAAAAATAATTCAAAGATCAAATAAGGAAGATTTATTAAATTGCTTGATAACACTGATTCACCCCCCCTCTCAGTATTATTTTCAACAATTGGTATCAGAGCAGGTCCTTCAGAGAAGCTTGATCGCTTGAAGGTAGATCGTTCATCATGAGAAACTACGAGAAAGAAGCATCAATCAGGCCACCTATTTTTGATGGGACAAATTTCAATTATTGGAAGGTAAGAGTTACTGCATATCTTCAATCTCTTGGTACAGAAGTTTGGAACATTGTAGAAACAGGCTATGCTTTTCCTTCAGCTACTCCTACAGATCCAGCTGAGAAAAAGCAGTATGAAACAAATGCAAAAGCAGTCAGTACTCTATTAGGAAGTATATCCAAAACAGAATTCATGAAGGTCATGCACTTCAAATCAGCAAAAGAGATATGGGACAAAATGATCACTAGCTATGAAGGAGATGAACAGGTAAAACAAGCTAAACTTCAAACTCTCAGGATTCAATATGAGACTCTCAAGATGTATAATGATGAAAGTGTGGCTAATTATTTTCTTCGGGTAGATGAGATTGTTAATTGTATGAAAAAATTGGGTGAAGAAATAAAAGAGACTATAGTAGTTCAAAAGATTCTAAGATCATTATCCCCCAAGTTTGAATCTAAAGTATCTGCAATAGAAGAAAAGGAAAATCTCCGTGTTCTCACTATGTCTCAGCTACATGGAATTCTAACTGCTTATGAAATGAGAAAGGGAGGTCCATCAGACAGAAGGGAAGCTGCTTTTAAGGCATCAGGCAAAGAAGATTACTATGAAGCAAGCCATGTTCCAGAAGAAGAGGAAGAAGAATCAAATTTTGTCAGAAAGCTTCAAAGGGGTTCTGGAAGGTTCAAAGGTAAGCTACCTTTCAAATGCTTTGCTTGTGGAAGAGTAGGTCATTATGCTGCAAAATGTCCTTATAAGGATAAAGGAAAAGAACCTGCTAGATGGAACAGGAAACAAAGTGCAAATAAGAAAAGCTACTACACCCATGAAGATAGTGATGGCTTATCAAACAGTGATGAAGATGAACAAGGTAATAAATATAAGTTGTTAATGGCATTTGAAGATGATGATTATGAGGATGTTGTAGATGTGGATAATCTCTATGATGAAATTACTAGACTCAAGAGATGCATAGAAGAAAAGAATGTGATCATTGATACTTTGCAATTTCAAATTGATGAAAAGGAAAAACATCTTGAAAAACTTGAAGGTGAAATTGTTGGTCTCAGAAAAGAAATTGAGAAAACAAAAGCTATTAATCTTAAGTTTGTCAAAGGATCTGAAACTTTGGATGAGATTATCAATGTGCAGCGGTCTCCACTAAACAAGGCAGGTTTGGGCTATAATGGAGAAACCTCTCAAGCATCCACCTCAAAAAGTTATCTTGATGCAGCAAGAAGAAATGAGCAGAAGAACAATGAAGATAATCAGGTAAAGCAGGGACGAATTACAAACAGAAACTATCAGGGACAATCCATCCTAAGGGTGAACAAAAGCTACAACCAGCCACAGGTAAAATCTTCTCAGTTTGGTTCAAGAATAGATGAAAATAGAAATTACAATTAGTTGGCTGGTAGATTCAATAACCGCAGAAGCTTCTTCAATGGACAATGCTTTTCTTGCCATAACTTTGGTCACAAAGCAGCTCAATGTGTTGCATATAAAACAATCATGACTAGGGAAGCTCAAAAACAAAGAAGTATGACAGGGATTACAAAGAGGACCTATAACAACTTTTCGGTTCTTGAAAATGAAGTTGAATGTTCTATTTGCAATAATTTTGGTCATGAAGACTCTGAATGCAGGAGCAGGTTTCAGGAGAAAAAGGAACAAGCCACAAGCACCAAAACATGGAGAATAAAGGAACCTCAAACTGAAAGATGTGGGATAGCATTTTATACAGAAGGACAGGAAAATCTATGGTACATTGACAGTGGATGTTCGAAACATATGACAGGTGATAAAGAAAAACTTGAATCTTATTCTACTTTAGAAAAGGGAAAGAAAGTTTCTTTTGGAAATGATACTCCTGCAACTATAAAAGGAAAAGGTATTGCTCCTTTGAAAGAAAAGGTCAAGGCTGGAAATGTTTTGTATGTTGATGGATTGAAGCATAATCTTCTAAGTGTCAGCCAGATGTGTGATCAAAAAACCGAGGTTATTTTCAGATCGAATGGATGTCTTGTTCGTGATCTTGATACAGGTAAAACAGTACTCAAAGGCAAAAGAACTCCAAATAATCTGTACATATTTGAAGAAGGAGAACAACAATGCTATCTTAGCAAGGATGAAGAGCACTGGTTATGGCATCGAAGGTTGGGACATCTAAGCTTCTCACAAATAAGGAAAGCATGCAAATATCAGGAAGTTCGCGATCTTCAAGATATCAAAATTCCTGACAACACCATATGCAGATCATGTCAGTTTGGAAAACAAACCAGGACTAACTTTCCAGAGAAAGAGGGATCAGCTAGCATGCCTCTTGAGCTAGTACATACAGATACATGTGGCCCATTCAGGAAAAGAACACCCAGAGGAGAGGAATACTTGATATTATTTATTGACGATTTCTCCAGGTTTGTCTGGTTAGGACTTATGAAGCACAAAGATGAAGCATTCGAAAAATTCAAGACCTTCAAAGCCTTGGTTGAAAATGAATCAGGTCACAAAATTAAGTGCCTCAGATCCGACAGAGGTGGGGAATTTACTTCAAATGAATTTTTTGATTTCTGTGATGAACATGGGATAAGGAGAGAATTCTCTACAGCTAGAACTCCTCAGCAAAATGGAGTTGTTGAAAGAATGAACAGAACAATCCAACAAATGGCTCGTGCTATGCTTGATGAATCAGGAACTCCCGCAACTTTCTGGGGTGAAGCTGCACATGCTGCGGTTATTATTCTCAACAAAACAAATGTCCGGGTGAACAGCACTCAAACTCCTCATGAGCTCTGGAGTGGTAAAACTCCTTCGGTAAAGCACTTCAAAATCTTTGGGAGCAAATGCTATATCAAGAATACTGATGAGCAGCTTGGCAAACTTGAACCTAGAGCAGATGAAGGCATTCTTCTTGGCTATTCTCCACATAGCAAAGCATACAAATGCTACAATAAAAGACTTGGCAGAATTGTTGACAGCATTGATGTAGTGGTTGATGAGAAGGGATATATTCCTAGGCAAGTACATCATCAAGATATAGAAGAAGATGAAGGCTACCCTCAAAGACAGAATGATGAAGAAGAAGAACCCCAAGGAGAACCTCAAGAAGAACCAGAGGAGCAGACAAGAATAGAAGAGAAAACTCCATCCAGATATGTTCAGAAGAATCATCCAGAATCTCAGATTGTGGGGCAGAAAGAAGCAGGTGTACAAACAAGAAGAACAGTTGCAGAAGCCTCAAGCTATTTGGCATTACTCTCCTCTACTGAACCACAAAATGTGAAAGAAGCATGCAAAGATGAATGTTGGGTAAAAGCAATGGATGAAGAACTTGAGCAAATCGAAAAGAACAACACTTGGGAGCTGGTTCCTAGACCAAAGGATAAGAATGTTATCGGAACAAAATGGGTCTTCAAAAATAAATTGAATGAAAATGGAGAAGTAATTAGAAACAAAGCCAGACTTGTTTGTAAAGGGTATGCGCAGCAAGAAGGAATAGACTTTGAAGAAACTTTTGCTCCTGTTGCAAGACTTGAGGCCATCCGAATGTTCCTTGCTCTCTCAAGCTTTCAAAACTTCAAAGTATTTCAAATGGACGTGAAATCAGCCTTTCTGAATGGAGACTTGGAAGAAGAAGTGTACATTGAACAGCCAGATGGGTTCATTCTTGGAAATGATCCAAATCTTGTATGCTGATTGAAAAAGGCTCTCTATGGTCTCAAACAAGCTCCAAGGGCTTGGTACTACCGGTTGGACAAATATCTTCATCAACAAGGCTTCTCAAAAGGTTCAGCAGATAGCAATCTGTATATAAAAATTGAAAATGACAAATTACTAATACTTGTTGTGTATGTAGATGACATTATTTTTGGCAGCAATGAAGAAGCTATGAGTCAAAGCTTTGCCTCGGTCATGCAGAAAGAATTTGAAATGTCCTTGCTAGGAGAACTGACATATTTCCTTGGTTTGCAAATCCAACAAAAGGAAGGAGGAATCTTTTTATCTCAAACCAAGTATCTCAAGCAGATTTTGAAGAAATATGGCATGGAAGATGCAAAACCAGTATGTACACCCATGGTCGTAGGATGTAGTCTCAGTGAAAATGATGAATCTGCAGCAGTACATCAACCAACCTACAGATCTATGATTGGAAGTTTACTATATTTGACAGGTACCCGACCGGACATCATGCATGCAGTTGGAATAGTTGGAAGATTTCAGGCAAATCCTAAGGAGACTCATCTTCAGGCAGTAAAGAGAATTTTCAAATATCTTCAAGGGACTCAAAATTATGGCTTATGGTATCCTAGAGATACAGATCTTACTCTTCATGCTTATACAGATGCAGATTGGGCCGGAAGCATGGATGACAGGAAAAGCACAAGTGGTGGTGCATTCTTTATGGGTTCCAGACTGGTATCTTGGTTCAGCAAGAAACAGAGTTCGATTGCCTTGTCTACAGCTGAAGCAGAATATGTTGCTGCTGCATCTTCTTGCACTCAACTCCTTTGGATGATGCAGACTTTGCAGGATTTTCAAATCACTTGTACACCACCTATCCCCATCTTATGTGATAACACAAGTGCAATCAGCATCTCAAAGAATCCGGTTATGCATTCAAAAACCAAGCACATACCAATCAAGTACCATTTTCTCCGGGAACAAGTGCTTGAACAGAAAGTCAAGTTGGAGTATGTTCCTTCCAAGGAACAAGTTGCTGATATTCTTACCAAACCATTGCCCAGGGACACGTTTGAATACCTCAGGCAAAAGCTGGGGGTTGTTGATGCATCATCTTGTTGAACCTCTTCTTATTGGTGGTACAGGCTCAGGGGGAGCACATAATGCATTGTTGGCATTATGGAGAAGGAGATCTTGGAAATAGCTGCAATATGTCTCTATCTCTTTCATGGTGGTGCGTTGCTGCAGATCTGGTTCATATTCAGGGGTAGCATGAGCTTAGGGGGAGCATACCCTTTGCCCTTGATGTCAAAGGGGGAGAATGAAGCTGAAGTTTGTGAGGTTGCCATCAAGTCCAAAGGGGGAGATTGTTGGCATTATGGTTTTCTGGTATGACTGTATGTTACAGATGTTGTACTTGATGGCAACTCCAGTGGTAAGGCTCTCAGTTTGTTGGAAATTAAGAAGGACGCAGGAAATCGGTTCAGAAAGTGCGTCCCCGCAGGTATACCATGCAGAACCCGCGTCCAGGGACGCCAGCCAGCCGTTCAGGGGGTGCGTCTACCCAGTGCACACATTTCAAGGCAGAGAAAAGCACGTGGGGGTTTCTTGTGTGGTATCTAGCCGACGGTTTTGTGTTTCTATGGTGTCGGCTCGTGGTATTGTTCCATGTTTTGGGGAGGAGCTTGCCTATATAAAGCAAAGGAGTTCATTTGGATTGTGTAAGTGTCTTGGGTTGAATATCTTATTTAGTGAGATCTAGTCCAGATCTAAGAGGGCGAATCTTCTAATGGACTGTGATCTCTATGGCGCATGATCAGATCTATAGATCTGACTGTTTGGGTCTGTTCTGAAGTCTTCATATCATTTACATCTGAAGGGTCGCAGGTTCAGCGAAGGGAAAGTGCGCCGGGACGCCGATACTGTAAAGGGCAAGTGCGCCGGGACGCTGATACTGTAAAGGGTAAGTGCGCCGAGACGCAGTACAGTAGAAAGAGACCTGCGTGGGGACGCAGGGCGATCAAGGTTCAGGTGCGTCTCTGAAGCAGAAGGACGCGGCGGGATAATGTTTTCAGATGCGTCTCTGTAGCGAAAGACGCGGCGCGATAGTATCTTTGGGTGCGTCCCTGAAGCAACAGAACGCAGACCAGTCACAGGAACAGTGCGTGGGCACGCAGCGGAGCAGAAGGATATCTGCGTGTGGACGCAGAGTAGCAGAAAGTTAACGGCGTCTGGTCGCAGGCCACAGAAAGAAAAACTGCGTCTTTGTTTTAAGATGTTCTGTTGACTGAATTTCTCTGTTGATAAGGTGTTCTGGGCTGTTTCTGTTATTGCTGATCTGATATCTGTAGTGGTCTATATCTGTTATGTACTTGTTGATCATCTGATGCTTTATGAAAAGAAGTAGGGGGTTGTAGCTCCCTTCCAGGAGTAGACTGGAAAACGAGAAAGAGAGAGAGTTGTAGCTCTCTGCAGGTTGCAGCCTGCGTACTGGTAAAGGACTGCACCAGTACAAAATCATTGTAAAAGAAGTTTCTAAATTGAAAGAAGATAGAGACATATTGCAGCAGGTGGTTTTCACCCACATTGGGTTTCCACCTTACATCTTGTGTTCTTTGGTGTGATTATCTGTTTTTCATGCTCATTATTTTTTGGTACTGACATGCAAAAATAATTCAAAGATCAAATAAGGAAGATTTATTAAATTGCTTGATAATACTGATTCACCCCCCCTCTCAGTATTATTTTCAACAAAACTCTCTTTACTATGTCAGAAATTAGTGAAGATAGTCAAATTTTGAACACATTGGAAAATTTTGAAACATCTTCAGAATATAATCATGCACAATTTCAAGAAAAATCTAATATTGAATACTTGTCATCTAGGCAGATGTCTCTCTATTCTATGGAAGAGTTTGGTAGCTCTATAATTGAGATTTTTCCAGGTAAGACATTGAACATAAACAAAAACTTGGAGAAACTACAACAAGAAGAGCTAGCCAAAACATTACACAAACATTCTGCTACATTTGCATGGGAATACACTGACTTGAAAGGTATTGATCCTAAGACTTGTATCCATCATATCTATATTGAAGAAAATAGTAGACCAATCAGACAACCTCAGAGAAGAATGAATTCAAATCTTAGGGAAATTGTGAAAGAAGAGCTCCAAAAATTACTTAATGTAAACTTCATTTACCCAATCTCAGATAGCCAATGGGTTTCTCCTTTGATAATTGTGCCTAAAAAGAATGGTAAATGGAGAGTGTACATTGATTACCGAGAATTGAATAAAGCAACCCTCAAAGATCATTTTCCATTTCCCTTTATAGATCAAGTGTTAAATACATTAGCAGGTAAAAAGTATTTCTCATTCTTGGATGGTTTTAGTGGTTATAATCAAATTCAAGTAGCACCTGAGGATCAGGATAAAACCACATTTACTTGTCCATGGAGAACTTTTGCCTACCGAGTGCTTCCTTTTGGGTTATGTAATGCACTTACAACATTCCAAAGAGCAGTACTAGGAATTTTTTCTGATCTAATACATGATTGTGTAGAGGTATATATGGATGATTTTACAGTCTATGGAAACACATTTGAAGAAGCTTTGGAAAATTTGGAAAAGGTTCTTAAAAGATATAAAGAAACAAACCTTTCACTAAGCCATGAAAAATGATTTATGATGTTTATAGAAGGTATTGTTTTATGACATCACATTTCAGGAGATGGGATTAAAGTTGACAAATCTAAAGTTGAAGTCATCTCTAAGTTATCAATTCCAAATTGCAAAAGATGTTAGAAGTTTTATAGGATTTACAGGATACTATAGAAGATTTATAGAAAACTTCACTAAAATAGCATCTCCACTCTTCAAATTGCTTACAAAAGATTGTGAATTCAGTTGGAATCCTGATTGCCAACTAGCATTTGAAACCTTGAAAGCAAAAATTTCTGAAGCACCCATTTTAAGAGGTCCAAATTGGAAACTACCTTTCCATATTTCTATAGATGCTTTAGATACAGCTCTGGGAGTTGTATTGGGACAAAAAGATTTGATTCCTTATCCCATCTACCTTACAAGTAAGAATTTGACTCCCACTGAGTTGAATTATACTGTGACTGAAAAATAGTTCTTAGCTATTGTTCATGCAATAAATAAGTTCAGACATTATATAACAGGCTATGAAACTTTTGTTCATACAGATCACTCTGCTATTAGATATTTGATGAATAAACCTATTACTAACGGCAGAGTTACAATATGGCTTTTACTTTTGCAAGAATTCAACATTAATGTGTTAGATAGACCTAGAAAAAAAACAAAGTTGCTGATTTCTTGTCCAGGATTCAAAATATCAAAGAAGACTCTCCGGTTGAAGATAAGTTTCCTGATGAATATCTCTTTGCAATAACTACTCAAACTCCTTGGTTTGCAGAAGTTACCTTCACATTTGTTTCCTAGAGAGAAAAGAAAGATTATTCAAGAAAGTGCAAGATATTCATGGATCACTAATGAATTGTATAAAACAGGGCCAGAACTTATGATTAGAAGGTGTGTCAGGGAAGATGAGATGCCTGATATTCTCAAAGCATGTCATGATAAGCCGTGTGGTGGACACTTTGCTGACAAGAGGACGACCTATAAAATCCTTTATTTAGGATATTATTGGCCATCCATTTTCAAAGATGCTAAAGAATATGCCAGGAGGTGCGACAGCTGCCAAAGGGTAGGGAAACCTGCTCCCTCAAATCAAATTCCATTACAAACTTAGGTACTTATCGAACCCTTTGAAAAGTGGGTTTTAGACTTTATTGGACCAATTAATCCTCCATCTAATCAGAGAAAGTATATATTGGTATGCACTAATTATGTCACCAAATGCGTAGAAGCCAAAGCATTGCTCTTTGCTAACGAAAAATCTATAGTTAATTTTCTTTTTGAGGACATCTTCACTCGTTTTGGTGTTCCAAGAGAAATTGTGACAAATCAGGGATCTCAATTCACATCCAACATGATGGAAAGGCTTATGGAGGAGTACAAGATCAAGCATAGGAAATCTACTCCCTATCATCCACAAGCAAATGGTCAAGTAGAGTCTACAAATAAAGTTATTGAAGGAATCCTCACCAAGACTATGCATCTACATAGAAGAGATTGGGCAGAAAGGCTTCCTGAAGCCTTATGGGCCTATAGAACTACATGGAGGAACACAATGGGACATACACCCTATGAACTTGTTTATGGGATGTTAGCCTCTCTCATAAAACAATAATAAATCCAAAATAAATTAATTAATTAAAAATTCCAAGTTAGGAATTTGTGCCTAACTCTTGGGTTGTTCCTCTAAGATAGGAGTTAGTTTAGGTAACTCCTATATTGGTGTGTCTGGTGAGAAATTATCTCAACCAAAGGTGTCTAAGATAGCACGCACTATCTTGAGAACATTGTCTCTCAGCTATTTATTTGTAACACTATATTCAATTATTTTTATAATTAAAATGTGTAATGAGAGAGAAGCATGAGGCTTCAGCCTTTTTCCGTCAATATTGTGTCTCTGATTTTTATGTGTGATTTGTATATTTTTCTGAGGTAATGTCATTTTCATTATGTGGTATCATAGCTATGTTAGACCTGTGTGAGGCTGCATCAAGGCTGCATCCAAAGCCGTGAGCCTGCAAGTTATTTGTAAGGCGTTTGTTGTAGCATGAGTGTGAACCTGTAACAAAAAGGCCAAAACTGTCGTGGGGCGAGAAGACGGATGAATCTCACGCGATCTCAGCAGATCTATGTCATCGGGTCGTTTTGGAGCGCAGAGCTCCTGAGGAAAATGCTGCAGATGTTGAGGTTGGAGAAGACAGGAAGAAATGTTTCCGTGGGAGTGGATTTTCCAATTCTTGCATAGATCGGGCGAAGACGGGTTCTTGCATCATCGAATCAGCCAAAGGCAGTGGCTAGATCTCGTCGTACCCTGTTATTCGAACCATTGCAATCTGCAATACATTCTGTGCCTTATGAACATCGGCCTGGGGCAGCAACACGTCCAAATGGAGTAATCTTTTTAAAGGTTTTACGCTTGGGAAATTAGGCATTTCCAAAACAGCTGCTTGTGGAAGAGCGATCGTATAACCACCGTGGAAGAGCCATCATCGTAGAGATCACCAGTGTGGAGGCTCAACATCGTGAAAATTTGTGGAAGAAGCCACCTGCGTGCGTGGACCAACGTTGAGGGAGAAGCTTGCGTGGAAGGATCATTGAGGCGATGTGTTGATAGAAAACCACCTCAGGAGGATCTGTGTTGAACCACCCACGCTGGAACATTTGCGTACAACCTCTCTACAAACGATAGATTTGGTTGCGGGAAAAAGAGCCAACATTGTGGAGGAACTAGCCGAAAAGGAAGAGTCAACATTGTAAAGCAGTGGAGGAGCCAACAAAACCTTCTCTCCACTCAAAGATCAACGAAATCATTAATTTCATATTACTTACATTTCAGAAATCACGTAAGTGAAATATTCACGTTACCGATTGTAAAGTTTTATTAAATTATTTTGTAGGGTTTTTTAATGTGATCATAAAGTTAATAAATGGATAAGGTATGTAATATATACTTTTTGGGAGTGATAAGTGAGTGGGGGGTAATAGGTGATTTTCTTTGGGGGGAGAAATAAGGTAATTTTTAACAAAGGTGCAAATTTTTTGGAGAGATAAAGTGATAAGTGGATTTCTTTGAGAGAAATTCCTTTCTGTAATCCAAAATAATATTTTATTTTGAGAGGGATTTTGAGAGTGAGTGAATCCAAGTAGTTTTTTGAAGACAATTTTTTTTCTTCAAAAGGTTCTAGAACTTTGATTCCAAGAAGATGTTGTGAAGATTGAGCGATTATGTACTCCAAAGTTTAATAAAGACATATTTTTTTGTGGTGTTTGTGTCCTAGATCCGCCCGAAATTGAATAAGGGGATCTTAGGTACACGAAGAGTGTGTTGATGATGGTGCATGCTTCATGTTTTTTGCTTATGATTTGTGTCTAGTTTTGACACATAAATGATCTCATTTCATGCACACATAAAATACAAAGAGCAAGCACAACACATGTAATGAAATAGTTGCAAGGAAGGATAATTAAGCTCCACACATACAACAACTCATCAAAGTTTTCAACATCGACATTCTACTTCAACAAGCAACTTCACTTAATCAATTTAAAGCATTTCAACGCAAAGTCTACATCAACATTCTTGCAAACAAATTTCAGAACTTGTGAATCAAATTCCAATTACATTGCATTGTACGGGTGCATTCTCGGTTGAAACCGACACCCATGTTTTGATTTGATCAGAAGTCAAGCACGTCAATTCTCTTCAACTTAGTCAAATTAAGACAAGTGAATTCCTTATTTTATGTGAGTCATTCAAACCATTGTAAGCTTTTTGGGTGCATTTTCGACAGTGTTCGACACCCTTCCTTTAAAGCACAATCAAGTGAGTCCATGAGTTTTAATTCCTTGAAACAACCATCACAGCAACCAAAACAAGTTCAACTCTAACAAGTTGAGTTCGTCATCAAGCGAGCGTGAATTCCAGAAAGTTCTAACAAGAGTTCTCAGCAAGTACAATAAGCAACAAATCAAGCAAGTTGAGATCAACAAATCAAGCGAGCGTGACAGTCAAGTCCCATAGCAAGCGAGCCTGTCATCCAAGTAACAAAATCAAGTGCAACAGTTCAAAGCACAACATCTACAACAAGAGAGCCTGACTTCAAGTGAGCAAGTTCAGATGGCGCAACATATTCAGTTATTAAACATTCTTCACAGTTTGATCATCTCCAGTGATGAAGCCATGGTGCACGTCAGCAAAGAAACTCTTGCTGATATTTCACGGCATCTACAGCAAATGCATGAAACCATTGAGTTTCTTGAACTTCAGTCCCAACTTCAAAGGAATGAATTGCAAGAAAAGGGTGATACTTTCAAGTCTTTGAATCATCCAGATGATAAGTCATTCATCCCAACAACTTCAAGTTTCGAAGTTGTTCATGATCAAAATCAAATTTCTTCCAAACCCATCATCAAGCCCTGGGAATAAATTCAAAATAACAAGAATAGACGTGGCTTAGGATATGTCCCTGATGACACTAACTTACAAATCCCAGATTATTCCAAGCCAATTAAGTTTGTGAGTGCATGATTTCTTGAACCAGTCACCTCAGCAGGTTCTGCGAAAGTTGCCGACAAACAGAATTGCACGCAACCTAAAGTTGACGTCCAATCAAAGTGCTCTCATTGTCAACGAGCCGGTCATATGGAAGATCAGTGTTTTGATCTCCATCTGTGTTGCCATTGTGGCAAGCACAATCATTCCTCAGAAAAATGTCGCAACCAACAAAAATCAGGCAGATTGAAGATACATTATGAATGGATTGATCCTTGGGAATGGTCATCCACAGTCAAACGGTTGTCTCAGTTCTACAACCGACTACATTCACACATAGTGCAGCCAGCAGTGAATCGATGATGGTACTCTCATGCAGTTGAATGAGGGAGTACGACAGTGAAACTCTCCTACACCTAAAGGGGGGGAGTTCAAATATATTTTGGAGCAGATTGTCTCTCCTTTCAGCTGACAAAGGGGGGAAAATGTCAAATGAAATTGACAAGTGGTTGTCAGACTGAAAGTCTCGACAACATCAACGAAGCAGCCAGTGGGCATTTGTCATCAGCAGTGAGCATCTGTAAATTCGCCAGTGGGCAATCGACAACCAAAGCAGCAGTGAGCAGCTTTCATCATAGCAAAAGCAACATTGAGTTGTTTTTTGACATCTTCAGCCAGTGGGCGATCATCATCAGCAAATTCGCCAGTGGGCGTTCATCAAATTGTGTCAGTGGACACCGGATGCTGTTTTCAAGCAAAGGACAGTTGGATCCTTTTGCGGCTTGGCACATGATGGAGTTGTCAAGCGTCCTTCAGAGATGAATCAAGCATGCAGCTGACTCAGTCTCTTCATTTTGCGGTTTGTTCAGCATCCAGATTTGGCGGTTTTTTCAGGCAATGTTTTTGAGGATCAACATGAGAACTTGGAAGATGGTTCCTCGTTCTTATTTTGGATTTATCATTGAAGGGGGGAATGTTATCCTCTCTCATAAAACAATAATAAATCCAAAATAAATTAATTAATTAAAAATTCCAAGTTAGGAATTTGTGCCTAACTCTTGGGTTGTTCCTCTAAGATAGGAGTTAGTTTAGGTAACTCCTATATTGGTGTGTCTGGTGAGAAATTATCTCAACCAAAGGTGTCTAAGATAGCACGCACTATCTTGAGAACACTGTCTCTCAGCTATTTATTTGTAACACTATATTCAATTATTTTTATAATTAAAATGTGTAATGAGAGAGAAGCATGAGGCTTCAGCCTTTTTCCGTCAATATTGTGTCTCTGATTTTTATGTGTGATTTATATATTTTTCTGAGGTAATGTCATTTTCATTATGGGAAACAAGTCCTCTTCCCTATAGAGTTCCAAGTCAAAATTTTCAAGATGGCAGTCCAGTTGGGGATGGATTTATCAGACGCTCAAAAGCATAGACTGGAGCAATTGAATGAACTTGATGAAATCATACAAGAGGCTATTCAAAGGAATGGTCTAGTCCAACAATAGAGGGCTAAATGGAATGACAAATACATCAAGGAAAAGAGGTTTCAAGAGGGAGATTGGGCACTGCTATTTGATTCAAAGTTTAAAGATTTTCAAGGGAAGTTTCAAACTCATTGGCTTGGGCTATATGAGATTGAAAAAATCTTCAGTAATGGAGTAGTGAGGATCAGAACAATAAATGAAATTCAAACTCCTCTTCTTGTGAATGGTCATAGATTGAAAATATATCAAAAACCAATCTCAAAAGAGGAGTTCATCAAGATCTTCCAGAACAATTCTGAAATGAAGTTAGTGGAGAAGAATCCTTCTTCTCCACCAACTTAGTCTTTGTTTTTCCTATCTAATATATATATATATATATAGAAAAAAAATGTATAAGGTTGAAAACCAATCACTGATTAGCATGTTTATACAGAAAATACATGGTGAAAATCAGAAGACTCTGACACCCTATATTTTCCATTTCCTTTTCTGAAAAAAGTGGTGAAAAAAAGCCACAGTCATTCAACATTCTGCAAAATTCATTGTCTCATTTCATTTCACTCTGTTCTACTTTTTCAGTTTCACTTCGTTCCATTGCCATATTTCACCAATAAATTTTTCTTTTCCAACATTTCTTTCATCTCCATTTTCATTTATCATCTTGTCATATTTTCACTCACACAATAATTTCTATTTCATCCATTCGTAAGCCATATTTTACTCTCTGTTTTACATTCTGCAGCTATTTCCACGTTCTGCAGTTGATTCTGTTACGTAGTTGATCCTGTCCTGCAGTTAATTAATTCTGCAGCAACAGTTTGTTTATCAGTCCAAGCATCAGTATCCAGTTCATAATAAAATCTTGTATGCAGGTAATTGAAGAAAAAAAATCAATTGTGAAGACCAATCATGCCTAAAACACCTGTGGAACAAACATCAAAATATTACCAAACGGAAGGTAAGGTTTCAAAGGTAAAACCAAAAACTTATTTCAAAAAACAATTCAAAAACATAAGCTTGTATAACATGTATGATCACATGTCTCCTTGATTAATCATTATTTGATTTGACTGCCACAATGTCTCTGCCATATCTTCCATCTTCAATGCCAAACGATCCAATGATTCCTTCATAACTGATCTCCATCTTAAACTCCATAACTCATACTTAACTGGACTACTACAACTACACCTATTAACGGTTAGATTAACAACATGACCTATCTGTATACGACTCTTCAAACCCTGACTGTTTACTTATTACATGTCAACTCTTAAATTTTTCCCTCATATTTACGCAGCCACTTTGTGCATACAGTCACTCTGTTTCCATATACTTTGTGCATACAGTCACTCTGTTTCCACCCATTTTGCGTATACAGCTACTCTGTTTCCATAATTTCCGTATATACAGTCATTTTGTTTCATATTCACAGTCATTCTGTTCACGGTCATTCCGTTTCCATATACCCTATCATCCTGTTTCCATATCCATAATCATTCTGCCTTTGTATACACAGTGTTCTTATTACCATATACGCAGTCATTTCATTTTTCAGACAATAAGAGTAGTTTTGAAGAGTAGCCGAGAATAGAGGTTATGGGGTTTATTGTTAGAACTGAACCTGTAGGGGTTAAATACATGAAGGGTTATCCGCAGCTGAAGGGAATGTTATAGAAGGCAAGGTGGTTGTGTTTTATTGAAAAATTCAACAGTTACCACAAAGAAATCACCAAATCTTTTGCAAGATCCTTTGATGGTACCAAAGTGGAAATTAGGGACATCAAATTTGTAGTTACCGAGTCCTTCATAGCTGAAGCAACAGAACTCCCAAGGCTAGGAGAAAGGTGGTTTAAGAACAAAGAGTTTCATGATGAATCTTGGAAGGTCATTCTTAAAAATCCAAGTATGGACACTTCAGTTTTTAGAAAATGGATTCCAATCTCTGCACTCAAAAACAAATGGAGAAGCATGTTGTTAATACTACAAAAATTTATTACATGCAAAGGGAGGTTTGGATCTATGTATGTCTATCATATAAGATTGTTAATGAATTTTCTAGAGAATGGAGCCTTCAATCTTCCCTTTTTCCTTTTGAATCGTCTGAGAAGAATGGAAAATAATGTTCAAAAGAAAGTTGAATCAATAGAAACCACTCTATATCACCATGGACTAGTGAATATTTTAGTTGAATTTCATTTGAGAAGTGTAGGGGATACATGGGAGGACTTCTTGGTAAGTAATTTCTTCCAAGATGCTCCAGATTTGTCTGAGGGAAGTCCTGTTAAAAGAAGTAGGAGAAGGAAGACCAATATCACCATTCAAAACACCCCTGAAACTTCAGCACAGAAAAATGATGAAGAAGAACCAATCTCTGAAAAATTAACAGAGATCATAAAGTAGAGCAAGCAGAGGAGAAAAATGAAAGAAAGGGTTGAAGAAATCCACAGGGATATTCCTGAACCTTCATCACCTAAAGAGGATGAACAACTACTTTCTAAAAGACTAACCAAAATTAGGGAACATATTAAGAAAGATAAGGGGAAAGGAAAGAGGAAAAAGGATATAGAAGAAGAGATCATAGGTTCCCAAAATTTGAGGAGGAGTTCTAGACTTCGGGGCAAAGTGAGAAAGGTGAAATCAAAAGAGACCTAGTTTATAAATTTGGAGGAAGAAACTCTAGCTCCATCCCCTGACAGTATTCCATATGAATAAATCCCACAGAACTCTCCTCCACAAAACTTTGAGGGCAGCCCAAGAAGAGTTTCTTCGGGCATTGATCCAATAAAACAACAAATCTATGACTACATAGAGTCATTGGAGAAAAAGAGTACATTAGTAGACCCAGGGACTTCAGCTAAACCAGAGCAACCTGCCACCACACAAGAAACTCTAATCATCTCTCTCAAACAAGAGATCTATGAGCTAGAAATTCTGAACAGACACATCCAAAAAGAAAATGAAAATTTAAAGGAGCAGAATAAGGTGGATAGAGCTATTCATGATAACACCATGCTACACTTGGGTTATGGCACAAGAAGAACAGAAAGCTGAAAAAGAAAATAAGAAGTTGAGCAGGGCACTGATTAAACTCAAGTACAAATTTCTCATGAGGAAGCCAAGGATGGCGGTTGGTGCAAAGAAAACCAAGAAGAGGAAGTTGGATGTGTTGGCTGAAGTATCAAAACAAATGCAGTAGAAGGAGGAAGTTCACAATTTTGATTGCATGGGGACATGCAATAGTCTTGTAGTGGGGGTATGTTTAGTTTCAAAACTGCCCTTTCCTTAGCAACTTTTCTCATCCCTTCTTCTTTGTTTTTTCCATGGAAAAAGCATCCCTATCATCAATAACTAGTATACATTGCCTTAAGGAGAACATTTTAGTAATTTTCATGTTATACTTTTATGTTTGCTGTTTGAATAAGTTTTTTTTCTTTTAGCTATAGAACGTAGCCTATTCTGCAGCTAATCGACTGTTCCGCAGCTACTTCCATGCTTTTGCAGGTTCCAGGTGTCGGAAGGAGAAAATAACTACATGAGCAGCTTGGAAAACATCATGACATGGATCGTGTCATATTCACCTAGCCCAGGTTGACAAGGAGGACTCTGGTCAAAGGAAGTCAAACGTAGAGACCTAAGGCAAACAGGACTTTGTTTTGTACACGTTTCTCAGTGATGGGATCCGAAACAATTTCCTGAATCCATAGACTTCAACAACCATCTGTGCAAACTAAATGCAACAGCCATCACCTTAGATTTATGTCTCCAGCAACCAAGGAAGAGAATTCTATGTGCCTATCTTCTATGTGTTTTTGGCTATAGCTTGTTTTTCTCCATAAACAGTTGTATAATTTCTTTATAAATACCTGTGTGAAGAACACAGAACCAATTCGAATTTGCTTATGTATTACGATCAGTTATTGCTCTGTAGTTTTGAAAACTTATTCTCTGTTTTTAATATGAAGACTGTGCATTTCATGGATATCTGAAAGTGTTTTTGGAGTTTTGATTGAGTATGCATAACCTGAGCAGTGCAGAGGGACCCTGCGCTGACTAAGGTTTCATTTCATTCTATTTTGTCTTTTATAGTTAAACTACAAGTTCATCATTTCTTCCATAATGTTTATAACCATTTGCTAACCTTGTTCATAATGCAGTTTTTTCACCATTTTCTTACTAACGCATAATAGTTTCTTTCTGTATAGAATAGTCCTTTTTGTTTAATTTCTTTCTAGTCTTTATCAGCAGCTTGAAGTTGAATTCAGTAGTGTATAGTTTATTTCATTTGTTGTTTCATTAGTCTTTAAACTATTGTTCTTGCCATTTTATTATTAGTTTAGTGACTCATGGTATAGATGAATGTTTCTAAAAATCCCTTCTAGTTGATATCTCATCTCAAACTAAGTGGTTGAATACTTCATTCATGCAATGAGTCTTTTCTGCATTTCTGCATTTATCTTTTCCTAGAATAATGAAGTACAAAATTCCTCAAAATGTCATCCCTAGGAGGTTTTTCTCCCAAAATTGAGAGGCAGAGTAACTGAGCACTTCATTTAGTTTTTGTTTTCATAGATTAATTGCAATTTCATTTTCAGTCTTGGTATTTCATTTTGTTTCCATAATAGGTAGTTGTAATTACACTTTCAGTTTTAGTATTTCACTTGGTTTTGTTACAGAATAGACAATAGTTGCAATTTCACTTTCAATTTTTAGTATTCCATTTAGCCTTGTTCTTGTAAATTCAATAGACTGTAGTTGCAATTTTTTTATTTTTTTTTAGTTCATAGCTCATGATTTGGAAATGATGATATGATTAAAGATAGAAACTCTATTTTTATTTCTTGATTAAAATTTGCTTCCAAATCTTAAGCTCTTTTAGTCCTCATCTTTTTAGATTATTAGCAGTGTTTATAGAAGTTAAAATTGGGATTTTGACAGTCACATTGTAAATCATTAGGGACTAAAGGACCAAAAACCCCCAAAACAACATAAAACTCAAAAACAGTGAAGTAAGAAGGGTCATCTAGCACATATAGTGCACTACACTTCATCAGTTTACGATACCTGGATTGATAATTTATGTAGAGAAATTTAGGACACTAAATTGACCAAACAGCCAAATACATGCATGTTTCACACTTCAGAAACCTAAGATGTGCAAGAGAGGGATTATTTCCACTCTGACTTCCTCTAGTGTTATGTCACCCAAAATTGAACTTGGTGACATGTTAATGAAATAGCTAGTTGTAGCAACTACTTCAGCGCAAAATCCTTTACTTAAGCTAGGTTTTCAAGTTTTGTCTTCTCCACCTTAGCCACATACATGCATGTTTCACACTTCAGAAACCGAAGATATGCACGAGAGGGCTTCTTTACACTCTAACTTCCTCTAGTTTCATGTCACCCAAAATTGAACTTGGTGACATATTAATCAAATAATTAGTTGTAGCAACTGCTTCAACTCAAAATCATTTTCTTAAGCTAGCACTATCTCTCATGCTTAACACATTTTTTATCAAGGTATAATTTGGTACCTTAGCATGTCCATCTTGCTCGAGACCATGTAATTAGTTGTAGCAACTACTTTAGCTCAAAATCCTTTTGGTTAAGCTAGCATTCTCTCTCATGCTTCATGCATTTTTTATCAAGGTGTGGTTTGGTCTCTTAGCATGGCCATCTTGCTCGAGACCATGTGGAGTGGTCTTCAAGCATGAAATTCCCCAAGATTTTAAAAATGCCTCAATTTTTTTGGAGCAATACTCACCACCATTGTCAAGCCTTAATCTTCTTCCAAATTCACCTTGTTTCCTTTCCAACAAGACAACAAAGATGTTAAATTTTTCAAGCATCACTTTTCTTCCTCATAAAGTAATCCCATGAATTCCTAGAGAAGTCATCAATGAAAAAGTGATAAAGTATTTAGTTCCCAAAATGGAAGAAATTATCCATAATTTCACAAATATGTTATGAAGCAGCTCAGATATTGGAACCCCAAATCTTGGATCCTATGGGTTCTTTTGTCGAAGCTTCCCTTGGAGTTTTGGAGCCTCAAAGCCTTGGAAGCCATTGTTGATGTTCTTGGAAACATTTTATGTCTGTGCAAAACAATTGAGGCGAAATATGCAACTACTTGCTCTCATATAATGCCTATGTTTAGTTGAGCATAGGGATGTTGGATCAAATGTGTTGAAATATGGTGATCACCGTTGGACACAAGTTGTGAATTATGAACATATTGCATTCTGGTGGCAATGATAATTTGAACATGGACACATTATGATTTCTTGCCCAAATGAAAAAGACAAGAAGAGATCTAAATCATCTCTTTAGAGCCATTCTTGGTGGAATAATTTAGAAAATGTTACTGGATGGGTGGAGTTGTCCAAGTCTTGTGAAAATACTCCAGGTGATACATGTACAACTGCCTCAAAACATATTCCTCTTTAACTTTATGGGAATTCCATATCCCCTACCACCTCTCCCGAGGAAGGGGCGTCACCTCTGATTCTTGGAATCTTTCTTCATTATCCTTAGTTTTGATGGGTTCCTCTTTGGTTTTGGTAAATGGAAGCATGACCTAGATACTTTTGATCAAGATGACGCATATCAATCTCTTGAAATGGTCAATAAATAGTGGATGACCATTGATGTCTCCGTTACCCACCATAGGTGTATTGAGGAAATATGAAGAAGCAACAATTGTGGATTTCCTAGGAACATTGCTATGGAGTATGCCACAAAGTCATTGTGTCAGAATCACAGGGAGCCTGGCCATGTTACAAGTCAATGTTCTAATGATCCCATTTGTCACATATGCAACAAATCTGGTCACCTCTCCAGGGATTGTACAACTCCAAAGCTCCCACCTGGAGACATTAGGCTCTGTAACAATTATTACAAATAAGGACATATAGTTGTCGAGTTTACAAATGAAAAGGAATGCAACAACTATTGCAAGATGGGAATCTTGCTTGTGAATGCATCTTGGTATGTAATTGCCTGGTAATAAAAAACAAGTTAGGTTCCATTGTCAACCTAAACATGCCTTGAAGTTCCAACAGAGATGTTTAATATTCAGTATTGCAAGGTTGAATATTTTGACTTTTTGAATTTCATTCTAAGCATCATTTGAAGTAGGATAACAGGGCACCTTTTTTTGTTTTAGTCCATCCACAATCAAAATATGCTCTTTTTAGTTGACTTAACTCGATTGTAAGAATTTACAATACTTTAATATCTAATTGACAAGAAAAAAGTAAATTGTTTACTTCCTTTGATTTTAGAATATTTTTAAAATTTACAGTAAAGATAAAAATGGCCATCATTATCATATTAATGAATTTACAATAAAAATAAATTTAATTATAGAAAAAATAAAAATCTAATCCCTTTTATGATTAAAATAAATTTATATTGAACCACAATTTCAATGAATTTCATGATAATTTTCAATCTATTACTACAGTGATGAGAATTAAAGGAATTGGCTCATAAGTAACTTCTCCTTGAAACAAACAATACATTAATTACCTCAAGACGAATAGCCTTGCTCTCTTCGCATGCCATGGATCGAGGCTTTTTAATGGTGATGTAAACCGTGAGCACATCATTTCCATCAATGTGTATGCTTCTTATTCCATAAGATGGCCCTCACATCACCAGCCCATCACCTAGCATACAATATTCAACAACATCATATATTTCCTAGCCAGCATTCATGGAATGAGTGCACTCTAAGAGTCTCAATGATCTGAAAATCATAAAAAGGGAACTAATAAATTGTACATCTGAACTGTTTTGAACCTAGTGTGCTAATTTCCCATCCATTTTTGCGGCAAATGAAGATAATCGACTCGTCCATCAGAGCCGCAAAGTTCAATGCAACATGAAAATATCCCTATAAAATAATTAACATTAACATTACTGACCTTGCAGATTCTAGCATATTTTGAAAATCTTAGAGACATAAGAGAATTTAAAAAATGAACTTTTGTCGTATCCATTAATTTGTGAAATATGTGAAAATATGCAATCTTGATTTACTAATGCAACAACGACTACATGGACAGACCTAAGAATGTTAAATGTAAAGTGCTTCTACGATGCAGCTAGAGATGATGTGATCGGGGAGCATATTTTTCCCTTCAACATTGATAATTTGAAGAAGTTGGAAATTTTTTCCTTCTAGGCTTATGAGGGGGGTAATTTTATCCATCTACATTTCACAGTTTCAAAACCTAAGAGTTTTAGACTTGGGGGAGTGTGGCCAACTTAGGGAGATTCTTGCTTGCGAAATTGGGAATGGAATTGTAGGTGGGGATTTCCTAATGTTGAAGAGATTTAAGATTCATGATATAAGATAAATAGAAAGAATGGTGAAATTACCTCGTCTAAAGAAATTAGTGGATCAGGCATCCACTATTTTTGGAACCCTCGTCTAAAGAAATTAAGCACCCACTATTGTTGGAACTTTTAAGCGTTGGAACTTGAGAGTGGTGGTCTTCCAATATTGGAGGACTTCATCTATACACTTTCGACACTATAGCGAGACCCTCTAGTGTGTTCAATGATGGAGTAATGCCCAAACTTCAACATTGTACATACAGACTTGTCCATTGTTGAATTTTTTATTTTTTATTTTAACAAAGTCGGTTACTCGATTTCTATTCCAAAAAAAGGAAAAGGAGGGAGACATGCTCCCATTACATCAAGCCAAAATGGGAGAATACATCCTGGAAGAGAAACAAAGGGCCAACATTCCTTATCTTCCAAGCTCTTCCCCTTTTGTTTCTGAGATTACTAATTTCACTATCCTTATAAATACTTACATACTGATTCAACCGCAATTTACACCTACATAACATAAAGAACTAGTAGCAGAAAAACTTAAAAATACTGAGATGAATGAGGCATTTACAATCAATTTTTGTTGACTGAGGGTTCCTGATGGGGCTGAGGCCAATTCTTGCTAGTCTGAACGTTGGAGTTTTCTCCAATCTCATTAATAATTAAGTTCTTTAGATAATTAATCGTTTCCTCCAAATGCCTACATTTGTGTTTTAGTGCAGACATTTCTTTCCTCTGCTCTTCCATTTGTCTCTTTAGAAAGGAATTCTTAAATTTTTCTTCAAATTTGTAGTCTTTGACCATTTCTCTAACCTGCTCAATCATGAATTTGTTTGCTCGACAGATTGCATAGTTTTCGCACTTTGGAACATTTGCAAGCGGATTTTGGTCCATATTTCCTGGAGGGAGAGGGCGATCAATCCAGTAGAGAAAAGAGGGGGAAATAGGAAATAGAGAGAAGAGACAAAAGCAGCCACTAGATAGTCCCGCAAAGACCCACAGTTGCCGAAAGGGAGACTGGGCACCGAAAGTAGAAGCGGCAAGAGTTGCGTGAAAGCTAAAGAAACTAGGAGGTGGGGGCCACCAGAGATGCACGGTGGCGGGGCCAACAAGAGTTGCCCAGAGGCAGGGGCAACAAGAGCTGCATGGTGGCGGGGAAACCAGAGCTATGCGAAGGCAAAAATATTGTAGTTGCCTCCAGAGCTACATGAATGCAGGGGCCACTAGAGTAGCGTGGAGGCAATTGGATCTAGAAAATAACCACCAGAGCTGCGCAAAGTAAAGAGGCAAGGAAAAGTCAGAGCAGATAAGCTCAATCCCCAAAGGGGCGCATCGACAAATACTTGAAAAAAGATGACTACTACTGGGACTAAGGGGAAGAAAAGGGAGGGCGGAGATGGCAGAGATAAAATAAGACAAATGAAGGGGGAGAATATATAGTTGCATAGCTTGACACCTTAGGGAAGAGAAAAAATGAATTTCACGAGAAGCTTGAATAGCTACCAATCGCTTGATAGCCGAAGACTGACTATCATGTCTGTTCTTGGGGATTTCCTTGGATTTCCTTATCTTCTTATATCTATTCATTCGAGCTGAAGTGACTGTTGCCCACCTTGATGTTCTCTCTTTGATTTCTATTCTCTGCACATTGTGGCGAGAGTTCCTATGGAATTGGTTTCTGAGCAATCACATTATCAATTCTAGATTCTCCCATAGGACGGTTGATAGCCAGATTCGCCTGCATGTCGGTGGTACGATTATTTTCTCTAAGAATATGATTGAAGGTGACTTCACCTAGAAACAACAATTTTTTTTCCGCCCTTTTTATTATTTGTATCAGGGCCTTGTTCTTGGGGCATCTTCTTTCCACCATCGATTGGGTTATTATTGAAGAGTCCCCAGTTATGACCAGATTCTTCATACTTCATTGCCTTAAGATTTCCATTCCCAAGATGTGGTCATATGCTTCTACCCTATTGTTGGATACTTCTCCTAATCCCCATTCATAAGTAATAGGTTTTTCCCTCCTGGGTCAAAAAGTATACCTCCCGCTCCAGCCTTGCTTGGGTTGGACTTTGAAGCACCATCAAACAGTAAGCAGGGCCTATTTAAATTTTTTGTCCATGTTTTGAACTCCTCTTGTTTAATTCTTATTTTCCAATTCTGCATATTATTAGGAGATTTGTTGATGTGTATTTTTTGTTGCTTGCTCATCGCAAATTCAGCCCAGACTCTTTCCTCATGTTGTAGATGTTTGAAATCTATTGCTTTAACTCCTTTAGAGTTGATGAACTCAGATGACATGCTCTAAGTTTTGGCCAGGACTATTCTGGTATTTGGAGTGTGATCTTTAAAGATCCTCTGATTTCTTGCTATCCAAATTTTCCAACACATAAATGAGGGCAAACTCAACCAATATATTTTTATTGTTTCTTTGTTTTTGAAGGAATATGGATATCTTTTTCCCCATGTTGATAGAAGTTCATGAAAAGGTAGCGATTGTTGAATGCTAACCTCTAAGGGAATAACAAGCCCTTTCCAGCAGTCCCTGACAAAGGGGCATTCCGCAAAAAGATGTTGAATATTTTCTTCACTTCATTGACACATAGCACAGCACGATGGGCCTTCATATCATTTCTTTTTAAGATTATCAACGGTCAATATTTTGCCTTTGAGTAGCATCCACATGAAAACTTTGATTTTTGGCAGTGTTTCGATTTTCCATGCCTCCCTCCAGTAATCTCAGTCTCGATTTCCATGTTGATGTAAAGTTGCATAACCGGATTTGATTGAAAAATATCCTCCATCGGGATCCCATCGAAGGGAATCTTTTGAATCTATACTTAGTGGAGCAACCCCCTTAAGATGTGAGAATAGGGACTTCCACTGAGGGACAAGGCTATGAGGGAGGTTGGGAATCCTCCAGTCTCCCCATTCTCCATCTCTCCAAAGAGATATATCATCCAGAGTAGTGATTCCTTTTGTTTTCATCCATCTTCTCAGATCCTGAAGATTTTCTTGGCAGGCTATGGGCTGATTTCCCATTATTCTATCATTCCATATTTTTATGGATTTACCATTATGAGGGATCTTAGAAGAGTTTTCTTTGATGAGGGAAACAATTTTTTTAATTAGATTACAGACCTGGGATCAAGGCCTGATTGCATAACATTTTCTCAATAAGAGGATTCTATTGTGGTTCATGTATTTTTCTTTGAGGATTTGCTTCCACCAGCTACTCCCTCCTGATATGAATCTCCATGTAATTTTTGCTCCTAGAGCCAAATTCATTATTCCTGGTAGTCTTATTGCTAACCCACCTTTCTCATATGGCTGAGTTACTTCATCCCATTTCACAAGGTTGTGCTTCCTTGTCTCTACTCTACCTCCTTGCCATTATAACCCCCTGATTACTAGCTCAATTTGTTTGTGTATACTTGCTGGGGCTAGTATTGCAGCATATTGATAGATTGGGAGAGTTGTTAGTAGGGCCTTTATTAGTACCACCCTTCTTGCCATATTGAGCCAGATCATGCCCCAATTCTGTACTTTTTGTTTCATTTTCTCAATGTACTTATTCCATATGTCGGTCTTCAAATTTTCTTTTGAGATCGGGAGTCCAAGATATTGGAAGTGGCTCCACTTTTCTTGAAATGGGATTTCCAAAATTTCTAATATTTTTTGGAGAGTGCGAGATGGAGTGTTCTATCCAAATATTCTGCATTTATGATTATTTAGAAGCCCTCCCGAGGCTTCCAAAAAACTATTTAGTACCTTTTTTATTGTTCTTTACATTATGCAGGAGGCCCCTCCCATAATCAAAGTGTCATCTGCAAATAGGGAGTGGTTTATGCTTTTCACTTCAGGAGAGATTGAGAATCATGTGATAGTCCTATCTTGTCTACATTTCTCAAGGCTAATGCTCTTTGAGTCCGCCATTATAATATATAATAAAGGAGAGAGAGGACAGCCTTGACGAAGCCCCCTTGAACTTTGAAAATATTCACTTGGTCTTCCATTGACCAATGGTGCAATCCAAGGACCCACAATACAGGGTTTTATTATATCTATTTCCTTTTTTGAGAAACCAAATCTCTGTAGGACAACCGCAAGAAAAGCCACGTTGACCCTATCAAATGCATAATTTAGCCATGTCAATCTTAACAATCATTCCTTTTTATTTTTTCATTAGGCTAGAGTGCAAAGCTTCCTACACTATTAGAATGTTGTCCATAATTTGTCTTTTTGGGACAAATCCGCCTTGGTTTTCTGATATTATTTCTGAAAGCAGTACTTTTATTCTGTTTGCCAGGAATTTTGTTGTAATTTTGTAGGAGGAGTTACACAGAGAAATGGGTCTGAATCTACTCAAGGAGTTAGCATTTGACTTTTTTGGAACAAGGGAAAGGAAGGAAGAGTTTGTGAATCCTCCAACCTTGAATTTCCCAAAAACATTTCTAATCATTCTTATCAAATCTTTTTTAATAATGATCCAATTTTTTTTATAGAAGGAAATAGGGAACCCGTCCGGGCCAGGAGCCTTATCCGGATGCAAATCCCAAACAACATCTGCCACTTCCTTTTATTCAACTATTCTTGTGAGTTCATTCTTTTCTGCTTCACTGATTTTCCTGGGTATATGCTAAAGATATTCTTCATACTTGTTAATTGATGCTGGGGATGATAATAGATTTTTATAGTATCTGTAAGCCTCCTTCTTTATTTTCTCTTGACCTCTGACTTCTTTGCCTTCAATATCTTTTATGTTGTCTATTTGATTTTCATTTCTTCTTATCCTGGCCGCCTTATGAAAGAAATTTGTGTTCTTGTCTCCTGCTTTGAGCCATAGATTTCACGATTTTAGCTGCCACTCTTCTTCTTCCTTTCTGTTTTGTCTATACACATCCCAATATGCTTATTTTTCCTGCCATATTCTCTCCTGTGATTCCTCTTGCTGCTCTTTTTCCACTTGGATTCTGTCAATTTTTTCTACTATTTCTAGCTTTCTTTTTTATGTTTCTAGTTGGTTAATCCTTGCCCAATGTTTTAGCTCTCTCCTCAGGGATTTTAATTTAGTTTCCCAAACATAGCTAGGAGAGCCAGTAATTGGTGTTGTCCATACTTCAGCAATGATTTTTTTTACTTCTTCTCTGTCGTTCCAAGTGGAGCTGAATATGAAAGGAACTGGGCCAAGATTTTCTAACTTCCAAGGGTGAGAGCCACCAATTTGTGACATGCTACTATATTGTGGATGATTTTGGATTTTATCTCGCTGAACGCATTGGCAACTTTGTCTTGTATTAGAAATCTATCCAACCTTTCCTTTATGTTATTTTTCCCAATTCTTTTGTTGCTCCATGTGTACTTTCCATTGCTAGGAGGCATGTCCATTAATTTGCATGCTTCAATAATAGATTCTAAGATTTCCCTATAAGGATCAACATTGTATTTTCCCCTCGAATTTCTGCTCTACGCTCGATACCAAATTGAGATCTCCTCCTACGATTATGCCTCTATTTTGGTCCTGCATAAGATAATTTTTTAGGGTGGACCAGTAGACTTCCATGTCCCTGTAATGGTTTGGGGCATAAATATTTATAATGCAAGACTTCTCTTTTGTATTTTTGTTTTCTAGTTCTATTTTTATCCAGTGCAACTCTTTTTTTCGCTGAATGAGCTCCCAATTTTTGGTTTTCCATAGTGTGCATATTCCTCCTAAGGCTCTGGTCACTGGAATTGAAGTTCCTTGATAATTTTTAGTTTCTTGTATCATTGTTTCCATTTCCTTTTCATTTTTCTTTGTCTCCTGAATCTTAAGGATATCAGGTTTTTCTGAAGTTATGATATCTTTCATTGCCTTAATTTTTGCCATACTTCCCATTCCTCTGCAATTCCAGGAAACTATATTCATTATCACTTGATGTTATGGGTTGAGGGACCTGTTGGGCTTCCAAAATGTCTTTAAAATGACATCCACTTTCACCTTTATCACCACCATTTCACTCACATATCGCGACTCCATAATCATATAACCTTTCATTAGCCACCATTTTCATAAATATATGGGTTAGGATCCTTATTTACCAAAGTTATTTATTTTATGTGTTTAAAGTGAATTTATGATTAAAAACTAGGAAATTAACATGGTTTCATGTATCTATATATGTGGCTTGAGTTTCATGACATGTGTAGGTTATTTGGAAGCTTCTAAGGCACCCTTATGTGGCCTCCAATGCTCAAATTCGAATTCCCTTCAAAGGAGATTTGGATAAAGGTCAAAGAAGGATATGTATCCTATTTGGATTGTAACTCTATGAGGTGTCTCATCATTTCTTATTTAGATTAGAACTCTATGAGACACCTAGGGGATATGTGTCTCATTATGAGCTATTTGGTTGTAACTATATGAGATTTTAGTGGATCCTCATTAAATAGGGTAGCTTCTTATGTTTTTATATAAATAGGAGAGCCTTTTCCTTTGAAGGCATGTGTAAAGTTGGGGAAATGCTCATTTTTTTAATAAAGAATTCAGAGCTTTTTCTTGGAGATTTGAAGATTTAGTTTTGCTTGCATATGAAGCTTCCTCAGTTGCCATCATCATACACCATTGGAATGGCCATCTAATGATTGTGATATTTAATTGCTTTTATAGATTAAAGTTCATTTGCTTTTTTAGTATTAGTTTTAGAATGATTGTGTAATCTTTGATTTTCTAAAAACATTTCAATAGGGAAGATTTATCTATTTTCTAATTGGATTAAGTTTGAGGCAAGGGCTCAAAGTTATTTAGTTTCCTTTCATGTTCTGTTATTTACTTTTTTAGATCAAACCGTCAATTCATTGTATAATTGAATCAGGGATCAGGCCAAGAAGGTGATTTCAAATTGGGTGATTGAATGTTCAACCTATGCAATCATTGAGCTTTACTTTTTCATGCTTTTACATTTACTTTTAAGATCCTTATTTAATTGCATTAACTGATATTCCTAAAGATCATTTCAAGAAATTGATTTAATCATATTTCAAGATTGAATGGTTGAACATTTGATACATGCAATTACTGAGTTATTTTCTGCACACTCTACTTGCTTTTCTAGGACATTAGAAGTTGAAGTATAAATAGTTTCTTACACCTCATCTCAAGAAGGTAACACTTCATAATTGGATGCTGGAGTAACTAAGTATACATTAGTTGTTTTTGAGTTTATAGGTTAGTTGAATTTTATTTTCATTATTTGATTTCATAGATTAGATGAATTGGTTTTCGTTATTTTGTAGTTAGATTGATCTAAACTGAAAGACAATTTCTAGCACATGCAGTCCACGCATGCTTCACAAGTTTACGAAACCCCCGGGTTGACAAATTAAATGATAGGCAATCACTTTGCCCCAACATTTTGGCATCGTTGTCGAGGAAGTGTGCATAGGAACTACCTTTCAGTCTAGAGTTCATATTTTTTCAGTTTTTTTCTAGATGCATGGTTAAAGCATGTAGATGCATAAATCATTTAATTGCATATCATTTTTATAAAAATATATATGTGTGTGTGTGTGTGTGAGAGAGAGAGAGAGAGATATTAACCATTTATGGACATAGGATCTAGAATGTAACCCAAAGACTACATTGAGGAATGGTATCAAGAAGCAGTTACACCACAATATTCATCAATTCTTCAAGAGATCCTTGTGGAAAATCAAAAGGTCAAGTCGATTTTGCATATCCTTACAAACAATCAGGTATATTTTTCAAGTTGGGATATGAGCATTTACAAAATTCTAATCCGTAAATGGCTTCATTGGAAGCATGAATATACTTAAAAAAATAAAAATAAAAAAAGTTTTTAAATAGGTAGGAAAAATAAAAATATTTTTTTATAGTTTTTAGGATAAATTTGATTTTTTTTTGGTGCAGTAAGAACCACCCATCTACTAACCCTTTTTAGGAAAATTTGTAATAAAACAAATGGTTGAGAACAAGGAGCGCAAGTGAAGATCACGAACGATAATTTAAGGTATGAGATCAAGCATTTTCATTTTATTTTTGCCAAATTTACAGATGAATCGATTGATAAAATCTTGACTATGCTAACAAAATAAATCTCTCAAGCATGCTCTCCTTTTGCACTTTGTGTGACCTGAAGGATCAAAAAAAGAAATTGTTTTGTTAGTATATCATAAAAATTATTTAGCTACTGTAAGACTTGCAAATCCATGTGAAAAAATCCTTACCTCTGTAATGCAAGAGTTAGATCTTCTCTTTTCCTTTGCTAGAAGACATCCATGCAGCCACAAGCCCAACCTTCAAAACCTGCAAATCAAAAATCATGGGAACATTTCTAGAAAACGCAGCAGCATAGACACCCGGTTTTAAAACAAATTTTCTGAATAAACCAGGGCGAATTAGAAAAATCTAAGACATGGGTTTTCTCTGGAACGGGGGAAATTAGGTAAATTGTGAATGATTTCCTAGATTTTACAACCGTTTAGGAGAAATCCGAAATTGATTTTTTCAGAAAATGTAATTGCCAAAAAACGTAAACTCTCTTGACACCCGATTTTAAAACAACGTTAGTGAGCAAATCAGGGCGAATCTGGAAAAAATGGGACATGGGTGTTTTTGTGAACGGGATGAATTTAATAACCTAAAAATTGTTTCATCAAATTCCTAACCATTTTGGAGAAATTCAAGGTTCTTCATAGCTCTATTTTGCAGATTGCGTGAGGGAAAAATGATTTGTTTTGAACTGTTTTAACATGGCAAGTTGAAAGAAAAAAAATCCAAGTGAATAACAAACTCTGCTCCACATGGCATGTGGTCTAAGAGTCCAATTAGATTTACTAAATTTAATTTTAAAAGAATCCAAGTGAATAAAAAACTCCACTCCACATGGCATGAGGTCTAAGAGTCCAATCTGATTTAATAAAGTTGATTTTAGACACATGTGTCTCATTCCCTATGTGTCTCATGATTAAAAAAAACAAAAAAAAAAAATCATTTTCTTTATTATAATTTCTTTTTGATAAAAAAAAATAAAAATAAATAAAAATCATTTTCTTTATTATAGTTTCTTTTTGATTTAAAAAAAAAAAAAAGTTGCTAATTTTTTTGAAAGACGCATTACAATTATCACTGGATTTTGGCTCTAGTAAACCACAACACTGTTTCTTGCTCTTTGAATTCATTTTTGATTATTTACTAACTTGGGTTGTTTGTTCAAGATTTTAGCTACAGAAACTGTGCACATTCTGCATTTAACTCAATGATTTATTTGTCAAACAATGCATTCTAACCAGAAATTCATGATCAACGTGCCATTTCATCTGCTTACATCATCTTTCACTATAGCATCATGTTCCTATGCCACATTTTATATGACAATTTTTACTATTTCGTAAAAATTTCAAAACAGTCTAACTTTCTCATACGACATCATAATTCGGCGATTCAAGTGTCGATAGAAAGATCTCAACGAGATCTACAAAATGAGGAAGCTATTATCAAATTTTGAAACAATAAATAATGAAAACAATTGCTAAAAAGAAACAACAGGTAACTTGAGGCACTACTTTCAACACAGGTATAAACTCTCTTGCTTTTCTTTCATGAACTTGTTTAATAGTACCTATTCTTATTTTTATGTAAATGTCATTAACAAGAGAAATTGATCACTTCTCTATTTTGATAACTTTACAATTCATTGGAGAAGAAGTACTAGCTTTTTGCAGGTTCCAGGAGGAAGAACAGATGACCATAAGCAAATAGTGTCTCTCAAAGACCACATTTATTTCACAAGAAAATGATCAGAGCAGCAATAGAGATGAAACATCAATGCATGAGCACATGCTAATGCATATCAAATCCAGCAGTTGCAATCCTTTCAGATGCCAAGTGTTTCCATTGCATCCATACTCCAATCAATAAAACCTTCGTCTCATTTCCTTTGTAGTCGCATTGCATTTCACTTAGTCAGTCAATAAAATTATCATCTCATTTTCCTTCACTACTCACTTTTTTCATAGAAACTATATTTTCCTGCCTTGCTTTCACTAACTCATAACTCATTTTCATAAAGATATTCAGCTTGCTTACATGCTGATTTGTCCTTTTACTTTCCATTCACTTGTCATTTTCCTTTCCGTTAAATAAACCTTGATCCACTGCAAAATTTTCCATTCATAGTCCTTCAAAATCATTGTTTCATGCTCGCATTAGATGATGGAGGATTCCTTAAGGCCTTCCTTCTAACAAGCCTTGGCCTATCGACATCGACACATTATCTAGGTCCAAGGCTAGAGTCCTCATTATTACCTTGAGACTTGTATGCCTTAATGACAGGCTCTCTCGCTAACAATCATGGGAATACATCAATGTCCCTTAATCGTTGGATCTTGCAAGTGGCTCAACATCGGCTCATTTATTCGCCCTTCGCAAGATGTACTTAGGTACCTTGGCACTCGTTGACATTAATGGCGAGTTTGCCTCGCATTGGTTAACGACATTCATCAATGGTCGATAATCCAATGATCTCTCTTCACGCTCAACGCCGACACATTTATTTGCATGACTAGAGTTGTACCATCAGTTTTATAGTGATTGAAGACTATATCGTTTCGGCATTTTGCAATGGATACAACAGATTTAGCAGCAGAAATAAAGAATCCACTTCACAACCTCATCCACCATTTATGCAACCAAGAAGAAGATGAATTCTACATTTCATTCCATGATCTAGAAGCAGCCACACTCTTCAATTTCCATAACTCATGCACATTGAAGGTAAGTGAAGGTATGTGGTTTTCTAATTTTTAGTCATGCAATTCCTTAAAATACTAAAATTGTAACTTTGGGAAATTCCTCACTTCCTCTTTCACATTGTCATATCTTTAGTTGGGGGGAAGGGACATCATTTCATATTCATATATCATACACCATCACACATTTTCATTTCATCCTAACATACTTGTCCTAATCAATTATGATTGCATTATGGTTCAAAAAGTTATATGATTTGCAAATAATGTCTAAATTAAGAGCACACTATATGGCTGATTTTAAAGATGCATTCTTAAATATATTCAATGAATGTTGCTGCATCAAAAAGAAACAAGGTATTGAAACACAAGAACCAATACCAATTAGAATTTGGTTAAAACATAAGAACCAACCAAACATGTTGCAATTCAATGTATGACAAGGAATACTTTGCAAAAATAAATAAAATTTTCAAATGCAAAGTTTAAGGACATATGATATAAGCCAAGATCATTCAAAAGAAAAGACATTGCGAGCAAATCAAAGGAATTAATGCAATATTTGCATGAGGACATGCAATTACTCTAGTTGGGGGGTATGTTGGGCCTCCAAAATGTCTTTAAAATGACATCCACTTTCACCTTTATCGCCACCATTTCACTTACATGTCGCGACTCCATAACCATATAACCTTTCATTAGCCACCATTTTCATAAATATATGGGTTAGGATCCTTATTTACCAAAGTTATTTATTTTATGTGTTTAAAGTGAATTTATGATTAAAAACTAGGAAATTAACATGGTTTCATGTATCTATATATGTGGCTTTAGTTTCATGACATGTGTAGGTTATTTGGAAGCTTCCAAAGCACCCTTATGTGGCCTGTAATGCTCAAATTCGAATTCCCTTCAAAGGAGATTTGGATAAAGGTCAAAGAAGGATATGTGTCCTATTTGGATTGTAACTCTATGAGGTGTCTCACCATTTCTTATTTGGATTAGAACTCTATGAGACACCTAGGGGATATGTGTCTCATTATGAGCTATTTGGTTGTAACTATATGAAATTTTAGTGGATCTTCATTAAATAGGGTAGCTTCTTTTGTTTTTGTATAAATAGGAGATCCTTTTCCTTTGAAGGAATGTGTAAAGTTGGGGAAATGCTCATGTTTTTAATAGAGAATTTGGAGCTTCTTCTTGGAGATTTGAAGATTTGGTTTTTCTTGCATATGGAGCTTCTTCACTTGTCATCCTCATACACCATTGGAATGGCCATCTAATGATTGTGAGATTTAATTGCTTTTATAGATTAAAGTTCATTTGTTGTCTTAGTATTAGTTTTATAATGACTGTGTAATCTTTGCTTTTCTAAAAACATTTCAATAGGGAAGATTTATGTATTTTCTAATTGGATTAAGTTTGAGGCAAGGGCTCATAGTTATTTAGTTTCCTTTCATGTTATGTTATTTACTTTCTTATATCAAACCATCAATTCATTGTATAATTGAATCAAAGATCAGGCCAAGAAGGTGACTTCAAATTGGGTGATTGAATGTTCAACCTATGCAATCATTGAGCTTTACTTTTTCATGCTTTTACATTTGCTTTTAAGATCCTCATTTAATTGCATTAACTGATATTCCTAAAGATCATTTCAAGAAATTGATTTAATCATATTTCAAGATTGAATGGTTGAATATTTGATACATGCAATTATTGAGTTATTTTCTGCACACTTTACTTGCTTTTCTAGGACATTAGAAGTTAAAGTATAAATAGTTGCTTACACCTCATCTCAAGAAGGTAACACTTCATAATTGGATGCTGGAGTAACTAAGTATACATTAATTATTTTTTATTTCATAGGTTAGTTGAATTTTATTTTCATTATTTGATTTCATAGATTAGATGAATTGGTTTTCATTATTTTGTAGTTAGATTGATCTAAACTGAAAGACAATTTCTAGCACATACAGTGCACGCATGCTTCACAAGTTTACGAAACCCCCGAGTTGAAAAATTAAATGATAGGCAATCACTTTGCCCCAATAGGACATTTCCCTCTGTTAGGGTGGGTGATTTTCTCCTTATTTTTTTTCCAGGAAAGTGTCCAGAGTTTGTTGGGTGCCCATATCCATTTCCTTTTTGCTGCTTCATCTCTAATTTCTCTGTTGGTTTTTCTGCCTGCCCTTTTAGGGTGTTCGAGAAAGGAGAGGAGCTCTTTGGAGAGGGTATGAGTAATTATTCGGTCGAAGGAGGAGGGGAGAGGGATTTGGGAGGAGATATGTGAGGAAGGGGAGGGGTTAGAGGGGAAGGGAAGAAGAGGGCGAGAGGAAGGGGCTGGGTAGGGGAGATCAGAGTCTGCAAGGGAGCCAAAGGGATTAGAGACCAATAGATCCGATAAGGGGAGAGGGATAGAAGACAGAGGGAGGGGGGCAGACGGAGAGGGGGGGTCATTAGATGAAATAGGCCTAGAAGGAAAGGATGGGGGGGGAGAGGGGGTGGTAGGAATGAGGGAGGGAGGCAGAAAACAGAAGAGGGAGGAAGATTGGAAATAGTAGAGGGGTTTGGTTGCTGACTTTTTCTTCTTGACCTGCTCCCATTTTGGTTCCTGGTTTTCTATTTCTTATGTTTCCTGACTTTTAGTACATCTATTTGTAAAATTACCATATTCATGAATTTGAACGGAATTTGTTCGTAGTCTAGCTTATGAATGTAAAACCAGTTATCCACTTTGATCTTGATTACTTCCGGAAGTCCTTTCCCTAGATCTACTTCTACACATATTCTCACGCAGGCATGCATGTTTTCCTTTAGCTCACTTTTGTCAATATATTTCCCCATAGCATTCCCTATTGCTTTAACATATTCATCTCCCCAACAATGAAGAGGAAGATGGGGAAGCCTCACCCATACTAGCACTACATTTGGCACATGCAGCTCTGGATCGAAGTTCAAAGTCCATCTGTTGAGATAAAGCCCTCTTGAATCCATGAAATATGGCCCATTTCTAAAGATTAAGTCTTTGTCCTATTTCATTTCAAAGTGGAAGGTAAAGTATCCTCTTCCGCAGAATCTGATGGAGATTTTCCCCATGATAGATGAGGCCCGGTTTCTTTCTACCTATTTGAGGACCGAACGGGGAGATGGCCAGAGACCAGTGAAATAACGCACCAAACCTTACTCAAAGAGAGACAGATATGTGCGGCGAGGAAGAGTGGGAGGAAGGATTATTTCAGGAATTTCATCGATCTTCTTAAAAAACTTTGATATAGATGGTCTGGGATGAGATGGTCCTAAGGAGGAGAGCAGATAGGCAAAGGCTTCCACGTTTTCTCCCAGTTGAGCTAAAGTTTCGGCAAATGGGATAGGGATCAATGCACCCTCAGGAGGAGGCTCTGCATGATCCATCACGTACCGGGCGAAGGTAGCAAGCCCCGGGAGCAGGAGGTCCCGGAAGCCGAAGGAAGAGGTCGCTCACAGAGTTTGAATTCATCTAGGCAGGAGCAGAGCGCATGACAATTGACATCAAAAAAATTAATCCTATGTGATAAGCCATTAACAAGAGAAGAATTTGTCAAATTTATGCAAGATAATTCTTATTTCAAGTTAGTTGAGAGATGAGATCTTTCTCCTCATCCTCTAATGTCCATTGTTGAAAATATTGGTATTAGAGAAGCTCTATAATTTAAGGACATTAAAATATGGTGTTGCAATGAGATAAGGAAGTTGTTATGCAACTAGCTCAAAAAACGATAAATTAATGACTTAAAAAATATCCTCTTCGAGGGGGAAACCTCATTTACATTACAAAAATGAACAATTCTTGGATGATACAAATGATAAGACCTCCTTGGTATACACAGGAGTTTAAGGGGTCACAATATAATTAGAGCCTACATAAGAATAATAATGTAAGGGCACAATAATAATAATAGTGGGCTTCTATGGGGGCACAACAATAACAATAAGGGAATACACTAGTATTCTATAGACATAACATGTCCATCTCCTTCAAAAGTGTTGTCCTCAACACTTGAGTAGTTATGGATGCTTCTGTATGAAATTCTCATCCTCCCATGTGGAATCTTCAGCGGGTAAGTTCTTCCCCTTAATGAGATACTCTAAAATTATTCAATTCTGTAGCTGTCGGGTTCTTATTTCCATGACTACTTCAAGCTCAAATGTGATTTTTACTTCTTTGTCAAGTTCTAGAAACACTATTTGAATTGGGAGCTTGTTATCGATAACCTTATTTAAGCATGAAACATGGAAAACTGGGTGTACTCGAGAAGATGTAGGTAACTCCAATTTGTATGCCATAGTACCAATCTTTTGCAACACCTTGTAAGGACCATAATACTTGGGTGATAATTTATTATTCTTCTTAGCTTGCTTGAGGGACATTTATTTGTGTGGTTGTAGCCGTAAAAATACCCAATCGCCTACATCAAAACTTCTTTCACTACAATGTTGATATGCCTGTTGTTTCATTCGATTATGTGCCAGAGTAAGGTTATCCTTTAAGAGTTGGAGAACTTGTTATTTATGCTCAATGTGATATTCCATTGCTTGAAACTTAGAATTTTCTCTTAAAGATGATGTGATGGAAGGTGGATGACATCCATAAAGTGCCATAAATGGGGTCATTTTTGTTGCAGTATGGAAGGAAGTTTTATACCACCATTCAGCTAGAGGTAACCACTTGAGCCATTGTGTTTGTTTATCAAATACAAAGCAATGAAGATATTCTACTAAAAATTTGTTCACTATCTCAATTTTCCCATCATATTGAGGATGATAAGATGAGCTATGTGCTAATTGAGTATAAAGACAAGAAAATAATTTTGTCCAAAAAATTACAGCGAAAATGGGATCTCTGTCACTTACAATAATCTTTAGGTTTGCATGTAGCTTTTCAATTATTTCCATAAATGCAGTAGCAATTGCAGTGGATTTAAAAGGACGGGATAATGCACAAAGGTGTGAATATTTGGTAATTCTGTCAACTACCACCATGATCACACTCTTTCCTTCAGACTTGGTTAAACCTGTGATAAAATCCATTGAGACCTCCTCCCAACGTTGACTTGGAATGACTAAAGGTTGTAACAGACCTGGGGTCTTAATTGTCTCAACTTTATTTTGTTGGAGAACCAAACATTGTGTCACAAACTTCTGAATATCATATTTAATTTCATCCCATAAAAATTCCTTCTTGACCTTGTCGTAAGTTTTTAAAAATCCTAAGTGCCCTCTTAAAGGGGATGTGTGCAATTTCAAAAGAATTTTTTGCTTGAGTTGGGAATTATTACAAATATATAAGCAATCTTTTTACCATAATGAATCATTTTTCTAGCTAAATGTATCAGATGTACTGGGATCTTGTTGCAACTTTTGAGTGAGTGTCCACACCTCTTCGTCATTCTTTCATTCACCCCTTGCTTTGGTTATCCAATCAGGTTGGATAATAGAAATGGCACAAAGAAATGCTTCGACATCCTCATACTTTCTTGAGAGTCCATTTGCAACAACATCTTGCTTCCCTTTTTTGTACATGATTTCAAAGTTATAACTCACATCTTTGTGACCCATTTTTATTTCTCTTCTGAAGATAATATTTGTTCCAAAAAGTATAACATTATCATGATCTCTTTTTACCTTGAAGTGTCCTCCCATTAGGTAATGTTTCCATTTTTTTAGTGCATGTAGTATTTCCAACATTTCCTTCTCATAAATTGATCTAGGTGGCTCCAAAGACACACACAAGACAAAGAGGACTCAGGAAAGCTGAAAAATAAAAGTGCCTAGATTATGCTCAAAGCAAATTCATGTCAAAGATCTCGTCATCATGATCGCAGCGGTATGAATGGTTCGTCAATCCGAGTCTGTATGCGAAAGTTAGAAGCAGTCAAAGTTGGGTTGACTTTATGATGACTGGGTAGGCTTAAGGAGGCCATAATTTGGAATTTTTCTAACCACCGGATTCCGGGAAAAATTGTGGGGTCGTTAAAATCACTCCTAAGGCTAAAATTCGAATTTTTTAAAAATGGCATTTATTTTGTTATTAAAAACAAAAAATAATAATAAAAAAAGGGGGTGGGGGCCACCAACCCCACCACCCCCAACACACCATACGTATCAAATTAGATGAGGTTGGAGGGAGTTGAACCCACCTAGCGACGCGGGCCAGCCCACCGGGTGGCCTCATAACTCATAACCATACAAACAACCAACCTTAAATACTTAACCAAACAACACTACGCGTCAACCAACAACGCCCCCATTTAATACGCCAAATGTTGCGGGGGTTATGGGGTGGGCCGCCCAATGCGGACCTGACCCCCCTAAACAAACTAATATGGGTTTTAAAAAATAACAATGGAATTAAAATGGAGGGGTCGGGGTTTGACCACCCGACCTCCTCCTTATTATTCAGAGTTCGTACCAATCCACCTCACTGCCTTATTGGATAATCCGTCGGAAATATTATATAAACCCAGTGTTTTTAGCGCACCTGGGGGAACAGATGGAGGAACCATGATCGAGCACAAATTTCAAGACAAAGGAGGCAGAATCTTGGCACGTAGTTCGAGGCAACATTTTCTAGGAGGGGTGAAATTTCACTTTGTCAGATTTTGACAAATTTTATATGGTTTCAGCACTTCTCGACGCCACGAACGCAACAGAACTGCCCGTTTCTCCATCAGAGTTTTGCATTTTTCAGCCATTTTCAGTATGACGGTGGAACCATGATTGTTGCAAAAACAGGGAGCAAAACCATGATCCTTGCAATTTTCCTGAGGAGGTAATTTTTCTCCATGTCGGAATATAGTCAAGTTTACAGTTGTTTTTCATGGTTTTCCGCAGGGATCGCAATGGTGAAGGCAGATTCACCTTTTGAGTTGCAGATTTCCAATCCACCCATGGAGTAGAATCTTTGAGGAATCTAGGGGGAATCTAAAAGATTCCTTGAGCCCCAAATTCTCAACTTCTCAGAATTCAAAAATTGGACAATCGATTTTGCATTATTCGATGTCACAAATCTGATGGTGCAATCATATTTCTCATTCTCTCATTCTATTCTTCAGCCACTTTTCTAAGTGGGATGCAGGTGTCAACATCCATGTGCGAGCAGTCATGAGATTGATGCCGTGAGATCGATGGTCCGAACAGCTTCAACAGCTTAACATCTACTTCTTCAGATGGCCCTTGGTTGTGAGGTATATGCAGTGTTCATATACTTCTTTTGCTATGCATTGTGCTGTACGGGTCCTTGATTGATGTTTGATGTGGGATCCTATTTCTTACTCATTTGTAGGATTCCTGCTTGATGTGATGCGGAATCGCCTATGTGATGTACTTGTTGTCATGATTCATCATGTTGTGTTTTGATATCCATTTGTTGTATGTTGATGGGATACTCATGTGTCGCCATGCATGTTTGTTTTGAGATCTCTTTTATGCCATGTTGGCGGGATGCTCATCATGCATGAGTTTTGTGTCAAACTGATAGGAGTCTTTTGACTAAGAGTTCCTGTAGTGGAACATCTCTTAGAGCCACTCTCGTGTGAGGGCATTTTCCTAGTATGATAACGACATCACTTCTTATGTACATCATTACTATGGACAACACTTAATGTAGCGGCCTACACCATTTTGACACCGAGGCCCGGAGACGTAGTCCCTCTTAGACGGACTCCGTTATCAATGCTTATGCTTTTATGTGTTGATGATTGATATGTTCCTCTTCTTTATAGTATGCACATGTATTCCTTTATGTTCTTTTAAAATGCAATTTAACACATCACGAAAGTAAAAGGTCTTGGAAGGGTCCTTCGTCACACCCAGACCCGGATCATAAATAGGTTTGTGTAAATACTTTCCTTTGATTGAATGACTTTCAAAAGCAACGTGTCTTCCTTCTTGCATTAAAAAAACATCAATTCCATTTCCTAAGGCATCACATTCCACGATAAAGGTTTTTGTGAAGTCTGGTGTAGCCAAGACCGGTTCTTCGCCCATTTCCTTTAATATATTCAAAGGCCTTAGTTGGTTTTTGTAGTCCAAGAAACTGCATCTTTCTTTAGTAACATTGTTAGAGGTTTTTTTATTCTCCCATAATTCTTAAAACACTTGCAATAATACCTTGTCAACTCGAGAAATACTTGAAGATTCTTTATGGTTATGGGAATTTTCCATTCTTTAATGGATTTAATTTTGTTAGGGTCTACCTTAACACCCTCATGAGATACAATATGACCCAAATATTCCTCCTCTTGTACTCCAAAGAAACATTTGGAGGTTTTTTTATATAATTGTTTCTCCTCCAATAGTTTGAGCACCCTGTCAACATGTCGAACATGATCCTTCCAAGACTTGTTGTAGATTAGTATGTCATCAAAAAATACTAACACAACTTTTCTAAGGAAGGGTTTTAAAATGGAATTAATCAAAACTTGAAATGTGGAAGGTGCATTAGTAGGGCCAAAGGGCATGACCAAAAATTTATAATGATCCTCATGAGTTATGAATGTTGTTTTTGGAATGTTTTCGGTACGCATTCTTATTTGATGATATCCTGAAAGAAGATCCAGCTTGGTGAAGTAAATTTATCCATGTAATTCATCCAATAATTCATCAATGACATGAATGGTAAATTTATCTTTAATAGTGAGCTTGTTGCACTCCTTATAATCTGGACACATACACCATGATCCATCCTTCTTATGCACCAATACTACTAGAGCAGAGAAAGAACTTTGACGAGGTTGAATTATACCAGCCTCTAGAATTTCTACAACCATACATTCAGTTTCACTCTTTTGGGCATAGGGATATATGTAAGGTATGATGCTTGGAGGAACACTTCTTGGAATCAAATAAATAACATGATCATGGTCACGAATAGGTGGGAGGCCTTTGGGAATCTCAAATACCTTGGAATGATTGTCCAAGACATTTTAAAGATTTGGAGAAATAGATGATTTTGATGTTTGAGCCTCTAGTGAGAATAATGGTGCAATTACGCCTCGTTGTTATTTATTCATAATATTTTTCATGCCATTAAAGTTGATTATCTTTCCCGGTTTCCCTACAATACCCCTTAATTCAACTTCCTTTCATTCCAAAAAAAAAATTCAAGAAAAGTTCTTGAAAATTAAAAGTTATCGTCCCCAAAGATTGTAACTATTGGACTCTTAGTACAACATCAACACCACCCATTGCAATGGAAAGCATTGGACTATTCAATACATATTCCCCCATTGTTAGCTTGATATTATGGCACTTTCTAGAGAAATTTATAGTTCCTCCATTTGTAACCATCACTTGACACTTTAGTGTTAGATATAGGAAGAAATTCAATTCCTTGGCTATCTTACAATGAATATGATCCAGGTGGAAATTGGTGGCCACTCGCCTATTCCACTTGGATCCCCAACATTGTCTCTTTCAGTTTTTCGGTTTCCTGAATTGTAGCACAATTTACTATTTTTGGCAGTCTTTCCGGTCCTGAACTTCTGGAGCTATTTTTAGGCCCTAAACGACGTTTTTAGGGAAAGCGAAGAAACCAAAAATGTGCCAAACTAACTTTCACGTTTATTTTCAACTTTCTCTTCGAAACGAGGTATTATGATAGCCAAACAGAGATCTTATGCCAAAGTTATGACCCCAAGAAGTTGATGTACCAATTTACCTAAAAAGGGCCCACCGTTTTGGCGCTTCATCTCCTAGGGCTAGGTTTTTGGATGTTTAGGGTTTTCCATTGTTTCTCAATAATAAATAGGCCTTTGAGCCTCATTGTAACACGATTAAGAGACATGTAGCTACCACATCTCTTTTCAGAGATAAGTTACAATCACCTGAGCTATCTTATTTCCATTCTATTTGTAAGCATAGTTCAATATTTTTCTATTAATGAAATGAAGTGTTTTTTTGCTTCATCTTTGTATTTATGATTATATCTCTAAGTTGTTGCATTCATGTTTAAGTTCAAATCAGTGGTATTAGAGTGGTCTGCTCTTTCTTTGCTTTTCTTTACATGTCCCTAACGAGGTCAAGGTATAAGGAGTCAGGGCTCGATTTGGATGAATTGTTACAAGATCATCTTTGCAAAACTTGGCGACCTCCCATGGTGGAAGAAAAGAAAGACAAGGGGGCAAGAGATCCTTTCAAAATATTGCTCGAGGAAGCCCTCGAGCGACATAGGGACACGATGATGGATAACTTTTCCCAGATCCTGTTGTACCTTTGAGATAGTAGTTGGTCAGGCTACCAATGCCAGAGCATCTAAAATAATTGTTTTGGGGGTTTTTGGCTTTAGTTTTTTGGAAGACCAATGAATGAAGACAGATGTAGAATTGAAGTAATTAATCCTTTGGGGTATATTAATACTTCAGCAAAGGGCTGCTATAAAGCATTACACAATGATATAGATCAAAATAGTGGTGAGTAGAAGACAGCAAAAGATATGATTATCACAGTTTCCAGACTGTAAAACAGAACAATCATTAGTTGGAAAACCTTCTGAACTACGTTTTGAAGATTCAAGGTAGTATACTTAATGATTACACAAGACGTTGATGATTTATTGATTAGAGGGGATTAGCTACAAAAACAGTTGCATTAATCCAATCTCTTAATAGATGATCACTTCAAGAGCTTATAGGAATCAATTGAAACTCTAATTTTTCCTACCTAGATATCTTTGCAAGTCATAAGCATATGAAGAAATACAAAATGATTGAAAAACTAGAAAAACTTACAAGATAACACAAACTGTGCAAGACCATATTCAGAATCCTTTGCTTCGTATTAAGGTTTCAGAAAGACCGATTACATCAAGTGTCTACAAAAGCTTCTTTTAAAGGTGGCTTCCAGGTTCAAAGTAGTATAAACAGTCAAAGACTTTTACAAGCAGTGAGCTATGAATCTTGAACTTCGAACCCATAACATCTCAAGAAGAGAGTTATTTATACAATAATAAAACTACAAATATCTTAAACTGCTTAAGATTTATTCAAGGAAAGGAAAAGATCTTCATGGCAAGAAGATAGGGGCAACTATTGAACTGCTTCTTGCTGTCCCCTTTTATTCAGGCTGTGCTGGATTTTATTGTCTGATATTTTACCCTTTTAGCTGATTTGTTGTTTGTATCCTCTATGCTAGCTGATTTTACCTTTTTATTTGACTTCTTTAAACTATGTAACTTTGGCTGAGTAGATTTTGACTGTGCATTCCAGTTTTTACTGTGTTTTTCATAGTAAATCTTCATATTTGGTCTTCAAACTGTCACACGGCTTTTTTGTTTAAAAACCTAGAACAACAATCTTCTTACCCGCAAAACACAGCACTCATTAAGAAAAATATGGCGACAGAGGAGGTCGTGATAGATTTTTGAGCTTTCAAAGGCTATTGGAAGGAGTCCGGGGCATATCGGAGGGTAAATCATGGCTTTAATGGCTGCAGAGGAATTATTGGGGCTGTGCTGTGTAAAACAGGCGAAACAGGGGAAAATGGCATTAAGACAATTAAAACTGTCTTCTTTTCAGATTATTGGGCAAAGTTGAACAGAGGTGGAGTGGGAAATAGGAATACGGAGGGATTAATTTTGGCAGGAATGGCTTAATCATGGTTAAAAACATGATTAGTAGTTAAATGGAGGCTTTGGATCATTTTGCGTTTAAATCGAAAAATTGATTTTACACAGAAAATCTTTGAAAACACAATATGCGGACTTGAATTTGCATTAACTCTGGCGGATAATAATATCGGGTTCGAGGCTAATCGCATATCACTATCAGAGTTAGGCAGGGGTATATATGATAAAGGTGGATGCGATATAGTGATGGACTAAAATATATATGTGGTCAGTTCCGAGTCCCAATCGCAATCGGGGATCGGATATCGCAAAGGGTTACAGTATAAACAGGACTGCGATGGAGGGGAGGATGCGATATGGCGATAGGTTGTAATATATGCAGCGTCGAGTCCAGGCCCCATCGCAATCGGAGATCGCAAATGGTGGAGGATGTATGCATTGGATGGGAATTGCAATGGGAATGGATCGATGTAATATTGAGTTGTGATATATATTGTTTTGGGTCCAGGTCCTTATGCATTGTATATCGCAATCAGAGGGGAATGCATTCACGTGGAAAAGCTTTCAATCCGCCATTATTGCGATGTGATATGTTAATACATAGTTTTATTTATAAAACTATGGTATTTGCATATTTAAAGGCCTACGGTCCCGTTGATGTTGCAATGCGATATTTGTATATAATACATAGTTTTAAACAAAAACTAAGGGTTTTCAAATATTATATTAAAGGAGCTATTATATACGGGAAAGGAGAATTCTTAAGGATTTAATACATAAGTCAATGTTAATATGAAATATAGCGGAAAAGATGAATAACACTAAATATAATGCTCTTTATGAATGTTTTGACTTTTCATATAGCATTTATGCTTAGGGTAAGGGTATTTTTATGGGGTTTTCAGATAGAAAGGGAATTTATGATGTTTTTACTTTTCCTAGGTAAAAAGGGTCTTTACCATAGGAAAAAGGCTTTTTATGGAAATGAATGATTATAAATGTATGAAGGTAGGAAGGGGAAATTAGTGAATATAGGAATGAATGGGGATGAATGGGAAGTTAATTACTTGACTTTGTAAACTTTCATTTGCCTTGTTATAATTACCTCTTGGACATCGAAACATGATAAATGTACATTTTGTCCAATCAACCATTAAACTTTTGTAACCTTTCTCTATTTACCCTTTGCTTACCCTATCATTTTTTCTTCACTTAATGGGTGCATTTAAGCTAGAAAACCCTTATCCTTTCTTCTTATTTAACAAAAGCAAACCATCTAAATCTACCCTTATAACCTCTAAGGGCTCATATTAAACTGATGAGCACCTTATTATTCTCTACCTAACTACTGATCTGCCAAGATTAAACAATTTGGGCAGATCTTTTATTCTCTAACTATAACATTAAATTTAAAGCATGAAGCAGTCAAGATTAAACAGTTTGACTGTCATGGGTTATGGCATTTAAAACAAGCTGCACACAATCATTATTTTGCAGAAACAGAGTAGTGGCATTTGGACTTGCTCACTTTCAGAGTTTATTTTTTTTCTTTCTACCTAATATTTTCTTTTTGCCTTGATTTTTTTAGAGCAACTACCCTAACATTTTCTTTGATATGGACATTATCATCAAAAATATTTTTTAAACTAAAATTTTATTCACTATTGTTATGTCCATATCCTAACTTAACATTTTTTGAAATATTCTATCTAATCAAAACCAAAAAATGCTACAACATTGGCTCCATTTGGGGACTGCTTTCTCCTGTAGAATGCAGAGAACCTGCAGATCCATGTGCCTTCTCCTCGGGCTATGGAGTCCTTGCTGTAAAAAATATCACACTAACATCTTGGAAAGGGAAAGAAAACCGGATTATTTACAATGGAAATTATTTCAACCTCTTAGTACTGAATGTAATGTTTGAGAAACCTTCCATTTACAGGATAAGTGGAATATTGCCCCTCAAGATTCTGCAGCACAAAAGTGTTGTTACCCTTTACTTCAGCAATTGCTAAAGGTCCAAACCATAGATTGTCGAATTTGCCATGCTTTCCTTTCTCTTCTCTCCTGGCATCCCATCTTAGAACTAGATCACCTTCCTTAAAGTCCCTTTCCCTGGCTCTTCTATCAAACAAGACCTTCATCTTATTCTAATATTTCTGCAATTTGTATTGAACTTCATCTCTGTTTTCATTAAGCTCAATAATCTGATTTATTCTTCTAGAAAAATCATCAGGTTCATCTGTTGCATCTTGCAGAAATTTTAAAACAGGGAAAGCCAAATTGGTAGGGAAAATTGCATCTTTCCCATAGACTAGTTGAAATGGAGATTTTCCAGTTGACCTCTTTGGAGTAATTCTGTTTGCCCATACTGCATAAATCAAATGTGAATCCCAACTCTTCTTATGATCAGCTAGTGTCTTTTTGATTACCTTTACCAAGCTCTTGTTTGATGATTCTACAAGACCATTACCCTGAGGGTAATATGGAGTTGAATGATGTAACAAAATCTGATATTTCTGGAAAAATTCAATCATTTTAACACTAGAAAAATATGTTGCATTATCAGTTACAATTTGAGTTGGGCAACCAAATCTAGACAAGATATTCTCCTCAATAAACTTAATTACTACTGCATCAGTAGCATTTCTGACTGGAATTGCTTCCACCCATTTAGTAAAGTAATCTGTTGCAGTGAGGATCCATCTATGCTAATTACTTGAAGTGGGGTGAATCTCTCCAATAAAATCTAATCCCCATTGAGAAAAAGGAGCTGAAACTATTGATGGAACAAGTGGAAGAGCTGCTAATTTATGTTTTCCAACAAACATTTGGCAAGGAACACAACCTCTTACCTTTGTCCCTACTTGTAAAAACAATGTGGGCCAATAAAATCCTACCCTCAGAATCTTGTATGTTGTAGCTCTCCAAGCATAATGTCCTCCACAAAATTCTCTATGAAACTGATCAATGATTCCTTCAGTTCCAAATTTTGTTAAACATAATAACAAAATTTTAAGTGGATCTTTCCGGTATAAATTTGCATTTATAATATAGTGCTTGACTGATTTTAACTTGAGAGTTTTACACTGGGTTTTGGAGAATGATGCTGGACACTCAAAATGAATCAAGAAATTTACAATATCTTGATACCATTTTGACAACAAATATTTCTCATCAATATGTATAGGACTGATCTGCTCTGAAGGTAGAGGTTCTTGTGGATTCTCCCCTTGTACAAGGACAGCAGGTTCTTGTGTATTCTTCCCTTGAGACTGAAATGAAGGTTCTTGTGGATTCTTCCCTTGTATTTCTAAAACAGAATTGATTCCAAGTACTTTGCAGTTGGATTCAACTAAAAGCTTAGCTAATACTTGACCTTTTACTAGCTTGGTGGTCTTGATAGTTAGATCAAATTCCAGAATTTGAGTGATCCATCTACCTCCTTTCCCATCGGTGTCTGGTTAGGTTAAGACAATTTTCACAACACTATTTGGGACATAAGCAGTAATAGGTGAGTGTAAGATATACATTCTGAATGATTTAAGGGCTTGAATAAGGGCATAGGCTTGCTTCTCAATGATGTCATACTTAAGCTCTGCATCTCTCATAACCTTACTGAAAAAGGCTATGGGTTGGTCATGGGAATCTTCATTTTTCTGTAATAAAACAATAGCAAGGGTTGTTTCAGAGGCAAAAGAGAAAATACTAAATGGCTTGGTATAATCGGGGCTGGCTAAGGTGGGAGCTTCAGAGATGGCCCTTTTTATTTGTTCAAATGCATGCCTAGAAGAGGGAGTCCATTTGACTTCATGGTCCTTTCAGAGCATGTCTGTTATATCTTTCACAATTTCTGCATAATTGGGAATGAATCTCCTTAGAAAATTAATCTTGCCCAGAAAAGCTTGAATCTCCTTTCTGTTTCTAGGCAAGGTCAATGATTCTATGGCAGATACTTGTTTGGGGTCAATGAAAACTCCTTCCTTCGAAATAATATGGCCCAACAATTTTCCTTCTTTAACAACAAACAAGGACTTCTTTGGGTTCAATGATATTCCAAATTTTCTACACCTGTCAAAAACTTTCATCAAGTGCTTTAAATGTTTCTGATTAGACTTAGAAAAAACAGTTATGTCATCAAGATAAATGACCACAAATTTATTTACCTGACCCATAAAGGCGATGTCCATTGCTCTCTGAAACGTTGCTCCAACATTTGTTAAGCCAAATGGCATCCTTGGGTACATGAATGTACCCCAGGGTGTTGTAAAGGCTGTTTTCTCTCTGTCTGTTGTATCAACATTTACCTGGTAATAACCTAAAAAACCATCAAGCATAGACAGTCTTTGTGCTCCTGAAACCATTAGCAGTAGCTGGTCCATTTTTGGAAAAGGATAATTATATTTTAATGATGCCTTGTTCAGATTCTAAAATCCACACAGAGTCTTATTTCTCCATTTTTCTTTCTAACTGGACCCAGATTTGCAACCCAATTAGAATATCTAAGAGGGAGGATGATCTGCGCATCTAAAATTTTCTTAATTTCTCTTTCTACAGTGGGTAGAAGAGCTAGATTTATTCTTCTAAGCTTCTGCTGATACAGTTTTGCTTCTGGTTTCAGAGGAATCTTGTGTTGTATTAAAGATGTGTCATAGGTTTTCAAATCAGCGTAAGTCCAAGCAAACACATCTTTATAATTTTGCAGTAACTTAAAATACTGCGTTTTGATTTTTGGGTCTAGAGATGCACACAATTTGATGTTTTTAACATCTTCAATAGTTCCAACATTAATCTCCTCTATGTTATCTTCTGAAGAAATAGACTGCGGGTTTTGGAAAACATCATTCTGATTGAATAATTTTTCTAAAGGAATGAGTCCCTTTGGAATAAAATTATTTGACAATTGAATAATGTCATGATTAGCAATCTGGGCTTTAAAATCTGAAGTGTCATTTTCTTCTGCGTTTTCACTTATTTTAGCTCTGTCATCATCAATTTGCAGAAACGAAAAATCATCTATTACCTGTAAAAATGATTTCAGTTGTTCATCGTCTTCAAATATTTGCCAATGTTTGAGGTTATCTGGGATAGAAGGCCTGTATTTGACTTGAATCTGATATAATACATTAGTATGATCAGGGATTTTAAAAGCGCTAGCAGAGACAACTAAGGCATCTGCGTGAACGTTCTGATTTCTGGGAATGTAAGTCAAATTAAAGGCATCAAAAAGATTTTCAACTGAATCCCATACTTCATTTTGGTAGGACTGAAGTCTTGGGTGCTTGGTCTGGCAAGCATTTTTTACTTGTTTAACAATAAGCTCAAAATCGGTAAAAACACTTAAGTTCTGAACTTTTAGGCTTTTGGCTAGCTGCAATCCTAAAAGGAAAGCTTCATATTCAGCAACATTATTGGTAACTTCAAAATCTAATTTACATGATTGTGTTATATTTTCCTTTTCAGGAGAAATTAAAACAACACCAGCTCCTGCCCCATCTTTCGTGCAAGAGCCATCAAAGAACAATTTCCAAATATCAGTTTGGTTTGGTTCAGGACTTTCAACTACTTCTTCAATTTTGACTTGAGTTTTGTGTTGGCTTGAAGTGAGCTGAAAACAACCAAAGTCTTGATCTATTGCATATATTGGATGGTTCCTTGGCTAGTCAGTTTTAAAAACAGTATGTGAAAATCTTACCTCTCTATATAATCTTAACTGCTCTCCTCCATAAACAGGAATAGTAGCATATGACATGTCCATCTGTAGAGTTCCCCCTAGTTTGGCACAACATGACCTAGAAAGGAGCATTCCAAACTTGGGAGGGATATCTGTAACAACAATGTCAAGCACTACACTTTTAACTGGGATTTGGGCAAGGGTAACCACTAAATCCTTGATCAATCCTAAACAGGGCACCCTTTTAGAATCAAAGGTGTACAGGTCATGGTAGGATTTAGTGATATCTAATTTCAAAAGGTCCATGATGGATTTAGGCATAAGGTTGTGTGATGCTCCTGAATCAAGCATACAATTGTATAACATGGAGTCATTTGTTTTAAGAGTTACATAGAAGGGAGGCACTATCTCATCTATCATGTCTGAACTAGGGCCAAAAACTACTGTTGGTTTTTCATCTTGCAGGCTTATGACATCACCTTCAACATCAACCGAGGTGTTTTGTATCCATTTTGTGACTTGGATTTTGTAACCAAGGTTTTTAGAAAGTTCTAACAATGGAATTGGGATCTTAACCCTCTCTAATTCTTTTTCAACATTAAATGAAGTCAAAATGTTTTTACCAGCTTGGGTAGTATCATTTGATTGATCTAATGGTTGAATAAGAGTTGTTTGAGCTTCAGCAGTTTTGGTACAGGGTTCAATCACTAGAGTTTCCTTTGGAGGTCTCCCAGGACCAGGCCTAGGCCTAAGATCATACCTTTTGTTTAATTCTGCAATTAGAAATTCAGAAAAAGCATGATATTTAGATACCTGTGCAGCTTCTTGATCCTCTTGAGCCTGATTCTGTTGTGAGAGAGGAATGATGGCTGTTTGATTGGAAGAAGAATCCATACTATTAATATCTTCAGTAATTGTCATAGTATTATCATCAAGTTGTTGGTCATCTATCAATAGAGGAGTAGGAACCTGTTGATCATTGGTAGGCCTCTGAATAATTTGTAGTGGTTGGTTTCTTTTATATTGACCTTGATTTTGGTTTTGAGGTCTAGCAATTGTTTGTTGTATGGTCCTAGGTTGGGTCTCAATATTTGAAATCCTCTTTGATAGGTTTCTATGAAGAGATGTTATTTCATCTATTTTTTAGTCTTCTGACTTATTCTTAGAGGAACTAGAGGCTTCTTGAACATATTTAAGTTTTCTTTGAGCCTTTTCTTCCTTAAGCTTTAAAGAAGTTGAGGCTACCCTATTTGCTTCTACTTCTATAGTGTTTGTTTGCATATCTTCAAGATTTCTTGAAATTCTCTCTCGTAGCATAACAGAAAAGTCATCATCGAAAACTTTGGAAAATCTGGACTTAGTTGCTGCTACAGGAGGCTTACAATCAGCAGGCATTTTGTGATAGAGTTTGTTGAATCTTTTGATAAAATCTGCAACTGGTTCACCAAAGTTCCTTTTAAGCTCTTCAAATTCTGTGAGGAAGTAAAGAGGATCCTTTTTGACACCCCATTGATTTTTAAATATGGTTGTAAGCTCTTCCCAATTTCTAATGGTAGCTACTGGCAACTGCCTAAACCAAATCCTCACATTTCCCTCAAGTGACTGTACAAACAATCTCATATAAACATTTTCTTCTTCAACATTCATGTTGTCTGCAAAGTCAAGGAAAGCTTGAAGATGATCTTCAGCTGAGGGACCAATTTCTCCATTGTACTTGGGAAGGTATTTTAAATATCCAGCTGGGAATGCATCAAGGTTATTAGGTAAGACTAAGGCAGCATATCTGGCCTGTACAATTGGTCAGAAAGCCATGACAGCAGGTGGAGTATGAGGTGCTTGAGGAATATGAGGTGCTTGAGGTGTATGAGGTTGTCCAGGTGGAGTATGAGGTGTTTCTGTGGATGTAGAGGATGAATAAGAAATAGAGGAAGAAGATGGTGCTTTAGGAGTTGGTGAACTAGTTGGAGGTGAAGGAGGAGGAGATCTCCTGAAAGACTTCTTAGGAGTCTTAAGAACTAGCTTTGGGACCTGTAAAGGAATACCTTCTTTTGATGCAAAGAGAGGATTGGTATATACAGAAAAGGTCTCTTCAGGTTGTTCAGAAGAAGAAGCTTCAGGTTGATCAAAAATGGAAGGAAATGGATAGGTGGTAGGGGATATGAAATCTGTGGGTTTATATTCAGGTAGATTAACACCCAAATCAGATTCAGTTTTAGGTGATCCTGGTGGAAGTGTGGGTCTAGGATGAGATTCTAATGAGTGAATAAGGTATGCTGACTTGAAATCAACTCCTTTATTTAGAAGTTCAGCAACCCTAGGTGATAAATGGGAATAATCAAGATCAGATGGGATATTACTATAGGGATCAAATGATTCTAACTCTTCAGACTGTAGGATTGAAGAGGAAGAAGATGATGGTTGGTATCCCCTTTTAGATCTGGCTTTTCTAAAGATCTTTTCAGGATCTGACGAAGGACTAACTATGTCACCTTCTGAACGAGATATGGTGTGTTTATAAGGTGCCAGTTGGGAGTGTGGAGTCGCCAAGGTGAATGATTTTAACCTTCTAAATCCTTTAATCGCCTTTAGAGGAAAAGAATGAATGAATATCGTTGTACCAAGGGAAACTTAAATGAAATTCGAATCCCCGGCAACGGCGCCAGTCTGATGTTGTACCTCTAAGATAGTAGTTGGTTAGGCTACCAATGCTAGAGCATCTAAAATAATTGTTTTGGGGGTTTTTGGTTTTAGTTTTTTGGAAGACCAATGAATGGAGACAGATGTAGAATTGAAGTAATTAATCCTTTGGGGTATATTAATGCTTCAGCAAAGGGTTGCTATAAAGCATTACACAGTGATATAAATCAAAATAGTGGTGAGTAGAAGACAACAAAAAGTATGATTATCACAGTTTCCAGACTGTAAAACAGAACAATCATAAGTTGGAAAACCTTCTGAACTACGTTCTGAAGATTCAAGGCAGTATACTTAATGCTTACACAAGATGCTGATGATTTATTGATTAGAGGGGATTAGCTACACAAACAGTTGCATTAATCCAATCTCTTAATAGATGATCACTTCAGGAGCTTATAGGAATCAATTGAAACTCTAATTGTTCCTACCTAGATATCTCTGCAAGTCATAAGCATATGAAGAAATACAAAATGATTGAAAAATGGAAAAACTTATAGGATAACACAAATTGTGCAAGACCATTTTCAAAATCCTTTGCTTTGTATTAAGGTTCCAGAAAGATCGATTACATCAAGTGTCTGCAAAATCTTCTTTCAAAGGTGGCTTCTAGGTTCAAAGTAGTATAAACAATCAAAGACTTTTACAAGCAGTGAGCTATGAATCTTGAACTCCGAACCCATAACATCTCAAGAAGAGAGTTATTTATACATTAATAAAACTACAAATATCTTAAAACTGTTTAAGATTTATTCAAGGAAATGAAAAGATCTTCATGGCAAGAAGATAGGGGTAGCTATTGAACTGCTTCTTGCTGTCCCCTTTTATTCAGGTTGTGTCAGCTTTTATTGTCTGATATTTTTCCCTTTTAGTTGATTTGCTGTTTGTATCCTCTATGCTGGCAGATTGCTTCATTTAACCCTTTCATTTGACTTCTTTAAACTCTGTAACTCTGGCTGAGTAGATTTTGACTGCGCATTCCAATTTTTACTGTGTTTTTCACAATAAATCTTCATATTTGGTCTTCAAACTGTCACACAGGCTTTTCGTTTAAAAACCTAGAACAACAATCTTCTTACCTGCAAAACACAACACTCATTAAGAAAAATATGGTGACAGAGGAGGTCGTGATGGATTTTTTAGCTTTCAAAGGCTATCGGAAGGAGTCCGAGGCATATCGGAGGGTAAACCATGGTTTTAATGGCCGCAGAGGAATTATTGGGGCTGCACTGTGTAAAACAGGCGAAACAGGGGAAAATGGCATTAAAACAATTAAAATTGTCTTCTTTTCGAATTATCAGGCAAAGTTGAACAGAGGTGGAGTGGAAAATAGGAATACAGAGGGATTAATTCTGGCGGGAATGGCTTAATCATGGTTAAAAACATGATTAGCAGTTAAATGAAGGCTTTGGATCATTTTTGCGTTTAAATCGAAAAATCAATTTTACATAGAAAATCTTTGAAAAACACAATATGCGGACTTGAATTTGCATTAACTCTAGTGGATAATAATATCGGGTCTAAGGCTAATCGCATATCGCTATCAGAGTTAGGTGAGGGTATATATGATAAAGGTGGATGCGATATAGCGATGGACTGAAATATATATGTGGTCGGGTTCGGGTCCCAATCGCAGTTGGGGATCGGATATCGCAAAGGGTTATAGTATAAACAGGAGTGCGATGGAGGGGTGGATGTGATATGAAGATAGGTTGTAATATATGCAGCGTCAGGTCCAGGCCCCATCGCAATCGAAGATCACAAATGGCGGAGGATGTATGGATTGGACGGGAATTGCGATGGGAACAGATGCGATGTAATATTGAGTTGTGATATATATTGTTTCGAGTATGGGTCCTTTATGCATTGTATAGCACAATTGGAGGGGAATGCATTCACGTGGAAAAGCTTTCAATCCACCATTATTGCGATGTGATATGTTAATACATAGTTTTATTTATAAAACTATGGTATTTGCATATTTAAAAGCCTACGATCCCACCGATGTTGCGATGTGATATTTGTATATAATACATAGTTTTAAACAAAAACTAAGGGTTTTCGGATATTATATTAAAGGATATATTATATACAGGAAGGGGGAATTCTTAAGGATTTAATATCTTTATGAATGTTTTGACTTTTCATATAGCATTTATACTTAGGGTAAATGTATTTTTATGGGTTTTTCGGATAGAAAGGGAATTTACATGGTAAAATGGTTTTTACATTATGTTTTTACTTTTCCTAGGTAAAAAGGGTTTTTACCATAGGAAAAGGGCTTTTTATGGAAATGAATGATTATAAATGTATGAAGGTAGGAAGGCGAAATTAGTGAATATAGGAATGAATGGGGATGAATGGGAATTTAATTACTTGACTTTGTAAACCTTCATTTGCCTTGTTATAATTGCCTCCTGGACATAGAAACATGATAAATGTACATTTTGTCCAATCAACCATTAAACTTATGCAACCTTTCTCTTCTTACCCTTTGCTTACCCTATCATTTTTTCTTCACTTAATGGGTGCATTTAAGCTAGAAAACCCTTATTCTTTCTTCTTATTTAACAAAAAAAAACTATCTAAATCTACCCTTATAACCTCCAAGGGCTCAGATTACACTGATGAGCACCTTATTATTCTCTACCTAACTACTGATCTGCCAAGATTAAACAGTTTGGACAAATCTTTTAATCTATAACTATAACATTAAATTTAAAGCATGAAGCAGTCAAGATTAAATAGTTTGACTGTCATCAGTTATGGCATTTAAAACAAGCTGCACACAATCATTATTTTGCAGAAACGGAGTAGTGGCCTTTGGACTTGCTCACTTTCAGAGTTTATTTGTTTTCTTTCTACCTAACATTTTCTTTTTGCCTTGATTTTTTTTAGAGCAGCTACCCTAACATTTTCTTTGATATGGACATTATCATCAAAAGTATTTTTTAAACTAAAATTTTATTCACTATTGTTATATCCATATCCTAACTTAACATTTTTTGAAATATTCTATCTAATCAAAACCTAAAAATGCTACAACAGATCCTTTGACGGCTACCCACAAGCGATGCATCTTCATCCAACAGCCACTCTTGAGGCACCACCCATTTTAAGGTACATGTTAACTTCGATATTCCCATTTTTGAAGGCCTAATAGATGCAGACACCATAGATAAATGGTTAAATCTAATGGGAGGATATTTTTTAGTTCATGACTTTTCCAATCGGGAAAAGATTACTTTCGCACTTCTCAAATCCGCCCACACGTCAAGGACTAGTGGGAAACCTACTATGAACAAAAGGACAAGAGTGAACCCTCGCTATTTTCAGTTGTACCCACTTGGGATTCTTTCCAAGATGCCATCAAGGGACAATATTACCCTGTCGAGAGCTATGAAGATAAATACATAAGGACCATGCTATGGTAGAGAAGGGACCAAGATGTATCGGAGTAAATATTTTCCATACCCTTTGCACGAAGCTGGATATCAAGGATATTGAGGGACATTTGGTGCTCAAGTACTGCGACTGTCTACACAAGTACATCCAAAACGAGATGGAGTTCTTGGACATTTCCTCCCTTGGCACGACGTACCCAGTATGTTGTTGAGATTGAGCAGAAGTTTAAACATAAGAAGCGGGACTTTGGATCTGCGAATCCAAAGCAAGGAAAAGGCACCCCCAGACCACAGAAAAAAGGAACAAGCCAAGGCGAGGCTACCCAGGACAACCAACCGAAGCCACAAGCAAAGACAACACCTCGAAGAAAAAGAAGGACACGGAAAATGGTGTGAGTTCCATAAGAGCTCCACCCAAAATACAAGTGAGTGTTGGGCCAGGCAATCACTAGTGGTCGATCTAAAGGCTTCTGAATCAGACGCATGTTCAGAATATGAAACAGAACCTGATAAGGGAACTGACAAAGGGAAGGAGATCATTGATGCGAAGCCTGCTGCCACCGTGGCCACCATCAAGATCCAGAAGATTGAACCTGAAGATCCAAATGAGGGGGAACGCCTCTTCCATTGACAGATGTAGGTGAAGGGTTCTCCGATGTAGTTAATTGCCGACAGGGGAGCCAAAAGAACCTCATTTCAATAAAGGTCATGAAGCGGCTGGACCTAAAGACTACAACACATCCACAACAGTACACCATCAGGTGGCTTCCTATTCCAAATTCTTTGGTTATTTGATTTTCTACTTGATTAATTGAGATAAATATAAAATAGAAAAAATATGCACGTTATCCACAACAGACATAAACATTTTTCCTAAGAAACCCTTAGGATGGGATACCTAGCTAGAAGGTGAGGCTACTCTACTATTTTGTTTTTTTTCTTCTAGAATTTCTTTCATGCCGTTTTTAAAAAACCCAAAGAAATTGAACTCCTCTGGCATGTACCTTATGCCTGCAAGGAATTCCATTACTTTGGGACATTTATGTTAGTGTAGCTTTCTTCTTAAATTTAACATCCTACTACATTCTTTAGAAGATATATAGAAACTCAAATTTCGATTGTATTTCATTGTACATATATTTCACTTGCTTATTTCCTTCCAATTTCCCCAATGACTCATATCGGCGTTCTGTTGCACCTATTAGTGCGATTGCTAGTTTAATATTTTCCACCAACCTCATCAACATATAATGGAGCTAATTTTTCATGTTTCCTTTTTTTGGTTGATGTTTCTTTCTTATTTTCTTGTGTGGATTTTCCTTTCTAACATACTTGTATCATGTTAGTTATATTTCAATGTCATGATACCATGTCAGTATATGCCATGATAAAAATAAAGTAAACTATAATCAATAATAAACTAAAGTAAATGATAAAAACTTTCAATTTGATTTAATTATTTTTTCTAGATAGTATTTGGTTGAAGAAAGGGTTGAGGTGGGTTGTTATTGTCCCACTGGGCCACATGCTAGGGATGTGGCACCACACTATTATAAAGGTTTAGTGATACATGCATGAGGTATAGGGAACTTTTTATTCGATCTTACCTGGACTCATACAGTGAATCCGCCACTTATTGCAACTACATATTGATGGTCCTTGGTATAGTTATAGAGGATTATGTATCCCTTATGGAAATTCTCCTGCCTAGATAACCTGTCTCATCACAGGGAGGTATTAAAAAGGTATTCGATGATTATCATGCAAAGCAGGATTGTAACAAGATGTGGCTTAACTAGTTTTCTGGACATTTTAATCATAACGTCTCCCTACTCCATCTCACACATTGATGCTTTAGCGTGGAGATAAAGAATTGGGATTTTACTGGTGGCAGGTGCATTATATTTATTCCATCCATTTGTGGGTTGATTTTTCTCCCAACTAAGTTTGATATTCTAGTATTTTGGTCCTTCATTTGGTTAGGTTCAAGCTTGGGGAAGGCATGTAGAAAAAGTAAGCAGTTGGTCATTGTTTCCTCACCTCACCCCCCAACTTCTGTTTAGTTCTTTCTCTTATTTCTTGTTTAGGTCTGTGTTGTATTGGGAAATATTTATTTCTTGTCATGTGCTAAGAAAATGACTTCATCTTGCCAAGACCTTTCCTTTGCAAGAGAGAAATCATGGGAATAGAAGTGGCATGTTTGTTTTTTGGTTCTCAATGCTTTCTTTTGTTTTCTTACTCACTCCTAGTTTCAGGTAACTAATGTTACAAGCAAGAGGCATGGAATAGGTCTCCTTGAGGCTGGTGCATACCATTTATTGTTTGAGGTTGCGCGTTCTTGGGTTATTACACAAGCTCCTAAGTCATTGGTGGGGGTTGGGGGGAATCTATGCCTAGAGATTGCTCTCTTCATGAGTCTTTCCATCTCTCTTTGTCCTCTCTGAAGTTAGTCAGATCCCTCACCCTCTTCTAGGTCTCTATCACTGACAATTTTTTTTAACATGAAACATCAGAGGGCTTGTGTTCATCCTGGAGCGGCATACTACCAAGAACATGGACACAAGTGAGGGTTGAAATTTCTATAGCAACATTCAGAATTTTCACTCACCAATTTATTCAAGAGGAACTTTCTCAAGTTGAGTAGAAATTGGCTAACCAACGATGCAACCTCACATACATGACATTATTAATTAAAGTGGTCGATTGGGTTCTTGATGTTGGGCATATTTGTGGGCATTACAACAATTACATATATACAATAAATGCTAATTGGCACCTCAAGTTCCTTCTTGGTCGAGTCTAGGTAGACAAAAATGAGAGAAGAGAGGACATTCTCCTCTCTCTGAATCACTTGTAGTGTCAATTGATAGCTCTATATCAAAGATTGGGTCGCAGGGAAAGACACATGGGCATTTCTCTTAAATCATATTACTCTCTCGATAACAACATGGAGCCCATACTAGTTGAAGCTACAAATATGAACAAATCCCCTTGATTGGTTTCTTTCTTTCTTATTTTTACATGCTCTTTGTTTGAAATTATGAGTCTAGCCTCATTTTCCTAGTGACAAACCAACCCATAATTTTATGAATTAATATGTACTTATTGTTTTTAAGAAATACAAAATGTTTACCATAAATGTAAAATATAGGTATTCTTCCTAATTAAGTATAATTATAATATTTATCATACACTATTTATTAATTTAAAATACTTATAATAGTAAGTTCTTAATTAAAATTATCCAAAATTTTTATTGTTATATTTATCTTTATGAGGATATATATAGTTTGGATTTGCATTAATTTGTGGCCCGGCTAACTATTTTGTATGAGACTTTCAAAATTTTTGGTTTTATTATTATTTTTAAATTCATTTATTCTTGATAATTCATCGATTAATTAATTATAAAGCTTTTATAATTGGTTAGTTAATTGAAGATCTGATTGAGATGGGTTTTCTTAATTTTCATTCTACAATAAAATTTCAATTCAATTATTTCCACCACCCAAAAGAATATAAAAATTCAATTTTATTTGCTAAATATTTAATACATAAATATTTATTTATTTATTTAATAGATATATTCTATTTTAACATGAATCATAGTTTTTTATTTTTATTTAATATATTATTTTTTATTTTATTATCAATTAGGTTATTTTTCTTTGTTTTTCTAAAATATATATATAATTAATTAATTAATTAATTTAAGGTTTTGGTCTTTTTCTTATTTCCAACTTACATGAAATTATAAGTAGTTATTTTACTTTATTTTTAAGAAGCATGTATAAATTACTATTAGACACATGCCATATACAATAAATATAACAATATTTTGCACAACACTCCAAAGTTTTATTTAAATTAATTAATTTTTTTATTTACTTATTATTTATTTATCTATCTATTTTACTATGAATTCTTTAGTTGGAAGTCTTATTGTCTCATTTTTTCAAATTTTTTTCTTTTATTTTTCCATATGTTTTTCTTATTTCCAACTCTATTATTGTCGCTCAATTACTTTTCTATTTTAAATTTTATTGTTTTTTACTTTTGGTATTTCCAATTTTTTACATTTTTCTACCAAACATTGCAATACAATTTCTATTTTCTTCACAATAAAATAATATAAAAATTAAATTTTAATACATTATAAAAATATCCCTTAATCTGGGTGGTCCCTCACGCAGTGTGCCCATAAGTGTCCCTCACGAAAACACAACTTACCTCATTTAATGTTCAAGTTGGGTGATGATTGGAGTCATATATCCATGCAGGGTTGAATCAATAAGCCAACCACGAGTGTGATTGGACAATGCTCAAGCAATTGCATCTAGATTAGGCCATGCGTTTGGTAGTTAAGATGTAGGGAATCAATCGTTCTCCCACTCATAACACTTAGCTTGGTCGTCTTTGTTGGTTTCTCTTGCAGATCTCTGCAATTCTAGTCAGCATTGACAACGGGCTCCAACTCCACCTATTTTCCTCTGTCACAAGCAACTGCGATCTTGCTCTACCACTTCACTACTGAACAATTATTCTCCATTGCTCGTGCTCCAATATTGGCTTGACCAGCTTCCTCAACTGCCATAGTCTCATTTGTAAGAATTGGGGTCTGGTCTTTGTGGCACCTATTGGAAAACGAAGGCATCGATGACAGGTGAAACCTCAGTAATATCACCTCCCAAGAAATCATGGTACGTGAGAAAGGGTGAGCCACCAATTGAGGGACCAAGAAGAGGTCCTACAACTAGAAAAGAGGCAAATTGTTCATATGAATTTTCATCATATATAGATCCACCCTGCTTTAAGTGTTGTATCAGGAGCTCTGGGAATTTAATTCCCTCTGCCACCTCTAGCCCCTCCTAACTCGCTAACTCCTTCGAACAATCCAAATTCTATAACTTAGGAATCCACTCCTCCTAGCCTTGTGATTCCTCAGCCTTAGAACTCCAAGGACTAGAAGTTAGAAGACACAGGGGAGAGTAATCATATCTCTACCAAGCTGGACATCAATCGAATGGCTACCAAAAACAGAAGCAAACAAAGCTTCTCAAACTAGAGCCTCCACACATCAAATGACCACCACCAGCATGTCCCTACAACAACAGGCCACTACCAACCAGTATGGAGTGTTCATTGAGTGGGAGTGTCCTCCCTGGATCCCAGAAGGAAAGAGGATCCCTTCCAATTCATCGTCAGGAATGATCAACCTCGTTAATAGGTTCAAGGAAAAGATCTTCCAATTTTTGCTTTGTCTATGACTTTCTTATGATCTTTTGTTATCTTTGTCATGCCAGTGTTCACCAATGTATTTTGGAACTAGATGCTACTTTTAGATTGATCTAGAGGATCGCTTGGTTTCCCTTACAAGGGCAGATGGTATCTCCTCAGTAGGTTCTCAGTTAAGATGGGTTTCATGCATTGATACCTCTTTGCTCAAACTTTGTCAGCATATGATACTCCATGCATATATTATATGTAACTTTGTGAAAATCTAACAAAAATTTTGCTTGCTTACAGAAAAAACATTATAAAAAAATAAAAATAAAATTATCTGATATTTTATTACGTGAAGAGGTGCTTTACAATCCATTATAAAGAAAAGGTATAATTTCTAAACATGCTAGGTTTGGAGTTTTTGGCGATAATCTGACGATTTTCTTGTTTTGGCTAAATCCTATTTTTTGTTATTTAAAATGAGTTTTTGACTGCATATATCGATTTAGCACTCTGAAAAACTATTAGGGCACTTGTATCATGGAGATTTTACAACTAAAACTTATAGTAGTTATAAATGAGTGTAAACAAATGAAAGTCAACTCAAAAAAAAACGTAACAAAAAGTTATAATTTTATATTATATTAGGTTATAACATAATATTATGTTACAAAAAGTCTACTTGATATGAATATTGCATTTCTAAAATTTTATGATAGGATTTATTGATTAATTCAAGTTAAAATGTGTTATGTATGAGGAGTCATATGCTAAAATTCAGGTATTTAATACAAATACAGGTTCAATGTGCATGAAATGTAGAGGAGAAGGAACTCATCGTGTTAATTCTAGACATATTTAACATATTTAAAATGATTAGATCAATTATATGTTCTACAAATTTAATGTGTTCGTGCACTACTGAAACCATCCTATATCCATCCTAACTTTAGATTTATCAAGTGTTAAGAGAGATCAAACCTTTCAAGGTGTAAACCTTACCTTGAGTTTTACACTTAAAATGAGGCTTGCAAATCAAGATATTTATTATGCTTTGGTGTTGATATATTTGGAGTTGAGATTATCAATACTAGCTGAAATCCATCTTAACTCCAGATCTTTCAAGTGCCTAGAGAGATCAAATCTCTCGAGGTACAAACCTGTACTTAAAAAGAGGTTTGCACCTCAACAGATTTGATTCTTTTGAATGCTTGATAGTAATGGAGTTAAAATGGATTTAGGCTAGTATCTATAATCAAATAAATATTTATGTTCACATCATAACTAATATAATTCATTAAAATGTTTGTTTTAAATAATAATAATTCAATTTTAAGGTCACAATCACATCAAATTGGTGTATAAGATTCCTTTGTTTGTTGGATAAGGGACCCACCTCCACACAACAATTTCACTATTAATGTTTATGGAGACATACATTCTCTACCTTTTCAATTTGATGATGTGGGCTATTAATGAGGTTACATATTTGACCCATTGTGATAAGGTTATGGAGATGTACATTCTCTACCCTTTCAATTTGATGATGTGAACTATTAATAACGTTACATCTTTGACCCATTGTGATAAGGTTCAAGGAGTAGGTCCACCCACCTTAATGGAGTCTTGACTCTTGCTAAGTCATATTTCTAGTATTTAATCTTGGGCATCAGCCCTAGAATTTGACGTTCCACAAAAAGTTTTTTGGGTTTTTAAACGTATTTGACGGTTTAAAAATATTTGGAAATGTTGAAAATGACATGTAAAAAAAATCTAAAATCGTAAATTTGACGTTCACATATTTAATTTAACCGTCATAATTCATATTAACCAATAACAACAACTATAGTTCACATATTTAATTTAACCGTCATAATTCATAGTAACCAATAACAACAATGACTATAGTTCACATATTTAATTTAACCGTCATAATTCATAGTAACCAATAACAACGACTATAGTTTGGAATTTTAATTTAACCGTCATAATTCATAGTAACCAATAATAACGAATATAGTTTGGAATTCCGGAGTGTTTTAATTTAACCGTCATAATTCATAGTAACCAATAACAACTAATATAGTTTGGAATTCCGGAGATCATCTACAGTGGGAAGGCCATCTAGGCTATCGAGATGCTAGTAGGTTGCACCATCGGATGAGGATTATACGTGATCTTCCATATTTATTGCGTATCTTGCCAGTGACATGGACCATCAATCAGGGTCCCCTCCCTATATTCAAAGGGTCTCAAACCATTTATTCCACCACCAACCATTTACGGGCCTCCTGACAATAGAGTTTGATGGGTAGAATCACAGCAAGTGTGAAGATGGATAGTTCATCTCAATGGTGCTTATTGGGATGTGTTTGCAAAACAAGAACCGTATAATATTTGCATTTACCGTATAATATTTGCATTTTTTTTTTCAGTTTCTTGATTTGATCTCTGAGGGAGACAATGAATATCACCCAAAAAAAAGTCTTGAAAACCTCAAGATTGAAAAAAAAATGACAGCCATAAATTAAAAAACAAGCACCCGAATTCAAATTTTCATTTGACAGGGAAAAATTATTTGAAATTCCAGGCTTGTTGGGCATCACCCAAATTGCTATAACAAGTTACCAAATCACCATGATAGAAATATTTCCAGTATTTATTTTCGTCATAGTCTAAAAATTATGTTTTTTTGCCCTGAAAGTTATGGAAATTTCCGCCATATTTTTAAAAAATCCGGCAGGAATTTTTGTAAATCTAAGTAAAAGTTGTCAAAATTCATAATTTTAGGTGCCTCAAACGTCTTTGATGGTGTTGAATCCATTTCCACCATCAAAAAACATTGTATCTACAATATTTTTTGAAATTTTTTTGCCCAAATTTCGGCCATCGGACGACTCCTTTATTTTGGGCCTCACCCAAAATACTATAACCAGTTACCAAGTCACCATGATAAAAAAATCTTACCTGTTATTATTATTATCATAAATAAAATAAAATTTACAACATAATATACATCACAACACTAAATAATCCAAATATGTAATATGTACGATACTTAATCAATTTTAAAGTCACAATCAAACTAGACAATATTACATATTTTGTTCACAACACAAGAAAAAACTGTTATGTTTGTAACAGAAATATGCCTTCTCCATTACAAAACTCTGAATATTTACTAAATCTTACCCATTATTATTATTTAAAAGATGAAAATAGTATAACTTTATTTTAAAGATAAAAATAATAAAGCTTAAAACATGCAAAGATACTGGTAGGAGTGAAAAATTGTCTTTTACTGATTATCAGGGAGTTATGTCAGATAACTTGACCTGATTTTCCTTAAATAACTGTAATTTGGGTGGCAGTCAAAACCACGTTCTACTCGCATACAGAATAACTGGATAACGTTCATACGCAATTTGCGTGACCGTCAAAAGAACGTTCTACTCGCATTTATGGCCACTTGTAGATAAGGCGCTCCCCAGCATTCTGGTCCATTCATTTCCCTAAGCAATCAGGCTGACTTTTGACCATGACCCTCCCAAATTTTCTATAAATACATGAGTAGCCGCAGCACAGCACAGCACATCAGTTTATGACTTTATGACTTTATGTGCAGTCTTTGGGTAACTGGGACGTGTTGCTGTAGTAGATCAACCATTACGAGAATCGAACTCGTGCATACCAGCTTTTCAGAATGCAACCTACGGGTGCCACAACTGCGGCTCTTGCAGCAGGGGCAGATTCATCCTCTGACATAAATGATAATGGCAGTATTAGCGATCATAATTTTGGAATAAAGAAGAAACGGCCCAGAGATTCGATGGCGAGTCCGGCCACTCTTGGAATCAAGAAGAAACGGCGCAAAGACTGTAAGAGGAGTCCAAAGACCACAGTTGTGGTCACAGACCCATACAACTTCCGTGAAAAAGTTCACAAGTTCACAGGAATGCCCACGCCCCCTGCTAGCAGTACATCTGAAGAATCTGAGAGGAGGCCTTTGCTCTTCAAGCCGAGAGCACAGCGAGCAGAAATTAATGTACCACTGACCACCTTCCCTGCTCTATCTTCAGAGCTCATGAATTCTACCTATTGCTGCAATTTTCCTTTAGCTGATCATCTTCCCAATCTTCCAGTAACAGAAGGTGATCATCCAGTTGAAATATACACCAGTAATCCCGGTGATCAGCCGGTTGAAATCTGTACAAGTAATCCTATGTTGCCGCTTCCTGCTTTCAGTGATTACAAAGCAAGTAATCAGCAATCTGGTGAAAGCGTTTCCTTGCTGTTTGAAGAGCTTTGGGAAGAACTGGGGCTAACTGAAATTGCTGTAATATGAAATTGATATTTCCTGGTCTAAGATGCAATGGACTGGTCCTACGAAAAGGTTTTATTTTAGGTCTAAAAGCGTACCCAAATTGGATGAACTTTTGTGATTATTTTTTCTTTCCATCCATATTTTATAGTCATAAATGAAAAATGTTAGTATATTCCATTTTAGGTCTAAAACCGTATCCAAATTAAATGAATTTTTGTGGATTATTTTTTCTTTTTATCAATATTTTTATTTTTCATAAATTAAAAATGTTAGTATTTTTTTTTCTTTTTTATATAAATAAATATAAAGATGAATATAAAAAAATAGACTTTCAAATATTAATTAATTTGTATCTCTAAATCTATTATTTTTATACATTTATATAATATAATTACGAAATTATTATATAAATTATTCAATAATAAATAAAATGTTAAGCTTTGAAAGATAATATGGAAAGTTACGCAGATATTCTCACAGCTAATTTTTGAGATAATCTATTTAGCTAATGTATCCCATAAATTATATTTAGCCTAATAAGCATTAAAATAATTTTCATGCTTTCTTCTTTTCATAAAAATATATATTTATTTTTCATATCTACTTAATAAAATTATACAAATTATCAAATAATAAATAACAACATGTGAATACCTGGTTTTATAAAACTAATGGTTGTGCTAAATCCATATGTCAAAATAGAATTAATAGTTGTGCCAAATCCATGTTAGTAAATAAAATTAATAATTGTGTTGGATCCATTAATTTTAAAAGAAAAGAATGAGGAACATATATTAACCATTATTATTAATATAATTAAAAATCAAAATAGTGGTAGTCTAATTAAACTGCTTTTTTCTCTGAAAATTATGGAAATTCTAGCGAGATTTTGATAAAATCTGGCAAGAATTTTTGTAAGTATGAGTTGCAGTTGTCAAATTTCAAGGTTTTGGATGCCCCATAAATTTTTTATGGTGCTAAAACCATTTCCACCACGAAAAAAACATGATTCAAACACTATTATTGCAACAATTCTTAATTTTTTTGCTCGAATTTCAATCATTTTTAGTAGTCCAGACAATTCCTCTACTTAAATAAACACTTCAAAATATATATCATCCACATTTATTAATATAATTAAACCAACTTATTTATATCAAATTTAATGAAACCATTCTAAATGTAAAGATTTTTTTATTTTATGAGTTTCTTGCTCTTTAATATAGAGCGACTGTATTCATTCCTGTTTAACTGTCGCATAACAGATACAAGGTTTAAGATAAACCGGAAGCGGAAATCTAAGTTTTAATGGTGGTGTAACTTTGTGCTAATCATGGCTGTGTAAGAGGGCTGGACAGCGCTGTGAGGGAGAGAGTTGAATTTCCTAGAGCAATTTAAATAGATTAGGAACCCAAATTCCTCTAAAAATTTTAATGAGTGGATGAAATATTTTTGTTACAGAATTTTAATTTATGTTGCATTTTGGGTGCTCCCATCAAACTCTATCAAACTCCATAAATCAAGGGGACAAAAATTAAAATTCAAGTTGGAATTGAAAGGCGAAGTTTGAACTTTCCTCCCCCATACGTTTTGGGTGCTCCTATCAATCTCCATAAATCAAGGGGACAGAAATTAAAATTCAAGCTGGAATTGAAAGGCGAAGTTTGAACTTTCCTCCCACATACGTTTTTTAATATCTTAATTTTATCGGTTTATATTTATTTTATTTTATAATTATTTAATATTTATTGATTTAAAGTATTGTTCAATTAAAAAAAATCACATATAATTAATAAATAAAATTATATTTTTTTAAATAAAATAAATTTTTATTTGAACTTATAAATTAATTAAATTAAATTGAAAAAAAAAATTATGTAAAGATTTAGTAATAGATTGTGGTTTTCTCGGGAGTTTTTCGGTGGCCGTTCTCTTGTAGCAAAATACATTTTCTGCACTTTCTGTGCACTCTGATGGTAAGGCGACAGGGACAAAGAAGAAGATCAAAGATGATCACTTGGGTCATCTCGCTTCTTCTCAGCCGAAACACGAATGGCCCTAGAACACTACAGGTTGGATTATCGTTTCGTCTCGAATCGATTTCGATATTAAGGATCTACGACCATCCGAGGGCTTCAAATTTTGTTTAGGCGGCAACAACATAGCAAAATCAGGGGAGGTCGCAGTGGTCAAGCTTACCTGGGTTGTTGCTTGATTATTCTTTTGCTAAGGGCCCATGTCACCGCTCTACTTTGACAAAAATGCAGGTTGTGGAGGAGCAGGTACCCATAGTTGTGTGTGGCTCTGGCCAATCTACATGGGAGGGAAGAAAGGAAGAGTTGGAATAGGCACATTTACAGATCTTCATTAAGAATTACAAGGGAAGTCTATTTTTTCTGGATCATGGATTCAGACTTAGTGGGAAATTTAAAGTCACCTATAGAGAAGAGGTTGGGTATTCCTGCAAATACATGGTGTCTTTTTTTTGTGAAGAAAAGATGCTTCATGATTATTCTCAGATGAAGGATTATCGCATCTCTAGAAGCTTTACCATAATCTTGAATTTGAGGCTGCATGGAGGTGCCCACGAATCTAGAAACTTGGGTGGATTTGTCTCCTAGATGCAGTGTAAGGGAAAGGTGCCAAACTAGTGGATCTGTCTCTATACAACCCAAAACCTTACATTGTAGAGCAAATGGAATAAGTGGCAACCATGGATGTAAATCTGTCAAAGGTAACCCACTTTTTTTTTCTCCAATCTAGGGCTGTGATTTGCAGGGCTGTGATTTGCAGGTTCAACGGTTTTTGTCCTAGAATTGATACTTTACATCATTGAGTCGGGTCAACCTGGACCACAAATTGTGATATTTATTTATGCTCCAAGGGTTTTTTTAATTTTTCAATAAGATACTCAGGAAGATCTGGAAAAAGTATTAAATGATGAGTCATGGTTTTAGGGAGGAGTTGGGCCCTTCATCACCCTGAGGTTCTTAGTTTTTGTTGCCATGACAATGGTGATCTCAACATTGCTAGTATGGGTGAGACTACCAAACCCCCTCTCCCCTTACTTTCTAGTACCACAAGGTTCTAGAGGAAATCAAGAACAACCTGGGAACATTCAAAAACATGGACCACGAAAGAATGGAGAAAGGTCTATTCACTTTAGTAAAGGTATACCAGATCACATTAATGGGACGGAGGTACAAAAAGAGCTCGACTGAGACAAAGAAATCCCATGGTTCTAGAAAAAGAAAAGATAAATGAAGTTTGAACTTTAATTTTCAACTTGACTCACAAGATTTGAACCTTGAATCTCATTGTTTACATAATACTTCAAATCATGGCAATCACCAATTGTGCTAGCCCAATAGGCTTGAAGTATTATTTTTAGTTTTTGTTTATTTTTAGTTATGTTGATTAATCCTTCAATTTAATGTTATTAAATTTATTTATTAATTTTTTCATTGATTGTAATTGATTATTTTATTAGTAAAATTGTGTTTGAAAATTAATTAGTAATTTATTTAATAGCCTAATTTAACAATAAAATATTTTTATATACTCCAAATTTTACAGAGTTATCTTATATTTTAGCAATTTCCCAACTTGATTATAATTAAAAAGACCATAGACACTAAACTAGTGCATCCATATAAATTAAATGGCTAATAAAATTGGATATTTTAGCAATTTCCCAGCTTGATTATAATTAAAAAGACCATAAATACTAAACTAGTGCACCCATATAAATTAAATGGCTAACAAAAGCAGATAAGGAGTACTTCATAATAAGCATGGAAATGCTTACTCCATGATACATCTCAATTTGCTCTAATTTAAAAAATTATAACTTTATTTTGAATTCTAGTTATTGTAAAAATAATTAAAATATAAGTTAAACATATATACATTTCAAAAAACATGAAACAAGGTTCTTAAATTTATTACCACTTTACCATGGAGATTCTTAGTCTATAAATAAGCTTTGTTATAATAGCATGTGCCAATATCATGGTTTATCAATACCACGTGCACAAAAAATCATAACTCACTCTTGTTCATGACAATTTTTAATTAATCAATTTAGTTAAAATAGTAAAAGGGCATATAACTACTTTGAAAATAAATCTAAATCATTGATCTATGGATATTAATACAGATATTTTAGAATATTTTATGGAGACAAAATCTCTATCATTTACTTTATAATTATTAATAGTTAAATTAAAATTTTAGACGTTCTATTCCAAAATAAACATTCTATCAAAAATATATATATATATAATTTAGTGTCCATAACCACAAAGATTAAACAAATAATTATCATTCATACATCATATACTAAATACCTATTTACAATTTACAATTAATTTTAAACATTATTCTGCAACTATTTTGAATCATATTTATCGATATATCTAAACATCATTGTGCAACCACTCAAGGTTATTAAATGACAAATAAATTATATTAAGTAATTAAGACTTAATAATAGGTATGCATCATTCACTAAAAGCTTCAATGTCAACGCTAGCCATAGGAAAATGTCATATTCTCAATTTTGCATTGAAATTCTCTTATATGAAAAAAAAAAAAGATGATTTAATTTGTAGCTCTAACCTCTCATGAACCCCATTATCTCAGCATAAGCTTAATTGCTCAACGTAGGAAACATCTTTCAACCATAGAATCGCAAACACAACCAACAAAAAGCGAACTCATATCATACACCCAAAAAACACATACATAAAGAAATAGAGAAATTATGATGGGTGAATGTTATGCACGAGATATGAGAAATCAGAAATAAATGAAAAGGAAAAATATGGTGCGTAACAAAAATTGGAAGATAAATTAGATTCTGTAATTTTCATAGTTAGTGGGATAGATTTAAGAAATTAGATTTTTGGTGGGGAGTAATAAAAATTAGCTAATTTTTTAGATTTTTTTACTAAATTTAAATGGTTAATTGAAATTTATTAAGATAATAAATTTGTATTTACTTTATTTATCATCGAAAATAATTAAACTATGATTGTGAAATCATGAAGCATATAAGAGAAAGAATTCAATCAATACATTACATAATGATTTTTTTGGGAAAGGCATAACTACTATTTACTAAAATATGAGAAGATTACAATGTTTTACTCAAATTCGAGTAATCTCTGCACTATCATGAAACATACAAGAGAAAGAATTCAATCAACACATTACATAATGATTTCTTGGGGAAAGCCACAACTACTATTTGTATATTATATTGCCTTAGTAAGAAACTATGAGAAGATTACAATGCTTTGCTCAAGCCCGAGCAATATGTGCACTATCTCTATCTGTCTCACAATTTCCTAGAGAAGCCCAGGTTAAGACTTAACCAATTTCTGGCTTGCCTAAGTCCCTATTTCCTTGTATTGTTTCCTTGGGAATTAGCCCCCTATTCATTAGGGAAATTTCTCAAAGGAATTGTGTAATCCATCATAGACCTTTCTCTGAGGACATGCACAACCTATACAGTGCAGATGATTATACAATTGATAGTACATTGTCCGTGAACTCAAATTTCAACAATTGAGAGTACATTGTCCCTGAACTCAAATCTCAATCATCAGTTAAGTGGTTGATCACTAGAGGCAGCACTACACTACTAGACCCATTGTGATAAGGTTCAAGGAGTAGGCCCCCCTACATTAATGGAGTCTTAACTCTTGCTAACTCATATTTCTAGTATTTAATCTTAGGCCTCACCCAAATTACTATAACAAATTACCATATCACAATGATAAAAATATTTCCAGTATTTATTTTGAGCTCACCCAGAATACTATAACCAATTACCAAGTCACCATTATAAAAAATATAAATATAAATTTAAATACGAAAAAAAATCTTACTTATTATTATTATTAACATAAAAAAATAAAATTACAACATAATACACATCACAACACTAAATAGTCTAAATATGCAATTTGTATGATACTTAATCAATTTTAAAGTCACAATTACACTGAAAATATTAGTTATTTTATTTACATCACAAGAAAAACTTTTATGTTTGTAATAGAAATATGTCTTCTCCATTACAAAACTCTGAATATTTACTAAATCTTACCCATTATCATTATTTAAAAGATTAAAATAGTACAACTTTATTTTAAAGATAAAAATAGCAAAGCTTAAAACGCTTGGTAGGAGTGAAATCTGTTTTTTATGGACTAGAGTGATTTTCCTTGAATAAAAGTGAGGAGTAATCCAGATAAATTGACGTGGTTTTCCTTGAATAATGATAATTTTCTTTAAATAATAATGATAAATAATCCAACATTTACTAATAACAATCAAAAAGTCCTCACCGCTAATTTAACTACTTAACTCTGATAAATTTACCAACCTGCTAAAAAACGACATACATAATAACTAGATAACGTTAATACACAATTTGCGCTCCCCAGCATTCTGGTCCATTCATTTCCCTAAGCAATCAGGCTGACTTTTGACCATGGCTTCCCCAACAGCACAACACAACAGCTTATGACTTTATGTGCAGTCTTTGGGTAACTGGGACGTGTCGCTGTAGTAGATCAACCATTACGAGAATCGAACTCGTGCCTACCAGCTTTTCAGAATGCAACCTACGGGTGCCACAACTGCGGCTCTCGCAGCGGGGGCAGATTCATCCTCTGACATAAATGATAATGGCAGTATTAGCGATCATAATTTTGGAATAAAGAAGAAAAGGCCCAGAGATTCGATTGCGAGTCCGGCCATTCTTGGAATCAAGAAGAAACGGCGCAAAGACTGTAAGAGGAGTCCAAAGGCCACAGTTGTGGTCACAGATCCATACAACTTCCGTGACAAAGTTCACAGGAATGCCCACGCCCCTGCTAGCAGTACATCTGAAGAATCTGAGAGGAGGCCTTTGCTCTTCAAATCGAGAGCACAGCGAGCAGAAATTAATGTACCACTGACCACCTTCCCTGCCCTATCTTCAGCGCTCATGAATTCTACCTATTGCTGCAATTTTCCTTTAGCTGATCATCTTCCCAAACTTCCAGTAACAGAAGGTGATCATCCAGTTGAAATATACACCAGTAATCCCGGTGATCAGACGGTTGAAATCTGTACAAGTAATCCTATGTTGCCGCAATGGGCTGGTCGTAGGAAAAGGTTTTATCTTAGGCCTAAAAGCGTACCCAAATTGAATGAATTTTCGTGGATTATTTTTTCTTTCCATCCCTATTTTATAGTCATAAATGAAATATGTTATTATATTCCTGTTTTTGTCCTTTTTGTATAAACGAATATCAAATATTAACTAATTTGTATTTATTAATTTTATACATTACAAATTAATTTTATACATTTACTTAATAGAATTAGGAAATTATTATACAATTTATCTAATAATAAATAACAAATGTGAAATCTTCAAAAGACAATAAAATGCGAAGTTTTCAAAGATAATAGAGAAAGATAATTTATTTAGCTAGAGGTTTGTCCAGAAGCTGGGAGTTTTTTGTGAGGCTTTATGAGAAAAAAGGCTGAATATATCAACCAGATGAAAAAACAACAAAGAACGTATCCCATAAGTTATCTTTAGCCTTATGGACCGTAAACTAATATTCATTCTTTCTTTCTTGCATAAAAATAAATATTTCTTTTTCATAAATATTTCTTGCATAAAAATAAATATTTCTTTTTTATCGATATATCTATAAACATCATTGTGCAACCACCCCATGCCAAATTTATTAAATGACTAATAAATTATATTCAAACAATTAAGACTTAATAATAGGTATTCATCATTCACTAAAAGCTTCAGTGTCAACCCTAGCTCGCTGGGAAAATGTCATATTCTCAATTTCCCATTGAAATTCTCTTACATGTATAATTTTTTTATTTTATTTAATATGTAGCTTTAACCTCTCATGAACCCCGTTATCTCAGCATAAACCTAATTGCTCAACGTAGTAAATATCTTTCAACCATAGCATCACAAACACAACCAACAAAAAGCGAACTCGTATCATACACCCAAAACACACATATGGAAAGAAATAGAGAAAATATGATAGGTGAATGTTATGCACGAAATATGAGAAATCATAAATAAATGAATAGGAAAAATATGGTGTGAACAAAAATTGGAAGATAAATTATATTATGTAAAAGCATTTTGATATTATTTTTAATGGGTAAAGGTACAAAAATATTTAAGATTATGTAATTTTCATAGTGGGATAAAGTTAAGAAATTAGATTTTTGGTTGGAAGTAATAAACTAATTTTTATTAGAATTTTTTTTAAACTTAAATGGTTAATTGTAATTTATTAAGATAATAGATTTGTATTTATTTTATTTATCCGTAGAAGCAATTAAATGATTGTGAAATTATGAAATATACAAGATAAAGAATTTAATCAACATAATATATAATAATTATTTTGGGAAAGCCATAATTACAATTGGTATATTGCATTAGTAAGAAAATATGAGAAGATTACAATGCTTTGCTTAAGTTCGAGCAATCTCTGCATTATCTCTATCTGTCTCACAGTTTCTTAGACAAGTCCACCCCAATACTTAACTAATTTTTCTGAGCAATCTTTGCACTATCTCTATTTGTCTCACAATTTCCTGGACAAGCCCAGGTCAATACTTAACCAATTTTGCCGAGCAATCTCTGCACTATCACGAAGCATACAAGAGAAAGAATTCAATCGACACATTACATAATGATTTCTTGAGGAAAGCCTAAACTATTATCTGTGTATTGCATTATAAAGAAAATATGAGAAGATTACAATGCTCCGCTCAGGCCGAGCAATCTCTGCACTATCTCTATGTCTCACCTTTTCCTAGACAAGCCCAGACCAATACTTAACCAATTTCTGGCTTGCCTAAGTCCCTATTTCCTTGCATTGTTTCCTTGGGAATTAGCCCCAAAGGAATTGTGTAATCCATCATAGTTCTTTGTCTGACAACATACACAACCAATTTCTGGCTTGCCTAAGTCCCTATTTCCTTGCATTGTTTCCTTGGGAATTAGCCCCAAAGGAATTGTGTAATCCATCATAGTTCTTTGTCTGACGACATACACACAACATGTACAATTCAGATGATTATACAATTGATAGTACAATGTCTCTGAACTCAAATCTCAACAATTGATAGTACATTGTCCATGAACTCAAATCTCAACTGGATAACTCTCAGATCTTACATGCATGAGTTATTTATGAGTGAATCATTAGTTAAGTGGTTAAACCCATTATGATAAGGTTCAAGGAGTAGGCCCCCCACCTTAATGGAGTCTTGAGTCTTGCTAAGTCATATTTCTAGTATTTAATCTTGGGCCTCACCCAAAAGTACTATAACAAGTTACCAAATCACCAAAATAAAAATATTTCCAATATTTATTTTAAGCCTCACACAAAATACTATAACTTATTACCAAATCACCATAATAAAAGATAAAAATTTAAATTGAAATAAGAGGAAAAAATATTACCTATTATTATTATTTTTTTAATATAAAAAACAAAAATTAGAACATAATATACATCAAAGACTAAATAATCTAAATATGCAATTTGTATGATACTTAATTAAACTAGACAGTATTAGATATTTTGTTTATCAGGAGAAAAACTTTTATGTTTGTAATAAAAATATGCCTTCTCCCTTACAAAACTGAATATTTACTAAATCCTACCCATTATTATTATTTAAAACATGAAAATAATATAACTTTATTTTAAAGATAAAAATAGTAAAGCTTAAAGCACGCAAAGACGGTAAAAGGAGTCCAAAGGCCACAATTGTGCTCACAGACCCATACAGTTTCCGTGAAAGAGTTCACAAGTTCACAGGAATTCCCACGCCCCCTGCTAGCAGTACATCTGAAGAATCTGAGAGGAGGCCTTTGCTCTTCAAGCCGAGGGCGCAGCGAGCAGAAATTAATGTACCACTGACCACCTTCCCCGCTCTATCTTCAGCGCTCTTGAATTCTACCTATTGCTGCAATTTTCCTTTCGCGGATCATCTTCCCAAACTTCCAGTAACAGAAGGTGCATGCTGACAGAGTATATGGTTCTGGATAAATCTGACACTTTATTCAACAGTTTATTGGATAAGGACTGTTTTTTCTTCTCTGCCTGCTCACTGACGGAGCCATATTTTCTGGATAAGAGTACATTTTAGTTGCGAACAGTCCAGGGCCTCAGTCTGGTTTTTTAAAGCATGTTTTGGCTATTCCACAAGTGGAAACAAATCATATATATCCATAGACCCTGTTCGGATTTTAGGATAAATTTTGGTGCCTGCTGGTGCACCTTTCATATTTACTGCTGCTGCATTGACTGCCATGATGCCTCTTAATTTTCTCTTTTCAGAAATTCTGGGAAGTTGCCTGGTTAGGATCTCTCTCAGGCCATAGTCTCTTGTGCAGGAGTTTGTTTCTCCATCCGATCCATTGCACAGAACCGGAAAACCACTTCCTGGTTTCTGGCTCACGGGACCTGGTTTTGTTTACCCCCGGTTTTCGGTCATATGCCCATACCCATACACTTAAGATGCAGTTATTGTTAGTGAATGCTCTTTGGACAGTTGTTCTCTTCTATTTCCGCGCCTCTCTTGATCATCGAGTCTTCTGACAGCCCGTCTACATCATATGTCATGCTACATTCTATCCGGGTCCTATGTTCAGAGTCTAGATTGATCCACATTATCTGTTGGTACTCTCTCCCGTCTTCGTAATCCTCCCTCCATCTAACTTTACTCTCTGTGCCTCCAGTTATGCCGGTTTGCTTTTTCAGAAGCGTCTCCAGTTATGCCGGTTTGCTTTGTCGGAAGCGTCTTTTCCCGGCAGCGCCTAACTAGTCATATATAGGGTATTCAATGCCTTGGAACATGCGCGGGACATAGCCCGCTAACACATGAATTGTCTTTTTTTATTTAGTGACGAATTTCGCAATTCGTGTGTTAGCTGGTTATGTCCCGTGCATGTCCCAGGGCATTGAATACCCTATATATGGCTAGTTAGGCGTTGCCTCTTTTCCCTTCCAGGCGTCTTTATCTCTCCTGTGCTACCTGTCCTGCGGCCGGACTGAACTCTTTAATTCTGGAAAATTTCCTGTTTTGAATAATCTTTCAAGGTCTCCTCCCAGTCTCTGTCCCGGCTTGGAGTTCGAGCTGGTCTCGCATGGAGGATGTGTCTGACATGTCGGCCACGGAGGCCATGGTGCGCGCCACCATTCTTGCTGAGCAGACCTGGAATGGTGCCACGACAGCGGGTGACTGGCGAACTACATTGGCTGACGTGGTAACTAAATCAACAACACCAGCCGATGTTAGTGTCCGCTCCCAAAAGTCACGCATGATGGGGCGAAGAGATATAACAAAGCACGGAACCCTGTTAGGACCACTCCTCCGCCGGCTGCCCTGAAACTAGACAACATCCATCTTTATGAGCGCATAGAGAGCCTACAGTCCCTCGCCTTGGTGGGGAGATGGCACTTTCCCAAAATGGATGATGCTGAAATGAGAAAATGGTTTGCATCCCAATGGAAACCTCTGATCGGATATTTCCCAATAGTGTCTAAGCTCATGAAAGAATGGTACTGTTTCCATTTTTTAAAGGTGGGCGATGCAGAAGCCATCCAGAATATCCCATGGATTCATGGGAGAAGTTTCCTTGTTCTCCACCGATGGTGTATCAGATATGATCCTTTGAAAAACACCCCCTCAAACAATTTAATCTGGGTAAAGCTCCCAAATCTTCCTCTGGAGCTCTGGTCTAGGGAGACCTTAACTGAGATTGGCAATTCAATTGGAAGATTTGTCTACGTAGACCCATGGTGTCTGGGGCAGAAAGACAAGCGCATTGCATGGATTCTCATCGAAAAGACTTACAGGGGAGGTTTCCCAGACCACATAGAGATTGCCTAGAGGGACATAAAAATTAACCAAAGGCTCGTTTTCTGGGGTATTCCTTTTAGGTGTTCTGCATGTCACAAGACGGGACATCTAATCAAAAGCTGCCCCCGGCGCCCGTTCACAAAGAGAATGACGTTTCATGATAAAATCTGGGCGTCCTCCCCTCTGTCCTCTGAGAAAGAGAAGCATTCCCCCACGGTCAGCTGGTCTCCGACAAATTTGGAGGATGCTGGGGTTACCAAGAATCTGGATCATGGATCCATTCTCTCTCCACAGTACTTTTCTCATGATCACTCCATTCGCCACGGTTCCAAGCCGGGATCCTTCATGCCGGACTCTATGCCCTTGACTGATTTCAGCGTTGACAAAGAGCTCCCGTTCCAATGTTCTCATCCCATCCCGGAACCTATTGATGAAAATCCTATTCCCTCTCCCCCACTGATCCCCAAGCCTACAAACTTTATTGTGGGTTCTCAAACCATCCAAATTTCTTCATCATCGCCCACCCCCGACAAGGCTCATCATCCCTCCATTAAAGGTAAGGAACCTATGGTATCTGCCACCCCATTAAATTCCCCTTCATCTTCTCCTTCAAATTTAATGGACGGTGACTTGGACTTCCTGTTATGCAAGAAATCCCTCGAATTGGAACCTTTAACCATTCATAAGCCCTGGTTCCCTTCTCCCCCTATCATTAGCCCCAACGCTGCCAAAAATATAACTGTTAGAAAGAAGAATAAGGGTGGAAGCAGACATTTCAGGGGGAGAACAAATGATCCGGATGGTGGTATAAGGAACCTGTCGCTAGTGGATGTCCCCATTGTTGACATGAATGTGAAACAGCCTCTTAGAGCAAGCGTGGCTGGCCCTCCCCCTCCATGACTCACATCATTTCTATGAACATTCGAGGTCTGGGCGCAGATCTCAAATTTTTGGCGCTAAAGGACCTTTTCTTCTCTGCCAGGCCAAAAATCATCCTTATACAAGAGACCATGCATAGCAAACAGACAACCATCTCATATTTCAGGGAAATGTTTCCATTATGGCACATTGCAGCCTCGGATGCAAATGGTCTCTCGTGAGGCTTAGCGGTTATGTGGGACCCTTCATGGATCAATGCCAAAGCCTATAAGTGTTTTGTTGGCATTCTCATATCAGTAGTTTTTAGAGGACATTCCTTTCCCATCAACATACTGAATATCTATACCCCTTGTAGAAACAGGTCTCTATTCTGGGATAAGTTCTTTGATTAAAAAATCCTTGACATCGACTCTTTAATGGTTGCTGGCGATCTCAACCTTACTTTGAGCCCAGAGGAATGATGGGGAAATCGCAAATAGAGAGAGCCGCTCTCAGAGAAAATCAGAAATGAATTTCTCCTCAGGAATCTTATAGATGTGTTGCCATCCAAAATGATGCCTACCTGGAGTAATGGAAGGATTGAAGAGGCCTATATAGCAAAAAGGATAGACCGTTTCATTGTCCATGCCAGCATCATAGACAAATTGGGAATGCCTTTCTCGGCTATTGAAAATGTGTTCATTTCCGACCATAGGTCTATCTCCCTCTGCTGGAAGGATGCGGGCTTCAGGCGTGGATATCCTTTTAAATTCAACAGAACCTGCCTTCAGGATCCTGCTTTTGAGCTAGAAATATCTAAACCCTGGAAGGACTCGTCTGCTAACAGACTGGCGACCTTCAGAGATAAGATGTCCTCCCTGAAAAAAATGGTAAAGGCATGGCAAATTAAAAAAAGACAATTAAACAGATCAGCTCTTCAAGATATTCAAAAGGAATTAAACGATATCTCCAACCTTTTGAAAACAAACTCTCTTCCTTTCAGTTTAAAATGCCGAATATATGAGCTGGAAAGAAAAAAGCAGCATATTCTCAAGGAAGAGGAAGCCTTATGGAGACTAAAGAGTAGGGCAACATGGCTCAATGAAGGCGACAGGAACACCAAGTTTTTTCACAGGTTTGCAAATGATAGAAGAGGAAGAACACTATTTGGAAAATCAGTGATGGACAGGGAGGTTTTTTCTTTTCTCACCAAGAAATCTCAAGGGAGGTCGTCAGGCATTTTAAAGAACAATACAAAAGAAGAGAAATCTGCAACTTCCAGGACATCCTATGGAGCATTGATCCGGCTCCCCAAATGTTCGATGAAGGAAAAAACAATGAGCTCTTCCGCCCGTCACAGAAGAGGAACTCCTAGGCGTCATGAAGACCTTTAAGAAGGACAAATGTCCTGGCCCCGACGGCTGGACAATAGAATTTTACATCCACTTTTTTGATTCCATCAAAACAGGTCTCTTGGGGATGGTCGAGGCATCGAGGATCTCTGGCAGTATACACCACATTACTTCTTCCACACAGATTGCCCTCATCCCAAAAAATCAGGATCCGGTCTCCTTCAAAGATTTCAGACCGATCTCTCTGTGCAACATCTCTTTCAAAATTATCACAAAAAATATACCTGAACGGATTAAAGCGACTTTGGCCGGATCATTAACAAGGGACCAACATGCTTTCTTGAAGGGTAGGAACATTTTGGACGCCGTGGCCATCACTCAGGAGTGCCTGTTTTCCATGTCCACAAACCGATCTGAAGCAGCCATACTAAAATCGATCTGCAAATAGCTTTTGACTATTTAGACTGGGGCTTTATCAAGTGTCTTTTAGCAAAAATTGGACTGAATCCAAATGTTATCAATTGGATTATGGCTTGCATCGAGAATGTGAATTACTCGGTCATCATTAACGGCATCCCTACCCCTTTCTTCTCAGCTGAAAGGGACCTACGCTAAGGCTGTCCCTTATCGCCACTGCTTTTTATCCTTGCAATGAACTCTTTGAGTCTACTCATCAATAAAGTTGTTTCAGAAAACTCATGCAAGCCTGTAAAGATATGCTGGAACACCTCTGTCTCACACAATTTATTCGTTGAGGATGTGCTTATTTTTTCTATGTTGTGCAGGATTACATGGCAATGTCTTTTCAACATCCTTAAAAGGTTTCAAAGGGCCACTGGTTTACATATTAACAAGTCCAAATCAATTATATACCACAACGATGTCAATATGGATCTGGTGGAATGGATTTCTCAATTGTTTGAAATCGGTACAAGGTCTATTGGGAATGGAGTAAAATATTTGGGTTTCCACCTAAGGGCAAAGGGTTACTCCAAAGGCGACTGGAAGTGGCTCATTGATAGATATTATAAAAAACTATCCGCTTGGGAATTTAAATGTCTTACTCTAGCTGGACATATAGTCCTAACCCGAGCAGTTCTCTTACAACTCGCTGTATATTGGACCCATGTCTTCTTCCTCCTAGCTAGCATCATACAGAAAATAAACAGGATCTCGGCAAACTTCATATGGGGTGGTTCCTCTGCTCAAAGAAAATATCATCTCGCCTCCTTGGAGTTTATTTCCAGACCAAAATCTGCTGGTGGTTGGGGCTTATTGGACTTGGGAACATTCGGAAAGGCACTGCTATGCAAAACCTTGTGGAGGGGGATCTTCGGGACAGGTCCTTGGAGTCATATCATCAGAATGAAATATATGAGGGGAAAAAGTGTGGACTTCTGGTTCTGTTTTGAAAGGATTGGGATCAAGTGCGGATCTCCCATCTGGAACAGTCTCCGCAGAATAGAAAAGTATTTTATTGGGAACCTTAAATGGAGCTTACAGTCAGGGAATAAAATTATCATCGGTATTGACCCCATTATGAGTGGACGCGTGACCATTTCATTTTCTGACGGGCTTCTTTTTTTCCTCCATGGCAAAGGCTACTTTACATGGGATAAGTTGATCTCTAGTTGGCATGGCCCCCTTCCTATATGGAAATCGGTCGTTGAATTGAATTTGCCAGAGTCTCTGTCGAGCCAATGGGACTCGATCAACTCGGTTCTGAAAAGTTGCGGTTTTATCAAAACCATGCCCCAGGACTTCTTAACTTCAAACCTGTCAAATGCAAACTCTCTGGTATGTGTTAAAAATATCTACGCCGATATGATTGGCTCCAGGTCAGTGCTCTCTCACCCCTCCTTCCCGACAGCATTTTGGAATTTAGATTGCGCCGCCAAATACATTTACTTCTCTTGGCTGGTTTTTTATAACAAGAATTTGTCCTGGGAAAATTTGAGGAAAAGACTGTGGCACGGGCCGAGCAGATGCTAGATGTGCGAACTGGACGAGGAGACAAATCTACATATGTTCTTCCAGTGTAACTCGATGCAGCGCATATGGAGGGAACTAGCCTCTCTATACTGTTTTCCTCTTCTCCTTCACGTATCTATCCCAACTGCTTTCGACTGGTGGTGTAGGCAAAGCGTTACTTTGAGAATGATCTTCATTATCACACTATGGAACGCCTGGCAGTGGACAAATAACAAAATCTTCAATGGAGCAAAGGAGCCCCTCTTGGAAATTCTGCAACACATTGTCCTCATTTATGATTCTGTCCCTAAAAATCCTTCAATACAGAAACATGCCAACAGTGCTGGTCTATCAGTCTCCTTCCTAAGATCCCTGAGGGCATTTTTTGACGGTGCTGCTCAGAGACATACTTGCGGTTGCGGGGTGGTCATCTATATGGACGAGAACCTACAATACTATCTATCCTGGAATGCAGGTAGAGGCACAAACAGTTTGGCGGAGGCTAAAGCTCTCGCAGGTCTTCTTGCTTTTTGTTTTTTCTTTGACATCCACCCCATCTCAATCTTCTAGGACTCAAAACTTATGATCGACCATTTCAGTGGCTATAGCCACATCCTGTGCCCTCACCTCACTTGCTGGCTGGAAAGAATTATGTTCTATTGGCAACAGTTGGCAGGATGCACCATACAGCACGTCTTCCGGGAAATGAACCAGGCGGCAGATTGTCTGTCAAAGGAAGGCCTCCTCCTCAGCACAAGATCTTGGTCCTTGATGGTATACGCTGATGGCGAGTCCCACTCCATACAGGATTTCAGCATTCTGGGCTTTAAATTTCTCTTTTTCATCTGTCTATTTTGATCTATCTCTTGCCCTTCCAATCTTGATATTTTGACATATGACTTTCCTGTACATGACGGATTATGTTCTCATTCTGCCCATCTATGTTTTTTTGGGCACTGGTCTCCCAATGCATGTGTGCATCTCGATTCTTATTAGGCTATCTGCTACAGAAGAACCTCTCCTCTTTTTTTGACTTGGCCTTCCTATATTCATCATATGTACAATCTGGAACTATATTTTGTCTTAATATAACACTATTACAACTTTTTTTCTTCTGAAAAAAAGGTGATCATCTAGTTGAAATATACGCCAGTGATCTCGGTGATCAGCCGGTTGAAATTTGTACAAGTAATCTTATTTTGCCGCTTCCTCCTTTCAGTGATTACAAAGCAAGTAATCAGCGATCTGGTGAAAGCATTTCCTTCTTGTTTGAAGGTTCAAACTGGGGCCAACAGAAATTGCTGTAATATGAAATTGATATTTCTTGGTCTAAGATGCAATGGACTGGTCCTAGGAAAAGGTTTTATTTTAGGTCTAAAAGCGTACCCAAATTTAATGAATTTGAAATAAATTAATTAATTAAATTAAAATAAGATCATTTATGCAAAGGTTAGGTGACAGATCGTGGTCTCCTTGGGAGCTCTTTGGTGGTTGCTCTCCTATAGCGAAATACACCTTCTGCGCACTCTGATGGCAAGGCGACAGGGACAGAGAAGAAGATCAAAGATGAAAAGGTATTTTTACGTTGGGTAGGGGATGGCCCTAGAAGGTCGGATTATCATTTGATCTCGAATCGATTTCGATATTAAGGGCTTCAAATTTTGTTTACGCCACAACAACATAGAAAAATTGGGGGTGGGGGGAATCACGGTGGTCAAGCCTACCTAGGTTGTTGCATGATCATTCTTCTACTAAGGGTCCATGTCACGGCTCTACTTTGACAAAAATGCAAGTTGTGGAGGAGCAGGGACCCATAGTCATGTAGCTCTAGCCAATCTACATGGGAGGGAAGAAAGGAAGAGTTGGAATAGGCAGACTTACAAATCTTCATCAAGAATTGCAAGGGAAGTCTATTTTTTTCTGGATCACGAATTCAGAGTCAGTGGGAAATCTAAAGTCGTGTATAGAGAAGAGGTTGGGTATTCATGCAAATACACGGTGTCTTTTTTTTTTTATGAAGAAAAGATGTTTCATGATTATTCTTAATGAAGGATTATCACATCTCTAGTAGCTCTACCATAATCTTGAATTTGAGGCTGCATGCAGGTGCCCATGGATCCAAAAACCTAGGTGGATTTGTCTCCTACAATGATGTAGTGCAAGGGAAAGGTTCCAAACTAGTGGATCTGCCTCAATACAACCTAGGACCTTGCATTGTAGAACAAATGCAACAAGTGCCAACTATGGATGTAAATCTGTCAAAGGTAACCCACTTTTTTTTCTCTCCAATAATGATTTTTGTCCTAGAACTGATGCTTTACATCATTGAATCTTGTCAACCTCAACCAAAAATTGTGATATTTATTTATGCTCCAAGGGTTTTTTTTTTTTTTTTTCAATAAGATACTCAGGAAGATCTAGAGGAAGTATTAAATGATGGGTCATGGTCTTAGGGAAGAGTTGGGCTCTTCATCACCCTGAGGTTCCCAGTTTTTGTTGCCACAACAGTGGTGATCTCAACATTTCTAATATGGGTGAGACTACCAAACTCTTTCCCTTCCTTTCTGGTACCACAAGGTTCTAGAGGAAATCAGGAACAACCTAGGAACATTAAAAAAGATGGACCACAAAAGAACGAAGAAAGGTCTATTCACTTTCATCATATTGTGAAGAAATAGACCGTAGTAAAGGTATACAGGATCACATTAAGCTAAAACACAAAAAAATCAATTGACCCAATTGTTCGATTACAAAAATATGACATCTAGATGTTGTATATGTTACCAAATAGGACACCACCAGAACACATGCCCGTAGGCAAAAAAGGTGTCAAAAAAGAAAAAGGGGTGGGCCAAATGTAACCCATATGCAGAAGGGCACTGAATCAGATGAGATACAAGAACTAGAACAACAGAGAAAGAAGGCACACAACAGAGGGTACAAAAAGAGCTCACAAAGAAATCCCACCAAAGACATCAGGAAGAAGTAAATTGGCATAGTTTCATCAGATTCCAACACCCCCAACTCAGGGGAATGGTAGAAGGTCCAGAAAAATAAAAACTAAATCAAGTTTGAACTTTTATTTTTAACTTGACTCACAAGATTTGAACCTTGAATTTCATTGTTTACATAATACTTAATATCATGGCAAACACCAATTGCACTATCCCCATGGGCTTGAAATATTATTTTTTCTTTATTTTCAATTATTTAAATTAATCCTTCATTTTCATATCATTAAATTTATTTTATTATTTTTTTCATTGATTGTAATTGATTATTTTATTAGTAAAATTGTGTTTGAAAATTAATTAATAATTTATTTAATCACCTAATTCAACAGTAAAATATTTTTATTCACTCCAAATTTTATTGAGTTATCTTTTATTTTAGCAATTTCCCAACTTTATTATAATTGAAAAGGCCATAAACACTAAACTAGTGCACCCATATAAATTAAATGGCTAATAGAAACAAATATTTAGCAATTTCCCAACTTGATTATAATTAAAAAGTCCATAAATACTAAACTAGTGCACCCATATAAATTAAATGGCTAATAAAAGTCTACTTCACAATAAGCATGGAAATGTTTATTTCATGATACATCTCAATTTGCTCAAATTTAAAAAATAATAACTTTATTTTGAATTTTATTTATTGTAAAAATAATTAAAATATACATTTCAAAAAACATGAAACAAGGTTCTTAAATTTATCCCCACTTTACCCTGGAGATTCTTAATCTAGAAATAGACTTTGTTATAATACCATGAGACAATACCATGGTCTATCAATACGGCATGCCCAAAAAATGGTAACTCACACTTATTCATATGACGTATTTTAATTAATCAATTTAGTTAAAATAGTAAGAAGGCATATAACTACTTTGAAAATAAATCTTAATCATTGATTTGTGGATACTAATACAAATATTTTAGAATATTTCATGGAGGCTAAATCCCTATCATCCACCATATAATTATCAATAGTTAAATTAAAATTTTGGAAACTCTATTTCAAAATAAACACTCTATCAAAATAAATAATATATATATATAATGTATAAATTTTTAATTATAATATATAGTCTCTGTAATTAAACAAATAATTATCATTCATATATCATATACTAAATACCTATTTACAATTAATTCTAAACATTATTGTGCAACTACTCCCAATCATATTTAGGCCGATAGGCCTTTCCTATGCATCAACTTTTCATCAACACTTTTATCTTGATCTGTTTTATCAAGTGAGACATTTTCAACCATTGATCTGAACCAGAAAAGGAAACAATAGAAAATCAAGAAAGCATAGAAAGTCAAGAAAGCCAGAGTGCTCGTTTTGGCAAAAAGCAAGATTTTCTGGACGCCATGCACCAGAGTATGCATCAACCTTGCTGTTTCTATTATAAATCACTGGTCAAGGAGTTTTCCTACCTATGCCTCTTCAATGCAATTTCCATGCATTTCATTCATCACATAGCCGAAAAAGAGGAAAATAGGTAGTCAGAACTGTGCCTGGGCAGAAAATCTCTTGTCCCAGATGAGCAACCAATAAAGCAATTGCTTTGCCTGTGCTTGAATCAATTCGGCCTTTCGAGGTATTTATTAGGCAATCTTGATCTGGAATTTAAGATTTGCAGGTGTTTTATGGCATCCAGGGTGCTTCCATTCGTGAGCCGAAGAACCTGCAGAGTTTGGTCCTCAGCAAGGTCTCATGAATTCTATTACACCAGTTCCCGTAACGTGAATTACTCTTCAAAAACCCTGCAATATTCTTCAGTGGTTGTAGCCACGACTCCTCAAGTTCGTGCAGATTTCGTCAATGGAACCATTAATGCTCCTGCTACCGTTCACGACTTCGAAGATGCAGAGGGATTGTTCTCGGGCTTAACGTCGAGGGAGCTTATTGCTTCACTTTTCAATCTCCTTCTTGTTTCCCGCGAGCCTATCATGGATCTGGGCATGAAAGCACTGAAATCACCTCTGATGGATTACGCGCCTTACAGAATACAGCTTCTCAAAGTCGTGAAGTGCACCGCGTTTTCTCATTTCTGCGCTGGTGAGAGCATCGCAGAGGCCTCAGATACTTTGAATAGAATGTGGGCGTTGGGTTTGAAGGGAATTCTTGATTACAACTTAGAAGATGTTGTGGATAACGCTGCCTGTGATGCCAATCTCCGCCAGTTTCTCACCACCGTCCAGTCGACACCTCTGCTTCCACTTGGATTGGGAAGTAACTCATCTTTGCCTCCTTTCAATCCTCTGTAAAGTTTTTTGTCCTAAATTGTCTGCTAACATCAGTGGATTTGGTGTTACAGGTAAGTTTTTCCTGTGTGAAAATCACGACCGTCTGTCCTATTGCTCTTTTGGAAAGAATCAACCACTTGCTAAGATGGCAGCACCGCCATCCAACCTTCAGCCTGCCCTGGAAGGCAAAGGCTTTGCCTATTCTTCAAGCCCTACTTACCACACATGCTCTACACCTGAGCCATTGAGCCCCACCGAGGAAAACGATCTAATTTCAACGGAGCAAAGGTTGTTTCAGCTCTGCCGAGCCTGCGAGGCCATTTCGCTTCCTTTGCTGGTAGATGCAGAATACACAGCCGTTTAGCCTTCCATTGATTACATTATTTACAGAGCATTTTCTGAATACAACAAAGGCCTCGAGCCTCTGGTGTATGGGACTATACAAGCTTACTTGAAAGATGCTTTGCCTCATCTAATTGAGGCATCCGAAGAAGCTAAAAAGCGGGGCATTTCAATGGCTCTGAAACTTGTGAGGGGTGCCTACATCACAAGAGAAAGTGCCAAGGAAAAATCATTTTTCGCCCCTTCCCTTGTACATTCTCTGATTACAGACGCACACAATTGTTACAATGCCTACACTTTGTTGATGCTAGAGAATCTAAGGGCGAAGCATCACTGCTACTAGCTACACACAATTTCGAGTCTGGTAAGCTTAATTCCAGAATTTCATTATTATTGTGTTGATATCAGAATGTTCAATTATGGGATTTGATTCATTATTTGTAATGGTAATGATTTATCAGCAAAATTGGCCACTGGTAAGGTTGAAGAATTGGGAATTATGAAAGGAGGGTAGAGTGGGTTACAGTTCACTCAATTGAAGGGCATGTTGGACAATCTATCTCTAGGTTTGGTCAAAGCGGGATTCGAGGTGAGCAAATATCTTCCGTTTGGACCAATAGAGAGTATGATGCCTTATCTCATCAGGAGAGCCAAAGAAAACCGCGGGATGCTTGCTGCAACCAAACGATAGCATAGTAAGGTTATTGTAGAGGCGGCCACAGGAATAGAATTATCCTTTGAAGTTGATGACTTCTTCACTTTATATTTAGGTTTCAATGCTCCTATGGCTGTAATAAATGTTTCAAATGCACTTAATAAAAATGTATCCGTTGTTGACTCTAGTGGAACGTTCTTCAGCTTTCTGAATAATACTCAAAATGCAGGGGGATATGATACGATCACCAGCACCCAACAAACGTACAATTATCAAAGCACTCAAGGTTGCTATTCCAAGCAAGTTAAATCAATCAACTCAGCATTTGGAATCAAATCCAACAAAGCAATTATATTCCTGCTATTCAAATTCCTTCAATCTTTTGAAATTAAAATCAATGAATGATCAATATAATTTTACAATAATAAAAAACAATTAGAAGGCCTTTAGCCAACTCAAATTGCTCATCCGTTAGGCTTGAACCAACATCTCGTCTAGAGAAATTCAACAATTCTAATTTAATAATCCTATCGACCTCTCTTTGTACCTTTTGGGACAATTGCTAGTTATAGATATATCTAAACATCATTGTGCAACTACCATATTTATCGATATATCTAAACATCATTGTCCAACCATCCCATGCCAAGGTTATCACTTTTCCATTGTAGTTCTCTTATATGCATAAAAAAATTGATGTAGTATGTAGCTTTAACCTCTCATGAACCCCATTATCTAAGAATAAACCTAATTGCTCAACGTAGTAAATATCTTTCAACCATAGAATCACAAACACAACAAACAAAAAGCGAACTCATATCATACACCCAAAAAAAAAACATATATAAATAAATTGAGAAAATATGACAGGTGAATCTTATGCACGAAATATGAAAAAATTGAAATAAATGAATAGAAAAAATATGGTGTGTGTAACAAAAATGGGAAGAATTTTGTAATTTTTATAGTTGGATGGACTTAAGAAATTAGAGTTTTGGTTGGAAGTAATAAAAATTAGTCAATTTTCTGTAGAATTATTTTGTAAATTTGATTGTAATTTACTGAGATAATAGATTTAATTTTTTTTTTTTTGGTCAAATAAGAGTGGAGCCTTCTATTAACCGCAAGAAAGATTACATATGTTACATGACTTTACAAATGTAAGGACCATCAAGAGCTAACCCTGTGAAGAGTAACCAACTACACAACCCGAGATAAACTCGAAACCCTCAACTTGAGGCTTACAATTTAAGTTACCGTCCATGATCCAACACGATGGCCATTCGATGAGACCCCCAGTGATCTAACAGTTATTACAGAATTCACTGCAAAGGAGAGCTTGGTTTTTACCATCTTTACGGATCCAGCAAGGTAAATAAACAGTCAAAGTGTAGAACTTCGGGTCTATTTTTGGACCTAGCCTCCTCCTATGTTGAAACTCGATGTCCTTTCGATCTAGATCTCGTGAGATCTGACAGTCACGAACACTATCGTCTCGGCAACATGCGCCCCTTTTAACCGGTTCATGGACCCGATAAAAATTGTGAGCCATTGGTTTATAAATGTTCGGGTCCGATTTGAAACTTAAGCTCCGATCACTTTTAGAACCCGAAAACCACACGATTAAGCCCCTATTGATCTGACAGTCCTCCGAGATATCAGAACGGAAACCTGCACGGTCTTTACTCTCTTTTCAGACCCGATAAATATTATAAACTGCTAATCTAAAAAGTTTCGGGTCTGCTTGAGTAGCTAACCTTCGATTACTTTTCCACCCGATGGCTATTTGATGACAAAGGCTATCAAGATCTGTGGCCGACGACCTTCTAAGAGGCCTATTGTTTACCAAGCGCCTCTCCCGCTTCCGCTTTCTCCTGCTTCCACTAGTCTTCCTTCTTGTTCAGTCCTAATAGTTTGGAAGTTTTCCATCTCTTTGGCAACCTGTCTTTGACAATCCTCACGTAATTTCCCCGAGGGTGTCGAATCCCAAGCATACAAGTTGTAACTTTCCTTGCAAGAGACTCCTTCATTCACCAGACGATCAACTAGCATATTGGCCTTTCTTCACACATGAACAAAGCTGGCCGTTTTCAAGGTTTGTAGGTGGGAATGAATGCGTTGAAAGACCTGCAAAAGCCGCCAATGTTTTGAGACTTTTCCAAGTGCTTTTTCAATACAGATCTTCTTGGCCGCATTAATAACCAATTTTGAGCCTGGTTCAATGATGGCATTATGAGAATTTGACTTGATTAGTATTTCCAGGCACTGCTCTAAGGCCATGAGCTCCACTATGTTATTTGTGGTAGTCCCCAAATGACTATGAAAGATGTCGCTTATGCACCCCTGCTCATCTCTGATGACCCTGCCAAAACCAGCCATCCCTGGGTTACCTTTAGAGGCTCCATCTATGTTAATTTTCAAGAAACCATGAGGAGGAGGTTGCCAAAAGTCTTTACCAACGTTTATCTGGCTCACATCCTTGTGTATGCTCTGGGGAACTAGCAAATGGAGACCCAACTGCAGCAGTATACGAGCGTCCTGGGGCAGAGTCGGGTTCTCAGGAGGTCTCCCTAACATGGCACCAACAGTACCTTTGACCTGTCTTAATATCTGTGCAATAGTGTTCTGGGTTGAGCCAATTTTTCTCTTGAAAATATTGCCATTGCGTTCTTTCCAGATGTCCCAGATTAAGAAGCCTAGAACCAAAGTCCAAGCTTTGTTGATGATCTCATTTCCTGAGAAGTCTTTTCTCCAATTCTTCAAAGTGTTGGTAATACTTAGGCCATCCCTGTCAGTTTGCCTGAAGACTAGGTCACCCAATCCCACAAGGTGGAGGTGAATGGGAAAAGGTTGAGTAAGTGTTCAATCATCTCCTCTTGTGTACCACACAGATAGCATTTGGATGGGCCAACAAAACCTTTCTTCAGAATATTTTCCCAAGTTAGAATTTTCTTTTGTTGAACCAACCACATAAATAGTGTTATTTTCATCTAATGTGGGTGCTGCCAAAGGTCCTTCCATACCTTATCATGGTTTTGATAATCAAACCCTAGGGCTATTCGTTTGGCTTTTTTCAGGTTAAAGTTACTTTCTGTGTTTCTTCCCCATCTTAGTTGGTCAGACGAGGATGATACCAAAATCATCCTTTGTTCCAAGTCCATAGCAAGAGAGTTTGCCTGAGCTTTCAAAGGGCTCTCTTCCCTATAGCCTAGATCCTTCCATATTCTCCATTTTCCATTGTTCCTTACCTGATCCCAGAAGTCACTTACCATGCATAAACCTTTGTTGTCAGTGTCATTCTTGAGATTGGTTAGTTCTTCCCTAAACAGGTTTGGTTCTTACTGCCAGTTGTCCTCCCAGAATCTTGCTAGGTTCTCAACTCGGATCTCCCAGAAACTGTGTTGCTGGACAATGCCTCTATTTTTCCAAGCAAGATTCCAAATGTGGGAGCCCTTGATAAGCCCATACATTCGAATATGATCCCTCTCCTGCCAATTATTTGCATATTTCTGTTTCCAAAGCTTGGCCCATGGGGTTGTCGATTCCTTAAGCCACCTCCACCAAAGCTTTGCACCCAAAACTCTGCTGAGGGTTTCAGGGTCATGAAGCCCTAAACCTCCATTGGCCTTAGGTTTGCAGAGGTTATCCCAAGCTACCAAAGGCCATTTATTTTTCTCTTCCACTTTGCCCCAAAGAAAATCTCTTTGAATGTTCCCGATCTGTTGCAAAACTCCTTTAGGAATAGGAAGAGCTGAAATCATGAAAATGGGTATGGATTGTAGGACAACTTTTGTGAGCACAAGGCGCCTTGCTAAATTCAAATATCTTCATGTCCATTTCCTGACCTTATCCTGAAGTTTTTTAATGACCGGCTCCCACACTCCCTTGCTTAGAGGTTTGTCTATAAGGGGCATTCCAAGGTACTTAGAGGGTAACTGATCCCTTTGGAACCCTAGAATTTTGGTAAGGTTTCTCTGAATAGCAATGTCAATGTTAAAAAGAAAACTTTTGATTTGTCAAGGCTTACCTCTGTACCAACGACCATAGCAAAGTCATTCAAGATTTATTTAAAAGCTTTGGCTTCCTTGACCGTGGGAATGCCCTGTAGCATAGTGTCATCCACAAATTGTTGGTGAGTTGAAGCAACTCCATCTATGGTGAGTTTCAAACCCTGGATTCTTCCCTCAACACTTGCCATTTTTATCGCTCTGCCTAGCCCTTCCATCATGAGCACAAAGAGGAAGGGGGAGAGCGGATCTCCTTGTCTTAGTCCCCTAGAAGGAATGAAGGTTCTTGAGGGCGAGCCATTAAACAAGATTGACAAACTAGCCATGGATGCAGGGCCATAACCCATCTGATCCAATTGTGGTCAAAACCATAAGCTTTCAGCACTGCCCTGATGTAAGACCAGCTTAGCTTGTCATAAGCTTTCTCTAAGTCAAGCTGTATGATCATACCAACTTTCTTATTACTCTTAAGAGAGTGTACCATCTCATGAGCTTGTATGATGTTGTTGAGCATCTATCTCCCTTCCACATAACCAGTTTTCTCATCTGAGACAAGAGCTAGAAGAAGGGGCTTGAGTCTGTTAGCGATCACTTTAGAAATAATTTTGTACACCACATTACATAAATCTATGTGTTTGAATCTTTCTGGTGTCATAGCTTTTTCCTGCTTTGGAATCAAAGCTATGAAAGAGGCATTGAGAGCCTTCGAGACTGATCTAGATATTCTTGAGTCTTCCACTGCAATAAGAATGTCTTGTTTGACTGATTTCCAACATGCTTTGAAGAAGTCCACATTGAAACAATCTGGGCGAGGAACTTTCCCATTTTGCATCTCGTGGATAAATTCACTGACCTCATCTTCAGACATTGGCCTATTAAGATTATGATTGTCTTCCCTTGTTACAAGCTTGGGAATGTACCTTGTGAATTTGTTAATGAACTGTGACTTGTCTAAGAGAGGCTCATTTGCAATGCTAAGGAAGTGTTGTTCCATTTCTTTGTGGGTGACAAGCTCTTTCCCTTGAGAATCTCTGATTTTTAAAATTCTGTTATGTGACCTGTGACTCAAAGTTTATTTATGAAAATACTTTGTGTTTCTTTCCCCTTCTCTAATCCACTGTACTCTCAATTTTTGTCTCTAGAAGATCTCCTCTTACCTTCACCTATCATCCCATTCCTTCTGAAGAGCATCAGCTTGAGTTTTCCTTTCCTTGGTAAAGCCATGATCATGCGCTGATTAATCCCCTGAAGTTTTTGTTCAACTTCTTTTTTGGCTTTGAAAATGTTACCAAACTCTTTTTGTTCCAATCTTTGAGTCTGTCTTTGATGTGTTTAAGTCTTTGTTGTAGCATGAACATTTTAGTGCCTTGAAAGGGAAACTCTTCCATCCACCATTTATCAATATTGCTGGTGAAGTCAAGGTGAGAGAGCCAGACATTTTCAAACCTGAAAGGTTTGTTCCTTGATGTACCCATAAAAGTGGCTTCAAGCTGGACAGGCCAATGGTCTGAGCCTCCAAAAGGAAGGATTAAAGTTGACATGTCAGGGCCTGTGAGAAATAGGTCCTCTAAGATCATGAATCTATCTAGTTTAGAGGCAACTTGAGAATCCCCTCCTCTCTTGTTGTTCCAGGTGAAAGTGCCATTTATTGTTTCAACATCCACTAATCTCATGTTATTTATGAAGTTCTGGAAGAGAGTGGAGTCTCTAGCTAGTGTTCTGGTGCCACCTTTTTTCTCTGTAAGAGATTTGATCATATTGAAATCCCCTGCCAGAATCCAGGGCATATTAGGATATCTCTCTCTTAGCTCCTCAAGGGAAGTGAGAAGCTTGAGTTTGTCTTCTAGTTTTTGAGGACCATAGACATTTGTAATCATGTAAATCTCCTTATCACCCACAGGTTGTATTACCAGCGAAAGATAGTTCCTGGACACTTCCACATCCAGGATTCCAAGTTTTTGGGGATCCCAAAGCATAAGAATCCCTCCTATTGAGTTGTCTACCTTAACCTCTAGATACTCATACTTGCTTAACCATTTGCTATGTATTTCTCTGATTTTATCCATCGAGCACTTTGTTTCCTGAATGAAAACCATATATGGTTTTTCTTCTTTTATTCTACTGTTGAGATTTCTTTGTTTCCTTTTACTTCCTAGGCCCCTAATATTCCAGGTTGTAAACTTCATTAAGAAAGGTTTGTAAAAGAGTCACTTGTGAGATCTTTCATCTTACCTGAGTTGATCATGAGTTTTCCACATTTTGTCTTTTCCTTCCTCTTTTCCTACCCGGGATCTTGGAAGAGCACCCTGGTGTTTTCTCCATTGTCTTCATCCGTCTATTTTCCTGGCTGTCATGGTTTCTTTTGACTCCAGAACCCTTCGATTGGGATCTCCATAGGAAGCGCTGTTGAACCTTGTCAAACTCCTCTTTTGGCAGGGTCTCAACTCCTTTGGTAATACCTCGCTCCAGAAACTTTTCTAGATCCAAGTTCTCCCTCTCAAGAATCTCCTGTAGTTCATGATCCTCTGTTTCTGCCTCACTTGGGGTCATCTCATGGTCCCTGCTGAGCTCCACAATGCTTGGTAGATGATCCTGTTGATGCTTGTTCTCTGGTATGTCCTCCACGCTGGTATCCCTATGCTTCTCATTGGTTTTAGTCTCTGATTTCTGGTTTTCTCCGTTGTTTCCAACTTCTTCTTCTAAGATTTTGAAATTATTGTGGCTCAGTTGCCCATCCTCATTGATTTTCTTTTGGTGTCGCTTTCCTCCTTTCCCCTTACCCCCCACTTTAGTGAAACCATCGAGATCTTTGCTTGTGGTGGTTTTTTTTTTGCTTTCCAGTTTGTTTAATGGGCAGTCTCTGTATCGGTGCCCATGTTCATGGAACTTACGGTACCTAAATAGGACATGCTCATAGTCCACCACCTGCACCCATTCTTCATCATAAACTTCTAAAATGATCCTGTCTGGGAGTGCCCCAGATAGGTCCATTTCCACACAAATCTAGGTGAAGGAAGTGTATTTGCCTCTTAATGTCACATCTGATGTCTTTATAAAATGCCCTAGTTTATTGTCAATAGCCTTAAGAGACTCCGGGAGCCAATAATCTAAAGGAAGGGTTTTATCCATACTAATACTGAAGTGAACATTTCTCGTTCTGGGACAAAATTCATCACCCATGGTCGCATGTAAAGGCTTGCAGCAACGTAAAAATAGGGTTCTCCCTCGAAGACTCTGTCTTTAGCTTCTAAGCTTGTGAACACCACCGTAAAGAAGCCCTTGGATCCAAGGTGAAGGTTTATTTCCCCTTTCAGTTTCTAGTGGTTTCTTATCTATGCATGTAAGGCCTTATTCGTCGGGCAAATCCCCATAAATTTGCATATGATCGCATGTTCCTTCATGTGATCTCTATGCACCTATAGCGCTAGGTCACTTAAAATGACCCGAGGAGTAATGGTCGACTTAGGTTTGCAGACCCTTGTCGCCCTCAAAGGTGTAGCTTTCTGACTGCTACCCTCTTTCCTCTTCTCCCTGCTATCTTCCTCACGATTTACTCTCTATTCGTGAGGTTTGATATTTCCTGTGTTAGTATCCTCAGTTATCACCTCTGTTGGTTTCTTGAAGCGATGCTAATCAGTTTCCTTGTCTCTGTTCACGGATATTTGACTGTAGGAGGGAGCAGAACTCCCTCCTCCACGACCCGCCATGTTTACCAACGCCAAACCCTGACTCAAACCCTATTTTAGATTGCAGAGCTTCCCTCTCATTTCTCTCAATAACCTCTAATAGATTTAAATTTACATTACTTATTAGTAGAAACTATTAAACGATTTTGAAATCATGAAGTATACAAGAAAAAGAATTCAATCAACATATTACATAATGATTTCCTCGGGGAAGTCACAACTAAAAAAAATTCAATTAACACATTACATAATGATTTTCTGGGGAAAGCTACAACTATCTGTATATTGCTTTAGTAAGAAAATATGAGAAGATTACAATGCTTTGCTCAAGCCCGAGCAATCTCTGCACTATCTCTATCTGTCTCATAGTTTCCTAGACAAGCGCAGGCCAATGCTTAACCAATTTCTTGCTTGCCTAAGTCCCTATTTCCTTGGGAATTAGCCTGTATTAATTAGGGAAATTCCTCAAAGGAATTGTGTAATCCATCATATACCTTTCTCTCACTGCATGTGCCACCTATACATTTTGAATGATTATACAATTGATAGTACATTGTACCTGAACTCAAATATCAATTAGGTAACTCTCACATCTTGCATGCATGAGTTATTTATGAGTGAATAGTCAGTTAACTAGTTGATGATTGGAGGCAACACTACACTACTAGACCTATTGTGATAAGGTTCGAGTAAGCCCCCCACTTTAATGGAGTCTTGACTCTTGCTAAGTCATATTTCTAGTATTTAATCTTAGGCCTCACCCAAATTCCTATAACAAATTACCAAATCACCATGATAAAAATATTTCCAGTATTTATTTTGAGCCTCACCCAAAATACTATAACCAGTTACCAAGTCACCATAATAAAAAATATAAATATAAATTTAAATAAGAGGAAAAAATCTTACTTACTATTATTATCATTTTTAATATAAAATAAAAATAAAATTACAACATAATACACATCACAACACTAAATGATCTAAATATGCAATTTGTATGATACTCCATCCATTTTAAAGTCACAATTAAACTAGAGTGTTAGATATTTTGTTTAGATCACAAGAAAGAAAAAATGTTATGTTTGTAATAAAAATATGCCTTCTCCATTACAAAAATCTGAATATTTACGAAATCTTACCCATTATTATTATTTAAAAGATGAAAATAGTATAACTTTATTTTAAAGATAAAATTAGTAAAGCACACTAGGAGGAGTGAAAAACTGTTTCTTACGGACTATCAGTGGGTCATCCCATATAACTTGACGTGATTTTCCTTGAATAAGGGTGATGAGGAATCCAAGTCATTTGACATGATTTTCTTTGAATAAAGATGATGAGTAATCCAGGTAACTTGATGTGGTTTTCCTTGAATAAAGATGGTGAGTAATCCAGCGTTCACCAACAACAATCAAAAATCACTATAATTTTCTTTGAACAAAAATGATGAGTAATCCAGGAAAATTGACTTGATTTTCTTTGCCTAACAATAATGAGTAACAATAATGAGTAATCCAGCATTCACGAATGACAATAAAAAATAACTATTCTCAAAGCAGATTTGACAACGATCAATTTCCCCACCTTGTAAAAAAAAATACAAAATAACTGGATAACGTTCATATGCAAATTGCGGTCAATTTGCGTGACAGTCAAAAGCACGTTCTACCATTCATTCTGGTCCATTCATTCATTTCCCTAAGCAGTCAGGCGCTCACCAGCATTCTGGTCCATTCATTTCCCTAAGCAGTCAGGCTGACTTTTGACCATGACTCTCCCAAACTTTCTATAAATACATGAGTAGCCATGGCACAGCACAGCACAACACATCAGTTTATGACTTTATGTGCAGTCTTTGGGTAACTGGGACGTGTTGCTGTGGTTGATCAACCATTACGAGCTTTTCAGAATGCAACCTACGGGTGCCACAACTGCGGCTCTCGCAGCAGGGGCAGATTCATCCTCTGACAGTATTAGCAGTATTAGCGATCATAATTTTGGAATAAAGAAGAAACGGCCCAGAGATTCGATGGCGAGTCCGGCCACTCTTGGAATCAAGAAGAAACGGCGCAAACACTGTAAGAGCAGTCCAAAGACCACAGTTGTGTTCACAGACCCATACAACTTCCGTGAAAAAGTTCACAAGTTCACAGGAATGCCCACGCCCCCTGCTAGCAGTACATCTGAAGAATCTGAGAGGAGGCCTTTGCTCTTCAAGCCGAGAGCACAGCGAGCAGAAATTAATGTACCGCTGACCACCTTCCCTGCTCTATCTTCAGCGCTCATGAATTCTACCTATTGCTGCAATTTTCCTTTAGCTGATCATCTTCCCAAACTTCCAGTAACAGAAGGTGATCATCCAGTTGAAATATTCACCAGTAATCCCGGTGATCATACAGTTGAAATCTGTACAAGTAATCCTATGTTGCCGCTTCCTGCTTTCAGTGGTTACAAAGCAAGTAATCAGCAATCTGGTGAAAGCGTTTCCTTGCTGTTTGAAGATCTTTGGGAAGAACTGGGGCTAACTGAAATTGCTGTAATATGAAATTGATATTTCCTGGCCTAAGATGCAGTGGACTGCTCATAAATTGCTGTAATATGAAATTGATATTTCCTGGCCTAATTTTCGTGGATTATTTCTTCTTTCCATCCCTATTTTATAGTCATAAATGAAAAATATTTTATATTCATAAATGAAAAATATTAGTATATTCCATTTTATGTCTACAACCGTAGCCAAATTAAATGAATTTTTGTGGATTATTTTTTTTTTCCATCAATATTTTTATTTTTCATAAATTAAAAATGTTAGTATGTCTTTTTCATGTTAATATATTGTTTTTGTCTCCTTTATATAAATAAATATAAAGAGATGAATATAAACAAATAGACTTCCGAATATTAACTAATTTATATCTCTAAATCTAAAATGAATATAAAAAAAATAGACTTTCTAATATTAACTAATTTATATCTCTAAATTTATTATTTTTATACATTTATATAGTATAATTATAAAATTATTATATAAATTATTCAATAATAAATAAAATGTTAAGCTTTCAAAGACAATATAGAAAGTTAAGCAGATATTCTCACAGCTAACTTTTGAGATAATCTATTTAGCTAATGTATCCCATAAATTATCTTTAACCTAATAAGCATTAAAATAATTTTTATTCTTTTTTCCTTTCATAAAAATAAATATTTATTTTTCATATATACTTAATAACATTATACAAATTATCAAATAATAAATAGCAACATGTGAATACTTGGTTTTATAAAACTAATGGTTGTGCTAAATCCATATGTCTATATAAAATTAATAGTTGTGCCAAATCCATGTTAGTAAATAAAATTAATAATTGTGTTGGTTCCATTAATTTTAAAAGAAAAATGACGAAAATATATTAACCATTATTATTAATATAATTAAAAGTCAAAATAGTGGTATTCTAATTAAAGTGCATTTTTCTCTGAAAATTAGGGAAATTCTGGTGAGATTTTGATAAAATTTGGCAAGAATTTTTCTAAGTATGAGTTAAAGTTGTCAAATTTCAAGGTTTTGGGTGCCCCATAAGTTTTTTATGGTGCTAAAACAATTTCCACCATGAAAAAAACATGATTCAAACACTATTATTGCAATATTTCTTAATTTTTTTTGCTCGAATTCCGACATTTTTAGTCGTCAAGGCAATTCCTCTACTTAGATAAACACTTCAAAATATATATCAACCACATTTATTAATATGATGAAGACAATTTATTTATATTTGAAATTTAATGAAACCATTCGAAATGTAAAGATTTTTTATTTTATGAGTTTCTTACCCTTTAATATATCGCTACTGTATTTGTTCTTGTTTAACTATCGCCTAGCAGGTACAAGGTTTAAGATAAACCGGAAGCAGAAATCTAAGTTTTAATGGTGGTGTAACTTTGTGCTAATCATGGCTGTGTTGTTAGACCAAAGCATACATAACACACAACATATTTTTACTTAGAGACTTAGACGGCAATAGCAGAGAATAATACAAAGAGATAGACAAATGGAGAAACAACAAGATTACTCAGTCAGAAATAGCAGAATAGATAAAACAATCACTGGAGAACAGAAATCACTTTGCATTACATAACAGGCTTGGGCCTTGGCTTGCCTTCCTTGGCCAAAGAAATTACAAATTTATAGAGGCAAAAGAAGGATCTAGAATCCTGGAGATCTAGAAAGATCTGATTTAGAATCCTCTGTCAATTTGGCTTCACATTTAACATTCTCCCACTTGAAGCCAAATAAGAGTCATCAAGTCACACTGAGTCCTACCATGCCTCTACATAAATCATGTTTATTTCGTGGTAGAATCTTAGTGAGCATATCAACAAGGTTCCTATTTGTATGGATCTTTTTCAAGGATAATTGTTCTTCCTCCAACACATTCCGGATCCAATGGTACCTTAAGTCAACGTGCTTGGTTTTTGAATGAAATGATGGGTTTTTTGCCAAGTGAATGGCACTCTAACTATCACAATATAACACATACTTTTCCTGCTTTATTCCTATTTCTCCTAGGAATCGCTGCATCCACAACATCTCTTTACAAGCTTTTGTTGCAGCTATGTACTCTGCTTCTGTTGTAGAGAGGGCTACTATTATTTGTAGCCTTGACACCCAAGATACTGCTGCACCTGCAAATGTATACAAATAAGTTGTAGTGGACTTTCTGGTATCCATATCTCCAGCCATATCTGCATCTGTAAATCCTTCAAGCACAGTCTCATCATGACCAAAACATAAACAATAATGACTAGTACCCTTGAGATACCTTAAAATCCATTTTACTACTCCCACTGAATATGCAATGTCTGGTCGTGTGCATACCATGGCATACATTAAGTTGCCAACTGCTGAGGCATAAGGAATTCTGCTCATCTCTTCTTTCTCTTTGCCATTACTAGGACATAATTCAATGCTAAGCTTGAAGTGGGCTGCAAGGGGTGTACCAACTGGCTTGGCATCCTTCATATTAAACCTGTCAAGCACCTTCTTGATATATTTTTCTTGTGACATCCACAACCTTTTGTTTTTCCTGTTACGCATAATCCGCATGCCCAATATCTGTTGTGCTAGTCCCAAATCCTTCATTGCAAATTTGCTACCCAAATCTTTCTTCAACCTATTGATCTTATTCTTATCATGCCCAACAATCAACATGTCATCCACATATAACAATAATATGATATACTTTCCTTGATCATACCTCTTGATATAGACACAATGGTCAGCTTCCAACCTCTGAAAACCATGTTCCAACATGAATGAATCAAATTTCTTGTACCATTATCGAGGTGCCTGTTTCAACCCATAGAGACTCTTCTTCAACCTACAAACAAGGCCTTCTTTGCCTTTTTCTATGAAGCCTTCTGGCTGCTCCATATAAATTTCTTCCTCCAATTCACCATGAAGGAAAGCAGTTTTTACATCTAACTGTTCACATTCTAGGTCTAAAGCAGCAACTAGACCAAGAATGACTCTAATGGATGACATTTTAACAACAGGTGAGAAAATTTCAGTGAAGTCAATACCTTATTTTTGGGCAAAACCTTTCACCACCAGTCTTGCTTTATACCTCTCCTTCTTTTCGTCACCTTCATGCTTAATCCTATACACCCATTTGTTTTGTAGAGCCTTTCTACCTTTTGAGAGGTTTACCAACTCCCAAGTTTTATTTTCCTGCAAAGAGTTCATTTCTTCTTCCATTGCTTTCTTCCATTCTTTACTGTGCTCAACTTTACAAGCTTCTTGAAAACAATTAGGTTCACCTTCATCAGTCAACAAAATATCGTTTGAAGGAGGATACCTTTATGAAGGCTTATGAGGCCTAGAAGATCTGCGAACCAACTGTGGTGGTGCATTATCAGGTTGAATCTCCTGTAAAGGTTCCTGCAAGATTCCTTCTTCTTGTGGTTCATTATCTTCCACTTGTTGTTCTTCATGCTCCTGAATTTGCTGTTCATTTTCTTGTATTGGTGATATGTTTTCTTGCTGCTCTTCAAACCTATCAATAACCTTCTTGACCTCCAACTCACCTACAGTCCTCTTGAACATTTCTGACTCATTAAATATAACATTCCTGCTTCTAATAAATTTATGTTTAACTGGATCCCATAGACGATAACCAAGATCTTCATCTGCATATCCCAAAAAAATGCATTTCATAGATTTATCATCTAGCTTAGTTCTATTTTCTTTGGGAATATGTATGAATGCTTCACATCCAAAGATTTTCAAGTGAGAATAATTCAAATTCTTACCAGTCCAAACTTCTTCAGGATACCGCAATCCAAGGCTGTAGTTGGAGATCTATTTATGAGGTAGCAAGCGGTCCTGATTGCTTTAGCGCAAAGATTATTCTCCAAACAGGAATTGGACAACATACTTCGCACCTTTTCCATAATTGTGCCACTCATCCTTTCTGCGACACCATTTTTTTGAGGAGTACCAGACATAGTCTTCTCATGCTTTATGCCAAACCTGTTACAATATTCCTTAAATGCATTTGAGCAATATTCTCCACCATTATCTGTTCTTAAACACTTCAACAATTTGTTAGTCTCTCTTTCAACAGCAACATGGAATTTTTGAAATATTCCAAACACTTCACTTTTACTTTTCATGGGATATGCCCAAACCTTCCTGGATGCATCATCTATAAATGTTACAAAATATGATGCTCCTCCTAATGATTTGATGTTAACAGGCCCAAACACATCTCAGTGTACCAATTCTAACACATTTTTATTTTTATCATAGCCACCTCTAAGGAATGAAACCCTTCTTTCTCTACCATATATACAATGCTCACAAAGATCAAGATTGTAGGATTTCAAACCTGGCAATAAATTTTTATCAACAATGATTTTTAAGCCCTTATCGCTCATGTGACCCAAACGCTTATGCCACAGATCTGTTGAATTTCCTTCTTTTGTGACAGTAGCCAAATCTGATTTTCCTATCAGTGTCTTCAATGTGTATAATGTTCTTGTCTTGGGTCCTTTGGCCACGACCAATGCACCTTTGCTAATTTTCTAGCCTCCTTCTCCAAAGCTTGTCGAATAGCCTTCATCATCCAATTATCCCATAGAGATTAAACTCATGCGCATTTCTAGCACATGCTTGACCTATTTCAACAATATATCTTGTCCATCTTTCATCTTGATCTGGACATATCCCACTCCACAATACTGCAAAAATGATTATTCCCCAAATGCACTCTACCATAATCACCAAGATTATATGAAACAAAACTATCTTTATATGGGGTTACATGGTGAGATGCCCCAGAGTCAAGGATCCAATCAAATCTACTGCTAGATGTATATACACATGCATCCTCTACTGAAACAATAAACAACACATCACCATCTGTGGCTACAACAGTAGTCTCACCTTCATTTGTGCTGGATGACTTGTGATTTGCACTGGACGATCTCTGATCCTTTTGTCCTTTCTTCCAGAATCGACATTCTTTCTTCATGTGCCCATGTTTGCCACAATGAACGCAGATGATCCTTCCTCTCCTTGATTTTTATCTGCCTCTCAAACTTGATCGCCCTTGCCAACCTCGATCCATTCTCCTACCACGATCAGCTAGAGCTAGAGCCTCTCCTCCCTGGTTTTCTGCAATTGACTTGCGTCGCAGCTCCTCATTCATTAAACTGCTGCTGACATCATCAAACTTCAGGGTCCCTATAGTTGTTGAAGTGCTCATAGCTACAATTAAATTTTCCCAACTGTCTGGCATAGAACACATTAGCAAAATAGCTCTAATTTCTTCATCTAAAATGATTTTAACAGAGGTAAGTTGATTAGTAATAATATTAAATGCATTCAAGTGCTCAGCAACTGAAGCACCCTCCTTCATTTTGAGATTATAAAGCTTCTTCAGCAAGAACACTTTGTTTGATGCCATGTTCTTCTCATATAGATCATGGAGCTTCTTCCATAATCCTTCAACCGTCTTTTCTCCGGACACATTGAAATAAACATTATTTGCTAAATATTGGCGGACTGTTGCAATCCCCTTTCTATCTAGCTTATTCCACTCTTGATTTGTCATCGATGAGGGTTTCTTTGTTGTGCCCTCAATTGGCAAATATTGATCCTTTAAAATCACTATATCCTCCCTCTGTGATTTCCATAGGGCAAAATTAGCCCCACTCAACTTCTCCATATCTGTAAGTGTTGTCTCCATTTTCAATCAAGTTCATGCCCCAAAACACAAAAACTCCACTTAAAAATAAAACTTTAATTATTACTCTTCAAAAAAATAATGACCTTCCTCCTTCTAAAATACCCTTTTCAAAATTCCTGCTCCTTTTTAAAAGATACTTTTCAAAATTCCAACATATAATTATATATGTTTCATAATAAATATAAAAAAATATATAACGTTTTAACCTTTTCACATTTCACACATACATATGCTGGTTTTAGAAAAAAACCTGACATATATGTGCAAGCTTGATGTAAAAAAAAAAACTTATGAACATTCAACTCCAATCTCCGCGAATCTCCACTTTTCAAACTCCGGCAACACGTTTCAACATAGGTCCACGACCTTGTTTTTCTTGCAGCAAATGTCTTTTAGTTCCAGCGTTCCTCAGCTATTTCCTAGACAGATCCTTCAACAGCTCCAGGGGTAACAACCAACGTTTTAACGAATGTTGCCAGAGCAAGGCGATGGCACTAAGCAACTTGCACGGTGGATATTCAAACCTAGCTCTGATACTAGTTGTTAGACCAGAGCATACATAACACACAACAGATTTATACTCAGAGACTTAGACGACAATAGCAGAGAATAATTCACAGAGACAGACAAATGGAGAAACAACAAGATTACTTAGTCAGAAATAGCAGAATAGATAAAACAATCACTGTAGAACAGAAATCACTTTGCATTACATAACAGGCTTGGGCCTTGACTTGCCTTCCTTGGCCAGAGAAATTACAAATTTTTATAGAGGCAGAAGAAGGATCTAGAATCCTGGAGATCTAGAAAGATCTAATCTAGAATCCTCCGTGAATTTGGCTTCACACTTAACATGTGTAAGAGGGCTGGACAACGCTGTGAGGGAGAGAGTTGAATTTCTTAGAACAATTTAAATCGATTAGGAACCCAAATTCCTCTAAAAACTTTAATGAGGAGATGAAATATTTTTGATACATAATTTTAATTTATGTTGCATTTTAGTTGCTCCTATCAAACTCCATAAATCAAGGGGACAAAAATTAAAATTCAAGTTGACTCCATAAATCAAGGGGACAAAAATTAAAATTCAGGTTGGAATTGAAAGGCGAAGTTTGAACTTTCCTCATACGTTTTTCTATATCTTAATTTTATCGGTTTATATTTATTTTATTTTATAATTATTTAATGTTCATTGATTTAAATTATTTTTCAATTAAAAAAAATCACATATAATTAATAAATAAAATTATATTCTTTTAAATAAAATAAATTTTTATTTGAAATAAAAAAATAACTAAATTAAATTAAAAAAATTTACGTAAAGGTTAAGTAACAGATTGTGGTGTCCTCGAGAGTTTTTCGGTGGCCATTTTCTTGTAGCGAAATATCTGATGGTAAGGCGACAGGAACAAAGAAGAACATCAAAGATGATCACTTGGGTCATCTTGCTTCTTCTTAGCCGAAACACGAATGGCCCTAGAACACTGCAGGTTGGATTATCGTTTGGTCTCGAATCGATTTCGATATTAAGGATCTACGACCATCCGAGGGCTTCAAATTTTGTTTAGGTGGCAACAATATAGCAAAATCGGGGGAGGTCGCGGTGGTCAATCTTACCTGGGTTGTTGCTTGATTATTCTTCTACTAAGGGCCCATGTCACCCCTCTACTCTGACAAAAATGCAGGTTGTGAGGAGTAGGTACCCATAGTTGTGTGTGGCTCTAGCCGATCTACATGGGAGGAAAGAAAGGAAGAGTTGGAATAGGCACATTTACAGATCTTCACTAAGAATTACAAGGGAAGTCTATTTTTTCTGGATCATGGATTCAGACTCAGTGGGAAATCTAAAGTCGCATATAATGAAGAGGTTGGGTATTCCTGCAAATACAAGGTGTCTTTTTTTTTTTTTTTGAAGAAAATATGCTTCATGATTATTCTTAGATGAAGGATTATCGCATCTCTAGAAGCTCTACCATAATCTTGAATTTGAGGCTGCATGGAGGTGCCCATGAATCCAGAAACTTAGGTGGATTTGTCTCCTAGATGCAGTGTAAGGGAAAGGTGCCAAACTAGTGGATCTGCCTCTATACAACCCAAAACCTTACATTGTAGAGTAAATGGAATAAGTGGCAACCATGGATGTAAATCTGTCAAAGGTAACCCACCTTTTTTTTCTCCAATCTAGGGTTGTGATCTGCAGGTTCAACGGTTTTTGTCCTAGAACTAATGCTTTACATCATTGAGTCTTGTCAACCTGGACCACAAATTGTGATATTTATTTATGTTCCAAGGGTTTTTTAATTTTTCAATAAGATACTCAGGAAGATCTAGAGAAAGTATTAAATGATCGGTCATTGTTTTAGGGAAGAGTTGGGCTCTTCATCACCTTGAGGTTCCCAGTTTTTGTTGCCACAACAATGGTGATCTCAACATTGCTAGTATGGGTGAGACTACCAAACTCCCTCTCCCCTTCCTTTCTAGTACCACAAGGTTCTAGAGGAAATCAAGAACAACCTGGGAACATTCAAAAAGATGGACCACGAAAGAATGGAGAAAGGTCTATTCATTTTTTTCATTATGTGAAGAAATAGAGCTTAGTAAAGGTATACTAGATCACATTAATGGGATGGGGGTACAAAAAGAGCTCAACTCAGACAAAGAAATCCCATGGTTCTAGAAAAAGAAAAGCTAAATGAAGTTTGAACTTCAATTTTCAACTTGACTCACAAGATTTGAACTTTGAATCTCATTGTTTACATAATACTTCATATTATGGCAATCACCAATTGCACTAGCCCAATGGGCTTGAAATATTATTTTTAGTTTTTGTTTATTTTTAGTTATGTTAATTAATCCTTCAATTTAATGTTATTAAATTTATTTTATTAATTTTTTCATTGATTTTAATTGATTATTTTATTAGTAAAATTGTGTTTGAAAATTAATTAGTAATTTATTTAATAGCCTAATTTAACAATAAAACATTTTTATATACTCCAAATTTTACAGAGTTATCTTATATTTTAGCAATTTCCCAACTTGATTATAATTAAAAAGACCATAGACACTAAACTAGTGCACCTATATAAATTAAATGGCTAATAAAAGTGGATATTTTAGCAATTTCCCAGCTTGATTATAATTAAAAAGACCATAAATGCTAAACTAGTGCACCCATATAAATTAAATGGCTAACAAAAGTGGATAAGGAGTACTTCATAATAAGCATGGAAATGCTTACTTCATGATACATCTCAACTTGCTCAAATTTAAAAAATTATAACTTTATTTTGAATTTTAGTTATTGTAAAAATAATTAAAACATAAGTTAAACATATATACATTTCAAAAAACATGAAACAAGATTCTTAAATTTATCTAAAGCACAAGCTAAACATATATACATTTCAAAAAACATGAAACAAGATTCTTAAATTTATCCCCACTTTACCATGGAGATTCTTAGTCTATAAATAAGCTTTGTTATAATAGCATGTGCCAATATCATGGTTTATCAATACCACATGCCCAAAAAATCATAATTCACTCTTGTTCATGACAATTTTTAATTAATCAATTTAGTTAAAATAGTAAAAGGGCATATAACTACTTTGGAAATAAATCTAAATCATTGATCTATGAATATTAATACAAATATTTTAGAATATTTTATGGAGGCAAAATCTCTATCATTCACTTTATAATTATTAATAGTTAAATTAAAATTTTAAAAGCTCTATTCCAAAATAAACACTATCAAAATAATATATATATAGATATATATAATTATAATATTTAGTGTCCTAGCCACAAAGATTAAACAAATAATTATCATTCATATGTCATATACTAAATACCTATTTACAAAACATTATTGTACAACTACTCCAAATCCTATTTATCCATATATCTAAACATCATTGTGCAACCACCTCAAGGTTATTAAATGACAAATAAATTATATTCCAACAATTAAGACTTAATAGCAGGTATGCATCATTCACTAAAAGCTTCAATGTCAACCCTAGCCATAGGAAAATGTCATATTCTCAATTTTCCATTGAAATTCTCTTATATGCATAAAAATAATTGATTTAATTTATAGCTTTAACCTCTCATGCACCCCATATATTTCAACTATAAAATCACAAACACAACAAACAAAAAGCGAACTCATATCATACACCCAAAACACACATATATAAAGAAATGGAGAAATTATGACGGGTGAATGTTATGCACGAAATATGAGAAATCAGAAATAAATGAATAGGAAAAATATGGTGCGTAACAAAAATTGGAAGATAAATTATATTATGTAAAAACATGATATTATTTTTAATTGGGAAAGGTACAAAAATGATTCAAGATTATGTAATTTTCATAGTGGGATAGATTTAAGAAATTAGAATTTTGGTGAGAAGTAATAAAAATTAATTAGATTTTTTTTTTTAAATTTAAATTGTTAATTGAAATTGATTAAAACAATAAATTTGTATCTATTTTATTTATTTATCTATTTTATTTTAAATTATGATTGTGAAATCACGAAGCATACAAGAGAAAGAATTCAATCAACACATTACATAATGTTTTTTTTGGAAAGTCATAACTACTATCTCTATATTGCATTAGTAATAAAACATGAGAAGATTACAATGCTTTGCTCAAGCCTGAGCAATCTCGGCACTATCACAAAGCATACAAGAGAAACAATTCAATGAGCACATTACATAATGATTTTTTGGAGAAAGCCACAACTATTATCTGTATATTATATTGCCTTAGCAAGAAAATATGAGAAGATTACAATGCTTTGCTCAAGCCCGAGCAATCTCTCACAATTTCCTAGACAAGCCTAGGCCAAAACTTAACCAATTTTTGGCTTGCCTAAGTCCCTATTTCCTTGCATTGTTTCCTTGGGAATTAGCCCCCTATTAATTACGGAAATTCCTTCCCTATTTCCTTGCATTGTTTCCTTGGGAATTAGGGCCCTATTAATCAGGGAAATTCCTCAAAGGAATTGTGTAATCTATCATAAACTTTTCTTTGACGATATGCACAACCTATACAGTTCAGATGATTATACAATTGATAGTACATTGTCCCTGAACTCAAATCTCAACAATTGATAGTACATTGTCCCTGAACTCAAATCTCAATCATCAGTTAAGTGGTTGATCACCGGAGGTGTTCAAATCTCAACAATTGATAGTACATTGTCCCTGAACTCAAATCTCAATCATCAGTTAAGTGGTTGATCACTGGAGGGAGCACTGCACTACTAGACTCATTGTGATAAGGTTTAAGGAGTAGGCCCCCCACATTAATGGCGTCTTAACTCTTGCTAAGTCATATTTCTAGTATTTAATCTTAGGCCTCACCCAAATTACTATAACAAGTTACCAAATCACAATGATAAAAATATTTGAGTATTTATTTTAAGCTCACCCAGAATACTATAACCAATTACCAAGTCACCATAATAAAAAATTTAAATAAGAAAAAAAAAATCTTATTATTATTATTAACATAAAAAAATTAAAAATTACAACATAATACACATCACAACAATAAATAATCTAAATATGCAATTTGTATGATACTTAATCAATTTTAAAGTCACAATTACACTGACAATATTAGTTATTTTATTTACATCACAAAAAAAACTTTTATGGTTGTAATAAAAATATACTTTCTCCATTACAAAACTCTGTTACTAAATCTTACTCATTATTATTATTTAAAAGATTGAAATAGTACAATTTTATTTTAAAGATAAAAATAGCAAAGCTTAAAACCCCTGGTAGGAGTGAAAAACTGTTTTTTACGTACTAGGGTGATCTTACTTGAATAGAGGTGATGAGTAATCTAGATAAATTGACGTGATTTTCCTTAGATAATGATGGTTTTCTTTGAATAATAGTGATAAGTAATCCAGCATTTAGTAATAACAATAAAAAATAACTATCCTCACCGCTAATTTAATCACTTAACTACGATAAATTTCCCAACCTGGTAAAAAACGACATATAGATAACGTTCGTACACAATTTGCGTGACAGTCTAAAGCACGTTCTACTTGCATTTGTGGCCACCTGTAGATAAGGCGCTCCCCAGCATTCTCGTCCATTCATTTCCCTAAGCAGTCAGGCTGACTTTTGACCATGGCTCCCCAAATTTTCTATAAATACATGAGTAGCCACAGCACAGCACAACACATCAGTTTATGACTTTATGTGCAGTCTTTGGGTAACTGGGACGTGTCGCTGTAGTAGATCAACCATTACGAGAATCGAACTCGTGCCTACCAGCTTTTCAGAATGCAACCTACGGGTGCCACAACTGCGGCTCTCGCAGCGGGGGCAGATTCATCCTCTGACATAAATGATAATGGCAGTATTAGCGATCATAATTTTGGAATAAAGAAGAAACGGCCCAGAGATTCGATTGCGAGTCCGGCCACTCTTGGAATCAAGAAGAAATGGCGCAAAGACTGTCACAGATCCATACATGAGTTTATCAAGAAGCTGGGATTTATTGTGAAGTTTCATGAGAAAAAAGACCGAATACATTAACCCGATGAAGACACAACAAAGAAAGTGTTCTATAAGTTATTTTTAGCCTTATGGACTGTAAACTAATATTCATTCTTTCTTTTTTTCTTTCATAAAAATAAATATTTCTTTTTCATATCTATTTAATAAAATTATAATTATCAAATAACTAGACTGATTTTTTGCCCTGAAAATTATGGAAATTCTGGCGAGATTTTGATAAAATCTGGCAGAAAGTTTTGTAAGTCAAGGGTACAGGTAACAGTGGTCAAATTTCAAGGTTTTGGGTGCCCCAAAAGCTTTTGATGGTGCTGAAACCATTTCCACCAAAAAAAAACATGATTCAAACACTATTATTACAAGATTTCTTAATTTTTTTTATTATTTCAATTTCGATTTTTTTTGGCTATTCAGCCAACTTCAATAAATACTTCCAAATATATATCAATCACATTTATTAATATGATTAAGATAATTTATTTGCTTGAAATTCTTTAATAAAGCCCTTCCAAATTAATGTGAAAGCCTTTTGTTTTATGGGTTTTTTTTGCTTTTTAATATATCGCTACTGTATTCGTTCTTGTTTAACCGCCGCCTAACAGGTACAAGGTTTAAGATAAACCGGAAGCGGAAATCTAAATTTTAATGGTGTTGTAACTTTGTGCGAATCATGGCTGTGTAAGAGGGCTGGACAGGGATGTGAGGGAGATTGTTGAATTTCTTAGAACAATTTTAATCGATTAGGAACCCAAGTTTCTAAAAAAATTAATGAGTGGATTAATTTATGTTGCATTTTGGGTGCTCTTATCAAATTCCATAAACTAGCATTTGCACCAGATGTTGCAAAGAAAACGCTGTAAGGCATAAAGTGTGGAAATCCATTATCCATGTAGTGTGTGCATTATTCAACAAGGTGGATCTCTCTAAATTTGTTGCAAACATTTATGTTGTTGCATTGCTAATTTATTTAGAATCTACTACTACCTCTTCTTCTTGGAATATTAAATTTCTTATCACCCCATGATGACAACCCCTCTAATTATTGTTATCACAATTTTTTCCACTTTAGTGTCTTTGAATTTGAGTCACTCAATTAAAAAGAAATTGCTAAATTGCTATTTATCAGGTTTTGGGTAAAAACAATTAATAACTCATATTTACAACCTTTTAAGTCTTGTATTTATAACTCATATTTATAACCCTTTAAAATGAAACTAACTATCTATATTTTTTATTAATTATAAAAAAGAATCTTCTTTATAAAACTGACACTCACATGCTACTCCTATATATTTATCTTATATTTAATATTCAGTGTCTATCAATTGAATGACAAGATGAAAGCTCAACTTAATTGCACATTTCTGAACTCCTTTGTGGGAATTCATGTCCCATTAATTTAATGGCAAATTGAAGTTTCAGATACAGTACACATTTTATACCAAATTTGGAGAGTTCATGAACAAACTTTCAAGGTTTTAATGGATCTAGGTCATTTGTGTTTCCTCTCATGTTCTGGGTCGTTTGTATTTTCTCTGATGTTGACTATACTAGCAATTGTCCCAAAAGGTACAAACCTTAATGTCCTTTTACTGATCAAGCCTTATGTGAAAACAATCATATTGATCCACTAGTGTACATTGATTTGTTACATTTGTCTTGGTCTATAATAGTGGCGTAACAAATATGCATTGAAATCCTAGAATTTTAAGCATATAACCCATTAAAACGTGACTTAAAAGTTTAATTGGTCATTATTTATTCAGTAGTTTGTACATTGTTAATTGCAATTTCTCTTGAAAACCAATGTTCATATCAAAATTTTAAAAATTAACACTCACTTCTCCCGTAGTCTGGTGTTTCTTTATTTGATCGTGGTACTCAAGATTGCCTTTCTCCAAAGTATCAAATGTGAAGATGATATCTTATGTGTTTCCGCTTTCTCAGTAGGTTCATGTGATTATTATTATTTTTGGTATTAATGTTTATGTTTTTTTTTATGCCCATCCATTATTTATTATCTAAACATTGATGTTTGAAAATCCGTAAGTGGCTAGTGTGGAAATTGCAAGGTATGTTGAGAATTTGGTTATCTAGTAAGCTTAGAGTCATTCTTGAGTCATTATCTTTACCATCTCAGGAAGGAGAAGAAGAAGAAAAGCCTATTGAATTGAAAAAGAACCCTAAAAAGTATTAGGATCCATGGGTCATTTTTTTGCATCATGTAGCAATTGATTATGCCACATGAAGAATTAGCCTTTGCCAATATTTAGGCTTATAACTAGGTGATTTTTTCTACTAATATTCTTATACCAATTTACCATGATAATTCTCTTTTAAATTAAAACGTTGTTTGCAGGCTATCACGGGAGCTGAGCGTTTTCTCCCTGAAAATATACCTTCAAGGTTCCTTAGGTGGATAGCAGAGCTAGTATACTTGACATTGGCAGTATCCAGTAGTTTTTCTAGCCCAAAATCCGCTATGTATGGCTCCATATCAAAGCCCAGAAGGATGTTGCTTGGCTTAATATTTGCATGAACAAACTTCCTTTCATGTAAATAAGCCCAGCCTCTGGCTACTCCATTTGCAATTTTAATCCTGGCCAACCATGGCAGATAAAAGGGAGAGTTTGATGACCATCCTGCAAGATTAGACAGATATAGTGTTAGTCAAAGGATCTGAAAAGGATAGGCCACTAAGAACCTTAGAAGCTAAACAAGATGATCAAGATTAGCATGCAACAAGAGGAGAATAACAATTCAAACCCTACATGATAATGGGCTCCCTTTTGTAATGATTACAGAGAACTAGATTTGGTTATCTAGAATGTTGAAATTGAAAAGGAATCAATACTCTTTGATAAGCAAGGAAAGCATTATACTCAACCTCAGGGAACTCAGTGGGCAAAATTATCAATAACTAGTTATAATAAAATACAGAGAACCTAGTGAACAAAATGACAAATATCCAATTTAAATGAACCATAGAGAACGTGGTGATAAAAAAGATAAATATCCATCTTAAAGATAAAAGAGAAATGAAATAAACTGCAACATATCCTTGAAACAAAACAAAGGGGTTGATATATATTCTAAAGAAGAGAAAACAGGGATAGACTCTGCCGAATCCAGTAATATGGTATAATGGACCTGTTCAATATATAACAGCGGAAACATTCCATAGACACTGATATAAATACTGCAACCAATTGCTCTCCAGCTAAGTAAGAAGATGTTATGTAGAATAAGATACAAATACAAGCACAGGGTCACTTGTCTTATTTCATGGTCTTCCTAAGAAGGCTTATGAAGGAAGTTGTGTAGCATTCTCATGGTTTTGATAAATTATCATTTGTTGCTGAGATGAACATGTATATATAAATATTCTAACATGAAAAAGGAGCAGTTTCTTCTTTGTATATGAAAACTATAGCTGAACCAATAAATCCAATTTTCAATATTGATTTGCATCAATTTCTTTTGGTCCAACCAGCAATTAAAATCCATCCCCTACCGCTGCAACAATAATACACCATATATCACCTTCCCATTAAAACTGAGAATGAGCTGCAAGTAAACTGTGAGAACGTGGATGCCTCATAAGCATGGAGTTAAGTTTGATCCCTGAGTTTTGCTACAATCCTCAACTGTAGAAATATTGAAATTTTTAAGAAGACTCTGGAGATTTCATAAGCAGCTGAGTTGACAACAGAGTTTGTCTGAGTCCCAATCATAGAGGTGTCTATATCAGTTATGTCAATGTCTAAGTAGAGCTGTTGAATACGGAATGTGGGTGTAAGTCCTCATCTCTATCCAACTTATGTCAAAGCAAGGATGCTACATAGGAAGAAAGAATTGGTTAATCGATTGTGGATGATGGAATTTTTTCTAGAAAATGAAATACCTCCTTCATTAATGGCCTATTTTGAGGGGAAGCAGAATCACAATTCGAGGCAATGCGAATCTACATTTTTGACAAATAAAAATCAATAGAAGTCAAAAACAATTATGGATCCAAAATTGAATCTCAACACAGAGGTGTGCCTTACTGTCTAGCATGTATGAGTGGATATCACAATGAGACTTTTCAGAACATTAGATACCTCAGTGTCAGACAAGGGATGAACAAAGAGGAATCCTAGATAAAATGGAGATTTCTAACTTATTTTAAGTTTGATACATTATAGGTGCTAAATGCTTTTTCTAACCTTAGCGTCGCTTCTAATCCTAAAAGAATTCCACAATGTTGTGATTTTTATTGAGAGCTGAGAAAGTGTTAAAACATGGGTACAAACTCATAACGTTAAAGAGGAGTATACTCTAAATATAAGATTTATCCCACATGTCTATCTAGTCCTATCAACAAATCTAAAATAACTAATCTTACCATTGGTTTAGGAGCCTGTAATACAATTGGATGGATATGAACTCAATTACATCTCAGAAAACATGGGAAGACAATCATATGGGTGGAAATGATAAACTTACATAAAGTTGAAAAAAGCGAGTGCCTGGTCCAGTTGAAGCAACCTCTTCAACACTTGATGTAGCCCATGAAGAAAGCGTCTATAACAAATATGTCCAAGCCACAATTTTTATCAACACAACAAACTATTTCAACATCCAAAATCATTATAATTACTTAAATCCTTAATAGCTAGAAGGAAATTAAAACATTCAGAAGATCGATCCCACAAAGAGAAGACTGATGTCCAAACCATTATAGTTCCAACAGCACGGAAAATTTTAAGAACCCCCCCTAAATTTATATGTATAATAAATGGGCGAATCTCCATGGTATATAGGAAAAATGGAAGGCGATTTTATCAATAATATAATATGTATATATAATTTTTTGGCGAATCTCTCACCAGGCATGGCGAATATTTTACTCAATTATAAAATCTTGTAAGATCTTGGCGAGTCTTTCACTAAATAATAAAACTTTGTAAGGTCCTAGTGAATCTTAGCATTGTGAACTCTTAGAAATTTTTTTGAAAAGGTATAAAACCATATATGACAAGAGCCACATGGTGGCAATATCACTGTTTTTTTTCACATTTCCATGACATGGAACTTATTTATAAAATTATAAAAAGGGCAACCAAGTCCCTTATAATATGCAGGTAAGCTTATAACAGAGTCTGATACATCTACTATGCTTGTCTTCATTCAAGTGTCATAGTTGTTATACTTAACACTGTGAATCACAACTCTCTCGGAACTCAACTCTATAGTGTAATTAAAACCTTTGGAAATTGAATCTGACAACTCTATAAAAAGGATTAGTGAAATAGAAGCTTTTGTGAATGAGCCCACTAATTATCACTGTTAAACAATCAATCTAGACTATGAAGTCTTCCATCTTGATCACAATCATGTTCATGATTAAGGGAGTGTGACCACCTAGCCTGACATAATGGCCATCATAGCTTCCAATAATCAACAACCACCTTGCAAGGACATCCTAGCTCATGTCTCATGAATTTTATTCATCAATCTTAATTGATATAAATCTTATAAAGATAATATTAGAATCCTCTCCGGATTCACTATTAATACAAGGGTAAAGGAAATTTTCTAGCTCAAGGCACTAGCCAATACCAACTTTGGTATTTGTGACCCCTTTGTGGGGATGCACCCACCCTGCCCCGTTGGGTTTCTGCCTTGTAACATAGTTCAAGGATCACAATACTTTCCAATCTTCCTACTCCATTAGACACACTTTATATGCTATACATAGTGAATGGAAAAGAAGCGTTATAGAACACACAATTTCACAGAAGGAAGAAAAATCTTAGCCAGTTCAATATCAAAATCTTAACCACTGATTAATAAAGAATAACAAGCAGTGTAATGAATTGTTCCGAGTTATTTATTTACAAGTTGTAAAGAATGTAGTGGAATGGAAAATATTACTTAGGCAACCCTTCAATATTTTATACTAATATGTCTATGCATGTACATATGAAATTAAGAGCATTGTTGATTACAAAGTTTCCTTTTCTCTTGCCTCCATTTTGACAAATCAGTGTGAAATCAGTGTCACTTTGAATCTCCTTTCCTGTGTGGATGTTTTTACAAATCAATGTGAAATCAAAGTCACTTTGAATTTCCTTTCCTACGAGGGATCACATCCACAGTTGATTAGTAAAATATAATCTACTATATATTGTGTTCAAGAAACTGATTGCAATCTACAGTGGAAACGAGACCTCAATTCTTATTCTGAATTTGAATATCTCAGGACAACATAAGTGATAAAAATGCATATGGCCTTAGTAGCTAGAAAACAATCACTCCATCATTACAAGACCACCTAGATTTCGGCACTTAATCTAAATAATGGCACTAGTTGTAGTGCTTATTTGCATTAACACCATGGAAAAGCAACAAAAATGTTTCAAAGCACACTTACTAGAAACGTTGTAACGTTCTGAGAATATTTAGTGATAGCATCTGAACCTCATAGCTATGGTGGGGAAACTAGGGAACCCAAATATTGGAAGATATCTCATACCAAATCTAAGAAAAAAATAAAAAAGGGAAAAAATCAAAATCTATAAATCAAGCAATGAATTGTTTACAAATCAAATACAATTCCTTTAACTAACAATTAAATTGTGGTGATATATTTAAATATTTAGTAAGAGGGTAACTTCAAACCATCGAATATTACCTTTGTCATTACTGTCATCCCTCAATGACAGATTACAGATCAATTCTTATGGAAAGACTGTAAGAAATTCTGTGAAATAGTAAAGCGTAACCTCTATTTTCAAGCAACAAAATCAAGAGATTGTTACATCAAGAGCCATAATTGATACATAATCAATGAATCAGGTCCTTGTATGGCACAAGATTGTTTCACAACCTCTATTTTCTCAATAACAAAATCAAGACATTGTATGTGGTTATTGTCAAAAGGAAACTGCATTCTAATTTGGAAGAGGATCTTATCAAAAGACATGGATTTATTCAAAGCTACAAAACCTAATGGGTTACTGAAAAATAAGTTGGAATATGGGATCATGATACTTAAATCGAAAAAATATGCTTTCCTTTTAGAAACATTACAATTATACAATGCTTTTTGAAAGCATTAGAATTTGAAATTGGGCCTTTCTATCAAGACAAATTTTCATTAACAGAATGTACTTTCCTACCTGAAACATTGTAGATATCCAAGAAAAACTTGAAAAGAATAAGAGAACTTAGCATAATGTACTTTCTTTCCTTCCTTAACATTCTTAAAGAGTTGAGGTTCTCCAAGTCATCAGGTAACTTTCGAAGCAAATGACAGTTAGTAATAGTCCAATTCACAACTGAAGATGTGTCACAAATACGAGGGGGCATCTCCTCCAAATCACAAAAGTGCTCCAGGTTAAAATCTAGCATTATTGGAAGCTTAATGCTCGACTGGTTGTTATTGAACCCAGACATTTTTCCATTCTTCACTAAAAGCTTAAAGATAGCTTCTCTAAATTCTACATGACTTTACTATGCTCTTGAAGTGGGGGCACATGCAGGCTCTCCAAGTGAATAGCCTTAAACTAAGTGAAGATAAGGCCGATCGATCATTCAGTGTGGATCTCTTTAACCCATAATTGAATACTATTAGGACTTTCAAATTTTTCATGGAACTCAAAAATGTTGGAAGAAAGTATTTGCTTCCAAAAAGAGTAAAACTAAAGCCTCTGCTTGAGGACAATTGATGTCACACCACTAACACTTCTCCATGGAATCTATATAGGTAAACCAAAAATCCAGAATTCCATTAGAATATTGTGTTTATTGAATATACAAATGAAATCATTGCATTTCTTTAAAATATCTTTTGAAATCAAAATTACCGAAATTACATATCAATAACCTAGTGGGTGTAGGATAAAATTCACCGGTGTCATTCACAGAAAGCATGAGAAAAAAAATCTAATACTATATATAAAACCAAGAAAAATTCAAATTCATCACTTCTAGGGACCTCGTAACCACCCTGCCAATACACAGGTATGTTCCTGTTTGCAGTTAGAAAAATTACCCAAATTACAATCTTTTTACTCCAGCATATGTTGGAAAGTTATAGAAGGATGACTAGTGCAATCAATCCATTCCTTTTAGCCCTAGATTTGTTTTAGTTTAAAACAGAAGTATACAAATATACTTGTCCAATGCCTATGCTTTAACCATTCACCTTAAGATTTTTTTACAATATAATTTCCTAAGTCTATTTAATATCTTCATTATCATAAAAACCAACCTATATCCATCTTAACTCCACATCTACCACTCTTAGGGGGATGAAATCTATTTATCCCTCTGAGCACTTGGTAGACCCAGAATTAAGATGGATCTAAGATGATAAAATTTCCCCTTTAAATAGTCTATGCTCACATGAATACCATGGTATTACCATGGGTCAATACCATGGGTTATCATAAACCTGAAGCTTAAAAATTACTATTAGTAATTTATAAAAAATAATAAAATTAATAATTGAATTTTATTTTATTTTTTATTTTAACCAAGCTAAAATGTTTAACATACATTAAATTACAACATCCATTTTTACTCTTGATCCACCAAGCCCCGAGAGGGATCAAATATTTTTTCACTCTATGCTTGTTTGCATATCACAATATTTGATACCTCTCGGGGGTTAGTAGATCCAGAGTAAAGATGGATCTATGCTGGTTTAATTCCCCCATTTAAATAGGCTACATTCCAGGTGAATACCATGGGTCAATACCATGTGCCATTTTTTATCTTTATTAATACTAATATTAGGGTTAATAATGTTTTTTTGCATGGTATTAATAACAATCTAGTCCACGGTATTTGTCCCATAGTATTTTGCCCATAGGTTTCACCTAAATATAATGCATTTTTTGAGTGTTCGTAAATATAAGGTGACTTATGGAGTAAATATAAAAAAATGTTTTATTTGTTTACCATACCTCTCGTTTATTTATATTTTTATTAATTTACAATACCTCTTTTACAAATATGGTATTTGGCCCATAGGATTCACTTAAATAAAACCTGTTTCTTGAGCCTTCATAAATAGAATGAGGGTTATGGACTAAATATAAAAAGAGGTTTTATTTATTTACCGTACGTCTAGTTTATTTATATTTTTATTTATTTACCATACCTTTTGAGTAAGTATAAAAAGACGTTTTATTTATTTACCATACCTCCACTTTACTTATATTTTTATTTGTTTACACTCTTGCATGTATATAAGGTGACTTATGGAGTAAATATAAAAAATGTTTTATTTATTTACCATACCTCTCATTTATTTATATTTTTATTAATTTACCATACCTCTTTTAGAAATATGGTATTTGGCCCATAGGATTCACTTAAATAAAACCTATTCTTGAAAATGGGCGAATGGATTCACTTAAATAAAACCTATTCTTGAAAATTGGCGAATGGATTCACTTAAATAAAACCTATTCTTGAAAATGGGCGAATGGAGTCACTTAAATAAAACCTATTCTTGAAAATGGGCGAATGGAAGGTTGTAACTCCTAGTTTCAAGGGCTAAATTTACCTTTTTTACCATCTCCCTTAAAATAAGGTGGCTATTTGAGGTGATTTGTAGAAATGTGCTATGATACAAAATATTTGCCCACTAAAAATTTAGAAACCCCTTAATTCCCCCAAAGGGCGAACATTCGCCCCTAAAATTTTCTATGTCTAGCAGCTCTTGCAGTAGCATACTCTCCTGTAAAAGATGATGGATTCACTTTCAGAAAATATATGCATCAAAATAGGATGTTCACTGTAATACAATAATCTAATGCATACCTTCGGGATGAGCCATTTTTTGCATGGCAGTTGGAGCAATCATAATAGGCATTGATATCTTGAATCCCAACACAGTGGTACTCAAACATCAACCAATATACAGGGACGGAACCTGATACATACAACATCAACCAAAATCTTTGTAATAATGTCAATTCCCATGATGCTTGTAATGAAACAGGTGCCATAATGTTCAAAAGTTTGGCCCAAGACAAGGTGACTAAAATTGAAAATTATAGCTATTCAATGTTTATCTAATCTGATTGCAGTCATAAAGTTGGTGAAAACATAGATACGGGAGCTGAAGGTACATCTTTTTCAAATGACTATGTACTAGCTTAAGGTATAGTAGCTAAACAGGGGAGATTGTGGAATCCATAAGAAATTCATAATGTGCCAACAATTGAAGGGCTATCTTTGTAAAAAAAATAAAAAACAATCATACAGAAACAAATTGAACCATTTGACATCCTGCAAACAAACTCAAGCTAAACAATTTTAGACCCGTGCCTTCTGTTAGTGGATATCACAATGAGACTTTTCAGAACATTAGATACCTCAGTGTCAGACAAGGGATGAACAAACAAGAATCCCAGATAAAATGGAGACTTCTGACTTATTTTAAGTTTGATACATTATAGGTGCTAAATTCTTTTTCTAACCCTAGCATCACTTCTAATCCTAAAAGAATTCCAAAATGTTCTGATTTTTGTTGACAACTGAGAAAGTGTTAAAACATGGGTACAAACTCATAACGTTAAAGAGGAGTATACTCTAAATATAAGATTTATCCCATGTGTCCACCTAGTCCTGTCAGCAAATCTAAAATAGAATGAATTTTCACTACCTATTTCTAATGCCAGACTCCCTTTTCCCAAGTCGAGGTGTGTCCACAGTTAGGGCAATTGCCTTAAAACCAACCCTCTCCGCTCTTCTAACAAGTTGTGCAACAACATTCCTATTCTTGTAAACCTGCCAGCAATGACATCTAAATTTTAACACCACTCATGCATCCACATTTAGTAAACCCAATGCAATATAACTGATCTTACCATTGGTTTAGGAGCCTATAATACAATTGGATGGATATGAACTCAATTACATCTCAGAAAACATGGGAAGACAATCATATGGGTGGAAATGATAAACTTACATAAAGTTGAAGAAAGTGAATGCATGGTCCAGTTGAAGCAACCTCTTCAACACTTGATGTAGCCCATGAAGAAAGCGTCTACAACAAATATGTCAGAGCCTCAATTTTTATCAACACAACAAACTATTTCAAAATCCAAAGTCATTATAATTTCTTAAATCCTTAATAGCTAGAAGGAAATTAAAACATTCAGAAGATCGATCCCACAAAGAGAAGACCGATGCCCAAACATTAAACACTGATGTCAATTTCTTAAACACAAGAGAAGGCATATTGTAAGAAATTAAATAATATAAGGTGCAATAGAAGTATAGTTTGGACCTTAAAGATACTCACATTTGCAAAAGCCCTACTTAACTTCTGTAGCAAGTTAACAAGTGCATGACTTTGAACAAGTTGCTTTCCAACACTATAAAAACCTTTGGTGGATGCTCTTACAGTCACCAAATTTCCATTGCAAAGCTTCACTTGTATATCAGGGGAAATGGCATGAAAAATATAAGAAATCTGCAGAAGAAACAATTCAGTTCCTAGCCATTATGGAGGTGAAGCTCAAAATTAGTGCAGGATTGGATAAGAAGTGCTCATGTCTATAGAAAAAAACGTTCTCCAGGACGTTTGTCTTCAACAGATTGCCTTGTGGACTTCCTTATGACTATACATCCCAATGTCATTAGTCACTAAAATACTATTCGTAATTCACTTGTTTTTCCCTTCAAAGTTCTAACTCATAAGCTCCAAAGAAAATCAACAAATTAAATTTGGAAATGTGCACATTGTTTGCCATGCTTCACAGTTCAAAATTTTCTGGAATATTTGCATTACAATCAAATAAAGAACCATAGTTTGATGGCTTGAAGAGTACATGGAAAATCTTTCAACATCATATCCATATTTGTATGGGATATATGCATTCTCGTAATATTTCTATTATACACAAGATTGAAAACTACTACTTTCAAATTATAAAAAATTGCAGGGAATGGTATACTAACATTGGATAGGAGGCAAGAGATGTGAGAACGAGAAGAATTCATAGAACTGGCCAAGTTTAGAGGGAGGACACATTCCTGTCATATCCCATTTATCTGTGGCCTCTTTGGCAGCAGCAATAGCTGCAATGGCCTCAAATTTCCCCTCTTTCAAGGATTTCTTTCTTCCTTCACCCTTAGAAGAATGTTGGTTTGAGTTCTCCTCTCCATAATTTTCTTTTTCACTAGCCTCAAACTTACCTTCAAATTTTTGAAAGGTCTCTGGTTTATTGTCTTTTCCATCCTTGTTTGCTTCTTTTCCTTCTTTATTGCTAGGTAAGATTTCTTTAGAGCAACATCGTTGTTTTGTTCAGCCACATTCTCTGTCATTGAGTGAGCTTATTCTTTTCCACCTCCCTGCCCAAACCGAGGTTCCCCTTGATTTCCTGAAGAACCAAAGCATGTTGTACAAGACACAATGTCCAGTAATCTTCTAATGTGTGCAACTACATGCTCTTCAGTGTAGTCCTCTGCAAAGGAAAAATAAATGAAAATCATATATAGAGTATTATGCAAACTTTGAGTATAAACAATGCATATTCTTCTTTGCATATATATTTGAAGCACATATGCAAGTAGAAATTCAGTTTAGATCACTTCAAGAAACAAGAGAACATTTTTCTAATATTATGATTTAACATTATTTCTAACCCCTTTTCAAGATAAAAACATTTATATTTTAAAGAAAGGCAAGACAAAATTTCTAGCAATCATAATAGGCATTGATATCTTGAATCCCAACACAGTGGTACTCAGATCCACCTTTGTTACATCAATAAATATACAGGGACGGACCCTGATACATACTACATCAACCAAAATCTTTGTAATAATGTCAATTCCCCTGATGCTTGTAATGAAAGAGCTGCCATAATGTTCAAAAGTTTTGCCCAAGACAGGGTGACTAAAATTGAAAATTATAGCTATTCAATGTTTATCTAATCTGATTGCAGTCATAAAGTTGGTGAAAAAATAGATACGAGAGCTGAAGGTACATATTTTTCAAATGACTATGTATTAGCTGAAGGTACAGTAGCTAAACAGGGGAGATTGTGGAATCCATAAGAAAATCATAATATGCAAGCAATTGAAGGGCTATCTTTGTAAAATAAATAAAAAACAACCATACAGAAACAAATTGAACCATTTCACATCCTGCTCACAAACTCAAACTAAACAATTTTTAGACCCATGCCTTCTGTTAGTGGATATCACAATGAGACTTTTCAGAACATTAGATACCTCAGTGTCAGACAAGGGATGAACAAAGAGGAATCCCAGATAAAATGGAGACTTCTAACTTATTTTAAGTTTGATACATTATAGGTGCTAAATGGTTTTTCTAACCCTAGCATCGCTTCTGATCCTAAAAGAATTCCACAATGTTGTAATTTTATTGAGAGCTGAGAAAGTGTTAAAACATGGGTAAAAACTCATAATGTTAAAGAGGAGTATACTCTGAATATAAGATTTATTCCACGTGTCTACCTAGTCCTGTCAGCAAATCTAAAATAGAATGAATTTTCACTACCTATTTCTAATGTCGGACTCCCTCCGCCCAAGTCGAGGTGTGTCCACATTCAGTACAATTGCCTTAAAACCAGCCCTCTCCGCTCTTCTAACAAGTTGTGCAACAACATTCCTATTCTTGTAAACCGGCCAACAATGACATCGAAATTTTAACACCACTCATACATCCACATTTAGTAAACCCAACGCAATATAATTGATCTTACCATTGGTTTAGGAGCCAATAATACAATTGGATGGATATGAACTCAATTACATCTCAGAAAACATGGGAAGACAATCATATGGGTGGAAATGATAAACTTACATAAAGTTGAAAAAAGCGAATTCCTGGTCTAGTTGAAGCAACCTCTTCAACACTTGATGTAGCCCATGAAGAAAGCGTCTACAAAAAATATGTCCAAGCCTCAATTTTAATCAACAAAACAAACTATTTCAAAATCCAAAATCATTATAATTTCTTAAATCCTTAATATCTAGAAGGAAATTAAAACATTCAGAAGATCGATCCCACAAAGAGAAGACAGATGCCCAAACATTAAACACTGATGTCAATTTCTTAAACACGAGCGAAGGCATCTAGTAAGAAATTAAATAATGTAAGGTGCAATAGAATTATAGTTTGGACCTTAAAGATACTCACATTTGCAAAAGCCCTGCTCAACTTCTGTAGAAAGTTAAGAAGCGCATGACTTTGAACAAGTTGCTTTCCAAAACTATAACAACCTTTGTTGGATGCTCTTACAGTGACCAACTTTCCATTACAAAGCTTCACCTCAGGGGAAATGGCATGAGAAATATAAGAAATCTACAGAAGAAACAATTCAGTTCCCAGGCATTATGGAGGTGAAGCTCAAAATTAGTGCAGGATTGGATAAGAAGTGCTCAAGTCTATAGAAATTTGCAAAAGCCCTGCTCAACTACTGTAGCAAGTTGACAAGTGCATGACTTTGAACAAGCTGCTTTTGAACACTATAAAAACTTTTGGTGGATGCTGTTACAGTCACCAACTTTCCATTGCAAAGCTTCACCTGTATATCAGGGGAAATGGCATGACAAATATAAGAAATCTACAGAAGAAACAATTCAGTTCCTAGTCATTATGGAGGTGAAGCTCAAAATTAGTGTAGGATTGGATAAGAAGCACTCACGTCTATAGAAAAAAAATCTCCAGGACGTTTGTCTTCAACAGATTGCCTTGTGGACTTCCTTATGACCGTACATCCCAATGTCATTAGTCACTAAAATACTATTCGTATTCACTTTTTTTTCCCTTCAAAGTTCTAACTCATAAGCTCCAAAGAAAATCAACAAATTAAATTTGGCAATGTGCACATTGTTTGCAATGCTTCACAGTTCAAAATTTTCTGGAATCTTTGCATTACAATCAAATCAATAACCATAGTTTGATGGCTTGAAGAGTACATTGAAAATATTTCAACATCATATCCATATTTGTATGGGATATATGCATTATCGTAATATTTCTACTATACACAAGATTGAAAACTGCTACTTTCAAATTATAAAAATTGCAGGGAACGATATACTAACATTGGATAGGAGGCAAGAGATGTGAGAACGAGAAGAATTCATAGAACTGGCCAAGTTTAGAGGGAGGACACATTCCTGTCATATCCCCTTTATCTGTGGCCTCTTTGGCAGCAACCATAGCTGCAATGGCCTAAGACTTCCTTATGATTGTACATCCCAATGTCATTAGTCACTAAAATACTATTTGTAATTCACTTTTTTTCCCTTCAAAGTTCTAACTCATAAGCTCCAAAGAAAATCAACAAATTAAATTTGGTAATGTGCACATTGTTTGCCATGCTTCACAGTTCAAAATTTTCTGGAATCTTTGCATTACAATCAAATAAAGAACCATAGTTTGATGGATTGAAGAGTACATGGAAAATCTTTCAACATCATATCCATATTTGTATGGGATATATGCATTCTCGTAATATTTCTATTATACACAAGATTGAAAACTACTACTTTCAAATTATAAAAAATTGCAGGGAACGATATACTAACATTGGATAGGAGGCAAGAGATGTGAGAACGAGAAGAATTCATAGAACTAGCCAAGTTTAGAGGGAGGACACATTCCTATCATATCCCCTTTATCTGTGGCCTCTTTGGCAGCAGCCATAGCTGCAATGGCCTCAGATTTCCCCTCTTTCGAGGATTTCTTTCTTCCTTCACCCTTAGAAGAATGTTGGTTTGAGTTCTCCTCTCCATCATTTTCTTTTTCACTAGCCTCAACCTTACCTTCAACTTTTTGAAAGGTCTCTCGTTTATTGTCTTTTCCATCCTTGTTTGCTTCTTTTCTTTCTTTATTGCTAGGTAAGATTTCTTTAGAGCCACATCGTTGTTTTGTTCAGCCACATTCTCTGTCATTGAGTGAGCTGATTCTTTTCCACCTCCCTGCCCAGACCGAGGTTCCCCTTGCTTTCCTGAAGAACCAAAGCATGTTGTATAGGCAACAATGTCCAGTAATCTTCTAATGTGTGCAACTGCATGCTCTTCAGTGTAGTCCTCTGCAAAGGAAAAATAAATGAAAATCATATATAGAGTATTACGCAAACTTTGAGTATAAACAATGCATATTATTCTTTGCATATATATTTGAAGCACATATGCAAGTAGAAATTCAGTTTAGATCACTTCAAGAAACAAGAGAACAATTTTCTAATATTATGATTTAACATTATTTCTGACCCCTTTTCAGGATAAAAACATGTATATTTTAAAGAAAGGCAAGACAAAATTTATAGCAATCATAATAGGCATTGATATCTTGAATCCCAACACAGTGGTACTCAGATCCACCTTTGTTACATCAACCAATATACAAGGACGTAACCTGATACATACAACATCAACCAAAATCTTTGTAATAATATCAATTCCCCTAATGCTTGTAATGAAAGAGGTGCCATAATGTTCAAAAGTTTGGCCCAGGACAGGGTGACTAAAATTGAAAATTATAGCTATTCAATGTTTATCTAATCTGATTGCAGTGATAAAGTTGGTGAAAAAATAGATACGGGAGCTGAAGGAACATCTTTTTCAAATGACTATGTATTAGCTGAAGGTACAATAGCTAAATAAGGGAGATTGTGGAATCCATAAGAAACTCATAATATGCAAGCAATTGAAGGGCTATCTTTGTAAAAAAGACAAAAAACAACCATGCAGAAACAAATTGAACCATTTCACATCCTACTCACAAACTCAAACTAAACAATTTTTAGACCCGTGCCTTCTGTTAGTGGATATCATAATGAGACTTTTCAGAACATTAGATACCTCAGTGTCAGACAAGGGATGAACAAAGAGGAATCCCAGATAAAGTGGAGACTTCTGACTTATTTTAAGTTTGATACATCATAGGTGCTAAATGCTTTTTCTAACCCTAACGTCGCTTCTGATCCTAAAAGAATTCCACAATGTTGTAATTTTTATTGAGAGCTGAGAAAGTTTTAAAACATGTGTATAAACTCATAACGTTAAAGAGGAGTATACTCTGAATATAAGATTTATCCCACATGTCTACCGAGTCCTGTCAGCAAATCTAAAATAGAATGAATTTTCACTACCTATTTCTAATGTCAGACTCCCTCCGCCCAAGTCGAGGTGTGTCCACAGTCAGTGCAATTGCCTTAAAACCAGCCCTCTCCGCTCTTCTAACAAGTTGTGCAACAACATTCCTATTCTTGTAAACCTGCGAGCAATGACATCTAAATTTTAACACCACTCATACATCCACATTTAGTAAACCCAACGCAATATAACTGATCTTACCATTGGTTTAGGAGCCTATAATACAATTGGATGGATATGAACTCAATTACATCTCAGAAAACATGGGAAGACAATCATATGGGTGGAAATGATAAACTTACATAAAGTTGAAAAAAGTGAATGCCTAGTCCAGTTGAAGCAACCTCTTCAACACTTGATGTAGGCCATGAAGAAAGTGTCTACAACAAATATGTCTAAGCCTTAATTTTTATCAACACAACAAACTATTTCAAAATCCAGAAATATTATAATTTCTTAAATCCTTAATAGCTAGAAGGAAATTAAAACATTCAGAAGATCGATCCCACAAAGAGAAGACCGATGCCCAAACATTAAACACTGATGTCAATTTCTTAAACACAAGAGAAGGCATCTTGTAAGCAATTAAATAATATAAGGTGCAATAGAAGTATAGTTTGGACCTTAAAGATACTCACATTTGCAAAAGCCTTGCTCAACTTCTGTAGCAAGTTATCAAGTGCATGACTTTGAACAAGCTGCTTTCAACCACTATAAAAACCTTTGGTGGATGCTCTTACAGTCACCAACTTTCCATTGCAAAGCTTCACCTCAGGGGAAATGGCATGAGAAATATAAGGAATCTATAGAAGAAACAATTCAGTTCCTAGGCATTATGGAGGTGAAGCTCAAAATTAGTTCAGGATTTGATAAGAATTGCTCATGTCTATAGAAATTTGCAAAAGCCCTGCTCAACTGCTGTAGCAAGTTGACAAGTGCATGACTTTGAACAATCTGATTTCTAACACTATAAAAACCCTTGGCGGATGCTGTTAAAATCACCAACTTTCCATTGCAAAGCTTCACATGTATATTAGGGGAAATGGCATGACAAATATAAGAAATCTACAAAAGAAACAATTCAGTTCCTAGTCATTATGGAGGTGAAGCTAAAAATTAGTGCAGGATTGGATAAGAAGTGCTCACGTCTATAGAAAAAAAATCTTCAGGACGTTTGTCTTCAACAAATTGCCTTGTGGACTTCCTTATGACTGTACATCCCAATGTCATTAGTCACTAAAATACTATTCGTAATTCACTTTTTTTCCCTTCAAAGTTCTAACTCATAAGCTCCAAAGAAAATCAACAAATTAAATTTGGCAATGTGCACATTGTTTGCCATGCTTCACAGTTCAAAATTTTCTGGAATCTGTGCATTACAATCAAATAAAGAACCATAGTTTGATGGCTTGAAGAGTACATGGAAAATATTTCAACATCATATCCATATTTGTATGGGATATATGCATTCTCGTAATATTTCTATTATACACAAGATTGAAAACTACTACTTTCAAATTATAAAAAATTGCATGGAACAGTATACTAACATTGGATAGGAGGCAAGAGATGTGAGAACGAGAAGAATTCATAGAACTGGCCAAGTTTAGAGGGAGGACACATTCCTGTCATATCCCCTTTATTTGTGGCCTCTTTGGCAGCAACCATAGCTGCAATGGCCTCCGACTTCCTTTTGACTGTACATCCCAATGTCATTAGTCACTAAAATACTATTCTTAATTCACTTTTTTTTTTCCCTTCAAAGTTCTAACTCATAAGCTCCAAAGAAAATCAGCAAATTAAATTTGGCAATGTGCACATTGTTTGGAAGCTTCACAGTTCAAAATTTTCAGGAATCTTTGCATTACAATAAATAAAGAACCATAGTTTGATGGCTTGAAGAGTACATGGAAAATATTTCAACATCATATCCATATTTGTATGGGATATATGCATTCTCGTAATATTTCTATTATACACAAGATTGAAAACTACTACTTTCAAATTATAAAAAAATTGCAGGGAACGGTATACTAACATTGGATAGGAGGCAAGAGATGTGAGAACGAGAAGAATTCATAGAACTGGCCAAGTTTTGAGGGAGGACACATTCCTGTCATATCCCCTTTATCTGTGGCCTCTTTGGCAGCAGCCATAGCTGCAATGGCCTCAGATTTCCCCTCATTCGAGGATTTCTTTCTTCCTTAACCCTTAGAAGAATGTTGGTTTGAGTTCTCCTCTCCATCATTTTCTTCTTCACTAGCCTCAACCTTACCTTCAACTTTTTGAAAGGTCTATGGTTTATTGTCTTTTCCATCCTTGTTTGCTTCTTTTCTTTCTTTATTGCTAGGTAATATTTCTTTAGAGCAACATCGTTGTTTTGTTCAACCACATTCTCTGTCATTGAGTGAGTTGATTCTTTTCCACCTCCCTGTCTAGACCGAGGTTCCCCTTGGTTTCCTGAAGAACGAAAGCATGTTGTACAGACAACAATGTCAAGTTATCTTCTAATGTGTGCAACTGCATGCTCTTCAGTGTAGTCCTCTGCAAAGGAAAAATAAATGAAAATCATATATAGAGTATTATGCAAACTTTGAGTATAAACACTGCATATTCTTCTTTGCATATATATTTGAAGCACGTATGCAAGTAGAAATTCAGTTTAGATCACTTCAAGAAACACGAGAACAATTTTCTAATATTATGATTTAACATTATTTCTGACCCCTTTTCAAGATAAAAACATTTATATTTTAAAGAAAGGCAAGACAAAATTTCTAGCAATCATAATAGGGATTGATATCTTGATTCCCAACACAGTGGTACTCAGATCCACCTTTGTTACATCAACCAATATACAGGGACGGAACCTGATACATACAACCTCAACCAAAATATTTGTAATAATGTCAATTCCCATAATGCTGAAATGAAAGAGGTGCCATAATGTTCAAAAGTTTTGCCCAAGACATGGTGACTAAAATTGAAAATTATAGCTATTCAATGTTTATCTAATCTGATTGCAGTCATAAAGTTGGTGAGAAAATAGATACGGGAGCTGAAGGTACATCTTTTTCAAATGACTATGTATTAGTTGAAGGTATAGTAGCTAAACAGGGGAGATTGTGGAATCCATAAGAAACTCATAATATGCAAGCAATTGAATGGCTATCTTTGTAAAAAAACAAAAACCAACCATGCAGAAACAAATTGAACCATTTCACATCCTGCTCACAAACTCAAACTAAACAATTTTTAGACCCGTGCCTTCTGTTAGCGGATATCACAATGAGACTTTTCAGAACATTAGATACCTCAGTGTCAGACAAGGGATGAACAAAGAGGAATCCCAGATAAAATGGAGACTTCTGACTTATTTTAAGTTTGATACATTATAGGTGCTAAATGCTTTTTCTAACCCTAGCATCGCTTCTGATCCTACAAGAATTCCACAATGTTCTGATTTTTATTGAGAGCTGAGAAAGTGTTAAAACATGGGTACAAACTCATAACGTTAAAGAGGAGAATACTCTGAATATAAGATTTATCCCACATGTCCACCTAGTCCTGTCAGCAAATCTAAAATAGAATGAACTTTCACCACCTATTTCTAATGTCAGACTCCCTCCACCCAAGTCGAGGTGTGTCCACAGTCAGTGCAATTGCCTTAAAACCAACCCTCTCTGCTCTTATAACAAGTTGTGCAACAACATTCCTATTCTTGTAAACCTGCCAGCAATGACATCTAAATTTTAACACCACTCATACATCCACATTTAGTAAACCCAAAGCAATATAACTGATCTTACCATTGGTTTAGGAGCCTATAATACAATTGGATGGATATGAACTCAATTACATCTCAGAAAACATGGGAAGACAATCATATGGGTGGAAATGATCAACTTACATAAAGCTGAAAAAAGCGAATGCCTGGTCCAGTTGAAGCAACCTTTTCAACACTTGATGTAGCCCATGAAGAAGCGTCTACAACAAATATGTCCAAGCCTCAATTTTTATCAACACAACAAACTATTTCAAAATCCAAAATCATTATAATTTCTTAAATCCTTAATAGCTAGAAGGAAATTAAAACATTCAGAAGATCGATCCCACAAAGAGAAGACCGATGCCCAAACATTAAACATTGATGTCAATTTCTTAAACACGAGAGAAGGCATCTTGTAAGCAGTTAAATAATATAAGGTGCAATAGAAGTATAGTTTGGACCTTAAAGATACTCACATTTGCAATAGCCCTGCTCAACTTCTGTAGCAAGTTAACAAGTGCATGAACAAGCTACTTTCCAACACTATAAAAACCTTTGGTGGATGCTCTTACAGTCACCAACTTTCCATTGCAAAGCTTCACCTCAGGGGAAATGGCATGAGAAATATAAGAAATATACAGAAGGAACAATTCAGTTCTTAGCCATTATGGAGGTGAAGCTCAAAATTAGTGCAGGATTGGATAAGAAGTGCTCATGTCTATAGAAATTTGCAAAAGCCCTGCTCAACTCTTGTAGCAAGTTGACAAGTGCATGACTTTGAACAAGCTGCTTTCCAACACTATAAAAACCTTTGGTGGATGTTGTTACAGTCACCAACTTTCCATTGCAAAGCTTCACCTATATATCAGGGGAAATGGCATGACAAATAAAAGAAATCTGCAGAAGAAACAATTCAGTTCCTAGTCATTATGGAGGTGAAGCTCAAAATTAGTGCAAGATTGGATAAGAAGCGCTCACGTCTATAGAAAAAAACCTCTAGGACATTTGTCTTCAACAGATTGCCTTCTGGACTTCCTTATGACTGTACATCCCAATGTCATTAGTCACTAAAATACTATTCGTAATTCACTTTTTTTCCCTTCTAAGTTCTAACTCATAAGCTCCAAAGAAAATCAACAAATTAAATTTGGCAATGTGCACATTGTTTGCCATGCTTCACAGTTCAAAATTTTCTGGAATCTTTGCATTACAATCAAATAAAGAACCATAGTTTGATGGCTTGAAGAGTACATGGAAAATCTTTCAACATCATATCCATATTTGTATGGGATATATGCATTCTCGTAATATTTCTATTATACACAAGATTGAAAACTATTACTTTCAAATTATAAAAAATTGCAGGGAACGGTATACTAACATTGGATAGGAGGTAAGAGATGTGAGAACGAGAAGAATTCATAGAACTGGCAAAGTTTAGAGGGTGGACACATTCATGTCATATCCCCTTTATCTGTGGTCTCTTTGGCAGCAACCATAGCTGCAATGGCCTCAGACTTCCTTATGACTGTACATCCCAATGTCATTAGTCACAAAAATACTATTCGTAATTCACTTTTTTTTCCCTTCAAAGTTCTAACTCATAAGCTCCAAAGAAAATCAACAAATTAAATTTGGCAATGTGCACATTGTTTTCCATGCTTCATGGTTCAAAATTTTCTGGAATCTTTGCATTACAATCAAATAAAGAACCATAGTTTGGTGGCTTGAAGAGTACATGGAAAATCTTTCAACATCATATCCATATTTGTATGGGATATATGCATTCTCGTAATATTTCTATTATACACAAGATTGAAAACTATTACTTTCAAATTATAAAAAATTGCAGGGAACGGTATACTAACATTGGATAGGAGGCAAGAGATGTGAGAACGAGAAGAATTCATAGAACTAGCCAAGTTTAGAGGGAGGACACATTCCTGTCATATCCCTTTATCTGTGGCCTCTTTGGAAGCAGCCATAGCTGCAATGGCCTCAGATTTCCCCTCTTTCGAGGATTTCTTTCTTCCTTCACCCTTAGAAGAATGTTGGTTTGAGTTCTCCTCTCCATAATTTTCTTTTTCACTAGCCTCAAATTTACCTTCAACTTTTTGAAAGGTCTCTGGTTTATTGTCTTTTCCATCCTTGTTTGCTTCTTTTCTTTCTTTATTGCTAGGTAATATTTCTTTAGAGCAACATCGTTGTTTTGTTCAGCCACATTCTCTGTCATTGAGTGAGCTGATTCTTTTCCACCTCCCTGCCCAGACTGAGGTTCCCCTTGCTTTCCTGAAGAACCAAAGCATGTTGTACAGGCAACAATGACCAGTAATCTTCTAATGTGTGCAACTGCATGCTCTTCAGTGTAGTCCTCTACAAAGGAAAAATTAATGAAAATCATATATAGAGTATTATGCAAACTTTGAGTATAAACAATGCATATTCTTCTTTGCATATATATTTGAAGCACGTATGCAAGTAGAAATTCAGTTTAGATCACTTCCAGAAACAAGAGAACAATTTTCTAATATTATGATTTAACATTATTTCTAACCCCTTTTCAAGATAAAAACATTTATATTTTAAAGAAAGGCAAGACAAAATTTCTAGTAATAATAATAGGCATTGATATCTTGAATCCCAACATAGTGGTACGCAGATCCACCTTTGTTACATTAACCAATATACATGGAAAAAACCTGATACATACAACATCAACCAAAATCTTTGTAATAATGTAAATTCCCCTAATGCTTGTAACGAAAGAGGTGCCATAATGTTCAAAAGTTTTGCCCAAGACAGGGTGACTAAAATTGAAAATTATAGTTATTCAATGTTTATCTAATCTGATTGCAATCATAAAGTTGGTGAAAAAATAGATACGGGAGCTGAAGGTACATATTTTTCAAATGACTATGTATTAGCTGAAGGTACAGTAGCTAAACAGGGGAGATTGTGGAATCCATAAGAAACTCATAATATGCAAGCAATTGAAGGGATATCTTTGTAAAAAAAATAAAAAACAACAATACAGAAACAAATTGAACCATCTCACATCCTGCAAACAAACTCAAACTAAACAATTTTTAGACCCGTGCCTTCTGTTAGTGGATATCACAATAAGACTTTTCATAACATTAGATACCTCAGTGTCAGACAAGGGATGAACAAAGAGGAATCCCAGATAAAATGGAGACTTCTGACTTATTTTAAGTTTATAGGTGCTAAATGCTTTTTCTAACCCTAGCGTCGCTTCTGATCCTAAAAGAATTCCACAATGTTCTGATTTTTATTGACAGCTGAGAAAGTGTTAAAACATGGGTACAAACTCATAAAGTTAAAGAGGAGTATACTCTAAATATAAGATTTATCCCATGTGTCTACCTAGTCCTATCAATAAATCTAAAATAGAATGAATTTTCACTACCTATTTCTAATGTCAGACTACCTCTGCCCAAGTCGAGGTGTGTCCACAGTCAGTGCAATTGCCTTAAAACCAGCCCTCTCCACTCTTCTAACAAGTTGTGCAACAACATTCCTATTCTTGTAAACCTGCCAGCAATGACCTCTAAATTTTAACACCACTCATACATCCACATTTAGTAAACCCAACGCAATATAACTGATCTTACCATTGGTTTAGGAGCCTATAATACAATTGGATGGATATGAACTCAATTACATCTCAGAAAACACGGGAAGACAATCATATGGGTGGAAATGATAAACTTACATAAAGTTGAAAAAAGCAAATGCTTGGTCTAGTTGAAGCAACCTCTTCAACACTTGATGTAGCCCATGAAGAAAGCGTCTACAACAAATATGTCCAAGCCTCAATTTTTATCAACACAACAAACTATTTCGAAATCCAAAATCATTATAATTTCTTAAATCCTTAATAGCTAGAAGGAAATTAAAACATTCAGAAGATCGATCCCACAAAGAGAAGACCGATGCCCAAACATTAAACACTGATGTCAATTTCTTAAACACGAGAGAAGGCATCTTGTAAGCAATTAAATAATATAAGGTGCAATAGAAGTATAGTTTGGACCTTAAAGATACTCACATTTGCAAAAGCCCTGCTCAACTTCTGTAGCAAGTTAACAAGTGCATGACTTTGAACAAGCTGCTTTCCAACACTATAAAAACCTTTGGTGGATGCTCTTACAGTCACCAGCTTTCCATTACAAAGCTTCACCTCAGGGGAAATGGCATGAGAAATATAAGAAATCTACAGAAGAAACAATTCAGTTCCTAGCCATTATGGAGGTGAAGCTCAAAATTAGTGCAGGATTGGATAAGAAGTGCTCACGTCTATAGAAATTTGCAAAAGTCCTGCTCAACTGTTGTAGCAAGTTGACAAGTGCATGACTTTGAACAAGCTGCTTTCCAACACTATAAAAACCTTTGGTGGATGATGTTACAGTCACCAACTTTCCATTGCAAAGCTTCACCTGTATATCAGGGGAAATGGCATGACAAATATAAGAAATCTACAAAAGAAACAATTCAGTTCCTAGTCATTATGGAGGTGAAGCTCAAAATTAGTGTAGGATTGGATAAGAAGCGCTCACGTCTATAGAAAAAAAATCTCCAGGACGTTTGTCTTCAACAGATTGCCTTGTGGACTTCCTTATGACTGCACATCCCAATGTCATCAGTCACTAAAATACTATTCGTAATTCACTTTTTTTTTCCCTTCAAAGTTCTAACTCATAAGCTCCAAAGACAATCAACAAATTAAATTTGGCAATGTGCACATTGTTTGCCATGCTGCACAGTTCAAAATTTTCTGGAATCTTTGCATTACAATCAAATAAAGAACCATAGTTTGATGGCTTGAAGAGTACATTGAAAATATTTCAACATCATATCCATATTTGTATGGGATATATGCATTCTCGTAATATTTCTACTATACACAAGATTGAAAACTGCTACTTTCAAATTATAAAAATTGCAGGGAACGATATACTAACATTGGATAGGAGGCAAGAGATGTGAGAACGAGAAGAATTCATAGAACTGGCCAAGTTTAGAGGGAGGACACATTCCTGTCATATCCCCTTTATCTGTGGCCTCTTTGGCAGCAACCATAGCTGCAATGGCCTAAGACTTCCTTATGACTGTACATCCCAATGTCAATAGTCACTAAAATACTATTCACAATTCACTTTTTTTTCCCTTCAAAGTTCTAACTCATAAGCTCCAAAGAAAATCAACAAATTAAATTTGGCAATGTGCACATTGTTTGCCATGCTTCACAGTTCAAAATTTTCTGGAATCTTTGCATTACAATCAAATCAAGAACCATAGTTTGATGGCTTGAAGAGTACATGGAAAATCTTTCAACATCATATCCATATTTGTATGGGATATATGCATTCTCGTAATATTTCTATTATACACAAGATTGAAAACTACTACTTTCAAATTATAAAAAATTGCAGGGAACGATATACTAACATTGGATAGGAGGCAAGAGATGTGAGAACGAGAAGAATTCATAGAACTAGCCAAGTTTAGAGGGAGGACACATTCCTGTCATATCCCCTTTATCTGTGGCCTCTTTGGCAGTAGCCATAGCTGCAATGGCCTCAGATTTCCCCTCTTTCGAGGATTTCTTTCTTCCTTCACCCTTAGAAGAATGTTGGTTTGAGTTCTCCTCTCCATCATTTTCTTTTTCACTAGCCTCAACCTTACCTTCAACTTTTTGAAAGGTCTCTCGTTTATTGTATTTTCCATCCTTGTTTGCTTCTTTTCTTTCTTTATTGCTAGGTAAGATTTCTTTAGAGCAACATCGTTGTTTTGTTCAGCCACATTCTCTGTCATTGAGTGAGCTGATTCTTTTCCACCTCCCTGCCCAGACCGAGGTTCCCCTTGCTTTCCTAAAGAACCAAAGCATGTTGTACAGGAAACAATGTCCAGTAATCTTCTAATGTGTTCAACTGCATACTCTTCAGTGTAGTCCTCTGCAAAGGAAAAATAAATGGAAATCATATATAGAGTATTATGCAAACTTTGAGTATAAACAATGCATATTATTCTTTGCATATATATTTGAAGCATGTATGCAGGTAGAAATTTAGTTTAGATCACTTCAAGAAACAAGAGAACAATTTTCTAATATTATGATTTAACATTATTTCTGACCCCTTTTCAAGATAAAAGCATTTATATTTTAAAGAAAGGCAAGACAAAATTTCTAGCTATCTCCCCTGAGTTGTTCAGATGGGGGAGCAGAGTTATTGGTTACCTTCTACAATAGTAAGGGCACAGGGCTTCAAGGTTGCAACCTCTGATGAATCCCTCAACCTGTTGCCACGAACCTGGTATAATTCAAGTTTTTACCAAGTCATGGATACTTCAAGGAAACTAAGATGGCCAATGTTCCCATGGTCACACTTAAGCTTTACAAACTAATAATAGAACCAGTTTCACTGTACATGGCTATTTCTATCTTGACACGAAAACCTATGTTGTTCAAGTAGGGTCATACCACATGATATCTTGAACAGAACCAGTCAATTGCAATCCACCAGCCTGTCAAACAATCCCATTATTTAATGAGCTTCTGAATTACTACTTTTCTTACCTCATGGAATAAAGAATTGTTGGTTAGATGGCATGTCTCCACATTCACAGCTAATAATCGGCATAAATCAAGAATACAGTCTATGGAAATTCCTTGTTTCCATAAAACAAACATATATTAAAATCTACTGTCGAACCAAACATAACTATCCATAGGTCTGGATGCTGCAAAATTGGATTATATTCATCATAATTCTTAAAGCTGGATCAAACATCTATGACAAGACTTATGTTACCACCTACCGTCATAAGCATTGGATAATATTTTTTATGAGATAGCGTACCTTTAAAATAACTTGAGAATCATCTGGAGTGTCCACTGTGACATCTAGCACAATAGGCAGGACTGCAAGCAACAAACGATACCATATAATCATTGGTTGCCACCATAACAATTTCTTATTTTTAAAAGCAAACAGAGACCTCATATTTGTATTGATATAAAAGTACTAAGATCAGATGAACTTGTGAATAGCCAAGAAGCTGCCCACAACTGGTCTTTGCCTTTTCAACCAATTAATTACATCGAGATCAGAGAGAACAACCACCTAAACGCAATGACAGGGCATCGGAGAGTAACCACAACACGGCCCATGCGATGCCACAACCAAAATAATTGGAAAAAGGATACTGAGTATTTCTTGAAAAAGGATACTGAGTATTTCTTGAAAAAGGATACGAAGTATTTCTTGAAGATGTAAATCATAATATGACTCATCACAAATAATTTTTCTGAGATTCAGAAGGTTACAAGCAAAGGCAGGAACTCAACCCCAAGATTTCTCCAGGTGCTTCTCTATCCATTTTCATTCTATTCAAACACAATACTGAAGAATTATTTGAAATATCCCTCTACCAGGACTATTACAAACCTTCCAACTCAATGATCTGTCAATTTGACCTGCAACATATGATGCCAGTCCAAAATCCGTTGTCTGCAAGAAAAAACCAACTTAAGGTAGAAGTCTGGACCTTGAATATAGGAAGAACTAAAAACAACATCCTTCTATTTAAAGAACTCATAAAATGGAACACATACCTTCTCCATTTTCCCAAGATCCAAACCTTCAAAATTCTTTAAGGTAAGATATGGAGGCAATGCAAATCTACATTTTTGACAAAGAAAAATCAATAGAAGTCAAAAACAATTATGGATCCAGAATTGAATCTCAACATAGAGGTGTGCCTTACCGTCTAGCATGTATTAGTGGATATCACAATGAGACTTTTCAGAACATTAGATACCTCAGTGTCAGACAAGGGATGAACAAAGAGGAATCCCAGATAAAATGGAGACTTCTGACTTATTTTAAGTTTGATACATTATAGGTGCTAAATGCTTTTTCTAACCCTAGCGTCACTTCTGATCCTAAAAGAATTCCACAATGTTCTGATTTTTATTGAGAGCTAGATTGTTATCAACTAACCTTGGTGGCATTTCATATTATAGTGAATTTTCATTTTCTATTATTCCAAATAGTCTACAGGCTTATTCAGAAGTATCCCACTGGCTTGGTAATTGCTCAAGTCCCTGATATTGAAGCCATCACCAGTGAGGCTAATTTCTCCATGCCTTTTAGAATGACCGTGTATGAAACTATAGACCTTGAAAGTCTTTTCTATATTTTTTGAAGGATACAAACACCAAGAATAAGAAAATGAAGGAAAGTGAAAGTTGCAGGTTTTTTTTGGCAGAAGCATCATAGATGTGAACGAAGGTTGTTACATCAAAAAACTAAAGAGCGATTATACAAGATCCCCATCTCTACATAAGCAAGGAGAGCTAGAATATAGAGTTTGGTTTCAACTTCAAGAAATATAACTTTGAAATTGAAAACGAGAAGTTTAGGAATAGGAATCAACTTTCTGTGAGGTGTCAAATTTATTTGGGATTCTTTGAGTTTGTCAGGAAATCTAAAATAGAATTAATTTTCACTACCTATTTCTAATGTCAGACTCCCTCTGGCCAAGTCGAGGTGTGTCCACAGTCAGTGCAATTGCCTTAAAACCAGCCCTCTCCACTCTTCTAACAAGTTGTGCAACAACATTCCTATTCTTGTAAACCTGCCAGCAATGACATCTAAATTTTAACACCACTCATACATCCACATTTAGTAAACCCAACGCAATATAACTGATCTTACCATTGGTTTAGGAGCCTATAATACAATTGGATGGATATGAACTCAATTACATCTCAAAAAACATGGGAAGACAATCATATGGGTGGAAATGATAAACTTACATAAAGTTGAAAAAAGCGAATGCCTGGTCCAGTTGAAGCAACCTCTTCAACACTTGATGTAGCCCATGAAGAAAGCGTCTATAACAAATATGTCCAAGCCTCAATTTTTATTAACACAACAAACTATTTCAAAATCCAAAATCATTATAATTTCTTAAATCCTTAATAGCTAGAAGGAAATTAAAACATTCAGAAGATCGATCCCACAAAGAGAAGACCGATGCCCAAACCATTATAGTTCCAACAACTCTTGCAGTAGCTTACTCTCCTGTAAAAGATGATGGATTCACTTTCAGAAAATATATGCATCAAAATAGGATGTTAACTGTAATACAATAATCTAATGCATACCTTCAGGATGAGCCATATTTTGCATGGCAATTGGAGCAATCATAATAGGAATTGATATCTTGAATCCCAACACAGTGGTACTGAGATCCACCTTTGTTACATCAACCAATATACGGGGACAAAACCTGATACATACAACATCAACCAAAATCTTTGTAATAATGTCAATTCCCCTGATGCTTGCAATGAAAGAGGTGTCATAATGTTCAAAAGTTTGGCCCAAGACAGGGTGCCTAAAATTGAAAATTAGAGCTATTCAATGTTTATCTAATCTGGTTGCAGTCATAAAGATGGTGAAAAAATAGATACGGGAGCTGAAGGTACATATTTTTCAAATGACTATGTATTAGCTGAAGGTACAGTAGCTAAACAGGGGAGATTGTGGAATCCATAAGAAACTCATAATATGCAAGCGATTGAAGGGCTATCTTTGTAAAAAAAATAAAAAACAACCATGCAAAAACGAATTGAACGAGATTTCCTGGAGATATACATGAAATGGAAAAAAGAGAACAAGAGAACCCACCATAATAGGCATTTTCCAAGCTTCCATGTGGAATGTAGTCATAAACCAGCAGTTTTTCCTCTATGCCCCAATAGAAAGCTTGGAGGCGAACAATGTTGGGATGTTTAACCCTACCGATTGCTTTAGCTTCTGCTTCAAAATCCTTGATACTCTGAGACAAACTAAAATGGAAATACATACCCTGATGCTGAGCAACCATTCTGTAATAGATCGCAATTCCTGTAGCCATCCTACGACAGACCGAAGTCCAGAAGTGGACCTGTGACAGTCCAAGGCATCTAGTGGTGATAATCCAAGCCCTTTTAAGGCTGAGCGAGACCTCCTGGAATCATCTCATGGGTCCTGTAGCAGACTGGGTATGTTCTAAGGGTCAGAATATCATTTGCTACCTTATGATTGATATGAAGGGTTTCCTGAAGTCGATTTCCACAGATCCAGGGTCCTGGAATATAGTATCATCGAGCGAGGGCAAGTGCAAGGTCTCCACACGGAGAAGCACCTGGAAGTAGCGTAGCGTCGAGCGAGGGCAAGCGTCGATCTGCTGGGTCGCATCGTATACCGGTCTAATCAATTGGATGGGTAAGATTATTTTCATCGTCTAACACTTAAATCAAAGGCTCAGAAATGTACACATAACCCAAGAGGAAAGTTGATTTCAAAGGGAAACGCCTTACGGCGTAATCAAGGGGACAAAAATTAAAATTAAAATTGGAATTGAAAGGCAAATTTGAACTTTCCCCACATCTTTATTTTTATATTTTTATATCTTAATTTTGTCAGTTTATATTTATTTTATTTTATTTAATAATTACTTAATATTTATTTTTTAAATTGGAGTTGTTTTTTTGTATGAATTTTTAGATTTTTTGTTGCTACCTTGGAAAAATTTGAGATGAAATATTGATTTGTGTTATTTAAACTAGGTTTTTGATTGTATATATGGATTCAGCACCTTGGAAAACCCCTAGAGCACATTGATTACCCATCAAACTTGTGATTTCAATAAATTCCTGCTGTTTTTTAGAGAAATTTGACCGGAAAAACCCACCGCAAACCACTCCATTTAAATTATTGTTCAATTAAAAAAAATCACATATAATTAATAAATAAAATTATATTTTCTCAAATAAAATAATCTTTATTTAAAATAAAATAAATTAAAAAATTTCATGCAAAGTTAAGTAACAGATGGTGGTCTCCTTGGGATCTTTCTAGTGGCCGCTCTCCTATAGTGAAATACACCTTCTGCGCCTTCTGCGCACTCTAATGGCAAGGCGCGAAATACACCTTCTGCGCACTCTGATGGCAAGGCAACAGGGACAGAGAAGAAGATCAAAGATGATCACTTGGGTTATCTCTCTTCTTCTCAGCCAAAACGCGAGAAGGTATTCTTACGTTGGGCAAGGGATGGCCCTAGGACACTGTAGGTCAGATTATCATTTGGTCTTGAATCGATTTCGATATTAAGGATCTACGATCATCCGAGTGCTTCAATCTTTGTTTAGGCGGCAAAAACATAGCAAAATCGGGGAGGTCGCGATGGTCAAGCCTACCTTGGTTGTTGCTTGATTATTCTTCTACTAAGGGCCCATGTCACCTCTCTACTCTGACAAAAATGCACGTTGTGAAGGAGCAAGTACCCATAGTTGTGTGTGGCTCTAGCCGGTCTACATAGGAGGTAAGAAAGGAAGAGTTGGAATAGGAAGACTTATAGGTCTTCATCAAGAATTACCAGGGAAGTATATTTGTTCTGGTTCATGGATTTAGACTCAGTGGGAAATCTAAAGCCGCATATAGAGAAGAGGTTGGATATTCCTGCAAATACATGGTCTTTTTTTTGTGAAGAAAAGATGCTTCATGATTATTCTCAGATGAAGGATTATCGCATCTCTAGAATCTCTACCATAATCTTGAATCTGAGGCTGCATGGAGGTGCCCACGAATCTAGAAACTTGGGTGGATTTGTCTCCTACAATGATGTAGTGTAAGAGAAAGGTTCCAAACTAGTGGATCTACCTCAATACAAACCAAGACCTTACATTGTAGAACAAATGGAATAAGTGGCAACCATGGCTGTAAATCTGTCAAAGGTAACCCACCTTTTTTTTCTCCAATATAGGGTTACGATCTACAAGTTCAAGGGTTTTTGTCCTAGAACTGATGCTTTACATCATTGAATCTTGTCAACCTGGACCACAAATTGTGATATTTATTTATGCTCTAAGGGTTTTTTTTATTTTTCAATAAGATACTCAGGAAGATCTGGAGAAAGTATTAAATGATGGGTCATGGTTTTAGGGAAGAGTTGGGCTCTTCATCACCTTGAGGTTCCCAGTTTTTATTGTCACAACAATGGTGATCTCAACATTTTTAGTATGGGTGAGACTACCAAACCCCCCCTCCACCACCTTCCTTTCTGGTACCATAAGGTTCTAGAGGAAATCAAGAACAACCTCGGAACATAAAAAAAGATGGACCACGAAAAAATGGAGAAAGGTCTATTGCCATAATGTGAAGAAATAGACCTTAATAAAGGTATACCGGATCACATTTAGCTAAAACACAAAAATTTCAGTAGACCCAATTGTTCGATTATGAAAATACCAAATTTAGATGTTGTATATGTTACCAGACATGACAACATCAGAACACATGCCTGTAGGCAAAAAAAATGTCAAAAAAGAAAAAGGGGTGGGCCTGAAAAACAAAAGGATGGCAACCTTCTAATCATTATCTCTCATAAGAGGAAGAATAAGAACTACAAAGAGCCCTATAAACCAAACAAAAGGATATGCATTGGTTCACAATGGAAATGCAACCCATATGCAGAAGGGCACTGAATTAGAAGAGATACAAGCACTAAAACAAATCCCACCAAAGACATCAGGAAGTAATAGCTTCAATCCCACCAAAGACATTAGGAAGCAATAGCTTCAACAAACCCCAACACCAACGACATTAGGAAGTAAGCAATAGCTTCAACAAACCCCAAGACCAAAGACATTAGGAAGTAACAGCTTCAATCCCACCAAAGACATCAAGAAGTAATTGCTTCAACAAACCCCAACTCAGGGGAATGGTAGAAGGTCCAGAAAAAGAAAAGCTAAATCATGTTTGAACTTTAATTTTTAACTTGACTCACAAGATTTGAACCTTGAATCTCATTGTTTACATAATACTTCATATCATGACAATCACCAATTGCACTAGCCCCATGGGCTTGAAATGTTATTTTTAGTTTTTGTTTATTTTTAATTATTTTAATTAATCCTTCAATTTAATATTATTAAATTTATTTTATTAATTTTATTAATTGATTGTAATTGATTATTTTATTAGTAAAATTGTGTTTGAAATTAATTAGTAGTTTATTTAATCGCCTAATTTAACTATAAAATATTTTTATTTACTCCAAATTTTACCAAGTTATCATATATTTGAGCATTTTCCCAACTTGATTATAATTAAAAAGACCATAAACACTAAACTAGTGCAGCAATATAAATTAAATTTCTAATAAAAGCCAATATTTTGGCAATTTCTCAACTTGATTATAATTAAAAAGACCATAAATACTAAACTAGTGCACCCATATAAATTAAATGGCTAATAAAAGCGAATAAGGAGTACTTCATAATAAGCATGGAAATGTTTACTTCATGATGCATCTCAATTTGCTCAAATTTAAAAAATTATAAGTTTATTTTGAATTTTAGTTTTTGTAAAAATAATTAAAATATAAGTTAAACATATATACATTTCAAAAAACATGAAACAATATTCTTAAATTTATCCCTACTTTACCATGGAGATTCTTAGTCTATAAATAGGCTTTGTTATAATAGCATGTGCCAATACCATGGTTTATCAATACCACATGCCCAAAAAATCATATCTCGCTCTTGTTCATATGACATTTTTTAATTAATCAATTTAGTTAAAATACTAAAAAAGCATATAACTATTTTGGAAATAAATCTAAATCATTGATTTGTGGATACTAATATAAATATTTTAAAATATTTTATGGAAGCTAAATCCCTATCATCCACCTTATAATTATTAATAATTAAATTAAAATTTTGGAAATTCTATTCCAAAAAAATACTCTATCAAAATAATAAAAATATTATATATATATATATATATATAATTATATAATTATAATATTTAGTGTCCATAACCACTGGATTAAGCAAATAATTATCATTAATATATCATATACTAAATACGTATTTACAATTAATTCTAAACATTATTGTGCAACTACTCCGAATCATATTTATCGATATATCTATAAACATCATTGTGCAACCACCCCATGCCAAATTTATTAAATGACAAATAAATTATTTTCAAACAATTAAGACTTAATAATAGGTATTCATCATTCACTAAAAGCTTCAATGTCAACCCTAGCTTGCTGGGAAAATGTCATATTCTCCATTTTCCATTGAAATTCTCTTACATGCATAATTTATTTTATTTGATTTTTTGTTATTTTTTAATATGTAGCTTCAACTCTCATGAACCCCGTTATCTCAGCATAAACCTAATTGCTCAACGTAGTAAATATCTTTCAACCATAGCATCACAAACACAACCAACAAAAAGCGAACTCGTATCATACACCCAAAACACACATATGGAAAGAAATAGAGAAAATATGATACGTGAATGTTATGCACGAAATATGAAAAATAAGAAATAAATGAATAGAAAAAATATGGTGTGTGTAACAAAAATGGGAAGATAATATGATAAATTATATTATGTAAAAACATGTTGATATTATTTTTAATCGGTAAAGGTACCAAAGTTATTTAGAATTTTGTAATTTTTATAGTGGGATGGATTTAAGAAATTAGAGTTTTGGTTGGAAGTAATAAAAATTAGTCAATTTTCTGTAGATCTTTTTTGTAAATTTGATTTGTTAATTGTAATTTATTAAGATAATAGATTTAAATTTATTTTTTTTGGTCAAATAAGAGTGGAGCCTTCTATTAATCACAAGAAAGATTACATATGTTATATGGCTTTACAAATGTAAGGACCATCAAGAGCTAACCCTATGAAGAGTAACCAACTACACAACCCGAAATAAATCCGAAACCCTCAACTTGAGGCTTACAATTTAAGTCACCATCCATGATCCAACCCGATGGCCATTAGATGAGACCCCTAGTGATCTGACAGTTATTACAGAATTTGCTACAAAGGAGAGCTCAGCCTTTACCAGCTTTATGGATCTGGCAAGGTAAATAAACAGTGAAAGTGTAGAACTTCGGGTCTCTTTTTGGACCTAGCCTCCTCCTATGTTGAAACTCGATGTCCTTTCGATCTAGATCTCGTGAGATCCGACGGTCACGAACACTATCGTCTCGGCAACATGCGCCCCTTTTACCCGGTTCACGGACCTAATAAAGATTGTGAACCATTGGTTTATAAATGTTCGGGTCTGGTTTGAAACTTAAGCTCCGATCACTTTTAGAACCCGAAAACCACACAATTAAGCCCCTGTTGATCTGACAGTCCTTTGAGATATCAGAACGGAAACCTGCACGGTCTTTACTCTCTTTTCGGACCCGATAAATATTGTAAACTGCTAATCTAAAAAGCTTCGAGTTTGCTTGAGTAATTAACCTTCAATTACTTTTCCACCCGATGGCCATTCGATGACGAAGGCTGTCAAGATCTGTGGCCGACGACCTTCTAAGAGGCCTGTTGTTTACCAAGTGCCTCTCCCACTTCCGCTTTCTCCTTCTTCCACTAGTCTTCCTTCTTGTTCAGTCCTAATAGTTTGGAAGTTTTCCATGTCTTTGGCCACCTGTCTTTGACAATCCTCACGCAATTTCCCCGAGGATGTCGAATCCCAAGCATACAAGTTGTAACTTTCCTTGAAAGACACTACTTCATTCACCAGACAATCAGCTAGCATATTGGCCTTTCTTCACACATGAACAAAGCTAACCGTTTTTAGGGTTTGTAGGTGGGAATGAATGCGCTAAAAGACCTGCAAAAGCCGCCAATGCTTTAAGACTTTTCCAAGTGCTTTTCCATTATAGATCTTCTTGGCCGCATTAATAACCAATTCTGAGCTTGGTTCAATGATGGCATTATGAGAATTTGACTCGATTAGTATTCCCAGGCATTGCTCTAAGGCCATGAGCTCCACCATGTTATTTGTGGTAGTCCCCAAATGACTATGAAAGATGTCCCTTATGCACCCCTGCTCATCTCTGATGACCCTGCCAAAACCAGCCATCCCTGGGTTACCTTTAGAGGCTCCATCTATGTTAATTTTCAAGAAACCATGAGGAGGAGGTTGCCAAAAGTCTTTACCAACATTTATCTAGCTCACATCCTTGTGTATGCTCTGGGGAACTAGCAAATGGAGACGCAACTGCAGCAGTATACGAGTGTCCTGGGGCAGAGTCGGGTTCTCAGGAGGTCTCCCTAACATGGCACCAACAACATCTTGGACCTGTCTTAATATTTGTGGAATAGTGTTCTGGGTTGAGCCAATTTTGCTCTTGAAAATCTTGCCATTGCGTTCTTTCCAGATGTCCCAGATTAAGAAGCCTAGAACCAAAGTCCAAGCTTTGTTGATGATCTCATTGCCTGAAGGAAGTCTTTTCTCCAATTATTCAAACTATTGGTAATACTGAGGCCATCCCTGTTAGTTTTCCTAAAGACTGAGGCCACCCAATCCCACAAGGTGGAGGTGAATGGGCAAAGGTTGAGTAAGTGTTCCATCATCTCCTCTTGTGTACCACACAGATAGCATTTGGATGGGCCAACAAAACCTTTCTTTAGAATATTTTCCCAAGTTAGAATTTTCTTTTGTTGAACCAACCACATAAACAGTGTTATTTTCATCTAATGTGGGTGCTCCCAAAGGTCCTTCCATACCTTATCATGGTTTTGATAATCAAACCCTAGGGCTATTCGTTTGGCTTCTTTAAGGTTAAAGTTACTTTCTGTGTTTCTTCCCCATCTTAGTTGGTTAGACGAGGATGATACCAAAATCATCCTTTGTTCCAAGTCCATAGCAAGAGAGTTTGCCTGAGCTTTCAAAGGGCTCTCTTCCCTATAGCCTAGATCCTTCCATATTCTCCATTTGCCATTGTTCCTTACCTGATCCTAGAAGTCACTTACCATGCATAAACCTTTGTTTTCAGTGTCATTCTTGAGATTGGTTAGTTCTTCCCTAAACATGTTTGGTTCTTGCTGCCAGTTGTCCTCCCAAATCTTGCCAGGTTCTCAACTCGGATCTCCCAAAAGCTGTGTTGCTGGACAATGCCTCTATTTTCCCAAGTAAGATTCCAAATTTGGGAGCCCTTGATAAGCCCATACATTCGAATATGATCCCTCTCCTGCCAATTATTTGCATATTTTTGTTTCCAAAACTTGACCCATGGGGTTGCCGATTCCTTAAGCCACCTCCACCAAAGCTTTGCACCCAAAACTTTGCTGAGGGTTTCAGGGTCATGAGGCCCTAAACCTCCATTGGCCTTAGGTTTGCAGAGCTTATCCCAAGCTACCCAAGGCCATTTATTTTTCTCTTCCCCTTTGCCTCAAAGAAAATCTCTTTGAATGTTCCTGATCTGTTGCAAAACTCCTTTAGGAATAGGAAGAGCTGAAATCATGAAAATGGGTATGGCTTGTAGGACAACTTTATGAGTACAAGGCGCCTTGCTAAATTCAAAGATCTTCATGTCCATTTCCTAACCTTATCCTGAAGTTTTTTAATGACCGGCTCCCACACTCCCCTGCTTAGAGGTTTGTCTGTAAGGGGCATTCCAAGGTACTTAGAGGGTAACTGATCCCTTTGGAACCCTAGAATTCTGGTAAGGTTTCTCTGAATAGCAATGTCAATGTTAAAAAGAAAACTTTTGATTTGTCAAGGCTTACCTCTGTACCAGTGGCCATAGCAAAGTCATTCAAGATTTGTTTAAAAGCTTTGGCTTCCTTGACCGTGGGAATGCCCTGCAACATAGTGTCATCCACAAATTGTTGGTTAGTTGAAGAAACTCCATCTATGGTGAGTTTCAAACCCTGGATTCTTTCCTCAGAACTTGCCATTTTTATCGCTCTGCCTAGCCTTTCCATCATGAGCACAAAGAGGAAGGGGGAGAGCAGATCTCCTTGTCTTAGTCCCCTAGAAGGAATGAAGGTTCTTGAGGGCGAGCCATTAAAAAAGATTGACAAACTGGCCATGGATGCAAGGGCCATAACCCATCTGATCCAATTGTGGTCAAAACCATAAGCTTTTAGCACTGCCCTGATGTAAGACCGGCTTAGCTTGCCATAAGCTTTCTCTAAGTCAAGCTGTATGATCATACCAGCTTGCTTGTTACTCTTAAGAGAGTGTACCATATCATGAGCTTGTATGATGTTGTTGAGAATCTATCTCCCTTCCACATAACCAGTTTGCTCATCTGAGACAAGAGCTAGAAGAAGGGGCTTGAGTATGTTAGCGATCACTTTAGAAATAATTTTTTACACCATATTACATAAAGCTATGTGTCTGAATCTGTTTGGTGTCATAGCTTTTTCCTGCTTTGGAATCAAAGCTATGAAAGAGGTATTGAGAGCCTTCAAGACCGATCTAGATATTCTTGAGTCTTCCACTGCAATAAGGATGTCTTGTTTGACTGCTTTCCAACATGCTTTGAAGAAGTCCACATTGAAACAATCTGAAGGAGCTTTCCCATTTTGCATCTCGTTGATAACTTCACTGACCTCATCTTCAGACACTGGCCTATTGAGATTATGATTGTCTTCCCTTGTTACAAGCTTGGGAATGTACCTCGTGAATTTGTTAATGAACTGTGACTTGTCTAAGAGAGGCTCCTTTGCAATGCTAAGGAAGTGTTGTTCCATTTCTTTGTGGGTGAGAAGCTCTTTTCCTTGAGAATCTCTAAGTTTTAAAATTCTGTTATGTGACCTGTGACTCAAAGTTAATTTATGAAAAAACTTTGTGTTTCTTTCCCCTTCTCTAATCCACTGTACTCTCCGTTTTTGTCTCTAGAAGATCTCCTCTTGCCTTCACCTATCATCCCATTCCTTCTGAAGAGCATCAGCTTCAGTTTTCCTTTCCTCGGTAAAGCCATGATCATGCGTTGATTAATCCCCTGAAGTTTCTGTTCAACTTCTTTTTTGGCTTTGAAAATGTTACCAAACTGTTTTTTGTTCCAATCTTTGAGTCTGGCTTTGATGTGTTTAAGTCTTTGTTGTAGCATGAACATTTTAGTGCCTTGAAAGGGCAACTCTTCCATCCACCATTTATCAATATTGCTGGTGAAGTTAGGGTGAGAGAGCAAGACATTTTTAAACCTGAAAGGTTTGTTCCTTGATGTACCCATAAAAGTGGCTTCAAGCTGGACAGGCCAATGGTCTGAGCCTCCAAAAGGAAGGATTAAAGTTGACATGTTAGGGCCTGTGAGAAATAGGTCCTTTGAGATCATGAATCTATCTAGTTTAGAGGCAAATTGAGAAGCCCCTCCTCCCTTGTTGTTCCAGGTGAAAGTGCCATTTATTGTTTCATCATCCACTAATCTCATGTTATTTATGAAGTTCTGGAAGACAATGGAGTCTCTGCCTAGTGTTCTAGTGCCACCTTTTTTCTCTGTAAGAGATTTGATCATATTGAAATCCCCTGCCAGAATCCAGGGCATATCAGGATATCCCTCTCTTAGCTCCTCAAGGGAAGTGAGAAGCTTGAGTTTGTCTTCTATTTTTTTAGGACCATAGACATTTGTAATCATGTAAATCTCCTTATCACCCACAGGTTGTATTACCAGCGAAAGATAGTTCCTGGACGCTTCCGCATCCAGGATTCCAAGTTTTTGGGTATCCCAAAGCATAAGAATCCCTCCTGTTGAGTTGTCTGCCTTAACCTCTAGATACTCATACTTGCTTAACCATTTGCTATGTATTTCTCTGATTTCATCCATCGAGCACTTTGTTTCCTGAATGAAAACCATATCTGTTTTTTCTTCTTTTATTCTACTGCTGAGATTTCTTTGTTTCCTTTTAATTCCTAGGACCCTAATATTCCAGGTTGTAAACTTCATTAAGAAAGGTTTGTAAAAGAGTCACTTGTGAGATCTTTCATCTTACCTTAGTTGATCATGAGTTTTCCACATTCTGTCAACAACTCATTCTGTCTTTTCCTTCCTCTTTTCCTACTTGGGTTCTTGGAAGAGCGCCTTGGTGTTTTCTCCATTGTATTCATCCCTCTATTTTCCTGGCTATCATGGTTTCTTTTGACTCCAGAACCCTTCGATTGGGATCTCCATAGGAAGCGCTGTTGAACCTTGTCAAACTCCTCTTTTGGCAGGGTGTCAACTCCTTTGGTAATACCCTGATCCAGAAACTTTTCTAGATCCAAGTTCTCCCTCTCAAGAATCTCATGTATTTCATGATCCTCCGTTTCCGCCTCACTTGGGGTCATCTCATGGTCCCGGCTGAGCTCCACAATGGTTGGTATATGATCCTATTGTTGCTTGTTCTCTGGTATGTCTTCCATGCTGGTATCCCTATGCTTCTCATTGGTTTTAGTCTCTGATTTCTAGTTTTCTCCGTTGTTTCCAACTTCTTCTTCTAAGATTTTGAAACTATTGTGGCTCAGTTGCCCATCCTCATTGATTTTCTTTTGGTGTCGCTTTCCTCCTTTCCCCTTACCCCCCACCTTAGTGAAACCCTTGAGATCTTTGCTTGTGGTGGTTTTTTTGTTGCTTTCCAGTTTGTTTAATGGGCAGTCTCTGTATAGGTGCCCATGTTCATGGAACTTACGGCACCTAAATGGGACATGCTCATATTCCACCGCCTGCACCCATTATTCATCATAAACTTCTAAAATGATCTTGTCTGGGAGTGCCTCGGATAGGTCCATTTCCACACAGATCTAGGCAAAGGAAGTGTATTTTCCTCTTAATGTCGCATCTGATGTCTTTATAAAATGCCCTAGTTTATTGTCGATAGCCTTTAGAGACTCTGGGAGCCAATAATCAAAAGGAAGGGTCTTATCCATACCAATACTGAAGTGAACGTTTCTCGTTTTGGGACAAAATTCATCACCCATGGTCGCATGTAAAGGCCTGCAGCAACGTAAAAATAGGGTTCTCCCTCGAACACTCTGTCTTTAGCTTCTAAGCTCGTGAACGCCACCGTAAAGAAGCCCTTGGATCCAAGGTGAAGGTTTATTTCCCCCTTCGGTTTCTAGTGGTTTCTTATCCATGCATGTAAGGCCTTATTCGTCGGCCAAATCCCCATAAATTTGCATATGATCGCGTGTTCCGTCATGTGATCTCTATGCACCTATAGCGCTAGGTCACTTAAAACGACCCGAGGAGTAATGGTCGACTTAGGTTTGCAGACCCTTGTCGCCCTCAAAGGTGTAGCTTTTTTATTGCTACCCTCTTTCCTCTTCTCCCTGCTATCTTCCTCGCGATTTACTCTCTATTCGTGAGGTTTGATATTTCCTGTGTTAGTATCCTCAGTTATCACCTCTGTTGGTTTCTTGAAGAAATGCATATCAGTTTGTTAGTCTCTGTTCGCGGATATTTGACTGTAGGAGGGAGCAGAACTCCCTCCTCCACGACCCGCCATGGTTACCAGCACCAAACCCTGACTCAAACCCTAGTTTAGATTGCAGAGCCTCCCTCGCCTTCCTCTCAATAACCTCTGATAGATTTAAATTTACATTACTTATTAGTAGAAACTATTAAACAATCTTGAAATCACGAAGTATACAAGAAAAAGAATTCAATCAACATATTACATAATGATTTCCTCGGGGAAGTCACTACTAAAAAAAATTCAATTAACACATTACACAATGATTTTCTGGGGAAAGCTACAACTATCTGTATATTGCTTTAGTAAGAAAATATGAGAAGATTACAATGCTTTGCTCAAGCCCGAGCAATCTGTGCACTATCTCTATCTGTCTCATAGTTTCCTAGACAAGCGCAGGCCAATACTTAACCAATTTCTTGCTTGCCTAAGTCCGTATTTCTTTGGGAATTAGCCCCTATTAATTAGAGAAACTCCTCAAAGGAATTGTGTAATCCATCATATACCTTTCTCTGACTGCATGTGCCACCTATACAGTTTGAATGATTATACAATTAGAGAATTTAGGCTTCTGTGATCCATATCAATTTTTAGAAGAATCTTCGGCGAAAATCACACTATGTGATTTTCGCCGAAGATTCTTCTCAAAATTGATTATACAATTGATAGTACATTGTACCTAAACTCAAATATCAACTAGGTAACTCTCAGATCTTGCATGCATGAGTTATTTATGAGTGAATAGTCAGTTAACTAGTTGATGATTGCAGGCAACACTACACTACTAGACCCATTGTGATAAGGTTCGAGTAAGCCCCCCACTTTAATGGAGTATTGACTCTTGCTAAGTCATATTTCTAGTATTTAATCTTAGGCCTCACCCAAATTACTATAACAAGTTAACAAATCACCATGATAAAAATATTTCCAGTATTTATTTTGAGCCTCACCCAAAATACTATAACCAGTTACCAAGTCACCATAATAAAAAAATTAAATTTAAATTTAAATAAGAGGAAAAAATCAATCTTACTATTATTATCATTCTTAATATAAAATAAAAATAAAATTACAACATAATACACATCACAACAATAAATGGTCTAAATATGCAATTTGTATGATACTCCATCCATTTTAAAGTCACAATTAAACTAGAGAGTGTTAGATATTTTGTTTAGATCACAAGAAAAATTGTTATGTTTGTAATAAAAATATGCCTTCTCCATTACAAAACTCTAAATATTTACTAAATCTTACCCATTATTATTATTTAAAAGATGAAAATAGTATAACTTTATTTTAAAGATAAAATTAATAAAGCACACTAAGAGTGAAAAGCTGTTTTTTACGGACTATCAATGGGTCATCCCATGTAACTTGACGTGATTTTCCTTGAATAAGGGTGATGAGGAATCCAAGTAAGTTGACATGATTTTCCTTGAATAAGGATGATGAGTAACCCAGGTAACTTGACGTGGTTTTCCTTGAATAAAGATGGTGAGTAATCCAACATTCACCAATAACAATAAAAAATCACTATGATTTTCCTTGAATAAAGGTGATGAGTAATCCAGGAAAATTGACGTGGTTTTCCTTGAATAAAGATGATGAATAATCCAGCATTCACGAATAACAATAAAAAATAACTATTCTCAAAGCAGATTTTACAACTGAACTATGATCAATTTCCCCACCTTGTAAAAAAAATACAGAATAACTGGATAACGTTCATACGCAAATTGAACGCAATTTGCGTGACAGTCAAAAGCACGTTCTACTCGCATTTATGGCCACCTGTAGATAAGGCGCTCCCCAGCATTCTGGTCCATTCATTTCCCTAAGCAATCAAGCTGACTTTTGACCATGACTCTCCCAAATTTTCTATAAATACATGAGTAGCCATGGCACAGCACAGCACAACTCATCAGTTTATGACTTTATGTGCAGTCTTGGGGTAACTGGGACGTGTTGCTGTAGTAGATCAACCATTACGAGAATCAAACTCGTGCCTACCAGCTTTTCAGAATGCAACCTACGGGTGCCACAACTGGGGCTCTCGCAGCGGGGGCAGGTTCATCCTCTGACAGAAATGATAATGGCACTATTAGCGATCATAATTTTGGAATAAAGAAGAAACGGCCCAGAGATTCGATGGTGAGTCCGGCCACTCTTGGAATCAAGAAGAAACGGCGCAAACACTGTAAGAAGAGTCCAAAGGCCACAATTGTGGTCACAGACCCATACAATTTCCGTGAAAAAGTTCACTAGTTCGCAGGAATGCCCACGCCCCCTGCTAGGAGTACATCTGCAGAATCTGAGAGTAGGCCTTTGCTCTTCAAGCCGAGAGCACATCGAGCAAAAATTAATGTACCACTGACCACCTTCCCTGCTCTATCTTCAGCGCTCATGAATTCTACCTAGAACGCTGCATGTCGGATTATCGTTTGTTCTCGAATCGATTTCGATATTAAGGATCTACGATCATCTGAGGGCTTCCATCTTTGTTTAGGCGGGAACAATATAGCAAAATCGGGGAGGTGGCGACGGTCAAGCCTACCTGGGTTGTTGTCTAATTATTCTTCTGGTATGGCCCATGTCACTACTCTATTCTGACAAAAATGCAGGTTGCGAAGGAGAAGGTACCCATAGTTGTCTGTGGCTCTAGCCGGTCTACGTAGTAGGGAAGAAAGGTAGAGTTGGAATAGGGAGACTTATAGATCTTCATCAAGAATTACAAGGGAAGTCTATCTTTTCTGGATTCAGACTCAGTGGGAAATCTAAAGTCGCCTATAGAGAAGAGGTTGGGTATTCCTGCAAATACATGGTGTCTTTTTTTTTTTGAAAAAAGATGCTTCATGATTATTCGCAGATGAAGGATTATCGCATCTCTAGAAGCTCTACCATAATCTTGAATCTGAGGCTGCATGGAGGTGTCCACGAATCCATAAACTTGGGTGAATTTGTCTCCTACAATGATGTAGTGCAAGGGAAAGGTTCTAAACTAGTGTATTTACCTCAATACAAACCAAGACCTTACATTGTAGAACAAATGGAATAAGTGGCATCCATGGATTTAAATCTGTCAAAGGTAACCGACCTTTTTTATTCTCCAATCTAGGGTTGGGATCTGCAGGTTCAACGATTTTTGTCCTAGAACTGATGCTTTACATCATTGAGTCTTGTCAACCTAGACTACAAATTGTGATATTTATTTATGCTCCAAGGATTTTTTTATTTTTCAATAAGATACTCAGGAAGATCTGGAGAAAGTATTAAATGATGAGTCATGGTTTTAGGGAAGAGTTGGGCTCTTCATCACCCTGAGGTTCCAAGTTTTTGTTGCCACAATAATGGTGATCTCAACATTGCTAGCATGGGTGAGACTACCAAACCCCCTACTCACACCCCCCTTCCTTTTTGGTACCACAAGGTTCTAGAGGAAATCAGGATCAACCTCGAAACATTAAAAAAGATGGACCACCAAAGAATGGAGAAAGGTCTATTCACTTTTGCCATAATGTGAAGAAATAGACCTTAGTAAAGGTATACCTGATCACATTTAGCTAAAACACAAAAAGTTCAATGGACCCAATTGTTAAATTACGAAAATACAAAATTTAGATGTTGTATATGTTACCAAACAGGACAACATCAGAACACATGCTTGTAGGCAAAAAAAAATGTCAGAAAAGAAAAAGGGTTGGGCCCGAAAAACAAAAGGATCGCAGCTTTCTCATCCTTATCTCTCAAAAGAGGAAGAAGAAGAACTATAGAGCGCCCTTTAAACCAAAAAAAAGGAGATGCATTGGCTCAAAATGGAAATACAACCCATATGCAAAAGGGCACTGAATCAGAAGAGATACAAGCACCAGAACAGTGGAAAAAGAAGGCACACGAGCTCAAACTCAGACAAAGAAATCCCACAAAAGACATAGACAGAGACCAACTGAAAAAGAAGGCACACAAGCTCAGAGTCCAACAAAGAAATCCCACAAAATACATGAGCTCAAACTTAGACAAATAAAAGCTCAGACTCTGATAAAGAAATCCCACAAAAGACATGAGCTCAAACTCGAAAAAGAAATCCCACAAAATACATAGACCAGCAGACAAAGAAGGCACACGAAATCCCACAAAAGACATAGACCAGCAGAAAAAGAAGGCACACGAGCTCAGACTCGGACAAAGAAATCCCACCAAAGACATGAAATCCCACAAAAGACATAGACTAGCGGAAAAAGAAGGCACACGAGCTCAGACTCGAACAAAGAAATCCCACCAAAGACATCACGAAGTAATAGTTTCAAGGGAATGGTAGAAGGTCCAAAAAAAGTAAAGCTAAATCAAGTTTGAACTTTAATTTTTAAGTTAACTCACAAGATTTGAACCTTGAATCTCATTGTTTACATAATACTTCATATCATGGCAATCACCAATTGCATTGGCCCCATGGGCTTGAAATGTTATTTTTAGTTTTTGTTTATTTTTAATTATTTTAATTAATCCTTCAATTTAATATTATTATATTTATTTTATTAATTTTTTAATTAATTGTAATTGATTATTTTATTAGCAAAATTGTCTTTGAAAATTAATTAGTAATTTATTTAATTGCATAATTTAACAACAAAATATTTTTATTTACTCCAAATTTTACCAAGTTACATTTACCCAACTTGATGTTGAAAAGTGTGCAACAAGAAATGCTTGTTGAGAATGCAACAAGATGATGGAGCTTAGTGGAAAGGAGTCGCCTTCACTAAGTGGGCCCGCAGGCAAATTATGGCGCAAGTTCTATTTTTGATCACAGTGTGGATGATCACAGTGTGGGTGACCACAGTGTGGGTGACCACAGTGTGAGTGATCAAAGTCTATTTTTAGACTGGCCGTCGAAAATAGAAAAGTCAAATATTATTGTCTCATAATAATATTTGGACTATAAACTTGATCTTATTCTCTTGGAGCACTTCAGGATGAGCTACGGATGTGGTACATGCAGATCCCAGAGGGAAATACGTGGTTACCTATGGGATGACTAATATTTGCATGCAGGACTTCAGTTAGAACTCAAGTGAGTTGAGTTTAGTGGACTGGAGGTGCAGTTGATGGAGTTGTGTTCAGTTTAACTTTGTTAAACTGGTTGTATTTAGTCTAACTGATCAATAGACTAGAGATGAGTTGGGTGAATTAGTTATTAATTAATTCACAAGTTATTAACTCATAATGCAACTATAGAATACATCAGTTAACTCAGTTGCTTGTCAGTGCATGTTCAATTCAGCAGGGACAGGTGTTAGAGGATCAGATTGCTATCAGTTGTGACTATAGCTGTGCATGATGATTTGCACAATCAGAGGGATTGAGTATGCCAATGAATTGGCCAATATCAAAAATTGTAGCCTGTGCTCACGTCCAACAGAGTGTGAGTGATTATTTGCAGGTCAAATACGAGTTTGGTAAGCCATTCTCATCAATTCTTGAGCAAGTATTGAGCTGTGGAGGCAGGCAAGCAGTGGAATATATTTGGAGATCAAATCTGAGTTGTATTGTGTGTAACAGGTGGAGCTGGTACTGGATTGCTTGTGATAAGCATTGTACTTTGTAGTGTTACATGATTCAATCAATATAATATACAGATAGTGTGGGGTTTTTAGTGAGATGCTTTCCCCGGGATACATACTGTGTTAATGAGTTTGATTGATGCTTCTATGTGTGCCTGTGAATGTTTCTGCTTCTGTAAATTGATGATCAACGTAGAGGAGATTATGTATTATACATGTTCCGCTTATAATTGTATGATCAGGATAATCTCTGTGAATATGTGTCATATTATTCAAAATTTCTACATGGTATCAGAGCTAGATGATTTGTAGAAAAAGTTTCTACATGGTATCAGAGCTAGATGATTTGTAGAAAAAGTTTCTACACTTGATTATAATTAAAAAGACCATAAACAGTGAACTAGTGCACCAATATAAATTAAATTTCTAATAAAAGCATATATTTTAGCAATTTCCCAACTTGATTATAATTAGAAAGACCATCAATACTAAACTAGTGCACCCATATAAATTAAATGGATAATAAAAGCGGATAACTAGTACTTCATACTAAGTATGGAAATGTTTACTTCATGATACATCTCAAATTTCTCAAATTTAAAAAATTATAACTTTATTTTGAATTTTAGCTATTGTAAAAATAATTAAAATATGAGTTAAACATATATACATTTCAAAAAACATGAAACAAGATTCTTAAATTTATCCCCACTTTACTATGGAGATTCTTAATCTATAAATAGGCTTTGTTGTAATAACATGGGATAATACCATGGTATATCAATACCACATGCCCAAAAAATCATAACTTACACTTGTTTATATGACATTTTTTAATTAATCAATTTAGTAAAATAGTAAAAAAACATATAACTACTTTGGAAATAAATCTAAATTATTGATTTGTGGATACTAATAAAAATATTTTAAAATATTTCATGGAGGCTAAATCCCTATCATCCACTTTATAATTATCAATAATTAAATTAAAATTCTGAAAATTCTATTTCAAAATAAACACTCTATCAAAATATATATGAATAAATTTTTAATTATAATATTTAATTTCCATAACCCAAAGATTAAACAAATAATTTATTCATATATCATATACTAAATACATATTTACAATTAATTCTAAACATTTTTGTGCAACTACTCCAAATCATATTTATCCATATATCTAAACATCATTGTGCAACCACCCACGTCAAGGGTGTTAAATGACAAATAAATTATATTCAAACCATTAAGACTTAATAACAGGTATCCATCATTCACTAATAGCTTCAATGTCAACCGTAGCGATAGGAAAATGTCATATTCTCAATTTTCCATTGAAATTCTCTCATATGAATAAAAAGAAAAATTGATTTAATAGGTAGCTTTAACCTCTGATGAACCCCATTATCTGAGCATAAACCTAATTGCTCAACGTTGTAAATATCTTTCAACGGTAGAATCACAAACACAACAAACAAAAAGCGAACTCGTATCATACCCAAAAAACACATATATAAAGAAATAGAGAAAATATGATAGGTGAATGTCATGCACGAAATATGAGAAATCAGAAATAAATGAATAGAAAAAATTATGGTGTGTAACAAAAATTGGAAGATAAATTATATTATGTAAAAACATGTTGATATTATTTTTAATTGGTAAAGGTATAAAAATATTCAAGATTATGTAATTTTTACAGTCGGATAGATTTAAGAAATTAGATTTTTGGTTGGAAGTAATAAAAATTAGTCAATTTTTATTAGAAATTTTTTGTAAATTTAATTGGTTAATTGTAATTTATTAAGACAATAGATTTGTATCTATTTTATTTATTAGCGAAATAATTAAATGATTTTGAAATCAGGAAGTATAGAAGAGAAAAAATTTAATTAACACATTATATAATGATTTTTTTGGGAAAGCCACAACTATTATCTGTATATTGCATTAGTAAGAAAATATGAGAAGATTACAATGCTTTGCTCAAGCCCGAGCAATCTCTGCATTATCTCTATCTGTCTCACAGTTTCCTAGACAAGTCGAGGCCAATACTTAACCAATTTCCCGAGAAATCTCTACATTATCACGAAGCATACAAGAGAAAGAATTCAATCAACACATTACATAATGATTTCTTGGGGAAAGCCACAAGTATATTGCATTAGTAAGAAAACATGAGAAGATTACAATGCTTTGCTCAAGCCCGAGCAATCTACACTATCTCTATTTGTCTCACAGTTTCCTAGACAAGCCCAAGCCAATACTTAACCAATTTCTGGCTTGCTTAAGTCCCTATTTCCTTGCATTGTTTCCTTGGGAATTAGCCCCCTATTAATTAGGGAAATTCCTTCCATATTTCCTTGCATTGTTTCCTTGGGAATTAGCCCCCTATTAATTGGGGAAATTCCTCAAAGGCACCTTCCATATTTTCTTGCATTGTTTCCTTGGGAATGACCCCCTATTAATTAGGGAAATTCTCAAACGAATTGTGTAATCCATCATAGACGACCTTTCTCTGCCGACATGCACAACCTGTACAGTTCAGATGATTATACAATTGATAGTACATTGTCCCTAAACGCAAATCTCAACAATTGATAGTATATTGTCCCTCAACTCAAATCTCAACTAGGTAACTCTCAGATCTTACATGCATGAGTTATTTATGAGTGAATCATCAGTTATGTGGTTGATGACTACAAGCAGCATCCCACTACTAGACCCATGTGATAAGGTTCAAGGAGAAGGACCCCCCACCTTAATGGAGTCTTCGCTCTTGCTAAGTCATATTTCTAGTATTTAATCTTGGGCCTTACCCAAATTCCTATAACAAATTACCAAATCACCATGATAAAACTCAAATCTCAACAATTGATAGTACATTGTCCCTCAACTCAAATCTCAACTGGGTAACTCTCAGATCTTACATGCATGAGTTATTTATGAGTGAATCTTCAATTATGTGGTTGATGACTACAAGCAGCATCCCACTACTAGACCCATTGTGATAAGGTTCAAGGAGAAGGACCCCCCACCTTAATGGAGTCTTGGCTCTTGCTAAGTCATATTTCTAGTATTTAATCTTGGGCCTCACCCAAATTCCTATAACAAATTACCAAATCACCATGATAAAAATATTTCGAACATTTATTTTGAGCCTCACCCAAAATACAGTTACCAAATCACCATAATTAAAAATTAAAATTAAAATTTAAATCACCTATTATTATTATTATTAATATAGAAAAATAAAAATTACATAATACACATTACAACACTAAATAATCTAAATATGCAATTTGCATGATACTTCATCTATTTTAAAGTCACCATTAAAGTAGACAATATTAGATATTTATTTTAAAGTCACGATTAAAGTAGACAATATTAGATATTTTGTTTACATGACAAGAAAAACGGTTATGTGTGTAATAAAAATATGCCTTCCCCATTACAAAGTCTGAATATTTACTAAATCTTACTCCTTATTATTTAAAAGATTAAAATAGTACAACTTTATTTTAAAGATAAAAATAGTAAAGTTTAAAACACCCAGAATACTAGTGGGAGTGAAACACTATTTTTTACGGACTAGCGTGATTTTCTTTGAATAAAGATGATGAGTAATCTACATAAATTGACGTGGTTTTCTTTGAATAACGATGGTTTTCTTTAAATAACAGCGATAAGTAATCCAACATTTAGTAATAACAATCAGAAATAACTGTCCTCACAACTAATTTAACATCTTAACTATGATAAATATCCCAAGATTATAAAAAATAACGTCGAGAATAACCAGATAACGTTCATACGCAATTTGCGTGACAGTCAAAAGCACATTCTACTCGCATTTATGGCCACCTGCAGATAAGGCGCTCCCCAACATTCTGGTCCATTCATTTCCCTAAGCAGTCAGGCTGACTTTTGACCATGGCTCCCCAAATTTTCTATAACTACATCAGTAGCCACAGCACAGCACACGGGTTATGTGTCGTTTTTGGGTAAGGGCAAGAGCTAACGGGTTTGCCATTGGGCATTAAATGCCTGGTTACATGTGTTTTTGATAGCTTTTTATAACACGCGTGCCTGCCCGTTAGCTCTTGTCTTGGGTAACTGGGACGTGTTGCTGTAGTAGATCAATTATTACGAGAATCGAACTCGTGCTTACCAGCTTTTCAAAATGCAACCCACGGGTGCCACAACTGCGGCTCTCGCAGCAGGGGCAGATTCATCTTTTGACATAAATGATAACGCCTAATTTAATTTAACCAGGCGGAAGAGTTGCTTGTAAAGTTATGGAAATTCTGGGTATATTTAGAGAAAATCCGGGAAGCATTTTTGTAAATCCAAGTTGTAGTTATGAAACTTCAAAATTTTAGGTGTTCTAGACGTTTTTGATGGTGCTGAATCCATTTCCACCATCAAAAACACGATTCAAACACTGCTTTTACAAGATTAAAAAAAAAAAATTGACCAGATTCCAGCCACTTTTAGCTGCCGTAGTGCTTCCTCCACCCCGTTAGACGACTCCAAATGATAATGGCAGTGTTAGCGATCATAATTTTGGAATAAAAAAGAAACGGCCCAGACATTCGATTGCGAGTCCGGCCACTCTTGGAATCAAGAAGAAACGTCGCAAAGACCGTAAGAGGAGTCCAAAGGCCACAGTTGTGGTCACAGACCCATACAACTTCCGTGAAAAAGTTCACAAGTTCACAGGAATGCGCACGCCCCTGCTAGCAGTACATCTGAAGAATCTGAGGGGAGGCCTTTACTCTTCAAGCCGAGAGCACAACGAGCAGAAATTAATGTACCACTGACCACCTTCCCTGCTTATCTTCAGCGCTCATGAATTCTACCCATTGCTGCAATTTTCCTTTAGCTGATCATCTTCCCAAACTTCCAGAAACAGAAGCTGATCATCCAGTTGAAATATACACCGGTAATCCCGGTGATCAGCCGGTTGAAATCTGTACAAGTAATCCTATGTAGCCACTTCCTGCTTTCAGTGATTACAAAGCAAGTAATCAGCAATCTGGTGAAAGCGTTTCCTTGCTGTTTGAAGAGCTTTTGGAAGAACCGGGGCTTACTGAAATTGCTGTAATATGAAATTAATATTTCCCGGCCAGAGATGATGCAATTAACTGGTCGTACTTTGTTTTTTTAAGTTTGGTAGGATTATATTTATATCATATCCAATATATTTTTTGGATTGGGGTGGAGAATTGAGTGACCACTTCACATCAAGAAGTTTTCGATTGAGATGGAGAATTGAGTGACCACTTCACATCAAAGAGTGCATTAACAGAGAGCACTGGATCTTACTATGTATACTTTATAGTCATCAATAAAAATATTAGTGTATTTTCCTATTACTTTTGTACATTTTTCTAATACAATTATGAAATTACTATGCCAATTCTCTAATAACAAATAATGTCATATGCTGTGTTTACCTTTATAGTTTTTTAAACACAATTATGAAATTACTATATAAATTTTCCAATAACAATTAGTATCATGAGAATAAATGTACTTTTTTCATATATATTTAATACAATTGTGAAATTATCATACAAATCATCGAGTAATAATTGACAACATGAGAATATGCAAGTTTATAAAACTAATAACTTTGCTAAATCTAAATGACTATATAAATTAATGGTTAAACTAAATCAATATAAATATATAAAATTAATAATTATATTAGATCCATTCATTTAAAAAATATACAAATATATTAGATTCATTTTCTGTGAGGGGAAAGATACAAATTTGCCTCCATTAGAACAGAGCACTTTGATGTATCTTTCCATTCCAAAAAAATGGTTTTCAGGCAAATCTCACATTCCAGGCATCCATACAATGTGGTTGATGGGTTATCCAAGGGCATTTTTTGATGGCGCTGCACAAAGAGGCATGTGTGCATGTGGTGTTTTTATATCGATGTCCGAAGATCTTCATTACTCTATATATGTGCATGGTGGTTGTGGAACAAACAATAAGGCCGAGGCAATGTGTCAAGCCCCCAAGCCGGCGGTAGTCTTTCAACCGCGCTTGGCGAGGTGCGGCACCACCGAACACTTTCTTTTCACCAATACTTATGTTCGTGGACTATGTCTAACCACTTATCCTACTTAGTTTGTGTTTCACAACCAAATAATTATTATGGTTCCTTTATACCAATGAACACCCATACACATTCATTATCATTAGCAATTATAAACGAGAACACAATTGCACAGTGTAAAGGGAGGGTCAACTCCCTGAACAATGAGTCTGCCCGAATAATATATTATACAGTCTTTCAATATTACAAAGCTTTACAAGTATAATTAGAAACACCAAGTTTTATACTTAGCCAATTTTACATCATCATCACACCTCCGTGTGATAGCCAAGATTTCCTTGCCCAAGTTGGGCGGGTGCGCCCTCACATGAGCTGCCTTCCGCACTTCACAACCGAACCTCGTCTTCGTGCACGACGGGCAGGTGACTTCACCAAGTCACCAAGACACCCTCTTCCTACGCACAACCGGTTTCACCAACGTTTCGCCGTTCTCCAACTTCGCACCGACGGATGACTCACCAAGTCTCCACTGTTTATCCTTGTATGACGGGCGGGCGCTCACCTGAGCTACCCAAGAACCTGTGCCAAGTCTCACCCAAAACCGAGATATGTGCTACCTCCGTGCAGCCTTGCCCAAGAGCGGGCGCATCACCAAAATTTGCGCCTTTCCTTCTTGTTGCGTCCACACTTGATCTGCACACTTCTCTACATGTGTTGAGCGAAGTTGTTGATGCCAAATGATCTTCCTCGCTTGCTAACTTATACGAGTAGCAGGGCGAGGTCTTGGCTACCCAGCCGACCTGCCCACGCCCTCATCCTTCATCGCAAACATCTTTAAACGCATGTCGGCCTTCGTCCAAATGCCCACAAGTATAGGTCGGCCTTGCTATGTTTGTAAGTCGGTCGTGGGTTGAGCATTCATGCTCCCCACGCTATAAAAACACAACACTCTCCTCCTTTATGTGTATATTATCAAATGACTCCATCGCATCGTAAGTCTGAGCTCGTACTTTGTCAATCCGCGTGCTCGATGGATGAACCAACTCGTCGCACCAACCGGGAGGTCGTGCCAAGGACTGCAGGTCCTTACACAATGGCTTTAGTGGGTCTTTTACAATTTTCCTCCTTCTTGAATATTCAATCGCTGCAAATATATGGGGATTCTAAAAATACAATAGGTCTGGGCACAGGGAAAACTAACAAGAACCCCATACTTTCAGGATGGATTAATAGGATAAAAATGTTATGGAATAGTATTCAGTGTTATACTATCAGCCATGTGGACACATCTCTGAATTCTGTGGCAGACAACTTATCAAAGAAGGGCCTTACAATAGATCCTGGTATATGGAAAATGGAGGTACAAATACAAGACTCTATATATCTGATAGAAGATTTCTCCATTCCAGGTACCTAGTTCTCTACTGGTTTTTGCTTCCCTTATATTCTATCACCTTTTGCTCTCACAGAGGTATGTCGTCTATCCCCTGACTCTTATGGGTGATGGATCCCACACATATTTGTGTTTTTTTGGCTCCTTACTATCTGTCTATCTTTTTTATCGGAATCACGATCCAGAGAATTGAGTTTTCTATGCTTTTATGATGGCCCTGATAACTATGATTGTTTTTTATCTTATAGCAATCTCTCCAGCTCCAAAACATGATATTACTCTTTATAACAACACTATTTATATTAATATAAATCGTATTTTTTTTCGTACTGAAATTAAAAAAACAAAAAAAACAAAAACAAAAACCAAAACAACAACACTAATTTCTAGAATTTACTACTATTATTAAATTAACTTATTTATATATGAAATTCTGATTAATGTGAAGTGTTTTTGCTTTCTGAGTTTCTGTCTTTTTGAAATAGAGCGACTGTATTCGTTCCTGTTTAACTGTCGCATAACAGGTACAAGGTTTAAGATAAAACCGGAAACGGAAATCTAAGTTTTAATGGTGGTGTAACTCTCTGCGAAAATTTTCCTCAAACTGTAAATCGATTGAGGGTTGAATTTTTAGAAAAATTTAAATCGATTCAAAGATTCAAATTTCTCTGAAAATTTTAACGAGTGGATGAAAATTTTGTAGCAGAATTTTAATTTCGGTTCTATTTTTTGTGCTTCTATCAAACTCCATAAACTAAAGGGACAAGGATTACTCCATAAACTACAGAAACAAAATTTAAAATGTTCGCCTTGAAAGGCAATTTTGAACTTTCCTCATGCATGCGTTTTTCTAAAAAAAAATTAATTATTACTATTATTATTTTTTTATTTTTTTTATAAACTAATATAACACATAGTTTTTTTCATTAGAATTTATTAAAATCTAGTGATATAATTTCAAGATTTTTTGTTGTTCAAAATATATTTTTGAATGCAAAAATGGATTCTATACTTTTGAAAACCCCTGAGGCACTTGAATTATGCAGATTAAACAATTTAAACTCAAGTTTTTAAAAATCTTTGTCGAATTTTGATTAAAATTAAATAGAAAAATGGTCGTTTATAAGTTAGACTACCCCTATTAAAAATTATTAATATAGTTGATATAGCCGAAGGCTTTATAAATATAACAAGAAAAACTATTGCAACACGAAGAATGCCTTACCAATGAACACATTTGCCTGATTAACCATGTATATAAAAGTTATGGGTCAACTTTAACTTGAGAAAAAAAAAGAATTACACATCCTATTGTAAAATAGACCATTTTGCTAAATAAAATTTGTTTATATATTAATTTCCCCATCTAATTAAATATGAACTTATTAGAATTGGAATAATCTCAAATCCCTAGGAAATTGGTGCGCTGGAAACAGTGTCACCAATCTAATTTAACTTGAGAATAAAAAGGAAATACACATCTTATTGTAAAATGGAATATTAAAAGTCAATGCAACCTAACAAACTTTGTAACACACTATAGCATTCAGACAAAGCATATGTTGAGCATATTCCCTTGAGCATCAATCTAGGCCTTCAATTAAAAAAATAAAACTAAAAGTCAACAGATCCTCATCCACCTTAAATTGAAATAAGAAACCTTCGACAATTATTGTTCAATTTAAAAAAGAAAAATCACATAAGCAATATAATAAAAAAAATATAGAATATAACAATAATTTAATTTTAAAACAGTTGCTAAGTTAATTAATAAATACAATTATATTCTTTCAAATAAAATAATTTTTTATTTGAAATAAATAAATTAAATTAAATACATTTTTTTCATGCAAAGGTTGGGCAATAGATCGTGGTCTCCTCAGGAGCTCTCCGGTGACTGTTGTCCTATAGCGAAATACACCTTTTGCGCACTCTGATGGAAAGGTGGCAGGGACAAAGAAGAAGATCAAAGTTGATCACTTGGGCATCTCACTTCTTCTCAGTCGAAACGTGAAATGTATTCTTATGTTGGGCAGAGGATGGCCCTACAACACTGTAGGTCGGATTATTGTTTGGTCTCGACACGATTTCGATATTAAGGATCTTTGATCATCCGAGGGCTTCAAATTTTGTTTAAGCGGTAGCAACATAGCAAAATCTGGGGAGGTCACAATGGTCAAGCCTATTTGTGTTGTTGCCTGATTATTCTTTTGCTAAGGGCTCATGTTATCGCTCTACTCTAACATAAATGCAGGTTGTAGAGGAGCAGGTACCCATAGTTATGTGTGACTCTAGCTGATCTACATGGGAGGGAAGAAAGGAAGACTTAGAATAGGCAGATTTACAGATCTTTGTCATGAATCTACAAGGGAAGCATACCCTTTTTTGGATCATAGATTTAGACTAAGTGGAAACTAAAGTGGTGCATAGAGAAGAGGTTAGGTATTCCTGCAAATACAATGTGTGGTTTTTTTTTAAGAAAAGGTGTTTCATGATCATTCTCAGATGAAGGATTATCGCATCTCGAGAAGCTCTAGCATTATCTTGATCTGAGGCTACATGGAGGTGCCTCGGGATCTAGTATCTTGGGTGGATTTGTCTCCTACAAGGATGCAGTACAAGGGAAGGGTTGCAAACTAGTGGATTTGCCTTAATACAACTCGTGCCCTTACATTGTACAAAAAATGGAGAAGTGTCAACCATGGATATAAATATATGAGAGGTAACACACCTCTTTTTTTCTCTCTAATCTAGGGCTACGATCTGCAGGTTCAATGGTTTTTTTCCAAGAACTTATGCTTTACATCATTGAGTCTTCTCAACCTGGAATGCAAATTGTGATATTTATTTATGCTCCAAGGGTTTCTTTATTTTTCAATAAGATACTCAGGAAGATCTAGAGAAGGTATTAAATGATGGGTCATGGTTTTAGGGAAGAGTTGGGTTCTTCCTCACCCTGAGGTTCCCAATTTTGATGCCACAACAATGGTGATCTCAACATTTCTAGTATGGGTGATACTACCAAACCTCCCCCTTCCCTTTTGGTACCAGAAGGTTCTAGAGGAAATCAGGAATAACCTGGGAACATTCAAGATGGATCGTGAAAGAGCGAAGAAAGGTCTATTCACTTTCGCCAGAATGTGTAGAAATAGACCTTAGTAAAGGTATACCATATCACATTCAGCTAAAACACAAAAATGTTTGGTAGACCCAATTGTTAGATTATGAAAATATGACCTTAGGTGTTGTATATGTTACCAAACAAGACACTTGCAGAACACATGCCCGCGGGCAAAAAAGATGTCAAGAAAGAAAAAGGGTGGGCCCGAAAAACAAAATGATGCTAGACTTCTAATCCTTATCTCTAAGAAGAGGAGGAAGAAGAAACTACAGAGAACCCTATAGACCAAGCAGAAGTATATGAATCGGTTCATAATGGAAATGCAATCCCAGAAGTAAATTGGCAATGGTTCTAGCAAACCCCAACTCAGGGGGATGGCAAAAGGTCAAAACAAAGAAAAACTAAATCAAGTTTGAACTTTAATTTTTCACTTTTCTCTAATCAAGTTTGAACTTTAATTTTTCACTTTTTCTTAGAGATCTGAACCTTGAATCTCAATGTTTTCATAATACTTCATGGCAATCACCAATTACACTAGCCCTACGAGTTTGAATTATTATTTTTAGTTTTAGTTTATCTTTAATTATTTTAATTAATTCTTCAATTTAATATTATTAAATTTATTTTATTAATATTTTCATTAATTATAATTGATTATTTTATTAGTAAAATTGTGTTTGAAAATTAATTAGTAATTTACTTACTCACCTAGTTTAACAATAAAATATTCTTATTCACTTCAAATTTTAGTGAGTTATTATATCTTTTAGCAATTTCCCAAATTGATTATAATCGAAAAGGTTGTAAACACTAAACTAGTGCACCCATATAAATTAAATAGTCAGTAAAAGTGGATAGGAAGTACTTCATAAGAAGCATCAAAATGCTTACTTCATGATACATCTCAATTTCCTAAAATCGAATGATGGACATGTAAAATTGAAAATGTGAGAGTCCTGCCAAGCTTAACAAACAAACAAAAAAACATCAAACAAGATTTTGATTTTGCATTTTTCTCATTAATATATATATATATATATATATATATAATTAATAAGGTCTTGACTCAATTATTTAGTAATAGGGTCTTGACTCCTTTTGTTATTTTTGACTTCGCTCCTTATTTGAAGTTTGACTTTGAAATTTTTTAATTTTTTTCTATACATATTTAACTTATTACTAATAATTAATGTTAAAAATAAAAAATATATAAACTACCCGTTTATTATTAAAATTAAAAAAAAATAAAAATAAATAAATTATAAACTAGTCGTTGACTGAACAAGGATCTTTGCATCAAGATGTTTCCAAATGCTTCGGCAAAAATTTATACCGAAAGTTTTTTCTTAATCAAACAAGATTCTTAACTATGGAAATTTATCTTCACTTTACCATGGAGATTCTTAATTTATAAATCTCAATTATTGATTTGTAAACACTGTTGCAAATATTTTAGGGTATTGCATAAGGACTAAATCCCTATTATCCATCCTATAATTATTTATAGTTAAATTAAAATTTTGAAAACCCTATTCTAAAATAAACAAATTATCAACATAATAAAAAATATATATATAGATAACCACGAGAATTAAATAAATAATTATCATTCATATATCATATGCTAAATATGTACCGTGCAACTGCAAGTACGCCAAATCATATTTATCAATGTGCAACCACCCCAAGTCAACGTTATTAAATGACATATAAATTATATGCAAACAACTAAGACTTAATAACATGAATCCATCATTCACTAAAAGTTTCAATGTCAACCCTAACAATAAGACAATGTCATAATCTCAATTTCCATTGTAATTCTCTTATATGCATAAACAAAAGTAATCTAATATGTGTCATAATCTCCATTTTCCATTGTAGTTTATCTTATACGAATAAACAAAAGTAATCTAATACGTGTCATAATCTCAATTTTCCATTGTAGTTCTCTTATATGCATAAACAAAAGTAATCTAATATGTAGCTTTAACCTCTCATGAACCCCATTATCTTAGCATAAACCCAATTGATCAGCGTAGTAAATATCTTTCAACCATAAAATCACAAGCACAACAAAGAAACAGCTTTAACCTCTCATGAACCCCATTATCTCAGCATAAACACAATTGCTCAGCGTAGTAAATATCTTTCAACCATAAAATCACACCAAAGAAAGAGCAAACTCATAATCATACACCCCCAAAAAAAACATATGTAAAGAAGTAGGGAAAATATGGTAGGTGAATGTTATACATGGAATATGAGAAACCAAAAATAAATGAATAGAAAAAATATAGTGTGTAACACAAATTAGAAGATAAATTAGATTATGTAAAAACATGTTGATATTACTTTCAATTGGTAAAGGGATAAAAATGATCCAAGAGTATAAGAATATTCTTATAGTTGGATGGATTTAAGAAACTAGATTCTTGGTTGGAAGTAACAAAAATCATCGAACTCTTTAGATGGAGCGACCGGGATGAGATGTACACCTCATGATAACCCTCTGCCACCATATCTTCTTGCCTTGGGACAAGAGGAGACAGAGGGAGGGATATCTTCTATTTCATAGTATGCATGTTATAATGGTTATGGGTAACTATGATTTGGGAATTATTATCTCATTCAAGAAACTTTCCTTCTACATTTTAGCCTTTGGATTATTCATAGCCTTGTCCAAGTTATGATAGTTTTTTAGTTGACAACATAAAAGAATGAAACTCATTCATTGGCATTTCCATCCATACTCAACCCTCACCTCCATTTAACATGAACTTTGCCAGATCACTCTTCTTTGTCTCTATTCTTAGTCGGGTATTTGTTGGCGTCCCTTTCTTGCTTCCATGCATAGGACCCCAATCCAATCATTCACTTCTTTCTAACATCACCTTTGCAATAATTGCTTCTTGGATTTATTTATTTGCAGACCCTAATATTAAGGAGTTTGTTCACCAACCTTATCTAATCTTTGCTCAAACCTTTCACTTCTTCACTCAAGGCAATGGTTAGAAGAGGTTATAGCTAGAACATGTGGGGTGCTCACCAACAGCCTATCTCATGTGCCATATGGTGCTAAGTCATCAACAATGGCCTCCAAACAATATATTTCAATAACAACACAAAAGGAAATCACCTCTACATAGGAGGAGGCTAGTCTAGAGTGCATATTCATCCTAAATGAGGAAATCAATGATGAGCTCAACGAATAGATACCAAATAATGGTAATATGAGGAGTCACATCACTAAATATTATCATCGAGTTTATTTATACTAGAAAATCACGATAATGGGCAAGGTATTGACGGAAAATCATGATGCCAATCAGGGTATTGCTCCAAATCATATTTATCGATATATCTAAACATCATTGTGCAACCACCCCACGTCAAGATTATTAAATGACAAATAAGTTCTGTGCAAACAATTAAGACCTAATAACAGGTATCCATCATTCACTAAAAGCTTCAACGTCAACGCAGGAAAATTTCAAATTCTCAATTTTCCATTGAAATTCTCTTATATGCCTAAAAAAATTTGATTTAATATGTAGCTTTAACCTCTCATGAACCCCATTATCTGAACATAAACCTAATTGCTCAACGTAGTAAAAATCTTTCAACCATAGAATCACAAACACAACAAACAAAAAGCGAACTATCATACAGCCAAAAAACATATATATAAAGAAATAGAGAAAATATTATACGTGAATGTTATGCACGAAATATGAGAAATCAGAAATAAATGAATAGAAAAAATATGGTGTGTAACAAAAATGGGAAGATAAATTATATTAGGTAAAAATGTGTTGATATTATTTTTACTCGGTAAAGGTACAAAAATATTCAAGATTATGTAATTTTCATGGTGGGATAGATTTAAGAAATTAGATTTTTGGTTGGAAGTAATAAAAATTAGCTAATTTTTATTAGAAATTTTTTGTAAATTCAAATTGTTAATTGTAATTTATTAAGACAATAGATTTGTATCTATTTTATTTATCAGCGGAATACAACATAAAGAATTTAATTAACATATTACATAATGATTTCTTCGGGAAAGCCACAACTACAATACATATATTGTATTAATAAGAAAATATGAGAAGATTACAATGTTTTGTTCAAACTCGAGCAATCTCTGCACTATCTCTATCTGTCTCACAGTTTCCTAGACAAGCCTAGGCCAATACTTAACCAATTTTGCCAAGCAATCTCTGCACTATCACGAAGCATACAAGAGAAAGAATTCAATCAACACATTACATAATGATTTCTTGGGGAAAGCCTAAACTATTATCTGTATATTGCATTAGTAAGAAAATACGAGAAGATTACAATGCTTTGCTCAAGCTTGAGCAATCTCTACACTATCTCTATGTCTCACAGTTTCCTAGACAAGCCCAGGCCAATACTTAACCAATTTCGGGCTTACGTAAGTCCCTATTTCCTTACATTGTTTCCTTGGGAATTAGCCCCCTATTAATTAGGGAACTTCCTCAAAAGAATAGTGTAATCCATCATAGACCTTTCTCTGACGACATGCACAACATGTACAGTTCAGATGATTATACAATTGATAGTACATTGTCACTGAACTCAAATATCAGCAATTGATAGTACATTGTCCATGAACTCAAATCTCAACAATTGATAGTACATTGTCCATGAACTCAAATCTCAACTGGGTAACTCTCATATCTTACATGCATGAGTTATTTATGAGTGAATCACTAGTTAAGTGGTTGATGACTACGGGCAACACCGCACTACTAAACCCATTGTGATAAGGTTCGAGTAGGCCCCCCACCTTAATGGAGTTTTGACTCTTACTAAGTCATATTTCTAGTATTTAATCTTGGGCCTCACCCAAATTACTATAACAAGTTACCAAATCACCATAATAAAAGAAATTTCAATATTTATTTTGAGCCTCACACAAAATACTATAACCAGTCACCAAGTCACCATAACAAAAAATAAAAATAAAAATTTAAATAAGAGGAAAAATATTACCTATTATTATTATTATTTATTAATACAAAAAAATAAAATTACAACATAATACACATCACAAGACTAAATAATCTAAATATGCAATTTGTAGATACATAATCAATTTTAAAATCACAATTAAACTAGACAGTATTAGATATTTTGTTTATCAAAAGAAAACAGTTATGCTTGTAATAAAAATATGCCTTCTCCATTACAAAACTCTGAATATTTAATAAATCTTACCCATTATTATTATTTAAAAGATGAAAATAATATAACTTTATTTTAAAGATAAAAATAGTAAAGCTTAAAACACGCAAAGACTGTAAGAGGAGTCCAAAGGCCACAGATGTGGTCACAGACCCATACAGTTTTCGAGAAAAAGTTCACAGGAATGCCCACGCCCCCTGCTAGCAGTACATCTGAAGAATCTGAGAGGAGGCCTTTTCTCTTCAAGCCGAGGGTGCAATGAGCAGAAATTAATGTACCACTGACCACCTTCCCCGCTTTATCTTCAACGCTCTTGAATTCTACCTATTGCTGCAATTTTCCTTTAGTTGATCATCTTCCCAAATTTCCAATAACAAAAGGTGATCATCCAATTGAAATATACACCAGTAATCCTGATGATCAGCCAGTTGAAATCTGTACAAATAATCCTATGTTGCCGCTTTCTCCTTTCAGTGATTACAAAGCAAGTAATCAGCAATCTGGTGAAAGCATTTCCTTATTGTTTGAAGAGCTTTTGGAAGAACCGGGGCTAACTGAAATTGTTGTAATATTGTAATGCCCCACTTAAATCTTATCATGCAAATTCTATTAATGTTTACATTACCTGAAAATATTGAGAAATATTGGTGAATACCTTCATTTTGGAAACTATAAATTTATTTATTGATATAAAATTCATTATTTCTATTTTATTCAAATTCCCAACTTGCCTTCTCAAATTGAATCTTAGGTAGGATATGGTCTCCTTCCACTATTTCAAATTATATATGTATTCATCTGACATTCCCAAATGTACTCTCACATTTACTTAGGAGAAGACATGGTCCTATCCATTTAATTACATCTCACATTCCCAAATGACTCTCACATTTACTTGGGAGAAGACATGGTCGTCTCCATTTAATTACATCTCACATTCCCAAATGTATTCTCACATTTACTCGAGAGAAGACATGGTCCTCTCCATTTAATTAACAATATATATATTCATCTCACATTCCCTAATGTACTGTGAAATTTACTTGGGAGAAGACATGGCCCTCTTCCATTAATTTCCCAATTTTATATTCATATCACATTTCCAAATGTACTCCCAGATTTACTTGGGAGAAGAGAAGTCAACTGTAATGATGGAGGAGAATTTAATGACATTAATGAGAGGTGGTTGAGGTGGAGAAGAGAGGGAGGGTATAAAAGGGAAGGAGGAATGGAGAAAAGGGCATGTGGGGTCTTGCTTTGATTTTGGGGTTGGCTGTGATTTTTGGAGACCTAAGGAACCTGTGGAGGTTTCTTGGGTTAGTTGAGAGGAGGGAAATATTGTTTATCTTGGTCTGGATTATTCATTTTGGACACACTACATCTAGTTGGACTTGGGCTCGGAGGGCTAGGGAACCTGTGGAGGTTTCCTGGGCTAGGAATTATTTCCTAGTTGGCTGGGAGGTAAATCCAGTTGGGTTAGTCAAGAGGAGCATTTCAGCAGGAGCAGCAGCTCAAGGGAATCTCCACCAGCCACCGATACAGGTATTCCTCTATGCATAGATTACTCATGTAAATTATTGAAATAAAATGTTCACTATAAGTTATAGGGATTAGAATGTAAATGGTAAAATTTTCATTGTTTAAATGTACTGTAAGAAAATAAAGTATTGCCTCTTATTGCATTTAAATTCTAGAGAAAATAGATCTGTTAGAAGACCCTAGGATAGGGCCTTACACATGGTATCAGAGCTTTGGTTCAAAATCTAGACCCAAAGCCCACTAAACCCAAATCCCGCTATAAAAGCTTGTAGCCCTCATAAGGACTTATAATCCTAATATATATACATATAACGAATTGTCGTTAGATTGAAAATGATGCCCTCTTTATTGCCATGGAAAGCAATAAAACTGAGGTAAAGACATGTTAAAATTGTGTTTACAGACATATTAACTATCATATACTATGTTTTAAAATATATATATAGTTGTCTGTATATGTCCCTGGGTATACCGTGGAAATTTTCACCACAGGACCTTTGTGGCTTTCTGGACAAAGACTGTCCTTTGACATTGTAGCCCGACTTCTCTAGATTGCATCTGAAATGAGAACCTCAATGTCGTCCATTGCCCTGCCTAGCGATGTCATTGAATCCATCTTCTCCTATCTCTCTGGTAATAAGGAACTCCTTCGCCTTCATTTTTCCGCCATTAAATTTCCCAGATTTTTAAAATATGTCTCCCTGTTGTGGTTGGTACCTATCTTCGGCCTCAAATGTATGAACTGTGTTCTTAACCTCAATCCAATTACACCTTGGAATATTTTCAGACCCCTTTGGTTGACTGATTGGGCCTTTGATTGATTATAAAGTGGACGCATTGCTCTGTAGTTCATGCCCTCGAAGTTGAGCTTAATTGTTCAATTTCTCTATTGTTCTCGGACATGTCCTATTCGAAACAGGCCTGATAGGCTTAAAGTCAGAATTTTGTTTTATGACCTTCTATGAAGGAATGAAGCTTAAAGCCTTATGTAGGTGGAAAACTATGGATTTACACACACACCAATGGACCAATATTACCCAACAATCACCCCGACTCAACACCCTTTTCTCTAAAAATCTCTGCCTTTTCCTTTCGGAATCAAAATGTCGTTAAACAATGTATTGAAATAAGAGGTTTGACATTTGATCGCCCGACCCCTCCTCAACCAAACTTATTATTAATGCCTTTGAAAATACCCTAAAGCAATGCTTTTCCTTTTTATGTGAGATTGGGATCTGACCGATCCAACGATTGAGATTAAATCGCTTATCGCTTGTCGGCAGTCGCTAGGTCCCTTGACTCGGTGCTTTCCTTTGGCAGAGTCCCGATGCGATTTATCACTAATTGCTATCAGTGATCGTTGTTGTCTCCACCTAAAACCTTATCGCTCCCCCTCAAAGTCCCGATGCGATATGTCGCAATATCGCATGACGCAAGGTTCAGGGTTGGGCCTTTAACACATGCTGCTCCACTTCAGCGATGCGATTCATCGATTGTCGATCGACGATATCGCATAAATACACAGTCGCTCTGTGCTTCTCTCCTCTCTGTATCCTCCGAACTCCGCCCAGATTCATCTACTAAACAGAGTCATTAAATACAAATAGAATTCATCATCTCATACTGAATCACACGGTCCACCCTCAGAATTAACTCTTTGTATATACTATACGCTTATAATTACATATTTGAGACTCCCTGTCCCACCCTCGCCTATTCTAGTAAGTGGCCTTCTTCTCCTACGCTGCCGTAGGCTTACAATACTCTCGAATCCTCTCTCTCGGTCTCTCGAATCCTCTTCTGCAAAAAAGAAAGGAAATCACATATATTCTGTCAGTTAAGTGTTTCTTTTCTATTATTTTTCATCCATGGATGTTGCCACAAAAAAGTAATAAGAATTTTATTCCTCTTCCATACAAGACAACCTTTCCTATATTTACAATAAATCAGAGATGAACATTCCTGAAAGATGTGTTTTAGAATAAAAAATCAAGGATAATTGTTCCAGAAAAGATGTTTTCCATGTAACTAAAAGATAAAGTGCACTGAAATGACAGATATATATAGGGAACTAGAGGGTAGACAATGTTCCAACATTATGTCAAGTAATATCTTACATCAAAAAAAAAAGTCAAGCTTTGTCTTATGATAGACATATTTTTTCATGACTAGTTGACAGAATATATCAGCCACACACCAATTTAATAGCTAATCTAGCTTTTTAAATGAAATTTCAAAAGGGGGCCTAGTTATAATAATGTGATTAAAATGGAAGGTTAAATGTTCAAAAACATATAAAATGGATTTAGTGTGATCATTTAGGGATACCTAAGGATACTCAAGGATGACTAGCAAATGTGGGTTATGGCCCACAAAGCCTATCAGAAGCATTTTATAAGGCCTCAAGCCTTTGAAATCGAACCATATAACATATCGGAGCTTTTATACACTATCGGGATTTTCTTTAAAAACCTCGAGACCATACAATTATCGAAATACACGAGAACAAGGGAGTACACACGGAAACCCTGTCGGAACACAAAGTCAGACTTCAAATTCATTAAACCTGTGTATAGAATTATCATCGGGTCTGCCTTCCATATCATTGTTGCGCTACTCCTCCTCCGAAGCCCGATAAAGCGATCACCGATCACTTCTATCGACGATATCGCCACATCGCTCATCAGTCGTCCGTCTATCGCGATCGGCGTATTAGCGTTTTGCCATTCCACGATCGCTGGTCCTTTGACTCCCCATATTGCGATTAGTGATTTGATCGCAACCGTCAATCCTGGATCTGATCTGACGGTTGTCGTTCAATCGAAATTCGCTATCGCATCATCATTTCGCTCCATTCCGCCGATGCGATATGGGATCTCCGCTCCTCCGCAAATTGATCTGGACCATTGATCCATAAGATCTAACGACTCCTGTCCATTCTCCCATTCATTCCTCTCCACTTGGTCTCGTTTGCCTTTGATGAATTCTGCACTTTCCACAGGTTTCCTCTGCCATCCTTTGTCTAAACACACGATGACTCCATATATATAACAATCACTCGCTATCGTTGGATCGCCATTGATCCATTCAGTGATCGATGGTCGATCAAACCTACATACAGGATATTCAACCTATCTATACGAAATACACACAGATGCACAATTTCAACACGGTAACACACTTTATATTATACATGATATGATTACAAGCTAAGGTATTTCAACCTTAGAACTGAGCTCCCATTCAACTACACTTTTCTCACTCTAGTTTACACAATTCTATATCTATCACTTGTATCACTCTCTCTATTTTTTGAACGCGCAGGTTCAACACATATATATATCACATTGGATCGAATCACTGAAAGGATTCGATCACTCCCCTAAAAAACCACTCCATAATGCATACATGGCAGATTACATTAAATAAAGTCTTTGAGAGACTTATTCATTCCATCATTTAAGCTCTGTTTTAAACAGATTTTCCTCTATTTTGCTCTGATTGATCCACGACCTCTCATTCTCCACTTTGGATTATTCGCTTGATTAAGGAAAAGGGTTAGATGCTCTTGCATCATTAGCTGACCAGGGGGGAGAATATAGTAGAACCTCGGTTATCATCTCTGTATCAGAAATAGTTGTTTACAAGTATAACAAAAAAAAAGGGGGAAAAAACTTGCATCTATCTCTATGCAAACTATGTCTGAGACGAGTAAGAAGGCCCTAAGTTGTGCTAATAAGTCTTAAGTATCATGCAGATTTTGAACAAATCAAAATGGTGAGGACGCGAAGAAACCAAGGGCTCGGAGAGTCTTCACAAGGACCTCCTTCAAATAACCCATTACCTTCACCAAAATTGACTCTCATCCTGCGTTCCCTAGAAGCAATTAATGAGACCTTAAGAGGGGGCTAGATAAATGAAATGGAAGGGGAACACCCTCCATCAGGGTTAGGGAATCCCGAGGGATATAGAGACTATGATAGAGGACCTCCAGTTGAGGACATTACTAGGGAGCTCCAAAAGATTGAGCTCCCAGAGTTTGCAAGAGGTCGTGCCAACGAGCGTGCAGAAGCCTGGTTAGAAGGAATGAGAAGGTGTTTTTCTCTAAGGGATTACAATACCAATTCCAAAGCCAAAATACCAATATTCCAACTCAGAGATAGTGCTCTGAACTGGTGGGGTAACTTGGAGCGTCAAATGCACCTCACTCTAGACACAGTCACTTGGGAATTATTTGAGGAGAGGTTCAGGAAGAAGTACCTGCCAGCGTATTATGAAGAACAGCAGGTAGGAGCCTTCCATGCCCTGATACAGGGAGGTTGTACTGTAGAAGAATATGAAATTCGATTTATGGGATTGGTCAAGTATGTCTCCTACATGGACACTGACCAACGCCAAGTAGATCGTTTTATGTATGGATTGAAACCTAAGATTAGGGAAACGGTGCAGATGTAGAAACCATCCTCAGTTGCAGAAGCTATAGAACAGGCTCGTTATGTTGAAGAACACTTGGACTTAAAGGGTGAAGGTAGGGCCATCTTTCCATGTCAAACAGGGTTTATGGGGAAGGCCCCTCGTACCTTCCAACGGGGAGGAAGTCTGAGGCCACCACCATATGGAAACCAGGTTATACCTAGAACACCAACAATAGGGATTTCAATGGTCTCTAGTGCAGCTTCACCCACAACTTCAAGAGCGCGTACAAATCAAAGCGCTACGCGAGGAGAAACAAGTAGGGGCAGGAGTCCCAGGAGAAGAAACTCTTTCCAAAGAACTCCACCACATTTGGTTCAAGGTCCACCGCACATCACTTGTTGGGGATGTAGAGGACCTCATTACCAGCGGGATTGCCCTAAGTTTCAAACCACTAACAGCCGGAGAGAAGGAAAAGAACCAGTGGGAGGAGCAGGTTGCCACCACCGAATCTATGCAGCAGTTGACAATCAGCAATTTGAACACCAGTCTATCGTGGTAGAGACCTTAGGTATGATAAACAAAGTAAAAGTTAAAATTTTGTTTAATTCTGGTGCTACAAATAGTTTCATTTCACCAGTTGCATTAGAAAAATGTGGGTTGGTGGCCTATGAGCACGATGACTTAAACAAGTTGAGATGGCTTCTGGGATACAACAAGTGTTGCCTAATGTCAGGTAAACCTCGGGGTGTGTACGACTAAGTTGAAGGCATACGTCATGGCATTGGGGATGTATGATGTAATTATTGGAATGGATTGGCTAGAAGCTCATCGAGCTTTGGTAGACTATTTCAAGAAGAAAGTGATATGTTTAGATGATGAAGGTAGGCCAATTGAGATTTTCGGAATCAAGAGGGGAGTGTCCCTACGATTCATATCCATGATGAAGGTAAAATGTTGTCTCAAACAAGGTTGCAAACTATATTTGGTCGAGGCTATAAGTGACCAGAAAGGACCTTCCCTAGATCAACATCCAGTTTTGTCAGAATTCAAGGATGTTTTTCCAAAGGAATTTCCTGGATTACCTCCTGTAAGAGAGATTGATTTCACCATTGACCTAAAACCAGGTGCAGAACCAATATCTAAGACACCCTATAGGATGACAACTCCAGAACTTTGTGAGTTGTAGATGCAGTTAAAAGAGCTCTTAGACTTGGGATTTATCAGACCTAGTATTTCACCTTGGGGTGCACCAGTGATTTTTGTCAAGAAGAAGGATGGTCCCTTGCGGTTATGCATAGATTATAGAGACTTAAATAGAGCCACGATAAAGAATAGGTACCCGATACCTCTAATAGATGACCTATTTGATCAAATGGAGTAGAAGTCTTCTCAAAGATCGATCTACGATCTGGGTATCACCAATTGAGGATTAAGGAGGAGGACATCTCAAAAACTACATTTCGAACTAGGTTTGGGCACTATGAGTTCGTAGTTGTTCCATTTGGTTTAACCAATGCACTAGCAGTATTCATGAGCCTCATGAAAGGTGTATTAAGGAAATAGTTGGACCAATTTATGCAAGTCTTCCTCGCTGACATTCTTGTGTATTCCAAGGATGAAGAGGAGCACGAAAGGCACCTAAGGGTGGTGTTGACTTGCTTAAGGGAAAATCTAATGTATGGGAAATTGTCAAAATTTTCCTTCTTTCAAAAGGAAGTTCATTACCTTGGGCACATAATTTCAGGAGAAGGGATTTCAGTTGACCCGAAAAAGGTGGAGGCCATAATGGATTGGCCAGTACCAAAAAACACCCATGAGGTACGTACTTTTATGGGGCTAGCAGCAGGTTTGTGGAAGGGTTTTCAAGGATTGAAAAACCCATCACCACATTACAACGAAAGGGGGTAAAGTATGAATGGACAAATGAATGTGACACTGCATTCACAGATTTAAAGAGGCTACTAACTAGTGCACCGGTCCTTCAAGTACCAGACATGGGAAAAGACTTCAATGTCTGCACTAATGCTTCAGCGCACGGATTGGGTGCGGTATTGATGCAAGAAGGCGGAGTAATAACTTACGCATCTAGAAAATTGAAGAAACCTGAAGAGTTATATGCTACCCATGACTTAGAATTAGCAGTCGTGATGTTAGCCTTGAAGCTGTGGAGACACTACCTCATTGGGAGAAGATTTGAGTTAAGAACAGATCATCAAACCCTGAAGCATCTGTTCACTTAAAGGGATTTGAACGCCAGACAAAGGCGATGGAGCGAATTCATGAGTGAGTATGATTTTGAGATTTCATACATCAAGGGAAAGGAGAATGTGGTGGCAGATGCACTAAGCAGGAGACCACGAACCTTCTCCCTATTAGCTTTAAAGGTAAATTTAAGGGAGCGTGTATTGGAGAAACTCTTTGAAGATAGTTGGTGTCTAAAAGTCATCTCAACCATCCAAAATGGGAAACAGATGGAACCAAAGTTTGAGGGATATGTCCTTGAACTAGATCAGTTGTTGAGACTTCAAGGGAGAATGTACATACCTAAGGAAGGAGGTATAAGAAAAATCGTCTTCGAAGAGTCTCATAGAGCACTCTATTGTGCACATCTTGGGGTAAAGAAGATGTACGCAAACACAAAGAAACTCTTCTTTTGGGCAGGCATGAAGCATGACATAGTCCAGTTTGTCGCCAAATGTCTTGAATGTCAGCGAGTAAAGGTTGTTCATCGCCATCCAGAAGGACTCCTACAACCTCATGACATCCCTACATCTAAATGGGAGGTAATTTCCATGGATTTTGTGGTGGGTTTGCCACTCACTTCACAAAGGCACAATGCTATATTGGTTATAGTTGATAAATTGACCAAAAGTGCCCATTTCATCCCAGTAAGAGACACTTACGATGTTACGGATGTGGCGCGAGTGTTTTTAAATGAAGTTATTCAACTACACAGATTGCCCACGAAGATCATTTATGATAGAGACTCTCGATTCACATCTAGGTTTTGGACTAGTTTGTAGTCAGCACTAGGGACTTAGTTGAACCTGAGCACTACATATCATCCAAAAATCGATGGGCAGACTGAAAGAGTAAATCAGGTTCTGGAGGACATGCTTAGGATGTACGTCATGGATAATCAGACTCAGTGGGAAAGGTACTTACCATTGGTAGAGTTTTCCTATAATAACAGTTATCATAGTTCAATCGGGATGCCTCCTTATCAAACTCTATATGGAAGGCCTTGTAGGATGCCGTTGAGTTGGGAAAAGTTGGAGGACCAAGTGATCGTTGGCCCTGAATTAGTTCAAGAAATGGAGGAACATGTAAAGCAGGTTCGACAAAGGTTAAAGGAAGCACATGATAGATAGAAGAATTATGGTGATTCACATAGGATTGATCGCAGTTATGAAGTAGGGGACCAAGTTTTTATTAGTATCCGGCCCAACAAAAGCACCATTCAGTTTGGGAAGGGGACAAAATTGTCACCTCGGTTCATAGGACCTTTTAGGATCAAGGAGAAGATTAGACTAGTTGCCTATCGTCTTGTACTGCCACCCCATTTGCATAAAACTCATGACGTTTTTCATGTATCTATTTTAAGACATTATGTTTCTGATGAATCTCACAAACTGGATTGGAGGGAATTGCAGGTCCTGGACATGGGAACCGTAGTGGTCGAACCATTACGCATATTGGACCGTAGGGTTCGACAGCTCAGACGTCACACGATGGACCAAGTTAAGGTCCAGTGGGACAAGTATAGCCCGGATATGCTACCTGGGAGGATGCAAAGATTATGCATCATGACTACCCCTCACTTTTTGAGCATCTGTGATGACCATTTTGACTTAGACAACTACCTATGTTAAGGTTCAATTTTACAGTTACATCTTATTTATTTATGAACATTATGTAATATTGATGCATTTGGTTGAACATGTGAAACTACTTAGGTTTGATTTTGATGATGGAAATGTTTGATGTATGACGCAATGTATGACGTACTTGGTGATGATGTATCTAGTGCATGACTTATTAGAGCTATTGTTGTTTCATGTATGGCTTAAGTGGATATGATTTATCTAATGAATGATGTAGTGAAATTATGATTTGTTTCCAATATGAACTACAAAATTGACACGTGGATAATAGACTTAATAATGTGATGATTATACGTCTTTTTGTTATATAAATTCATGAATGAGAGCTAACCCACAGGGGGAAGAACTATATGATAGCCGAGATCTACTCTTCCATTGAGGGAAGGTCGAGACATCTCATGGGAAAGGTATAATGTACATTGTTCTACATTTGGTACCTACTTGATATGCACTCTTATGACACGAGTAAAATGCAAATTACAGGTGGTAAGACGACTTGACTGGATTATTCAATGACAATTCAGTGTGGTCCGTGTGAGGGCGTTGACCCTAGTTCTTAAGGAGGGGTGGAGGCATTTCCCACCGCGTATCCTCCGAAACCTGGAATCGTGGAAGGGCAGTGGTGGACACGCTCCCCTAGACATGTGATGACGATTGCAAGTTGCCTGCTGGGGAAGTTATGTTGATATAGTCGACGCTTCCACCATGTCAGCTTTATCAGTGGTTATTATGGCCGTTGCCACTAATAAAGCAACAGAGGACATATAGGGTGGCAATAGAAGCAGGTCAGGATGGATAGGAGGATATAGATCAGTTGGAGACCCTTGATGGGAAGTAATGTCATTGTCTGACTTATCAAAGTTTACTGCTATAACTCTCTCTGATTTGCTATGCTTTTGAACTCCTTGTATCTTTCCATTCTAACTTTGAGACGAAGTTTTCTGAAGGAGCGGTGTATGTAATTCCCCACTTAAATCTTATCATGCAAATTTTATTAATGTTTACATTACCTAAAAATATTGAGAAATATTGGTGAATACCTTCATTTTGGAAACTATAAATTTATTTACTAATATAAAATTCATTATTTCTATTTTATTCAAATTTCCAACTTGCCTTCTCAAATTGAATCTTAGGTAGGATATGGTCTCCTTCCATTATTTCAAATTATATATATATTCATCTCACATTCCCAAATGTACTCTTACGTTTACTTAGGAGAAAACATGGTCTTCTCCATTTAATTACATTTCACATTGTCAGATGTACTCTCACATTTACTAGGGAGAAGACATGGTCCCCTCCATTTAATTACATCTCACATTCCCAAATGTACTCTTACATTTACTTTGGAGAAGACATGGTCCTCTCCATTTAATTATCAATATATATATTCATCTCACATTCCCAAATGTACTATCAGATTTACTTGGGAGAAAACATGGTTCTCTTCCATTAATTTCTCAATTTTATATTCATATCACATTTCCAATTGTACTCCCAGATTTACTTGGAAGAAGAGAAGTCAACTGTAAGGATGGAGGAGAAGTTAATTACATTAATGAGAGGTGGTTGAGGTGGAAAAGAGAGGGAGGGTATAAAAAGGAAGGAGGAAGGGAGAAAAGGGCATGTGGGGCCTTACTTTGATTTTGGGGTTGGCTGTGATTTGGGTTGGTTGTGATTTTAGAATTGCTGTGATTTTTGGAGACCTAAAGAACCTGTGGAGGTTTCTTAGGTTAGTTGAGAGGAGGGAAATATTGTTTATCTTGGTCTGGATTATTCATTTTGGACACACTACATCTGGTTGGACTTGAGCTCGAAGGGCTAGGGAATCTGTGGAGGTTTCATGGGCTAGAAATTATTTTTTAGTTGGCTAGGAGGTAAATCCAGTTGGGTTAGTCAAGAGGAGCATTTTAGCAAGAGCAGCAGCTCAAGGGCATCTCCACTAACCACCGGTACAGATATTCCTCTATGCATAGATTACTCATGCAAATTATTGAAATGAAATGTTCACTATAAGTTATAGGGATTATCATGTAAATGGTAAAATTTTCATTCTTTAAAAATCTTGTAAGGAAGTAAATTACTACCTCTTATTGCATTTTAATTCCAGAGAAAATAGGTCTTAAAAGACCCTAGGATAGGGCTTTACAAATATGAAATTGATATTTCCTGGCCTAAGATGCAATGCACTGGTCCCATGAAAAGGTTTTATTTTAGGTCTAAAAGCGTACCCAAATTAAATGAATTTTTGTGGATTGTTTTTTCTTTCCGTCCTTATTTAATAGTCCTAAATGAAAAATATTAGTATATTCCTTTTCATCTTAGTATATTGTTTTTGTCTCCTCGTTATAAATGAATATAAAGATATTGGAGTTTCAAATATTAATTAATTTGTATTTTTTAATTTATTACTTTTATACATTTATACATTTATCTAATATAATTAGGAAATTATTATACAAATTATTTAATAACAAATAGAATGCGAAGTTTCCAAAGAGGGAAAAATATGCACATATTCTAGCAGTGAGTTTTTAGGATAATTTATTTATCTAGGGGTTTGTTTAGAAGTTGGGAGTTTATTATGAGGCTTCACGAGAAAAAAAAAATGCCAAATACATCAAACAGATGAAGAAACAATGTGTCCTATAAGTTATCTTTGGCCTTGTCCACTGTAAACTAATATTCTTTCTTTCTTTCATAAAAATAAATATTTCTTTTTCATAATATCTACTTAATAAATTTTACAAATTATCAAATAATAAATAGCAACATGTCACTACCTAGTTTTATAAAACTAATTGTTGTGCTAAATCCATATGTCTATATAAAATTAATAGTTGTGCCAAATCCATGTTAGTACATAAAATTAATAATTATGTTGGATTTATTAATTTTAAAAGAAAAACGATGAAAATATATTAACCATTATTATTAATATAATTAAAAATCAAAATAGCCTTAGTCTAATTAGACTTTTTTTGCTCCGAAAAATCTGGCTAGATTTTGTTAAAATCTGGCATGAATTTTTGTAAGAACAGGTGAAGTGGTCAAATTTCAAGGTTCTAGGTGCCCCAGAAGTTTTTGATGGTGCTAAAACTATTTCCACCATAAATCAAAACCAGAAAAAAAAAAACCAACAACATAATTCTAACACTATTATTGTAAGATTTCTTATTATTTTTGCCTGGATTCCAATAAATTTTTGGACATCTTAAAAATTCCTCCACTTCACTAAATACTTCCAAATATATAACAACCACATTTATTAATATAATTAAACTAATTTATTTAATTCTGAAATTAATTAATGAGTTTCTTGCTCTTTAATATATCGCTACTGTATTCGTTCTTGTTTAACTGCCGCCTAACAGGTACAAGGTTTAAGATAAACCGGAAGCGGAAATCTAATGGTGGTGTAACTTTGTGCGAATCATGGCTGTGTAAGAGGGCTGGACAGGGATGGATGGTTGAATTTCTTAGAACAATTTAAATCGAAAAGGAACCCAAATTGCTCTGAAAATTTTAATGAGTGGATGAAATTTTTGTTACAGAATTTTAATTTATGTTGCATTTTGGGTGCTCCTAGCAAACTCCATAAATCAAGGGGACAAAAATTAAAATTCAAGCTGGAATTGAAAGGAAAAGTGTGAACTTTCCTCCCACATTCGTTATTTTAATTTTTTTATATCTTAATTTTATCGGTTTATATTTATTTTATTTTATATTTATTTAATATTTATTCATTTAAATTATTGCTCAATTAAAAAAAATCACATATAATTAACAAATAAAATAATTTTTTTTTGTAATCTACAACGTTCTCATTTCTATTATATATAGCAAGATTAAACTATACAAGCATAGGCGACCTCAACCCGCGCCACAGGGAAACCGGGTCTGTTGGTCCCTCAAAAAATATTGTCTGGAGAGTTTACTTATCAAACGTGAAGACATAGCATATCAAAAAACCATGACAATATTCTATCTGCATTTTATCTCTGGCTGTCTAGTTTCAGAACCCTGACAAACTACCATGCACATTGGTTCACTACAGCTTATAACAGAATTCAAAATTCAAAAAACAAAAGGATTAACTGGGCCGACACTTCAATCTACCATGATTTCTTGCTTAATTCCCTCATCTCGCTTTGCCTTTGTCAGAGCCTTCAGCATTCCTCGAATTTCCTCTATTTTGATGTCCTGTTTTCGTGTCATGAACTGTAGACTGGTCATCTCTTTCTTCATATCCGGTAACCCCTGGGCTATCTCTGTCATCTCCACTGCAACTTGCTCCATAGCTCTGGCAAGTAGATGGTTCATCACCCAATACATATGCAGTGCTTGCTTGTACAGCGTTAATCGCCCTCTCGTGTTCCCAGGGTCCGGCAACAGGGTATTCCACTCTTCCATTTCAGGATCTGAGGGTTCTTCCAGCACTCTATTTTCCAACGCATCAATTATCCTCCTGATGTCTTCGTTGGTTCCTTTGCTGTAGGCTCTCTCCGCTTCCTGTGCAGCCTGCCCGATAGAACGACGCCCCCTCTTCTGCTGATCCGATGCTGGAGTCTGCGTTTCGTCGTGGTCATCCTGCCGCAATCTTCCTTGTCTCCTGCGTCTCCTTCCTTTACCTCTTTTGACCGGCCTGCCTCTGTTATTGTTCCTGCTACTCTGACCAACTTCGAAGGTCATCCTCGCCCTACATTCCTCCTTCCCTATCTCCATTTCCCTTTCTTCAGAGCTATCAATTTCCACCGTAATCTGTTCCTGCTCCCTCCGGGTGTTCCTTCCTTCTCCCTCCTTCACCTGCCTTCCCCTTCTTCCTCCCTCCGCCATAATGTTTTGACGACGCCTGAGTCTTTGTTCCGCGTCTCTCTGCCAGACTATTCCTTCCTTCGCCACCTTCCTAGGTTTCCAATTATTTGTCACTCTTCCTGCATCATATCTTAAATGGATTCCGCCACCTAGCTTCTGTTGCTAGAGATAATCGTCGTCGAACCTTTCACCTGCCGTTTCCATAATTCGTTCTGCTCTTCTCCTTGATATGTGTACTACACCACCATCCTTCGTCACTGCTCTATTAATGACAGCCTTGGTGTGTGGCGTATGCCGGCCACCTCCCCATCCCATCACTGCCATGGATTGACCGTATTTCTGCACCCCGATCGGGGTAACAAATAAAATAATTTTTTATTTGAAATAAATTAATTAATTAAATTAAAATAAAATAATTTATGCAAAAGTTAGGTGAGAGATGGTGGTTTCCTTGGAATCTCTTTGGTGGTTGCTCTCCTATAGCGAAATACACCTTCTGCACCTTCCGCGCACTCTGATGGGAAGGCGATAGGGACATAAAAGAAGATCAAAGATGAAAATGTATTCTTACGTTGGGTAGGGGATGGCCCTAGAACAGTGCAGGTTGGATTATCGTTTGAGCTCGAATCGATTTCGATATTAAGGATCTATGATCATCCAAGGGCTTCAAATTTTGTTTAGGTCGCAACAATATAGCAAAATCGGTGGTGGGGGGATTGCGGTGGTCAAGCCTACCTAGGTTGTTGCATGATCATTCTTCTGCTAAGGGCCCATGTCACCACTCTACTCTGACAAAAACGCAGGTTGTGGAGGAGCAGGTACCCATAGTTGTGTGTGGCTCTAGCCAATCTACATGGGAGGGAAGAAAGGAAGAGTTGGAATAGGCAGACTTACAAATCTTTATCAAGAATTGCAAGGGAAGTCTATTTTTTTCTAGATCACGGATTCAGAGTCAGTGGGAAATCTAAAGTCGCGTATAGAGAAGAGGTTGGGTATTCATGCAAATACACGGTGTCTTTTTTTTTTTTTATGAAGAAAAGATGTCTCATGATTATTCTCAGATGAAGGATTATCACATCTTTAGAAGCTCTACCATAATCTTGAATCTGAGGCTCCATGGAGGTGCCCACGGATCTAGAAACCTAGGTGGATTTGTCTCCTACAACGATGCAGTGCAAGGGAAGGGTTCCAAACTAGTGGATCTGCCTCAAAACAACCCAGGACCTTGCATTGTAGAACAAATGCAACAAGTGCCAACCATGGATGTAAATCTGTCAAAGGTAACCCACTTTTTTTTCTCTCCAATCTAGGGTTGGGATCTGCAGGTTCAACGATTTTTGTCTTAAAACTGATGCTTTACATCATTGAATCTTGTCAACCTGGACCAAAAATTGTGATATTTATTTATGCTCCAAGGGATTTTTTATTTTTCAATAAGATACTCAGGAAGATCTGGAGAAAGTATTAAATGACGGGTCATGGTCTTAGGGAAGAGTTGGGCTCTTCATCACCCTGAGGTTCCTAGTTTTTGTTGCCACAACAATGGTGATCTCAACATTTCTAATATGGGTGAGACTACCAAACCCTTCCCCTTCCTTTCTGGTACCACAAGGTTCTAAAGGAAATCAGGAACAACCTCAGAACATTAAAAAAGATGGACCACGAAAGAACGAAGAAAGGTCTATTCAATTTCGCCATATTGTGAAGAAATAAACCTTAGTAAAGGTATACCAGATCACATTAAGCTAAAACACAAAAAAAAATCAGTGGACCCAATTGTTCGATTACGAAAATATGACATCTAGATGTTGTATATGGTACCAAATAGGACACCACCGGAACACATGCCCGTAGGCAAAAAAGGTGTTAAAAAAGAAAAATGGGTGGGCCCGGAAAACAAAAGGATGACAACCTTCTGATCCTTATCTCTCAGAAGAGGAAGAAGAAGAACTACAAAGATCCCTATAAACCAAGCAAAAGGAGATGCATCGGTTCAAAATGGAAATGCAACCCATATGCAGAAGGGCACTAAATCAGAAGAGATACAAGAACTGGAACAACAGAAAAAGAAGGCACACAACAGAGGGTACAAAAAGAGCTCACAAAGAAATCCCAACAAAGACATCAAGAAGAAGTAATTTGGCATAGTTTCATCAGACCCCAACTCAGGGGAATGGTAGAAGGTCCAGAAAAATGAAAACCAAATCAAGTTGAACTTTAATTTTTAACTTGACTCACAAGATGTGAACCTTGAATCTCATTGTTTACATAATACTTAATATCCTCGCAAACACCAATTGCACTATCCCCATGGGCTTAAAATATTATTTTTTCTTTATTTTTAATTATTTAAATTAATCCTTCAATTTAATATTATTAATTTTTTATCTTTTTTCATTGATTGTAATTGATTATTTTATTAGTAAAATTGTGTTTGAAAATTAATTAGTAATTTATTTAATCACCTAATTCAACAATAAAATATTTTTATTCAGTCCAAATTTTATTGAGTTATCTTTTATTTTAGCAATTTCCCAACTTTATTATAATTGAAAAGGCCATAAACACTAAACTAGTGCACCCATATAAATTAAATGGCTAATAGAAACATATATTTTAGCAATTTCCCAACTTGATTATAATTCAAAATACCATAAATACTAAACTAGTGCACCCATATAAATTAAATGGCTAATAAAAACGGATAAGGAGTACTTCATAATAAGCATGGAAATGTTTACTTCATGATACATCTCAATTTGCTCAAATTTAAAAAATAATAGTTTTATTTTTAATTTTAGTTATTGTAAGAATAATTAAAATATACATTTCAAAAAACATGAAACAAGATTCTTAAATGTATCCCCACTTTACCAGGGAGATTCTTAATCTAGAAATAGACTTTGTTCTAATACCATGGGCCAATACCATGGTTTATCAATACGGCATGCCCAAAAAATCATAACTCACACTCATTCATATGACATTTTTTAATTAATCAATTTAGTTTAAATAGTAAAAAGGCATATAACTACTTTGAAATTAAATCTCAATCATTGATTTGTGGATACTAATACAAATATTTTGGAATAATTCATGGAAGCTAAATCTCTATCATCCACCTTATAATTATCAATAATTAAATTAAAATTTTGAAAGCTCTATTTCAAAATAAACATTCTATCAAAATAAATAAATAAATATATATAATGTATTAAATATTCTATCAAAATAAATAAATAAATAAATAAAAATATATATATATAGTATAAATATATAATTATAATATATAATGTCCATAATTAAACAAATAATTATCATTTACGATTAATTCTAAACATCATTGTCCAACCATACCACGTCAAGGTTATTAAATGACAAATAGATCATATGCAAACAATTAAGACTTAATAACAGGTATCCATCATTCACTAAAAGCTTCAATGTCAACACTAGCAATAGGAAAATGTCATATTCTCACTTTTCCATTGTAGTTCTCTTACATGCATTAAAAAATTGATCTAACATGTAGCTTTAACCTCTCATTAACCCCATTATCTGAGCGTAAACCTAATTGCTCAAACGTAGTAAATATCCTTCAACCATAGAATCACAAACACAACAAACAAAAAGCGAACTCATATATGGAAATATGGAAAAATATGATAGGTTAATGTTATTCACGAAATATGAGAAATCAGAAACAAATGAATAGAAAAAATGTGGTGTGTGTAAAAAATGGGAAGATAAATTATATTATGTAAAAACATGTTGATATTATTTTCAATCAATAAATGTACAAAAATTAAAGTTTTTATAGTTGGATGAATTTAAGAAATTAGAATTTTGGTTGGAAGTAATAAAAATGGGTTAATTTTTTTAGAATTTTTTTGTAAATTTAATTTGTTAATTGTAATTTATCAAGATAATAGATTTAAATTTATTTATTTTTGGTCAAATAAGAGTAGAGCTTTCTAGATTTTTTTTTTTTTTTTTTTTGTCAAATAAGAGTAGAGCCTTCTATTAACCGTAAGAAAGATTGCATATGTTACATGGTTTTACAAATGTAAGGACCATCAAAGGCTAACCCTATGAAGAGTAACCAACCACACAACCCGAAACAAACCCGAAACCCTCAACCTGAGGCTTACAATTTAAGTCACCATCCATTGTCCAACCCAATGGTCATTTGATGAGACCCCCAATGATCCAACGATTATTACAGAATTCGCTGCAAAGGAGAGCTCGGTCTTTACCAGCTTTACGGATCTGACAGGGTAAATAAACAATCAAAATGTAGAACTTCGAGTCCATTTTTAGACCTAGTCTCCTCCTATGTTGAAACTCGATGTCCTTTCGATCTAGATCTCGTGAGATCCGATGGTCACGAACACCATCGTCTCGGCAAAATGCGCCCCTTTTACCCGGTTCACGGACCCAATAAGGATTATGAGCCATTGGTTTATAAATGTTTGGGTCCGGTTTGAAACTTAAGCTCCGATCACTTTTAGAACCTGAAAACCACACGATTAAGCCCCTGTTGATCCGACGGTCCTCCAAGATATCGGAACGGAAACCTGCATGGTCTTTACTCTCTTTTCAGGCCCGATGAAGATTATAAACCACTAATCTAAAAAACTTCGGGTCTGCTTGAGTAGTTAACCTTCGATTGCTTTTCCACCTGATGGCCATTCGATGACGAAGGCTGTCAAGATCTGTGGCTGACGACCTTCTAAGAGGCCCGTTGTTTACCAAGTGCCTCTCTCGCTTCCACTTTCTCCTGCTTCCACTAGTCTTCCTTCTTGTTCAATCCTAATAGTTTGGAAGTTTTCCATGTCTTTGGCCACCTGTCTTTGACAATCCTCACACAATTTCCCCGAGGGTGTCGAATCCCAAGCATACAAGTTGTAACTTTCCTTGCAAGACACTCCTTCATTCGCCAAACGATCAGCGAGCATACTGGCTTTTCTTCGCACATGAACAAAGCTGGCCGTTCTCAGGGTTTGTAGGTGGGAATGAATGCGCTGAAAGACCCGCAAAAGCCGCCAACGCTTTGAGACTTTTCCATATGCTTTTCCATTACAGATCTTCTTAGCCGCATTAATAACCAATTCTGAGTCTGCTTCAATGATGGCATTATGAGAATTTGACTCGATTAGTATTTCCAGGCATTGCTCTAAGGCCATGAGCTCCGCCATGTTATTTGTGGCAGTCCCCAAATGACTATGAAAGATGTCCTTTATGCACCCTTGCTCATCTCTGATGACCCTGCCAAAACTAGCCATCCCTGGGTTACCTTTAGAGACTCCATCTATGTTAATTTTCAGGAAACCATGAGGAGGAGGATGCCAAAAGTCTTTACCAATGTTTATCTGGCTCACATCCTTGTGTATGCTTTGGGGAACTAGAAAATGGAGACCCAACTGCAGCAGTATATGAGCGTCTTGGGGCAGAGTCGGGTTCTCAGGAGGTCTCCCTAACATGGCACCAACAGTATCTTTGAGCTGTCCTAATATCTGTGCAATAGTGTTCTAGGTTGAGCCAGTTTTGCTCTTGAAAATCCTGCCATTGCATTCTTTCCAGATGTCCCAGATTAAGAAGCCTAGAACCAAGTCCAAGCTTTGTTGATGATCTCATTGCCTGAGAAGTCTTTTCTCCAATTCTTCAAAGTGTTGGTAATACTGAGGCCATCCCTATCAATTTGCTTGAACACTGAGGCCACCCAATCCCACAAGGTGGAGGTGAATGGGCAGAGGTTGAGTAAGTGTTCCATCATCTCCTCTTGTGTACCACACAGATAGCATTTGGATGGGCCAACAAAACCTTTCTTCAAAATATTTTCCCAAGTTAAAATTTTCTTTTGTTGAAAACCACATAAACAACTTTATTTTCATCCAATGTGGGTGCTGCGAAAGGTCCTTCCATACCTTATCATGGTTTTGATAATCAAACCCTAGGGCTATTCGTTTGGCTTCTTTGAGGTTAAATTTACCTTCTGTGTTTCTTCCCCATCTTAGTAGGTCAGACGAGGATGATACCAAAATCATCCTTTGTTCCAAGTCCATAGCAAGAGAGTTTGCCTGAGCTTTCAAAGGGCTCTCTTCCCTGTAGCCTAGATCCTTCCATATTCTCCATTTGCCATTGTTCCTTACCTGATCCCATAAGTCACTTACCATGCATAAACCTTTGTTGTCAGTGTCATTCTTGAGAGCGGTTAGTTCTTCCCTAAACAGGTTTGGTTCTTGCTGCCAGTTGTCCTCCTAGAATCTTGCCAGGTTCCCAGCTCGGATCTCCCAGAAGCTGTGCTGCTGGACAATGCCTCTATTTTCCCAAGCAAGATTCCAAATGTGGGAGCCCTTGATAAGCCTAGACACTCGAATATGATCCCTCTCCTGCCAATTATTTGCATATTTCTGTTTCCAAAACTTGGCCCATGAGGTTGACAATTCCTTAAGCCACCTCCACCAAAGCTTTGCATCTGAAACTCTGTTGAGGGTTTTAGGGTCATGAAGCCCCAAACCTCCATGGGCCTTAGGTTTGCAGAGCTTATCCCAAGCTAACAAAGCCCATTTCTTTTTCTCTTCCCCTTTGCCCCAAAGAAAATCTCTTTGAATGTTCCTGATCTGTTGCAGAACTCCTTTAGGAACAGGAAGAGCTGAAATCATGAAAATTGGTATGGCATGTAGGATAGTTTTTGTGAGCATAAGGCGCCTTGCTAAATTCAAAGATCTGCATGTCCATTTCCTGAACTTATCCTGAAGTTTGTTAATGACTGACTCCCACAATCCCCTGCTTAGAGGTTTGTCTGTAAGGGGCATTCCAAGGTACTTAGAGTGTAACTGGTCCCTTTGGAACCCTAGAATTCTGGTAAGGTTTCTCTGAATAGCAATGTCAATGTTAAAAAAGAAAAATTTTGATTTTTCAAGGCTTACCTCTATACCAACGGCCATATCAAATTCATTCAAGATTTGTTTAAAAGCTTTGGCTACCTTGACCATGGGAATGCCTTGCAGCATAGTGTCATCCACAAATTGTTGGTGAGTTGAAGCAAATCCATCTATGGTGAGTTTCAAACCCTGGATTCTTCCCTCAGCACTTGCCATTTTTATCGCTCTGCCTAGCCCTTCCATCATGAGCACAAAGAGGAAGGGAGAGAGCGGATCTCCTTGTATTAGTCCCCTAGAAGGCATGAAGGTTCTTGAGGGCGAGCCATAAGCAAGATTGAAAAACTGGTCGTGGATGCAAGGGCCATAACCCATTTGATCCAATTTTGGTCAAAACCATAAGCTTTCAGCATTTCCCTGATGTAAGACCAGCTTAGCTTGTCATAAGCTTTCACTAAGTCAAGCTGTATGATCATACCAGCTTGCTTGTTGCTCTTAAGAGAGTGTACCATCTCATGAGCTTGTATGATGTTGTTGAGAATCTGTCTTCCTTCCACATAACCAGTTTGCTCCTCTGAGACAAGAGCTAGAAGAAGGGGCTTGAGTTTGTTAGCGATCACTTTAGAAATAATTTTGTACACCACATTACATAAAGTTATGGGTCTGAATATGTCCGGTGTCATAGCTTTTTCCTGCTTTGGAATCAAAGCTATGAAAGAGGCAATGAGAGCCTTCAAGACCAATCTGGATCTTCTTGAGTCTTCCACTGCAATAAGGATGTCTTGTTTGACTACTTTCCAGCATGCTTTGAAGAAGTGCACATTGAAACCATTCGGGGCAGGAGCTTTGCCATTTTTCATCTCATTGATAACTTCACTAACCTCATCTTCAGACACTGTCCTATTGAGATTATGATTGTCTTCCCTTGTTACAAGCTTGGGAATGTACCTTGTGAATTTGTTAATGAACTGTAACTTGTCTAAGAGAGGCTCCTTTGCAATGCTAAGGAAGTGTTGTATTAGGACAAATTCCATTTCTTTGTGGGTGACAAGCTCTTTCCCTTGAGAATCTCTGAGTTTTAAAATTCTGTCATGTGACCTGTGACTCAAAGTTGATTTATGAAAAAACTTTGTCTTTCTTTTCCCTTCTTTAATCCACTGTACTCTCGATTTATCTCTCTAGAAAATCTCCTCTTGCCTTCACCTATCATCCCATTCCTTCTGAAGAGCATCAGCTTGAGTTTTCCTTTCCTCGGTAAAGCCATTTGTGATCATGCACTAATTAGTCCCCTGAAGTTTCTGTTCAACTTCTTTTTTGGCTTTGAAAATGTTACCAAACTATTTTTTGTTCCAATCTTTAAGTCTGGCTTTGATGTGTTTAAGTCTTTGTTGTAGCATAAACATTTTAGTGCCTTGAAAGGGAAACTATTACATCCACCATTTATCAATATTGCTAGTGAAGTTAGGGTGAGAGAGCTAGAAATTTTCAAACCTGAAAGGTTTGTTCCTCGATGTACTATTATGAAACCAGCTCAAGAAAAAGATAGAAAAGATAGATCAACGCCTTAAAATTCAGTCTCTTCGAGGGGGCAACCTCCTTTACATTACATAAATGAACAATTCTTGGATGATTCAAATGAAAAAACCTCCTTTCTATATATAGGAGTCTAAGGAGTTACAATATAACCCAGCCAACCTAACAATAATAATATAAAGCCACAAAAATAACAATAGAGGGATTCTATGGGGCACAATAATAACAATATGGGGACAATAGGGGCACAACAATATTAATAAGGGGTACAACTACAATAGTAATGGAGTAATCACTAGTATTATAGGGACCAACATGCCCCTCTCCTTCAAAAAAGTGTTGTCCTCAACGTTTGAGTAGTTCTGGATGCTTCTGTATAAAATTCTCATCCTCCCATGTGGAATCTTCAGCAGATAAGTTCTTCCACTTGATAAGATACTCTGAAATTGATCGATTTCATAGCTGTCAAGTTCTTGTTTCTGTGACTGCTTCTGGTTCCAATATAAATTTTCCTTCCTCGTCAAGTTCTGGCAATATTGTTTGAACTGGGAGTTTATCGCCTATAACCTTCTTTAAACATGAAACATGGAAAACTGGGTGCAATCAAGAAGCTGCAGGAAGCTCCAATTTGTATGCCATAGTACCAATGTTTTGCAACGCCTTGTACGGACCATAATACTTTGGTGATAATTTATTATCCTTCTTAGCTTGCTTGAGGGACATTTGCTTATATGGTTGTAGCCGTAGGAATACCCAATCACCTACATCAAAACTTCTTTCACTGCAATGTTGATCTGCCTATTGTTTCATTCTATTATGTGCCAACACGAGGTTATCCTTTAAGAGTTGGAGGACTTGTTGTTGATGTTCGATGTGATGTTACACTGCTTGAACCTTAGAATTTTCTCTTAAATATGATGTGATGGATGGTGGCTGATACCCATAAAGTGCCGTAAATGGGGTTATTTTTGTTGCTGTATGGAAGGAAGTGTTATACCACCATTCAGCCAGAGGAAACCTTTTGACCCATTGTGTCTGTTTATCAGATACAAAGCAACAAAGATATCCTTCCAAACATTTGTTTACTATCTTAGTTTGCCCATCAGATTGAGGATGATAAGATGAGCTATGAGCTAACTGAGTACCAAGACAAGAAAATAATTCTGTCCAAAAATTTCCAGTGAAAATGGGATCTCTGTCACTGACAATAATCTTTGGGTTTCCATGTAGCTTTTGAATTGTTTCCATAAATGCAGTAGAAACTGTATTGGCTTTAAATGGATGTGATAATGCACAAAAGTGTGCATACTTGGTAAGTCTGTCAACTACCACCGTGATGACACTCTTTCCCTCGGACTTGGGTAAACCTATGATAAAATCCATTGAAACCTCCTCCCAACGTTGGCTTGGAATGGATAAAGGTTGTAATAGACCTGGTGTCTTAATTGTTTAAACTTTATTTTGTTGGAAAACCAAACATCCCACCACAAACTTTTGAATATCTGATTTAAGGCCATCCCAAAAAAATTTCTTCTTAACCCTGTGGTAAGTTTTTAAAAATCCCGAGTGCCCTCCTAAGGGAGAAGTGTGCAATTCCATAAGAATATTTTGTTTTAGTTGGGAATTCTTACAGAGGTATAAGCAATCTTTGTACCATAACGAATCATTTTGCCAGCTAAATGTATCTGACGTACTAGAATCTTGTTGTAACTTTCGAATAAGTGCCCACACTTCTTCGTCATTCTTCCATTCCTCCCTTGCTTCGTTTATCCAATCTGGTTGGATAATAGAAATGGCGCACAACAATGCTTCTACATCCTCATCCTTTCTTGAGAGTGCATCTGCCACCACATTTTGCTTCCCTTTTTTGTAGATGATTTCAAAGTCATAACCCAACATCTTTGTGACCCACTTTTGTTGCTCTTCATAGGATAGTCTTTGTTCTGAAAAGAATTTAAGGCTATCATGATCCATTTTTACCTTGAAGTGTCTTCCCATTAGGTAGGGTCGCCATTTCTTAAGTGCATGGAGTATTGCCAACATTTCCTTCTCATAAATAGCTTTGTGTAAAAACTTTCCCTTGATTGGACGACTTTCAAAAGCAATGGGTCTTTCATCTTGCATTAAAACAGCACCAATTCCATTTTCTAAAGCATCACATTCCACAATAAAGGTTTTTGTGAAGTCTGGTGTAGCTAAGACAGGTGCTTGGCACTTTGCCTCTTTAAGATGTTCGAAGGCCTTTGTTGCTTATGGAGTCCATGAAAATACATCTTTCTTCAATAGTGTTGTTAGAGGTGCTGCTATTCTCCCATAATTCTTAACAAACTTATGATAATACCCTGTCAACCCGAGAAATCCTCGTAGATGTTTTAAGGATGTGGGGATTTTCCATTCCTTAATGGCTTTAATTTTGTTAGGGTCTATCTTAACTCCTTCATGAGATACAATATGACCCAGATATTCCACCTCTTGTACTCCAAAGAAACATTTGGATCTTTTTGCATATAATTGTTTCTCCTCCAATAGTTGTAGCACCCTGTCAACATGTTCAACCTGATCCTTCCAAGACTTGCTGTATATTAGTATATCATAAAAAAATACCAACACAAATTTTCTAAGGAATGGTTTGAAAATTGAATTCATCAAACCTTGAAATGTTGAGGGTGCATTGGTAAGGCAAAAAGGCATGACCAAAAATTCATAATGACCCTCATGAGTTCTAAATGTTGTTTTTGAAATGTCTTCAGTCTTCATTGTGATTTGATGATATCCTGAACGAAGATCCAACTTGCTGAAGTAAATTGATCCATGCAATTCATCCAGTAATTCATCAATGACAGGAATGAGAAACTTATCTTTAATAGTGATCTTGTTGAGCTCCCTATAATCCGGACACATGCGCCATGATCCATCCTTCTTGTGCACCAATACTACTGGAGCAGAGAAAGAACTTTGACTCGGTTGAATTATACCAGCCTCTAGCATTTCTGCAACCATACGTTCAATTTCACTCTTTTGGGCATAGGGATATCTGTACGGCCTGATGTTTGGAGGAACACTTCCTGGAATCAGATGAATAGCATGATCACGTTCACGAATAGGTGGGAGACCTTTGAGAGTCTCAAATACCTTGGAATGTGTTATGCTCTTAACCTGCAAAGTAATACCCAAACACAGAATATGCGAAGAAAAGATACCCAGAACACAGAATAGCAATGATTTTATTATTCAAAGAGAAATGTTCATAGGCCTCTTCGAGGGGGCAACCTCCAATAGAGCAGAGCTCGATTACGAAAACAAGACACGATGCTCCTCGCAGGGAGTCTCTATCCTTTATATATGACTCATACATGCAATACCACGGGCCAATACCGTGGGTTTTATTAATACCATCTATCTAATACTACCGCCCATTTGCAACTAACTATGGTCCCGTCATTAATTGCGGGTTAACCACTTACAAATATTAATATGGGCTTTATTGACTCTTGACTATGACGTGATCCCATGACATAAATAAGGGGGTTAGGGTGGGACCCTAACATGCCCTCCACCTTAAGACTAGCCTTGTCCTCAAGGCTGAAGCTGCGGAAACTGCTGAAGAATAGTGGTTGGTTCCCAAGTTGCATCTTCCGGAGAGGTGTCTTTCCATTTGAAGAGGACTTCCTTAATCATGCGGCCACGCAGGTGCTTGTCTCGTGTGTCTAGAACCTATTCGGGTTGAAGCCAGATTAACCCTTCTTCGTCTAATTCAGGTAGAGTGGTTTGAACTCGGAAATTGTTCCCAATCACTTTCTTGAGGCACGATACATGGAAAACTGGATGGATTTTTGCCGTAGGTGGCAAAGCCAACTTGTAAGCCACTTCTCCAATGCGCTGAAGTACTTGGTATGGTCCGTAGAATTTTGGAGAGAGTTTTTGACAACCCTTGTCTTTGAGTGATGTTTGCTTATATGGTTGCAGCCTCAAAAAGACCTGATCCCCTTCTTGAAATTGGCGCTTAGAGCGATGTTGGTCGGCCTGTTGCTTCATGCGGTTCTGAGCTTGATGAAGATTCTCGCGAAGATGGGCGAGCATGGTTGTGCGGTGTTGTAGGAGTTGATCCACTGCTTGTACTTTGGAGCATCCCTTGAGATAAGAAGTAGGGGAAGGCGGAAGTTGACCATAGACTGCTTCATAGGGAGTCATTTTGGTGGTGGCATGATAGTTGGTGTTATACCACCATTCAGCCAGAGGTAACCACTGTGCCCAAAGGTGTTGCTTTTCTGAAGTGAAACACCTAAGGTAGGTTTCTAGACATTTGTTGACGGCTTCGGTTTGACCATCTGTTTGCGGATGATATGAAGTACTGAGTTTGAGTTGAGTGCCTTGTATTCTGAATAGTTCCTGCCAAAAATTGTTGGTGAAGATCGGGTCGCGGTCGGACACTATAGAAGTGGGCATGCCATGTAATTTGAAGATCTGATCCATGAAAGATTGAGCAACCAAGGTTGGTGTAAACGGGTGGGGTAGGGCGCAGAAATGCACATACTTCGACAGTCGGTCCACAACCACCATGATGACTGATTTGTTCCCTGACTTTGGAAGACCTGTAATGAAATCCATTGAAACCTCCGTCCAAATTGATGCCGGAATGGGCAATGGTTGTAATGTGCCTGGTGTGTTGACGGTTTCCCCTTTGTGGCGTTGACAGACATCACATTCGGCTACGAAAGTAAGGACGTCATGTTTCATGCCTGTCCAAAAGAATGATCTTCTGGTGCGAGCATACGTCTTCTGAAAGCCCGAATGTCCTGCAATGGGAGATGAGTGCAATTCTGCCAAAATGCAACTTTTGAGGGTAGATGTTGGTGATATTACGACTCTGTCCTTATAGCGAAGAATATCATTCTGCCACGAGTAGCCCTTGCTGGAATTAGGATCTACCTGCAATTGAGAAATGAGTTGGGAGAGCCCTGGGTGTGAAAACCATTCCCTGCGAGCCTCTTCAATCCAGTCTGGAATGGGAAGGGAAATTGCGAGCAGAGTACTTTCCTCCTCAAATTGGCGCGATAATGCATCTGCTACACTGTTGTCTTTCCCTTTCTTGTAAATGATCTCATAATCATATCCTAGCATTTTGGCTAACCATTTATTTTGTTGTGGGGAGGATAGGCGTTGCTCCAAAAAATATTTAAGACTGTGATGATCTGTGCAGATTTGGAAAGGTCGCCCCAATAAGTAAGGTCGCCAGGTCTCGACTGCATGTAAGATGGCCATCATTTCCTTCTCGTAGGTAGATTGGCCAAGATTCCTCCCACTGAGTTGTTGGCTTGTGAAGGCCAATGGTCACCCTTCCCGCATTAAGACCGCCCCAATACCTGTACCCGAAGCATCACATTCAATGACAAAGGATTTGGTGAAGTCAGGTAGTGCTAAGACTGGAGTGGAACACATGGCGTTTTTGAGTGCGTAAATGCCTGTTGTGCTTCCTCGTTCCAGAAGAAGGAATTTTTCTTTAGGAGTTGAGTGAGGGGCTTTGCTATGCGGCCATAGTTGCGGACAAATTTACGATAATAGCCTGTGAGACCCAAAAATCCTCTCAAGCTCTTCAAAGTCTTAGGTTGAGGCCATTCTTGCATTGCCTGGATCTTTTTGGGGTCCACCTTGACACCTTCACGCCCCACAATGTGGCCCAAATACTCAACTTCTTCCATGCCAAATGAACACTTAGACATCTTGACAAATAATTTATGCTTGCGGAGCAGTTGCAAGAGTAGATCTACATGCTGGAGATGTGCCGCCCAAGTGCCACTATAGATGAGAATGTCATCGAAGAAGACAAGGACAAATTTTCTGAGATATGGTTTGAGGATGTGATTCTTAAGACTCTGAAAAGTAGAAGGGGCATTACAGAGACCAAATGGCATGACCAGGAACTCATAATGGCCTTCATGAGTTTTGAAAGCCGTCTTGGGAATGTCGACTTCCTTCATGCGAATTTGGTGGTAGCCGGAGCGAAGATCCAACTTAGTGAAGAATTGAGCCCCATTGAGTTCGTCCAGCAAATCATCAACCAACGGAATGGGAAATTTATCTTTGACTGTCAACTTGTTGAGGGCCCTAAAGTCGGGACACATCCGCCACTCCCCATCTTTCTTGAGGACCATGACCACTGGGGATGAATAAGGACTAATGCTGGGACGAATGACACCTGCTTCCAGCAATTCCTTTATGATTTTTTCTATTTCATTCTTTTGAGTGAACGGATATCTGTATGGCTGCACATTTGGGGGTTGGGCCCCTGGAACCAAGGTGATGCTATGATCATGTTCCCCTCGCGAGGGTGGAAGCTCATGAGGCTTGTCAAAGACCGTCCGATGGTTATTTAAAATCTGCTGCATCTCAGGATGAATTGGCAGGGACCTGGTTTCGACTACCTGGATGGCATTAAATTGAGCTACCACTCCATGATGGCCCTTTTTTAACAATTTTTCCATCCGATGCGAGTTGATGACAGAGGGGGCTCCCGCCTGGAGGCCACAGAGGGTATGTGTGGAGTTGTTCTGCTTAAAACTCATATATAACTCCTGGAAATCCATTGTGATTGGCCCAAGAGTGCGGAGCCATTCAGCGCCTAGGACAATGTCGCATCCCCCCATGTGTATGGCAAACATGTGGGTTTTCAACTGATAATTCCCCATTTGAAGTTTGACATTTTCACAGCGGCCTTCACATTTCATTGTGCCCCCATCTGCAATTTGGACTTGGAAGTTAGAAACTGCCCGTACAAAACAATGCGCTGCTTCGGCGATTTTTTGATGGATGAAATTATGGGTACTTCCACTATCAATCAAGACTACTACTGGGCGATGTTTAAGAAAACCACTGATTTTGAGAGTTTGAGGGGAAGAAATTCCTACCAGCGCATTGAGCGAAATAACTCGTTCGTCAGATGCAATCTCCTTTTGGTTGTCTTCTTCGATCGCCTCTGGTTCCTCAAGTGGTGGATCTTCCTCGGTGGAGCTGTAGTCCGTGGCATCTATTTGAAAAAACTTGGGCTCCTTGCATTTATGACCAGGGGAATATTTTTCATCACAGTAGTAACATAGTCCTTGCTTCCTTCTTTCGGCCATTTCCTGAGGTGACACCTTTTGGACCTTAAGTGTCTGAGTCGTGTTGTGAGCTTGTGGGGGACGACCTTTAGTGGGGAAATTGGGGCGGCTATATTGGGCTGTTATGGCACGTTCCACCTTACGAGCTACCTGGCAAGCCTCCGTCCACGTGGGAGGGTGGTAGAGTAGAACTTGAGCTTTGATGGCTTCTTTAAGACCACTGATAAAACATTCCGTGTAGAACTCATGTGAGAGACTCTGAGTGCGGAAGGCCAAGGCTTCAAAATCGGTGATATATTCATCCACTGTACCCGTCTGTCGGAGCTTAGTGAGACGTCCCAAAAAGGAGTCTCCCTGTTCAAAGCAATCTCGAAGAGCTTTGGAAAATTGGGCCCAACTCTGAAAAGGTCCATTGCGACGTTGATGCCATTCCGCCCATTGCCATCGTTCATTGTCCAAGTACATGGTCCCCACCATAAGCTTAGTCCAATCATCTAGGAGACGATTCAATTTGAAATACTGGTCCATTTGTGCTAGCCATGCGGACGTGTGAGAACCGTCAAATTTCTGCATATCCAACTTGGGAGGTCGCTGACTGGGTGGTGAATGGGTGTGCCAGGCGTGAGGAGAGTGGCTAGACTCACCCTCATGGTGTTCATGGTCATTATACGGTTCCTCGAGAGCTGGCTCCTTGCCCTTATCGAGTGCTTGCCGTACCTGGCTAGTTAGTCCACTAATCATATTTTTGAGGTCGTTCATATCTGCTTCAATTTTGTCTAGCCTTTCATTGGCCATCGCTTGAGCTCTAGTTTCTACCATACACCAACTTGATGAAAAATTGGGACCGCCAATTTTTTTTTTCTAATAAATTGAATGGTACCACCGTGCTCAGCTTGTCGTGCTGATGCTGATGGGCTAGATCACAAATAAGCGCTTCGGAAGATCTCAGATTTTTTTTTTTTTCGAAAAATCCTAACGGAGTTTTACTCCTTCTTGATCAATACTGCAGTCGCCAAATCCTCAAAATGTTAATGCCGCCAAAAGTCCTACGAAAAGTATATCCAGGTACAGGAACCCTTCACAACTACTCCGATCTGGTGGATCTGAGAGATCTGAATGGTGGAACAACTGCTACTGCTGATCTGATGGAGCTGCGGGACTGATGTCTGTTGCTGCTGCACTTGCTGATCTGGAATAGATGATGTGTGATCCCCCGATAGAAAGGGAACTATGGTCTTGAGGAGTGTCAGGTGCTACAGATCGCAATATACATAATGGTCTGACAGTAGTACTCGGCCCAATGTTTCAGGGCTCTAACTAAGGAGGATCGACCGTACCCTTAGCCGTACAACCCGACTACCCTATCGTACGGGCGAGTAATCTCTCTGAGTGTTGTTCTCGGTGTACTGTAGCCACAAGACGGCCGAAGGTTTATCTAGGGCAATGTTTCAAGGGAGCTAGGGGGCTTCCTATATACCCAGAGGGTACGTGGAAGACAGTCCGTGCGCGGTTCTGTCTAATGCGCTACTACTCGAAGGGGTACCCACAGGGGTTACAAGGGAGTCCAACAGACGTGACCACCTCTTGTATTTCCTGCGTGCATGCCTCCCCAAATCCGCAGGTTTATGCGCTTAACGACAGATCCCGTGGTTTAAAGACGCCGGAACATGTCTCTAGCCAAAATTTTTTTTTGCTAAAAATTGGAGATCCCACCGAGCCCTGGAAAGTGCTCTGATACCACTTGTTATGCTCTTAACCTGCAAAGTAATACCCAAACACAGAATATGCGAAGAAAAGATACCTAGAACATAGAATAGCAATGATTTTATTATTCAGAGAGAAATGTTCACAGGCCTCTTCGAGGGGGCAACCTCCAATAGAGCAGAGCTCGATTACAAAAACAAGACACGATGCTCCTCGCAAGGAGTCTCTATCCTTTATATATGACTCATACATGCAATACCACGGGCCAATACCGTGGGTTTTATTAATACCATCTATCTAATACTACCACCCATTTGCAACTAACTGTGGTCCTGTCATTAATTGCGGGTTAACCACTTACAAATATTAATATGGGCTTTATTGACTCTTGACTATGACGTGATCCCATGACATAAATAAGGGGGTTAGGGTGGGACCCTAACAGAATGATTGTCCAAGACTTTTTGGAGATCTGGAGAAATAGATGATTCCAATGTGGAAACATCTAGTGAACATAATTGTGCAATTACACCTTTTCGTTCCTTTTTTAGAAGCTTTGTCATACCGTTAGAGCTGATAATCTTTACCGGTTTCCCTGCAATACCCCTTAATTCAACTTCCTTTCCTTCCACAGAAATTTAATGAAAAGTTCTTGAAAATTAAAAGCTATTGTACCCAAGGATTGTAGCCATTGGACTCCTAATACAACATCAGCACCTCCCATTGGAATGGAAAGCATTGGGCTAGTCAATACATATTCTCCCATGGATAGCTTGATATTATGGCACTTTCCAGAGCAATTTATTGTTCCTCCGTTTTCAACCATCACTTGACACTCTGGTGCTGGATATAAGAAGCAATTCAATTCTTTTGCTACCTTACAATGAATAAAATTGTGGGTACTTCCTGAATCAATCAACACTATTACCTTTTTCTTCTTGATTTGTCATTTTATCTTGATGGTTTGAGGAGTGGTAATTCCCACCAATGCATTAAATATATGGTCGGATTCATTTGTTCTTCATCTAGGCTTTGTTCCTGGAGCATATCCTATTCTTTTGACCTTTCTTGCTCTTTTTCTTCTTCCTCTTCACAATCTATGTAGAATAATTTCTTCTCAGCACACTTATGACCTTTAGTGTATTTGCTATCACAACTGTAACAAAGCCCTTTTGCTCTTTTTTCTTCCAATTGTTGTGGTGTCAACCTTGTAGGTTGTGGAAGACTAGCGGCAACAACACTTCCGTCTTTATAGTTGTGAGTGGTATGCTTCCTGGTTGCCATAATTTTGCTTTCCATTTTTCTTGCTAACCTGAATGCCTTCTCTAATGAATCACGTTCCCAAATGCGAACATCATGTTGGATATTATCCTTTAAAGACATCAATCCTATGCTTCTCTGGAATATTTTTTACCGTTATGTTCAAGTTTTGGAACTCTTCAATGTGCTCCATTATTGAACCCTTTTGTTTGAGACTTATCAATTGGCTAAAAAAAGTGTTGCTTTTTGTATCCTCATAATGTGCTATCAATTCTTCCATAAAAGTTGCCCAAGTGATAAATTGTTTACGGGAGCAAAGCAATTGATACCATACAAACTTATTTGGTTCCAAATATAAAGTTGCAATACGTACATTTTGTGTGTTTTGCACATTATTGAGATCAAAAAATTGCTCCATCTGTAATATCCATGTTGCAGGATCCTTGCCATCAAACTTCCTCATATCGATTTTTGGAATATGGTGTGTCTTTGATCCAACATTAGAGTCTATAAAATCATGATTAACATTTCCTTTGTTTGCATCATGAGTTTCCTTTACTCCCCTTTCACCATTAGTAAGTATTTCTTGTAGAAAAATTGTCAAATCTATCTTCAAATCGTCAATCTTGGCTTCCATGCCCTTTATCTTAGATTCCATGCCATTTATCTTAGCTTCTGTTAGCTTTTGTGAGAGTGAAATTTGTTGCACTTGGTCTTGTAATTTTGATATATCATGTAGAATTTATTCCTCTTCTTCATGAGTCATGCTAGAGCTTTCAGATTGCTTACTAGGTGTTTGCATTTTCTTTCCTCAGGGCATCAGTTACCGATACTAATGCTCTACTATGCCCTTTGAATTCCTTCAAAATAATTTTTCAAACCAAGCTTAAGCAAAAATTTAAAAGATCTACACACCTTTTTTCACTTTGTAGGAGCTCGATATTGCCTCTCATGTATCTCTGTAATTTCAAATCATCCAGTTCTAAAATTGCTACATGCATTAGCCCTCTGTGTCCTCTTTCCAATGCCACCAGTCTAACCCCAATTGGATTATCCAATGAAGAGTTATGCCAAATCTCCCACAGTGACCTGATTATAGACTAATTCAGTAGAGCGAACTTGTATGATGTTCCACGAGTCACTGTTTTGACCTTTGGCTCTAACAAATATATACAAGAAACTACAGTCCATCCTCTTTTTGTTCCTTCTTACAAAATTTCAATCCGATGCTCAGAGAGAAAGTTATGACGATTTTCCCCAGGTCACCTGTTTGGAATGTAATTCAGGAGTTTGCAAAAAGACCAACTTCCTTAGATCATATCTCCACAAATATAGCGCAAAGAGCTCTGAAATTTGGACCCGAGGTTCAACGCGATTTCTTCTCAAATGGGTTTTTTTTCAGCTTCTGAGACATCGCAGAAAAAAAGTTATAGCGAAAATGCCACGATGACGTGTTTAGAGAAGCGAAACCCTAGAATCCAAAGCTCTGATACCAAATGTTATGAAACCACCTCAAGAAAAAGATAGAAAAGATAGATCAACGCCTTAAAATTTAGCCTCTTTGAGGGGGAAACTTCCTTTACATTACATAAATGAAAAATTCTTGGATGATTCAAATGACAAAACTTCCTTTCTATATATAGGAGTCTAAGGAGTTACAATATAACCCAGCCGACCTAACAATAATAATATAAAGCCACAAAAATAACAATAGAGGGATTCTATGGGGCATAGTAATAACAATATGGGGACGATAGGGGCACAACAACATTAATAAGGGGTACAACTACAATAGTAATGGGGTAATCACTAGTATTATAGGGACCCAACATGTACCCATAAAAGTGGCTTCAAGCTGGACAGGCCAATGGTCTGAGCCTCCAAAAAGAAGGATTAAAGCTAACATGTCAGGGCCTGTGAGAAATAGGTCCTCTGAGATCATGAATCTATCTAGTTTAGAGGCAACTTGAGAAGCCCCTCCTCTCTTGTTGTTCCAGGTGAAAGTGCCATTTATTGTTTCAGCATCCACTAATCTCATGTTATTTATGAAGTTCTGGAAGGCAATGGAGTCTCTGCCTAGTGTTCTGGTGCCACCTTTTTTCTCTGTAAGAGATTTGATCATATTGAAATCCCCTGCCAGAATCCAAGGCATATCAGGATATCTCTCTCTTAGCTCCTCAAGGGAAGTGAGAAGCTTGAGTTTGTCTTCTAGTTTTTTAGGACCATAGACATTTGTAATCATGTAAATCTCCTTATCACCCACAGGTTGTATTACCAACGAAAGATAGTTCCTGGATGCTTCTGCATCCAGGATTCCAAGTTTTTGGGGATCCCAAAGCATAAGAATCCCTCCTGCTGAGTTGTCTGCCTTAACCTCTAGATACTCATACTTGCTTAACCATTTGCTATGTATTTCTCTGATTTTATCCATCGAGCACTTTGTTTCCTGAATGAAAACCATATCTGGTTTTTCTTCTTTTATTCTACTGCTGAGATTTCTTTGTTTCCTTTTACTTCCTAGGCCCCTAATATTCCAAGTTGTAAACTTCATTAAGAAAGGTTTGTAAAAGAGTAATTGGTGAGATCTTTCATCTTACCTGAGTTGATCATGAGTTTTCCACATTCTGTCAACAGCTCATTCTGTCTTTTCCTTCCTCTTTTCCTACCCGGGTTCTTGGAAGAGTGCCCTGGTGTTTCCTCCATTGTCTTCATCCCTCTATTTTCCTGGTTGTCATGGTTTCTTTTGACTCCAGAACCCTTCGATTGGGATCTCCATAGGAAGAGCTGTTGAACCCTGTCAAACTCCTCTTTTAGCAGGGAGTCAACTCCTTTGGTAATACCCTGCTCCAGAAACTTTTCTAGATCAAAGTTCTCCCTCTCAAGAATCTCCTGTAGTTCATGATCCTTCGTTTCCACCTCACTTGGGGTCATCTCATGGGCCTTGCTGAGCTCCACAATGCTCGGTAGATCATCTTGTTGTTGGTTATTATTTGGTATGTCCTCCATGCTAGTATCCCTATCCTTCTCATTGGTTTTAGTCTCTGATTTATGGTTTTATCTGTTGTTTCCAACTTCTTCTTCTAAGATTTTGAAACTATTGTGGCTCAATTGCCCATCCTCGTTGATTTTCTTTTGGTGCCGCTTTCCTCCTTTCCCCTTACCCTCGACCTTAGTGAAACCCTTGGGATCTTTGCTTATGGTGGTTTTTTTGTTGCTTTCCAGTTTGTTTAATGGGCATTCTCTGTATAGGTGCCCATGTTTATGGAACTTACGACACCTAAATGGGACATGCTCATAGTCTAGCGCCTGCACCCATTCTTCATCATAAACTTATAAAATGATCTTGTCTGGGAGTGCCCCAGATAGGTCAATTTCCACATAGATCCAAGTGAAGGAAGTGTATTTGCCTCTTAATGTCACATCTGATGTCTTTATAAAATGCCCTAGTTTATTGCCGATAGCCTTTAGAGACTCCAACAGCCAATAATCTAAAGGAAGGAAGTATAGTCTTATCCATACCAGTATTAAAGTGAACGTTTCTCGTTCTGGGACAAAATTCATCACCCATGGTCGCATGTAAAGGCTTGCAGTGGCATAAAAATAGGGTCCTCCCTCAAACACTCTGTCTTTAGCTTCTAAGCTCGTGAACACCACCGTAAAGAAGCCCTTGGATCCAAGGTGAAGGTTTATTTCCCCCTTTGGTTTTTTTTTTTTATTTTCAAAAGGTGGAAAAACCTATCAAACTCAGTTTGTCAAACCAACAGTGAGGACAGCCATGATAAAAATATTTCCAATATTTATTTTGAGCCTCACCCAAAATACCATAACAAGTTACCAAGTCACCATAATAAAAAATATAAATATAAATTTAAATAAGAGGAAAAAATATTACTTATTATTATTATCATTTTTAATATAAAATAAAAATAAAAATTACAACATAATACACATCCCAACACTAAATGATCTAAATATGCAATTTGTGTGATGCTTAATCAATTTTAAATATGCAATTTGTATGATGCTTAATCAATTTTAAAGTCACAATTAAACTAGACAGTGTTAGATATTTTGTTTATATCACAAGAAAAACTGTAAAACTGTCTTTTATGGATTGTAAGTGGGTTATCCCATATAACTTGACGTGATTTTTCTTGAACAAGGGTGATGAGTAATCCAAGTAACTTGACATGATTTTCCTTGAATAAGGGTCATGAGTAATCGAGGTAACTTGACGTGGTTTTCCTTGAATAAAGGTGATAAGTAATCCAGGGAAATTGACGTGATTTTCTTTGAATAACAGTGATGAATTAGTATTCACAAATAACAATAAAAAATCACTGTGATTTTCCTTGAATAAAAGTGATAAGTAATCCAAGGAAATTAAAGTGATTCTCCTTGAATAATAGTAATGAATTAATATTTACGAATAACAATAAAAAATAACTATTCTCGAAACTGATTTGACAATTGAACCAGGATCAATTTCCCCACATTGTAAAAAAAATACAGAATAACTGGATAACATAACTGGATAACGTTCATACGCAAATTGAACGCAATTTGCGTGACAGTCAAAAGCACGTTCTACTCGCATTTGTGGCCACCTGTAGATAAGGCGCTCCCCAGCATTCTCGTCCATTCATTTCCCTAAGCATTCACGCTGACTTTTGACCATGGCTCCCCAAATTTTCTATAAATACATGAGTAGCCACAGCACAACACAACACATCAGTTTATGACTTTATGTGCAGTCTTTGGGTAACTGGGACGTGTTGCTGTAGTAGATCAACCATTACGAGAATCGAACTCGTGCCTACCCGCTTTTCAGAATGCAACCTACGGGTGCCACAACTGGGGCTCTCGCAGCAGGGGCAGATTCATCCTCTGACAGAAATGATAATGGCACTATTAGCGATCATAATTTTGCAATAAAGAAGAAACGGCCCAGAGATTCGATGGCGAGTCCGGCCACTCTTGGAATCAACAAGAAACGGCGCAAACATCGTAAGAGGAGTCCAAAGGCCACAGTTGTGGTCACAGAGCCATACAATTTCCGTGAAAAAGTTCACAAGTTCACAGGAATTCCCACGCCCCCTGCTAGCAGTACATCTGCAGAATCTGAGAGGAGGCCTTTGCTCTTCAAGCCGAGAGCACAACGAGCAGAAATTAATGTGCCACTGACCACCTTCCCTGCTCTATCTTCAGCGCTCATGTATTCTACCTATTGCTACAATTTTCCTTTAGCTGATCATCTTCCCAAACTTCCAGTAACAGAAGGTGATCATCCAGTTGAAATATACACCAGTAATCCCGGTGATCAGACGGTTGAAATCTGTACAAGTAATCCTATGTTGCCGCTTCCTGCTTTCAGTGATTACAAAGCAAGTAATCAGCAATCTGGTGAAAGCGTTTCCTTGCTGTTTGAAGAGCTTTGGGAAGAACTGGGGCTAACTGAAATTGCTGTAGTATGAAATTGATATTTCCTGGTCTAAGATGCAATGCACTGGTCGTAGGAAAAGGTTTTATTTTAGGCCTAAAAGCGTACCCAAATTGAATGAATTTTTGTGGTTTTTTTTTCTTTCCATCCCTATTTTATAGTCATAAATGAAATATGTTATTATATTCCTTTTCAGCTTTTCAGGTTAGTATACTGTTTTTGTCTCTTTTGAATAAATGAATATAAAGAGGTCGGGTTTTAGATATTAATTTAAATTTATTAATTTTATACCTTTATTTAATATAATTGAGAAATTATTATACAAATTATTTAATAACTTATGTTGCATGAGTTTTTGGAACGTGGGAACTTGGGTACGGGTGTTGGGAATGGCTAGAGGTTTCCCCAAAATTTAAAGGGTGTTGGGAATGGCTAGAAGTTTCCCCAAAATTTACAGGGAATGGCTAATAGGGAGCAGCGATATTAATAAAAAAATTAAAAATATAAAAATATAATTTTTTTTAATTATATAATTTATATAGTATAAAAAATCATATTGAATCAAAATATTCAAATATTAAAATCAATTTAAATATATAATTTCTCTTATATATAAATATATTCTTTAGGCATCTCTCTCCTTGAGCGTCTCCCTTTTATATATATAAAATATTAATATTATGACATATGACGAAACGATGTGGGTTAAAAATACAAAGGAACAATTTTACATATGTTTTTCTGGTTATTCTTAAGAGAAAAAGTAAAGAAACTCTAATGTTTAAGCATTGACTACCACATACAATGTGCACACACAATCTTCTACCATATATATACATAAACAACAAAAGAAACACTCATCAGTGTAACATCCTAGATATCGCCCTTACATCGAGGTCCTACACACTTCCCTAGATATTGCCTTTACATGGAGGTCCTACACACTTCCTTAACCCATCAACAGATTGCTCTAGTTTTAGGCTCATGTTTTGTGGACAATTCAACATATTTCTCTACAGGCTTTGTATTCTCCAACCCTAGGGAACGGGGAACTCCATAAAAAACAGTCTTCAAAGCTCCCAGAACTTTCCCAAGCTCCCATTGCAGCGCCCTGTGAAAAGGGAACGTTCCCATACAGTTCCAAAGCCCCCGGGAGCGCGGGAACCATTGGAACGGGTTTCCCAACTCTTGGAAAGAGTTCCCGTGTAACAGAGCTAATAACAAATAGAATGTGAATTTTTCAAAGACAACAAAATGCAAAGTCTTCAAAGATAACAGAGAAAGATAATCTATTTAGCTAGGGGTTTGTCCAGAAACTGGGAGTTTATTGTGAGGTTTCACGAGAAAAAAGGCCAAATACATCAACCAGATGAAAAAAACAACAAAGAACTTGTCCCATAAGTTATCTTTAGCCTCGTCGATGGTAAACTAATATTCTTTCTTTCTTTCTTTCCTAAAAATAAATATTTCTTTTTCATATCTACTTAATAAAATTATACAAATTATCAAATAACTAAATTGATTTTTTCTCCTGAAAATTATGGAAATTCTCATGAGATTTTGATAAAATCTGGCAGAAAGTTTTGTAAGTCCAATTTATAGGTAACAATTGTCAAATTTCTAAGGTTTTGGGTGCCCCAAAAGTTCTTGATGGTGTTGAAACCATTTCCACCCAAAAACATGATTCAAACACTATTATTACAAGATTTTTTAATTTTTTTTAACCTTGATTTCGATATTTTTGGTTGTTCAGACAATTCTTCCACTTCAAACAATACTTCCAAATACATATCAACTACATTTATTAATATGATTAAGCTAATTTATTTATTTGAAATTCTTTAATAAAACCATTCTAAATTAATGTGAAACTTTTTCATTTAATGAGTTTTTTGCTCTTTAATATATCGCTATCGCTACTGTATTCGTTCTTGTTTAACTGTCGCCTAACAGGTACAGGTTTAAGATAAACCGGAAGCGGAAATCTAAGTTTTAATGGTGGTGTAACTTTCTGCGAATCATGGCTGTGTAAGAGGGCTGGACAGGGATGTGAGGGAGATTGTTGAATTTCTTAGAACAATTAAATCGATTAGGAGCCCAAATTTCTCTGAAAATTTTAATGAGTGGATGAAATATTTTTGTTGCAAATTTTCATTTATGTTGCATTTTGGGTGCTCCTATCAAACTCCATAAATCAAGGGGACAAAAATTAAAATTCAGGTTGGAATTGAATGGCAAATTTGAATTTTCCTCGCATGCTTTTTTTAATATTTTTATATCTTAATTTTATCAGTTTATATTTATTTTATTTTATAATTATTTAATATTTATTTATTTAAATTGGATTTGTTTTTAGTGTGATTTTTTAGACTCTTTGGTGCCGCGGTGGAAATTTAAGGTGAAATTTTGATTTGTGTTATTTAAATTAGTTTTTTGACTCTATATATGGATTCAACACGGTAGAAAACCCCTAGGGCACTTGGATTGCACAGGATTACCCATCAAACTTGTGATTTCAATAAATTCTTGCAGTTTTTTAGAGAAATTTGACCGGAAAAACCCACCATAAAAGATTCCAAAAAGTCGCACTAAAAACAACTCCATTTCAATTATTGTTCAATTAAAAAAAATCACATATAATTAATAAATAAAATTATATTTTCTCAAATAAAATATTTTTTATTCCAAATAAATAAATTAAATTAAATTAAAAAATTTCATGCAAAGTTAAGTGACAGATCCTGGTCCCCTTGGGAGCTTTCTAGTGGCCACTCTCCTGTAGCAAAATACACTTTCTGTGCCTTTTGTGCACTCATGGCAAGGCGAGAGGGACAAGGAAGAAGATCAAAGATGATCAGTTGGGTCATCTCGCTTCTTCTCAACCGAAACGCGAGAAGGTATTCTTACGCTAGGCAAGGGTTGGCCCTAGAACACTGCATGTCGGATTATCGTTTGGTCTCGAATCGATTTCGATATTAAGGATATACGATCATTTGAGGGCTTCCATCTTTGTTTAGGCGGAAACAATATAGCAAAATCGAGGAGGTCGCGACGGTCAAGCCTACCTGGGTTGTTGCCTAATTATTCTTCTGCTATGGGCCCATGTCACTGCTCTACTCTGACAAAAATGCAGGTTGCGAAGGAGAAGGTACCCATAGTTGTGTGTGGCTCTAGCTGGTCTACGTAGTAGGGAAGAAAGGAAGAGTTGGAATAGGCAGACTTATAGATCTTCATCTAGAATTACAAGGGAAGTCTATTTTTTTTGGATCATGGATTCAGACTCAGTGGGAAATCTAAAGTCGCCTATAGAGAAGAGGTTGGGTATTCCTGCAAATACATGGTGTCTTTATTTTGTGAAGAAAAGATGCTTCATGATTATTCTCAGATGAAGGATTATCGCATCTCTAGAAGCTCTACCATAATCTTGAATCTGAGGCTGCATGGAGGTGCCCACGAATCCATAAACTTGGGTGGATTTGTCTCCTACAATGATGTAGTGCAAGGGAAAGGTTCCAAACTAGTGGATCTGCCTCAATACAAACCAAGACCTTACATTGTGGAACAAATGGAATAAGTGGCATCCATGGATGTAAATCTGTCAAAGGTAACTCACCTTTTTTTTCCTCCAATCGAGGGCTACGATCTGCAGGTTCAACGGTTTTTGTCCTAGAACTGATGCTTTACATCATTGAGTCTTGTCAACCTGGACCACAAATTGTGATATTTATTTATGCTCCAAGGGTTTTTTGATTTTTCAATAAGACACTCAGGAAGATTTGGAGAACGTATTAAATGATGAGTCATAGTTTTAGGGAAGAGTTGGGCTCTTCATCACCCTGAGGTTCCTAGTTTTTGTTGCCACAATAATGGTGATCTCAACATTGCTAGTATGGGTGAGACTACCAAATCCGCTCCCCGCGCCCCCTTCCTTTCTGGTACCACAAGGTTTTAGAGGAAATGAAGAACAACCTCAAAACATTAAAAAAGATGGACCACGAAAAAATGGAGAAAGGTCTATTCACTTTTGCCATAATGTGAAGAAATAGACCTTAGTAAAGGTATACCGGATCACATTTAGCAAAAACACAAAAAGTTCAATGGACCCAATTGTTCAATTACTAAAATACAAAATTTAGATGTTGTATATGTTACCACGCAGGACAACATCAAAACACATGCTTGTAGGCAAAAAAAAAATGTTTAAAAAGAAAAAAGGGTGGGCCCAAAAAACAAAAGGATGGCAGCCTTCTCATCCTTATCTCTCAGAAGTGGAAGAAGAAGAACTACAGAGCGCCCTATAAACCAAACAAAAGGAGATGCATTGGTTCAAAATAGAAATGCAACCCATATGTAGAAGGGCACTGAATCAGAAGAGATACAAGCACCAAAACAACAGAAAAAGAAGGCACACAAGCTCAGACTCAGACAAAGAAATCCCACCAAAGACCAGTAGAAAAAGAAGGCACACGAGGTCAGACTCCGACAAAGAAATCCCACAAAAGACATGAGCTCGGACTCAGAAAAAAAAATCCCACAAAAGACATAGACAGAGACTAGCAGAAAAAAAAGGCACATGAGCTCAGACTCAGACAGAGAAATCCCACAAAAGACATGAGCTGAAACTGAGACAAATAAAAGCTCAGACTTAGACAAAGAAATCCCACAAAAGACATAGATCAGCACAACACATCAGTTTATGACTTTATGTGCAGTCTTTGGGTAACTGGGACATGTTGCCGTGGTAGATCAACCATTACGAGAATCGAACTCGTGCATACCAGCTTTTCAGAATGCAACCTACGGGTGCCACAACTGCGGCTCTCGCAGCAGGGGCAGATTCATCCTCTCACATAAATGATAATGACAGTATTAGCGATCATAATTTTGGAATAAAGAAGAAACAGCCCAGAGATTCGATGGCGAGTCCGGCCACTCTTGGAATCAAGAAGAAACGGCGTAAAGACTGTAAGAGGAGTCCAAAGGCCACAGTTGTGGTCACAGACCCATACAACTTCCGTGAAAAAGTTCACAAGTTCACAGGAATGCCCACGCCCCCTGCTAGCAGTACATCTGAAGAATCTGAGAGGAGGCCTTTGCTCTTCAAGCAGAGAGCACAGCGAGCAGAAATTAATGTACCACTGACCACCTTCCCTGCTCTATCTTCAGAGCTCATGAATTCTACCTATTGCTGCAATTTTCCTTTAGCTGATCATCTTCCCAATCTTCCAGTAACAGAAGGTGATCATCCAGTTGAAATATACACCAGTAATCCCGGTGATCAGCCGGTTGAAATCTGTACAAGTAATCATGTGTTGCCGCTTCCTGCTTTCAGTGATTACAAAGCAAGTAATCAGCAAACTGGTGAAAGCGTTTCCTTGCTGTTTGAAGAGCTTTGGGAAGAACTGGGGCTAACTGAAATTGCTGTAATATGAAAGCGTACCCAAATTGAATGAATTTTTGTGGATTATTTTTTCTTTCCATCCATATTTTAGAGTCATAAATGAAAAATGTTTAGGTCTAAAACCGTATCCAAATTAAATGAATTTTTGTGGATTATTTTTTCTTTTCATCAATATTTTTATTTTTCATAAATTAAAAATGTTAAGTATTTTTTTTTCATGTTAATATTGTTTGTGTGTCTTTTATATAAATAAATATAAAGAGATGAATATAAAAAAATAGACTTTCACATATTAATTAATTTGTATCTCTAAATCTATTAAATGAATTTTTGTGGATTATTTTTTCTTTCATCGATATTTTTATTTTTCATAAATTAAAAATGTTAAGTATTTTTTTTCATGTTAATATTTTTTTTTTCTCTTTTATATAAATAAATATAAAGAAATGAATATAAAAAAATAAGCTTTCAAATATTAATCAATTTGTATCTCTAAATCTATTATTTTTATACATTTATATAATATAATTATGAAATTATTTTTATACATTTATATAATATAATTATGAAATTATTATATAAATTATGCTAATCATGGCTGTATAAGAGGGCTGGACAGCGCTGTGAGGGAGAGAGTTGAATTTCTTAGAACAATTTAAATCGATTAGGAACCCAAATTCCTCTAAAAATTTTAATGAGTGGAAGAAATATTTTCGTTACAGAATTTTAATTTATGTTGCATTTTGGGTGCTCTTATCAAACTCCATAAATCAAGGGAACAAAAATAAAAATTCAAGTTGGAATTGAAGGGCGAAGTTTGAACTTTCCTCTCCCATACGTTTTGGGTGCTCCTATCAAACTCCATAAATCAAGGGGCCAGAGGGACAAAAATAAAAATTCAAGTTGGAATTGAAAGGCGAAGTTTGAACTCTCCTCCCCCATACGTTTTGGGTGCTCCTATCAAACTCCATAAATCAAGGGGACAGAAATTAAAATTCAAGTTGGAATTGGAAGGCGAAGTTTGAACTTTCCTCCCCCATACGTTTTTTTATATCTTAATTTTATCGGTTTATATTTATTTTATTTTATAATTATTTAATATTTATTGATTTAAATTATTGTTCAATTAAAAAAATCACATATAATTAATAAATAAAATTATATTCTTTTAAATAAAATAATTTTTTATTTGAAATAATAAATTAATTAAATTAAATTTAAAAAATTTATGTAAAGATTAAGTAACAGATTGTGGTGTCCTCGGGAGTTTTTCGGTTGCCGTTCTCTTGTCGCGAAATACATTTTTTGCACTCTCTGTGCACTTTGATGGTAAGGCGACAGGGACAAAGAAGAAGATCAAAGATGATCACTTGGGTCATCTCGCTTCTTCTCAGCCGAAACATGAATGGCCTAAGAACACTGCAGGTTGGATTATCGTTTGGTCTCGAATCGATTTCGATATTAAGGATCTATGACCATCCGAGGGTTTCAAATTTTGTTTAGGCGGCAACAACATAGCAAAATCACGGGAGGTTGTGGTGGTCAAGCTTACCTGGGTTGTTGCTTGATTATTCTTCTGCTAAGGGCCCATGTCATCGCTCTACTCTAACAAAAATATAGGTTGTGGAGGAGCAGGTACCCATAGTTGTGTGTGGCTCTAGCCGATCTACATGGGAGGGAAGAAAGGAAGAGTTGGAATAGGCACATTTACAGATCTTCATAAGAATTACAAGGGAAGTCTATTTTTTCTGGATCATGGATTCAGACTCAGTGGGAAATCTAAAGTCGCATATAATGAAGAGTTTGGGTATTCCTGCAAATACAAGGTGTCTTTTTTTTTTTGAAGAAAAGATGCTTCATGATTATTCTCAGATGAAGGATTATCGCATCTCTAGAAGCTCTACCATAATCTTGAATTTGAGGCTGCATGGAGGTGCCCACGAATCCAGAAACTTGGGTGGATTTGTCTCCTAGATGCAGTGTAAGGGAAAGGTGCCAAACTAGTGTATCTGCCTCTATACAACCCAAAAACTTACATTGTAGAGCAAATGGAATAAGTGGCAACCATGGATGTAAATCTGTCAAAGGTAAGCCACCTTTTTTTTCTCCAATTTAGGGCTACGATCTGCAGGTTCAATGGTTTTTGTCCTAGAACTGATGCTTTACATCATTGAGTCTTGTCAATCTGGACCACATACTGTGATATTTATTTATGCTCCAAGGGTTTTTTTATTTTTCAATAAGATACTCAAGAAGATTTGGAGAAAGCATTAAATGATGGGTCATGGTTTTAGGGAAGAATTGGGCTCTTCATGACCCTGAGGTTCCTAGTTTTTGTTGTCACAACAATGGTGATCTCAACATTGCTAGTATGGGTGAGACTACCAAACCCCCTCTCCCCTTCCTTTCTGGTACCACAAGGTTCTAGAGGAAATCAAGAACAACATAGGAACATTCAAAAAGATGGACCATGAAAGAATGGAGAAAGGTCTATTCACTTTTTCCATAATGTGAAGAAATAGAGCTTAGTAAAGGTATATCAGAACCCCCTCTCCCCTTCCTTTCTGGTACCACAAGGTTCTAGAGGAAATCAAGAACAACCTGGGAACATTCAAAAAGATGGACCATGAAAGAATGGAGAAAGGTCAAATTCACTTTTTTCCATAATGTGAAGAAATAGAGCTTAGTAAAGGTATACCGGGTCACATTAATGGGACGAGGGTACAAAAGAGCTCGACTCAAACAAAGAAATCCCATGGTTCCAGGAAAAGAAAAGCTAAAAGAAGTTTGAACTTTAATTTTCAACTTGAATCAAAAGATTTGAACCTTGAATCTCATTGTTTAGATAATCTTCGGCAAAATCACATAACCACTTTTTTGTCGACGTGTTTCGAACCAACCAGTGTGGTTCATCGTCAGGACAAGTTGAAGAAACAATCTGGCTTAGCTTGATTAAATAGAGTGTGCAGAGACTCCAACAGCTATAATGCTAACGGCTAATTTTGACCTCATGATCCTGGTCAAACCCCTAAAATAGTTAATTAATATTTCTCGAAATAGGTAAATAAAGGCATTCATTTGTTAATTAAAATTAGATATATTATTATTATTCTCTCAAATATTAAGAGAATTCATAGTATAATATTAATATTTTACTCTAATGGTCATTAATAAAATATCTATATTAACTAATCTATATTTAATATTATTCCAATATAATACAAGTAAAAGGTAATCAATTATTTTTAGAATATAGTTACCTAGATAATTGAGTAATAATTATTCAATTGTCCTTGGTAAGTTAGAATTTCATTATTTTGTTTTTTAGATTATATCATATTTATTATTTAAATATAATGGTCCATTAAGATAATAATAATATATGTTTAATAATAATCTATATCTAATTTATAATCCCAAACAAATTGTTAAATCGATATTATTCCTAGAATTTAGTCACATTAGGTAAATACCATAGTATAGGGTTGTTAACGCCAAGTCTATTAATAACTAATATTATTGGTATATCCTAATTTATCCTATAAACCTAAAGGTCAAATAATCAATATTAGTTCAATATTTATTAATCCCAATAAATTATTAAAGGTAACTAAGACCTTAGGTAAATATATTATTACTTACACGATAAATATCAAAATTTAGGGTTGATACAGTCAATGTTTATTACTATAACTAATATTAATGGTATATCATAATTTATCAATATTAATTCAATATCAAAGTTAACTATGTCATTAAGGTTTAAAAAGGGTTTTTAGACAATAGTTAAAGGGAGATTCAATTCTAAGGATATAATAGAAATAATTATGAAATTATGGAAAAAATCTAATTATAACATGCCCAATAGTATCATAAACAGGTTAATACAATACTTAGCCCGAAATTAATTCATAACATATTAATGACTCAAACACTCCATAGTAATAGGACAAATCTGCCAAAAGAAAAATTAAAGGAGGGGGAAGACAGAAACCCTAAGACCTAACAAAAAGGGAAGAGGAGGCTAGGAAGACAAGGCTGGGACCCAGCAACTGCTAATCCTCCAGCCATCATCCCTATTAAGATTGTTCGGCCTCTTCTCAATCTCCAGGGCCTCTCTAAATTTGCGATGGTGAAACTGCGCAATTTTGGCAATGACTTGAGCCTCCTCTATACACACATGATGCATAGTCTTTTCCGCATGCTCAGCCAGGGCCGAGGACTTAGTCCTCCCATGTCTTAAGTCAGCCGAGTGCTCGCTAATCCGCTGATTGATCGAGCGACCAGTCTCACCAATATAAGGGGTCCCACAGGAACAGGGAATGACATAGACGCCCTTCATGTCCTTAGGGTCAATCGGGTCTTTCACAGACCTGAGGGAACTACGGATCGTATTGAGAGGTCTAAAAGTAGCGGGCACATCATACTTCCTCAGAATCCTCGCAATCCTGTCCGTGGTTCCTTGGATGTAAGGAAGGTTCACACCCATGCTACGATCATTAGGAACCCTTCGGATTGAAGGCTCCTTCTTGGCCCTGAGGAAGGCTTTTTGCCCGAGGTGCCTATTGTAACCATTCTTCTCAAAGACTTCTAGGAGGTGAGCCTTCTCCGTTTCCAGGCTCTCCTCATCCGAAATTCTAACAGCGCGGGTGGCAAGCGTGCTAAGAACCCCTAACTTCTGAGCGGGGAAATGATGCGAAGAAGCATGCAAGTATTGCTCAGTATGCGTCTTCTTTCTATACACCTGATGCGAAAAGGAACCATCCACCTTCTTAGAGATGAGAACATCCAAGAACGGAAGGCAACCATTATCTTCTTTTTCCATCGTGAATTTAATGGCGGCGGATTGGTTATTGAGGGGACTAAAGAAACGATCCAGCTCGTCAGGACCATGAGACCAGACAACACCAGTGTCATCAACGAATCTTCTCCAAAGCTTTGGTAAGAGACGAGAGGAGGCCAAAGCCTTAGACTCAAAATCCTCCATGAAGAGATTAGCGACGATAGGGGACAAGGGGGAGCCCATGGCAACTCCGCAAGTCTGCTCATAGAATTCTCCCTCGAAGCTGAAAAAGGTAGAGGGTCAGTTAGCTTATTAATTACCATCATGGCCTCATAGCTTGAATCTCATTGTTTACATAATACTTCATATCATGGCAATCACCAATTGCACTAGCCCAATGGATTTGAAATATTATTTTTAGTTTTTGTTTATTTTTAATTATGTTAATTAATCCTTCAATTTAATGTTATTAAATTTATTTTATTAATTTTTTCATTGATTGTAATTGATTATTTTATTAGTAAAATTGTGTTTGAGAATTAATTAGTAATTTATTTAATAGCCTAATTTAACAATAAAATATTTTTATATACTCCAAATTTTACAGAGTTATCTTATATTTTAGCAATTTCCCAACTTGATTATAATTAAAAAGTCCATAGACACTAAACTAGTGCACCCATATAAATTAAATGGCTAATAAAAGTGGATATTTTAGCAATTTCCCAGCGTGATTATAATTTAAAAGACCATAAATACTAACCCAGTGCACCCATATAAATTAAATGGCTAACAAAAGCAGATAAGGAGTACTTCATAATAAGCATGGAAATGCTTACTTCATGATACATCTCAATTTGCTCAATTTTAAAAAATTATAACTTTATTTTGAATTTTAGTTATTGTAAAAATAATTAAAACATAAGTTAAACATATATACATTTCAAAAAACATGAAACAAGATTCTTAAATTTATCCCCACTTTACCATGGAGATTCTTAGTCTATAAATAACCTTTGTTATAATAGCATGTGCCAATATCATGGTTTAGCCCAAAAACTCATAACTCACTCTTGTTCATGAAATTTTTTAATTAATCAATTTAGTTAAAATAGTAAAAGGGCATATAACTACTTTGGAAATAAATCTAAATCATTGATCTATGGATACTACTACAGATATTTTAGAATATTTTATGGAGGCAAAATCTCTATCATTCACTTTATAATTATTAATAGTTAAATTAAAAACTTTAAAAGCTCTATTTCAAAATAAACACTATCAAAATAATATATATATATATATATTAATTATAATATTTAATGTCCATAACCACAGAGATTAAACAAATAATTATCCTTCTTATATCATATACTAAATACCTATTTACAATTAATTCTAAACATTATTGTGCAATTACTCCGAATCATATTTATCGATATATCTAAACATCAATGTGCAACCACCCCACCACCCCACCTCAAAGTTATTAAATGACAAATAAATTATATTCAAACAATTAAGACTTAATAACAGGTATCCATCATTCACTAAAAACTTCAATGTCAACCCTAGCCATAGGAAAATGTCATATTCTCAATTTTCCATTGAAATTTTCTTATATGGATTAAAAAAAAAATTGATTTAATTTGTAGCTCTAACCTCTCATGAACGCCATTATCTCAGCATAAGCCTAATTACTCAACGTAGTAAGTATCTTTCGACCATAGAATCACAAACACAACAAACAAAAAGCGAACTCATATCATACCCAAGAGAAATTATGATGGGTGAATGTTATGCACGAAATATGAGAGATCGGAAATAAATGAATAGAAAAAATATGGTGTGTAACAAAAATTGGAAGATAAATCATATTATGTAAAAACATGTTGATGTTATTTTTAATAATGATTCAAGATTACGTAATTTTCATAGTGGGATAGATTTAAGAAATTAATTTTTTGGTGCGAAGTAATAAAAATTAGCTAATTTTTTTGTAGATTTTTTTTTTTTTAAATTTAAATGGTTAATTGAAATTTATTAAGACAATAAAATTGTATCTATTTTATTTATTAGCGAAAACAATTAAACTAGGATTGTGAAATCAAGAAGCATACAAGAAAAAGAATTCAATCAACATATTACATAATGATTTTTTTGGGAAAGCCATAAATACTATCTCTATATTGCATTAGTAATAAAATATGAGAAGATTACAATGCTTTGCTCAAGCCTGAGCAATCTCTGCACTATCACGAAGCATACAAGAGAAAGAATTCAATCAACACATTACATAATGATTTCTTGGGGAAAGCCACAACTACTATCTGTATATTATATTGTGTTAGTAAGAAAATATGAGAAGATTACAATGCTTTGCTCAAGCCCGAGCAATCTCTGCACTATCTCTATCTGTCTCACAATTTCCTAGACAAGCCCAGGCCAAAAATTAACCAATTTCTAGGTTGCCTAAGTCCCTATTTCCTTGCATTGTTTCCTTGGGAATTAGCCCCCTACTAATTAGGGAAATTCCTCAAAGGAATTGTGTAATCCATCATAGACCTTTCTCTAACAACATACACAACTTGTTTCCTAGACAAGCCTAGGCCAAAAATTAACCAATTTCTAGCTTGCCTAAGTCCCTATTTCCTTGCATTGTTTCCTTGGGAATTAGCCCCCTATTAATCAGGGAAATTCCTCAAAGTTATTGTGTAATCCATCATAGACCTTTCTCTGACAACATACACAACCTGTACAGTTCAGATGATTATACAATTCATTGTCCCTGAACTCAAATCTCAATCATCAATTAAGTGGTTGATCACTGGAGGCAGCGCTGCACTGCTAGACCCATTGTGATAAGGTTCAAGGAGTAGGCCCCCCACATTAATGGAGTCTTAACTCTTGCTAAGTCATATTTCTAGTATTTAATCTTAGGCCTCACCCAAATTACTATAACAAATTACCAAATCACAATGATAAAAATATTTCCAGTATTTATTTTGAGCTCACCCAAAATACTATAACCAATTACCAAGTCACCATATAAAAAAATTTAAATATAAATTTAAATAAGAGAAAAAAATCTTACTTATTATTATTATTATTAACATAAAAAATAAAAATTACAACATAATACACATCACAACACTAAATAATCTAAATATGCAATTTGTATGATACTTAATCAATTTTAAAGTCACAATTACATTGATAATATTACATATTTCGTTTACATCACAAGAAAAACTTTTATGTTTGAAATAAAAATATGCCTTCTCCATTACAAAACTCTGAATATTTACTAAATCTTATCCATTATTATTATTTAAAAGATTAAAATAGTACAATTTTATTTTAAAGATAAAAATAGTAAAGCTTAAAACAACCGAAATACTGGTAGGAGTGAAAAACTGTTTTTTACGGATTAGCGTGATTTTCCTCGAATAAAGGTGATGAGTAATCTAGATAAATTGACGTGGTTTTCCTTGAATAATAGTAGTTTTCTTTGAATAACAGTGATAAGTAATCCAACATTTACTAATAACAATCGGAAATAACTGTCCTTACCGCTAATTTAACAACTTAACTATCATAAATTTCCCAACATGGTAAAAAACAACCTACAGAATAACTGGATAACGTTCATACACAATTTGGGTGACAGTCAAAAGCACGTTCTACTCGCATTCATGGCCACCTGTAGATAAGGCGCTCCCCAGCATTCTGGTCCATTCATTTCGCTAAGCAGTCAGGCTGACTTTTGACCATGGCTCCCCAAATTTTCTATAAATACATGAGTAGCCACAGCACAACACAACACATCAGTTTATGACTTATGTGCAGTCTTTGGGTCACTGGGACGTGTTGCTGTAGTAGATCAACCATTACGAGAATCGAACTCATGCCTACCAGCTTTTCAGAATGCACGGGTGCCACAACTGCGGCTCTTGCAGCAGGGGCAGATTCAACCTCTCACATAAATGAGAATGGCAGTATTAGCGATCATAACTATGATAAATTTCCCAACCTTGCAAAAAACAACATACAAAATAACTAGATAACGTTCATACGCAATTGCGTATGACAATCAAAAGCACGTTCTACTCGCATTTATGGCCACCTGTAGATAAGGCGCTCCCCAACATTCTGGTCCATTCATTTCCCTAAGCAGTCAGGCTAACTTTTGACGATGGCTCCCCAAATTTTCTATAAATACATGAGTAGCCACAACACAACACAACACATCAGTTTATGACTTTATGTGCAGTCTTTGGGTAACTGGGACGAGAATCGAACTCATCCCTACCAGCTTTTCAGAATGCAACCTACGGGTGCCACAACTGCGGCTCTCGCAGCAGGGGCAGAT